>CM069924.1:17465960-18065960 GCA_036172225.1 Cryptocoryne crispatula var. balansae
CACCCAAGCAATGACATGAAAAATTTGATGAGATTATTCTTTCTTATGATTTTAGAATCAATCAAACTGATACATGTGTTTATTACAAAATGTTTGGTGATCATATTGTTATCTTATGTCTATATGTTGATGATATTTTGATATTTGGATCTAACATGCATGTTATAGATAAAGTTAAGGATTTCTTATCTCAAAATTTTGACATGAAAGATCTTGGTGAAGCTAGCTTGATTTTGAATACAAAAATTATAAGAAATTCAAATGGAATAGCCTTGTCACAATCTCACTGCATAGAGAAAATCGTTAGAAAATTCTATTATATAGATTGTGAGCCTTTATCTACTCCTTATGATGCATGTGTCCATCTAAAGAAAAATTTAGGTAACCCTACATTGCAATCTGAATATGCTCAAATAATAGGCTCACTTGGTTTTCTCACAAATTATACAAGGCCAGACATTGCATATGCTGTAAATAGACTTAGTAGATATACTATAAATCCAGATGAAAGTCATTGGAAAGCATTAAAAAGAGTACTTAGATATTTAAAAGGAACTATATCATATGCTTTACATTATAGTGGATATCCTTCTGTATTGGAAGGTTTTAGTGATGCTAATTGGATTAGCGATTCAGTAGATGTAAAATCAACATCTGGATTTGTTTTCCTTTTAGGAAGAGGTGCCATAACATGGAAATATACTAAACAAACTGTGTTATCGAGAAGTACAATGGAATCTGAAATGATTGCACTGGACACCACATGCATTGAAGCCAAATGGCTAAGAGATTTCTTTATTGATATTCCATTGTTTACACATCCCCAGGTCAGCAATTGATAAATGTATGCAGGGCAATGTTGATGTCAAGATGAATAGACATCTGAAAGTGAGGCACAAGTCCATAAGAGATAAAATGAAGCAACAGTTGATAGCCTTAAATTTTGTGAAATCAGAAAGGAATCTTGCAAACATTTTCACAAAAGGCTTGCCTAGAACAGTGGTTCTAGAAGCGTCGAGGGGGATGGGATTGAGCCCATAAATAAAAAGTTACCACGGTGGCAACCCAACCTCACAGAGGTTCAATGGGTAGAAACAAGCTGATAGGTAACTATGTGTGGAGTACTTATATATAATTCTCCCATCCCTATGGCGATAGTGCTCATGTAGAAGCAAGTGGTAGGATGAGTTTTAAACTCTTAATGAATCCAAGACCCAAGTGGCAGGGTGGTTCCTTGATCTCACCCTTGGAGGATTCACCAACATGTGTGGAGTCGTGAGGCCGCGACTATGAGATATGGGCTATTTTATAAAACACACATGAGATACCTGCGCAAGGCCATTAATAGCGCAACCCGCATGAATTTAATCTTGTTATACTATGTGTGGATTTGGGAGAACTTGAATCATAGAACCCGATTCAAGGTGAAACATCCATCGAGTGTTCTATAGGCAATCCCAAATATCACTAAGTGGAGTTCAAACCGAAAGGTACCTTCACCTATTACATAGTATAAGAGTGCTCACTAGAATTTGTTTGTTGACATTATTTTCTTTTGATTTGATATATTTCTGCGAGTTTTAAGAAAATATGTGGGGGATTGTTAAAGTTTTTTCTTAAAAAACAAAAGGAAGGAACATGTCACCCGACGGACGCATCGGGTGATTGTCCCGTGCACGCAGACTTCACATGGCGGTTTCCCAGTTTTCAGCCTCTTACCGTTGGAAGGCTTCCAACGTTAAAAAGAGGATATTTTTTATCCCTTTTTTTTTGCTTGCTCCCTCGCGTACGCTTTCTCGCCCACCCGCATGCTCTATCTCTCTTTGTCTTCGATGGATTTTTTATTCTAGCGCTCGGACGAACAGCGAGGACTTCTTTTCTTCTTGGCTAGAAGCACTGAAAGCAAGATCAGTTCTCAAAGCTCTCCTGAAAGACGTGTTGATGGAAGAGAAGGGTTTCACCTACCCGAGGGTCGTCGTATCTCTAGGAGGACGTTGCCGTGAAAACCGCACGTCGGTTGGCAATAGAACTTTTAGTTCTAGCGATTACGCGCTTCGACCCGACAAGCTATATTTCTAACTTATTTTATTTAATTTTAATATGTTTGTATAGTTGTGTTTTTGTCGATTTTCAGGAAGATGACCCAACATGATCATCCGTCAGCACACTGTGCTGTGTGCACTGAGGCCACTCTGCCATCTGACAAAAAAAGAGAGAAGGAGTCAATGCATCGGGTGTGCGTTAGCCAGGCAGAAGATGGAGGTGATGGCGGCTCGTGCAATCGCGTGGCAAGTGGGTGTGGCGGTGCCTTCCGCGGGTAGTCAATGCGGGGCGGCGACGTGCGAAGGTGGCTGGACGGCGGGCGAGAACGCGTAGGCGTGCACGGGACCAAGGCGGAGGGACGAGGCGGCCGAGTGGGGTGGCGGGCGGCGACGACGTGTGGGGCCGAGGTGGTGAGAGGCATGGTCGCAAACGGCATTGAAGCACGGCTGCATGGGTCAACGGGGCACAGAGAGAGAGCGGGCGTCGCACGGACGTCAGCGGCGGACAGTGCTGACGTGGCGGTTGGCGGCGCGATGAAGCGGGCAACCGAGGAGGTGAAAACTGATGCTGGATGGCGATGTCGTGGAGAGGAGAAACGCCGCGCGACGAGGGAAAGAGAGTGATCCAGCGAGAGAAAATGGTCGATGTAGGGCGAAAAGATGGAGGAAAAGAGAGACGGTAGTGAGGGAAAATCCAGGGCATGGGGAAGGAAGAAAAAGAAGGTAGAAACTGAAGTATAGAAAAGATGAGGGAGAGAATGAAACATATATTAAAACTATTGATTACATAATAAAAATAATAATTATTATTATCTAATCTAATAATTACTCATAATGTTATAATCTACCTTTTTAAAAAAATTTCATCCTCGAAAATTCAACCGAACTTATCAAACTATTGCGGGTGAAGATACCTCATATTTGTCATTAAATAAAATATTTGCAAAGTTCTACCTTGTAACTAAGTCTTAATATCTATTGACCAATCTTTCTTATCTACATATCTATCAATCTGAGTTATCTATACATCATATATATATATATCTGTATCATCCAATCACATTACCTCATGATCTTTTATTCTGATGATCATTAACTAAATTGTCGACATATTTAATCCAAAATTTATGCAGGTCAATAGAATATTGATCAAATAACTATTGAACAAATAACCTGTACAAAAATTTTAATAATCCAATGGTCACAAAATAGATCAAATCTAATATTCTTGCCTATGATTTATAAACTCGATCCCACCAATCTAATACCCTGTTTGGTTAGAGTTTCATTTTTGGTACTATATCAATATTGATATTAATATTTTCAAATGTTAGAGTATCAATATCAAAATTAATACAAGTTGACACTTGTATTACATAATATACTTTGTTTGCACTACAAATTTTAAAATTGATACAATTAACCAAACACCTCTTAATGGTTCCTATCAATATCAATTTTAAAATTGATAGTGATAGAGGTACTTAATAGTATTACCAAATAGGGTGTAAGGTCTTAAATATTTGACCAAAAAGAGGTCTTAAATATGCCAAATCTAAAAATTAACATCATATCATACAAAATGTTATCAACGTCTCAATAAAATTATCTAATCAATAATCTAATCATAGTCTAATATCAAATTTAATTGATCTAGCTAATATCTTATCTAAGAATTGTTATACCATATCATCATCATTACAGTGACTAGATTCACTAAATCTAAAGATGTATCATCATAGGGTTATATGCATTGATCATCTAATCTCCAATAGAGATAGAAAATTCCTCTTACATTCATCCATTTGAAGGTCATATCTAATAAATTATGGTCTAACTAATTCTTCTATTACAATTAATCACAATCCGAAAATCAATCTATCATCATCTAATCAAGTCTAAGTCTGAGTATGCAAAGTTTACTCATAACTAAGTTTGTAAATCAAGATTTGAAGAGAGAATAAGTTCTCAAATCGGATAAGACATACTCAGATCAAGATAGAAAGAATAATTCTTGAGTTCTAGATTAATAGATAATAGATAATAATCTGGACGATATGATTATGCACTAAATCAAAATGCAAGTTGCTTAAAACTAATTATAACCCTATCTAGATAACCATCTATGCTTTAAGTTTTGTATTTAATTTTCTATAAATCTCATCCACAATATCAAAAGATTGACAACACTATGATCATACTTATATTTTCATAAATCTATCCAAAAATTCATATTGGTAATTCGTTCTCTAAGTCTGATAACTTCTCATCTTTCTCATTTAAAGCTAAAGCAGTTTCATTCAATTTCTTTTTCCAATTCAAAAAATGGGTTGATATCAATGTCTGTTTCCACTCAATCTCTTAGCTAACACCCTGTTTGGTAACACTATTAGGTATCTCTATCATTATCAATTTTAAAATTGATATTTATGGAATCTATTAAGTGGTGTTTGGTTAATTGTATCAATTTTAAAATTTGTAGTGCAAACAAAGCATACTATGTAATACAAGTGTCAACTTGTATTAGTTTTGATATTGATACTCTGACATCTATATTAATCAATCAATAAATTTTACACGGTACTTAGTGACGATCAAGCAGGGTTTGATCGGTTGTCAACACATGGTGCAGCCCGTCTTTAGCCACCAGACTATCGTGATAAAAAAATAAAAGATAAAATTTGAAATAGCCAAAGACAGGATTATCATGTTTAATTGGTAAGGAGAAAAAGAAGAAGAATGTTTCTTTTGATCAAAGAAGAAACTAAACTCTCGAAAATTTTGTTGTGAGTCAATATGATTGTCAATATTTTTTTGACAAATCTTATTATAAAATCGTATTTTTGTAAATAAAATTTATTTTATCGTGCAACTGAGAACACTCTTAAATTGTAATGAGTCGGACTCCTTCTACTCCGTATCATGTTACCATCTGATCAGTTAAGTCCGCAAAGATTGTTAAGCTGGCACGACCTTGTGCCGCTTGTCCCAAAATTTGTTTATCTTATAAATATATAATTGTCAGATTCAACAAATTAATGACTGAAGATATTATTATAAAATAGTTTAGATAAAAATATTTTAAATTAATTATATCATAACATTAACTGTCGGCTTAAGAGTGGTTGGCTAAAATTTCAGAACCCATGTAATACGTGACCGTCATATCAAAATGAAGTACATCTCAAAAAATTTTGCCATTCTCTTATTCAATCAATGTAATTATTCTTACCACTATCTCATTCATATACATATGATCCAAAATCTAACTATCTCATACCATCTATATTATATAATTTTTTAGATGACAAAATATCAAATTCTCAAAAAAATAATTCTAATGAGTTTACAATTTTTGACATTATTAATCATCACTTAAACAATAACCATTCTCTCCTCATTACCTTCATTCAAATTTAATCATTTTTCACAATATCTCTTTGTCTAAAGTGCTTGTTATTTAATTATTATCAAAGAATTTATCTCTAACCTCCATAATAAGAATAATATCCATTTGTGATTACATATATTAGCAAATGATTCCCACTCTCGATGAGTTCTTAGGTCTCATATTTTTCTCTCCTACTTTACAAGTATATTTCAATCTCCACAACTTTTACATGATTCGTTCTCATTTCTTCCTTAGACATAAATTTATATTTCTGATTTTAATTGCCTCCAAACAACTAGCAAGATATGTCTAAACTATCCTTCAACCTTGTAATTTAAGAGATCACTTCTAATGAACAAGGTCTAAACTCTATGTAAGATCAACAAATGATTAGACATAACATATAACTAAAATCATCAAAAGTGAAGATTTGACTAGATTGATTAGATAAGATATGGAGAGATAAGTGAGTTCAAAAAAAACTGATAATGAAAATCATAGATTGTGATCAGAGACAGTATAATTATATCATCAATTAGTTACTAGTACCCTACAACACAACTATAATCATACTCAAACTATCTATAATTCTTAAACTCACACTAGATCAACTAAATATCTCATCCTCAAAAATTGCACCTAGTCAATATCTCATCCTTGATAGTAAGAAAAATACCACATATCCAAAGAATGTTAAAGATTATCTGAATTCGTATTCTAAAATTTCATGTTTATAATCTCATTATTATATCCCATTTCATTTCTATTTAAAAACCACATAATCAAGTAATACTTCAATTGTCATTTCAATTCATATCTAGGGTAGGTCCAATATCAAATTGTAATTAGCACAAGTCATCCTATTCTTATACCGCTCATAAGTATTTTTCTAATCATCTCACAAACAAAATAAGATTTAATCCCAAATGAATCATTCTAATTATTTCACATATCTTGTCCAACTAAATCCTTCTAAAGATTTCCCAATCTATCTATTTGTCTGCAAATCACATGATATCATCATGGCTCTCATTATACATATTAGTTTCACTATTAATTTAAATCACATGTATGCTAAATCTAAAAATTCATCGTCAAAGTATAATTGACCTAATAATGATCAATCATCATGTATCAAACATTCGATAATTTGATATATATCTAAATCAGGGATCTTGTCTTAAATTTGGTAAAGTAATTCTTCATCACGCTAAACTACAAGATTGACTCAATCTGAAAACTGATCATTGCATATTAATTATTCAATCTAAATCTCTAATGACACAATCACCATATAATATTAAAATCTAACAAATCCAAATTGATAGTCTTATCTTAGTAACATAAACTTAAACTTCAAGATCCATTAAATTTAAAAATTGAATCATCATAAAATAATACTATTAATTATCCAATGTAGACCTCCAATAATCTAACATTAAATTTCTATGTCATTTAAGATTCTCAATCTAATAGACAATCCAAATTATTCCTTCTATACAAGTTAATTTTTCTCCAAATATCAAGTCTGTCTAATCCAAATGATATCATACACCCAGACATGACACAATAGTCATTTCGACAGGTTAATGCTCTAATACCAACCTGTCATGACTCAAATTTGAACATGTACATTGGAATATAATTCGATGATGTAACCCTTGAAATATATATGTTCAGAGAAAAACAAGTCTAATATCAAAATCCAATAAATAATTCTAATAATTTTGTCTATCAATATGAAGTTATAATCTAAATAATACCACAATTGAATAAGCAATCAACTAGCTCCTCAAATTTTGAATCACCACTACACTCCTATTGTGCTAAACCTGTAAGCCTAAAAAAATAAATATTGTAAGGGGTGGGTTACACTTGACTCAGTAGGACTTACACCTGGATTACCCTACTATACTAGTTAACACATAATTATTTTAATAGTAAGAAGCCTAAAAAATCAGTTTATACTAATTGTGTAGTTTTAACTAAGGTAATTAAGATGTTTTAAAACTACCCTATAGATTAACATAATTCTATATGTATTAAACCTGACATATCCTGCATATTTAGCTAAACTAGGTATATATGCACCACATAGATTTATCATAATACAAATGACACCACTAAACCACTATTATCCATGCCAAAAATGCACATTTAAACCATTGTTTGAGTAAGTCACATGCTTCATTCAGATGTTGTAGCCATGTCACAAAACTAACACCAGATTTACTATATAGTAGAATGTAACATATAATAACTAAATCCCATAGTACATTTAGGCAGGAGTGTACTTAATAGGATAAACCACATTAATCAATATCGAAGGATACTCTAAATTGAACTAATCCCCACTACCCATAGGCCACTAACATATTCTGGTGAAGTAAAATTTCATCACAATGTAGCTCCCTACATTAACTACATCTGACAAAATGAAAGCATATAAATAACTCAGACAACTAACCATTTAACTAGTGTGCCAATAATGATCTAACCATGGGTTACATCTATGAACAATCATAAATCAATACACTACATACATGCATACCACATCACAGTTAACACAACTAGAATAAGTTAACCATATGATGCATTCAATGTAAAATCATGAAAGTTTACTAAATAAACATACCAGATGCATGCACTGACAACTACTACTATCTACTATATATATGAAGCTAAACTAAATTCTATTACCATTATGCTTTAAATCCTTACATTGACTTTTTAACAAATCAAAATTTATTAAAGATCATCGCAACACAATCATGTTATACTAGCTAGATTTAAACATTGGAGATACCTAACATGCCGATTAACATATAATACTAGCAATATATCTAACATGATGAGCATAATATATGATTAGTTAACCGACTAACTGTGCATGGCTAAACAAACTTTATCTACAACTAAGCATGTTAATAAACTACTCAACTCATTAATTTTAATATGCTAATCTTGATTTATGAAACATGTTTAACGGCTTAATTAACATATATAAGATGATAAGAATAGTCGAGATGTCTACCTTAATGGCGACGACGATCGACACACATAATTCTAAGAAATATTGACCAAATGACGAACTCGTGACAATTATGACAACAGTGAAAAAAGTGACGGGATGGTCCCTTAATAATTTGCTGGAAGGAGAAGAATGTTTGGTAAAAGAGAGAAGAAATAGATAATATGAGAGATAATGATAGGAGAGAGAGATGGAGAGGATACCGGTGGTGCACCGGCAAGCGATGCACAAGTAGCAAGGGCGTGGCACATGGGGGGGGGCAACGTTCACGTGCGGGCATGCATTCAGGTGGATGATGGCCGCTCGCACATGGCGAGCGATGGAATCAACGCATGGGGCATGCATCAGCCAAGTAGAACACAGAGGCGACAGCGGCTCGCACGATTCGTGGCAAGCGGGTGTGGCGGCGGCTGCTGTAGGCGGTCAACGCAAGGGGTGGGCACAAAATGGTTCAAACTGAGAAACCAAGCTGAACCAGCCCATTTGGTTCAGTTTGGTTCGGTTTGGACCCCCTTTCGGTTTGGTTCAATTTGAAAATTTCCAAATCGATTTAAACCAAACCAAACTGTTTAAACTGATTTAATCAAAAAAATATAAAGAACTATTATAGTAATAATAAAAATATTATTTTTATAAATGTTATAATAAAATAATATTTATTTTTATTATTTTTAACTTAAAAATTAGTATATATATGTAAAAAATAATTAGTTTAAATATTTTTATTTGTTTTTGGTTTAAATCGAACCAAACTGAATTGATTCGATTTGGGTCGGTTCGATTTGAGAGGGTGATTCGGTTGGTTCGATTTGGAAAAAAATGGTCCAAACCGGACAAACCAAACTGTGCCCACCCATAGTCAACGCGGGGCGGTGACACACGAAGGTAGCTAGACTTGGGGCTCAGGTGGTGGGAGCCATGGCCGTAGACGACATTGACGCGTAGCTGCACAAGTCAACGGGGCACACCAGGACAGTGGGCATCACGTGAATGTCAGCGGTGGATAGCACTGACCCAATGGTTGGGGACATGATGATGTAGGCAAATGAGGATGAAAAAATCAACGATGGATGGCAATGTCATAGTGAGGGGAAACGCCGCGCGATGAGAGATAAAGAGGGATCCAGAGAGAAGGAAAAAGGCGGATGCGAGGGGAAAGGATGGAGGAAAATAGAGGCGGCGATGAGGGAACATCAAGGGCACGGGGAAGGAGGAAAAAATGGTAGGAACTGAAGTATAGAAACAGTGAGGGAGAGAGGAAACATATATTAAATATACTAATTACATAATAATAATGATGATAAATATTATTTAATCTAATATTTACTCATAATGTTACGACTCCTATGAGGGGATTATCAGGGGATTGTTGACATAGAAATATTCTATGTCTGCAACTGTGAAGTTAAGGCCATTGAAGGACTGTATTTTAGTTCCTAGTACCTTTTCCTCATTCTCGGACCAAAGACCTCTCTTGTATAAGGCGATTGCTTCCTCGTTCAAAGGTAGATTGGCGCACTTTATGTATACATCTCTCTAACCACAAATATATCGACTGTTAACTCGTTCTACCCCTGGAATATAGTAGTTAGCTCTACTAGGGTGTGTGACCACTCAGAGAAGTAAAACCTTTCAGGAAATTTCTTCTATACATCAGGCCAATCAGCAATTGAGTTGGGCTTTAAGTAGGAATTCTACTCAAAGGCTATGCCTATCAGATTGGTGTCAAAGTACTTTAATAAGTTTGATTCACAGTGCACCAGTTCACCCATATGTGTAAAGTAGAGCACCAAGTGCTCATCAAGGGACCCAGGCCCATCAAACTTGGAACGCTTAGGCATCTTGGAGACATCAGAGGGGAGTCTGACATACTGATAGTGTGGTGGGAACAGAACTTGGTAGAGTCCCACGACACTATGTTCATCATCGTGCTATGAAAGACATATAGAGATCATCTAATCTATCATCACCTGTTGAGTGGGCTTCAAGGGATCTTGTGGTAGTGGAGGTAGTGGCACTTGATACTGAGGTCCAATGAATATCTCATCGTTGATGTATGGCCCAGGGCTGGCTACATATGAGTGGCAAGACGTGACAGTGCAATTGGCGGCAACTCCATGAGGTGATGTGTGGCCCATTGGAAGCCTCTGTAGCACTTGAAACTTGTGCTAGCTGAGAATGGAGCATGTTGGCTTTGGTGAGGAGGGCCTAGAGATGTTGATTCTTACGCCAAAGGTCTTCTAATGTTAATGTTTTAGGCATGGCCTCACTCCCCTCATTCCACATGGTATCCCCATCGTTGTGATGGCATGTGGAATCAGTAACGGTAGTAGGCTATTGACTAGTTTGGCCATGCATCATAGGTTCAAAATGGGCTGCAGTCTAAGAACCTTCTGGGATGTCGTTAGGGTGACCAGTTCCTACAGTGTAGTAGGTGAAAACAATCCTTTGGCCTATTGGCCTTCATGTTACTTGGCATTTGGTGGTGTTTTCAGAAAACACTGGATGATGAAGGACTAAACCCCTTCTACGAGGCAGCTCCTATGGGGTGGTGGATGCATGACCATCATTGTAATGATGATATCATCGTCAGTGGGGCAGAGCAAATTGAGCCTTTGGCTAGGCAAAGGTGGCCGTAGGGTGTTGCAGAATTTTGGAGATGACCATCAGTTGCAGGCGCGGTTGGGACTTTTAGCCTGGAAGGTCCTTCGTTAAAGTATGGTTGACGGAAAACTTGTGAGAGAAGTGGTTCCATAGGGGGAATGCTAGCCTTAGGGAGACAAATCTACTTGGGGACCAAGACAGAGGGTTTGGCACCATGTCCCTAGTTAGCACGAGAGTTCGCTAGATGGACCTTCTGGCAAGGAGTAGCTTGTATGGGAAACTTGCCCCTAGTTGGCGGAGTTGTGTGTCAAAATAACAAGTCAACAAGTGGGCTGACTACTAGAATCTTCATGACAACATGTGGCTATTGTGGAGTCTTTATAGGCTAGACCACTGATCGGTCAGTCGGATGAATAGAGGATCCAACGAGGAGTTTGCCCTTAATCGGGTGGGCTGGAAATCGGAATGGTTGGTTGGCGAACCAATCATTCACATAGAATTGTTTGGCAGTAGGTGTTGGCATCTATGTGTTCTTTTTAATTAGGACTGCTGGTTGGTCTAATGAAGGAAGATAGGCTGAGGGCTAGTTTCTCGTCCGGGTTGATGTCTTCGGAGCTATTGATTGGTTTCGATTTTTAATGTCTAGGGAGGGCTTCCCCCTCTCCTTGGCATCTCCAGCCATTGGTTGGCCTGCCTAATGGCGAGTGAATTCAACCGGGAGTTTTCTCCCAGTTGGCTAAGCAAAAAATTGGAAGGGTTGGTCGGCGAATCGACCATTCACATAGAATTTTTTGATGGCAGGCGATGGCACCTGTCGGTTCTCATTAGCAAGGACCACTAGTCGGTCTAGTGAGGGAAGGTGGACTGAGGGCTGGTCCCTTGCTCGAGTTGCCATGTTTAGAGCTGCTGATCGGCTCATATCTTTAAAGTTTGGAAGAGAGAGCTGCCCCCCCCTCTACAACATCTTCGGCTGCTGGTTGGTCAGTCTTCCTGGGATGGGTGGAAGATCTACTCTTCCCTCGTGTAGCTAGTACATCCTTGATGATGGGTGCAGCAGGGGCCTGGGAGTCATCCTCCAATTGGCTCAGAGTAGCAAGCCAGTTGATAAGGGGCAAGACTATAAACCATGGTCGGCGGCGCTTCTCCTCCTTTAGCTGGAAGAAAGTCTTGATGATTGTGGCTGAACGGGCATGATTCCAAGGGAACCGTATGTCTCCAACCTCCAAATTATGGCAAGAGCCACATTCAAGTCGAATCTTGCACAAACTCGACTGTGTAGAAGCGGGCACAAGCCCATAGTTGATAGTGGTCATGTTTACCGAATATGACTCTTGTGAAGTAGTCAACTGAGGCATCTTCAGGAGGAAGGTCTTGGGGAGTGAAGCAGCATCTTTAGAAGCGATCTAGAGTTGGAGGGGGTGAACCTCCTCCTCGATACCCAATGGCTCCTTGAGCTTGGCCCCCAGATACTCAGGGTGTAGAACAATCTTCGGGAAGCATCCGAAGGTGATGCCGATAGTGATGGCATCGATGTTGTGGTAGTAAACACTGTTGTCAAGCCCCATCGAACCTGCAAAATTGACAAGGCCAACTTGATTAGATGTAGAGAGTTTTTAAAGAGATAGTGGATGTGCACTTTTTATGATTGCTATGGTAGAGAGATGAAGGGAAAAAAGAGTACCACCGGGCATGCCAATTTGTGGGAACCTCGATGAATGTTTTAAAGTTTTAAGTTTGAAAAGAGATTGTTTTGATGTTTGATATATTGATGTCTAAGTTTCTAGCAAAATAGATGATTGCTTATAAAGATACTAGATAGTCAGGTGATATAATAAAAGTATAGAACCAAGGTTCAGATTTTATGAAAATGTTTTTGACTCCTCTTCATTAGATGCTACGAATATCTGATGTTCATTTTTACATTGAGAAATTGTTTGAATACCCTTGATTAACTGTTATAATGATCTTTTTGTCGAGAGCGTGCATATCCACAACGTGTAAAGAACTCAAAAGGGCTCCGACCTTTCGGGCCCGATAAGATACAAATAATTTTAGTTAAGTTTTTTTAAGTTTTTTTTGAAAGTTTGATTTGTTATGATAATAGCCATCTGTAAAGCATATCTCCTGACCCTTGGGTCTGCCAATTCTTCTTGAGAGAAAGTGAGCATTGGGTGTTCACTTATGGGGGCTAATACAGTGGTGATCTTCTCAAGTGGGAGATCTTCATTTACCATAACCCTCTGCAGATACTATTGTAGAATCTCTTGGTGCACCTTTGATCTCTTGATTAATTCAAATATAGAAATATGGGCCAGTGTCTTATCCAAATGCTTCAATATTTTATAAGCTGTGCCCAATAATGGTTCTTATACTTGTTCCTCCTCCACTGGATCTTGCGATTCTGTCCCAGCTTGAGGGAAGAGCCACTAGAACATTCTCCCACTCCAAAGCACTAGAGCTATCTAACGGTCAATTAGAGGTGGGTTAACTGGGTTGGAATGTAGTGGAACAGGTGGTGTAGGTGCAGGTATGGTAGGCAATAGGATTTGCGAGATGGTTGAAGGCCATGAAGTGATTGGGTTTATGGGCAGAGGGCTAGGATTTGGAGATGGTGGTGGTGGTGATAATGGCGACCTGATTAGAAGGGGCGGGGTGCAAAAATGATTGGTGGGTTTAATGGAGGTGTTGGTGGTGTTGTAGGCTTGGGTTTCGGGGTAACGGAGCTCATAGGCTAGGAGTTCAAGTTTGGGGATGATAGTGATAGTGGTGGCTAGATGAGAGTGGGTTGGGGTGTAGGAATGGCTGATGGAGGTGCAGCTGATGTGGGGGCTAGCCAAATGATAAGTCAGTGAGAAGAAGTAGCGGCCAACGGTCTGGTGGTGGGTATGTGTTTGGAGTAGATGGTGCACGGATTATCTGTCGAGTAGTGGTTCTAGTAGGAGGCCTAGCTGGGTTGACCGGCAAAGTTGCATCGTGGTTTTCTAGCTACCAACCTTGAGCAATTCCAACTATTTCTCTACTATGAGTACATTGAAGAGGCTGGTCAAGGAGTAACGTAGTTGCTAGTAGTTCTTTCTCCTAAGACCTCCCCTTCGTGGTACTTGATTGGGTGGTGATGGTGCCCTATTGTAGGTGGGTTGATGAGGTTGTTGGGGTTGCACTACTAGTTGAGAGGGTTGTTGTGTTTCTTGTGGCTTAACCTACACTTGTTGTTGAGGGGGGTGGTAAGATGGGTTTTGTGGTGGGTTCCCATACTGGTTTTGACAATTACCTCCCTGTTTCCTCACAATGTTCACAACTTCATTGTTAACTACTCCCTCGGTTGTAGGTCCCGCTAGTGCAGAAGTAGTTTTCCTGATGTTTCTAAGTTGGGATCATAAAGAAAATCTTTGAGGTGTAGAAAAGTATTGTTGGTACCAGTGTAATGGCGATAAATTGGCAATTTCGAAGGTGACAGGTGAAGAACTGGCAAAGAAGGAATAAAGACCTCAGGAGTTGACTTAGAATCCGAGCGACATCTTAGCTCATCGTTACGTTCATTCATTTGGGTGTGCCGATCCATGATTTTCTGAGTGAGAGTAGGTTCTTGGTTTACTGATGCAGGTATGTGGTTAGATGTTTGATTCTAGAATTGATGATGAGAAGCATGAACTGGCAAATTATCTGATGATTGTTTTATAACATGATGGGCAAATGGAGCAGCATGGTTGGATAAAGATGGTTGGATGAATGATGGTTGAACCACATATGGTTGAGCTAGTGATGGTTGAATCATAGGTGGCTAGACAATAGATGGTTGAACCAAAGATGGTTGAATGAGTGGTGGTCGGACCATAGAATGAGAGGGTGAGGCAACCCGAATGGCTTCAACAAAAGCATGATCAGAGAAAGTTTTGCCTTTCACCAAGGATTGTATGTGCGATAAGATTTTTGGGTTCGTATAAAGATATAACTTCCTAAGGAGTTGTTCAACATCTCGTTGAGTAGATGGTTGAGGGACCTATTGCGCTTCTGACTCAAATAGGGGATTAACATGACCATCTCACAGAATTGAAAGTTGTTGTTGATGACCCATCTCTCTCTTGATTTTCAGCGTGTTCCTCCATCCCAACGTGTCTTCCAGACCTTAATTGCATTACCAACCTACCAACTTCAAAAAGAGAGTAAAAACAAACAAGTTGGGAAAACAATCAAAGATTTTTTTTTGGTTTTTAGTATTTTGCAATTTTTTTGGTGTTTTCAATTTTTGTTTGACAAGCAAGTGATGCATAAACTTGAAAACAAGATTACGCAATGATTTTTTATTAAACCTTAGGTTTATGGATTTGTTAAGAATTGTTCTCTCAACATATGAGTTAGGATCCTAACTCCAATCTCCAATGACCTAGAGTTCACACAATCTCACCACGCGTGGGTAACTTGGGATACTTTGTGTTTTGAGGAGTGGAACAACAAACTTGATCATGAAAAGGAATACTCTACATATGAGGAATTACAGAGGCCTTGATGAAAGCCAACTAAGTCAACTAGGAAGGAATATCCCAGAAGAGAGGTTAGAATCCACCAAGAGGGTGTTTTGGATGGGAGGGGTGTAGACACACCGATTTAGGGCTCAAATCCTTATTTCATTGGTAATACTTCTTATTTGACCATTATCAGATCCGGATCACCTTGTGGAGATGAGCCAGGGACATTAGTGAAGAGCTGCGTGAGTTGAGAATGGACCAAAGGTTTTCGAAACAATGTCGTAACCTTCAAGCGAGAACCGCGCGTTAATTGTAGAAACACGGAGCCTACTCAATGTCTGACCCTTAATGATCCATAATTGAAGGTCTCGGAAGTCCTGCGTGAGTTCTGCAACATTCGGGGTTTCTGATAAGTCATTTTGGCAGTCGCAGGTTTATAATGGCTTTCGTCATGGCTTTTCGATCTGTACCATTACGCCTATTTTAGACCACATGTTAGGCCCTTCCGGTCATCATCGGGCCTTTCCATGTTCTCTAGGTCGACCTTAGACATATATTATCATTGTACCATCATTTCAGTAACTTTTAGGGTTTCCCGATTATTCTCTGCTTTTCCAAGGTTTGTTTCGCATTTACTAGGTTATTCTCAACTTTTTCAATGATTCTGAATTTTTTGATCATACCGGATTAGTTTGGTCATCATTTTAGGTCCTCACGAGTTCACCCTAGATTCCTTGACTGAAACTATGCCTTTACGGATCATCGCCTAGGTTTTCGGTATTCCGTGGGAGGCTAAACTGGTAGTCAAAATCCCATACAGAAGTCTTGAGTGTCATGATGACTGGTTTATTGACTTGAGGAGCTGCAGTTGAGTGCCCTCTTTCCAACACAACAAACGGGAGCCAAATTGGATGTCCCGTTTGTATGTTACAGCTCGCAGAAGTTGTGCGCATAGGAGAGAGAGTGTACCACACCCCCGAACTGGGGGCGCAGTCACCACGGCCTCACCTTGAAGGCGTGGTCGGTCTCAAAAACCAAAAATTACTCCAGTTTGGACTTTCTAAACCAGATTTTGGAAGGTTTCCCCTGCTTAAAAATGCTTATTTTGATTGCGCCCCCGGGTCGGGGGCGCGTTCATTGTGTCAAGTCTTTTTTTAACAATTTTAGGGAATTTTCTAGAAATTTTTAGGAGTAATGCGCCGAACGTGCCCATGAAGTGGGGGCACGCTGACCGCACCCTCAACCTGAGGGCGAGGCCTACGCACCCGCCTACGCACCCTCAACCTGGGGGCGCGGTCACCTTCTTTCCATGTTTTGCACCGATTTTGCTTCCCCTATAAATTGAGGGTCATTCTCAATGAAACAAGGTTACCCTCGACACCCTAGCTCGTCTAGACATCATCCAAGCTCTCTCCCAAGGCTGTACCGATGTCCAAATCCAAGCCAACGTCAAGAGATCAATCCCAAAGATAGAAAGGAGGTCCGATCCATGCTCTCTACATTGATAAACTTCATCGAATACTGTACAAGTCTTGGGGTGTCTTCTGCAAAAGTAATCAATAGAATAATTCTTCTTCTCCTCGTTCTCTTTCGTTTGCAATAGACAGCACTTGATTTCAACGTACCATATGTCCGTGGTGATCACTGCACCGAGGGCGCATAACCAGATTTTGTCATCTACATCTATCCACTTTAACAAACTCTTCATGTCAGGACAAACGTTTTCTATAGAAGTAACCAATTGGACAACTTTTTTTCTTTAAGTTCTATGTCTGTTGCAACAAATAGCACTCAATTCTAACATCGGGGTCATCTGTACTAGCTTCTGCACTGAAGTCGCGCCAAAAGGGTGCAAAACCACCTGAACCGGCCATTTTCCCTCATCTCGGCTTCAAATCAAACCGTTTCACTCTATAAGTCTTTATTTCTTCAGTTTATTTTTAGGACATTTTTCAGTTAGTTTGCATCATTTTATATAATCAAAAACATAAAAAAAGGGTTAGGACTCGCCCCAATCTAGTGAGTTCGACTCTGCTTACTCCTTTTATCATCTTCCTTATTATAGTTTCTACACTTCCCATAGTTCTAATCGGTCTCTTTCACTTGGTTTGTTGTTCTAGTTGCACAAGTTGTTTATCAAGCTAGCTTAGGTTGGAGACTCTCCCTCATCAGCTGGCCGATGAGGAAGAAGGTTGAACCTGAACATCAAGCTCCCGTGATAAGGTACACACAGTCAAATCTTTCTCTTATTTTCATTTAAATCAAAGCCTGTGGCTCATGGCAACCACATTCTACATTTCTTTATGCATTAAGTTATTCCATTCTCACTCTCCTCCCACTCAACCCGAACCGTCTCTCCAGTGCTCAAGCGATGCTAGGAGATGAATGTTCAGGGATCAATGTGAGTGTGGGACCAAGGTGTGAGAGTGTTTTTCTGTGTTTTCCTTCCTTCTCTCTCATCCCCTATATGGAGGTGTCGATTTGTAAGACGACAAACCTATTTTCGGAGTCGACAGCTTTGTGGCGACGACGGTGGAACAACCAATGTTTTCAACTGTGCTAGCTTGATTCATTCGTGCAACTAGTTGTTTTACGATTTGGTTCCCACGCGAATCAGCTCTTATTTTACTGTTTTCATGTCGATCTACTCTTAAATCTTGCTATTTATCCTTTATTTAAGAGTATCCCCCATGTGGTCTTGATTTGCTTTTCCTTAATTTCAATTCGCTTCCTGCACAAACCACTCTTTTCTTCTTATAAACTGGTTTCTACTTGAACCACCTTTCTTTTCCAACTCGATTCCCGCGTGAACCAACTTATTTTCAGTTCAGCCCCCATGTGGACCACCCCTTTGCAGCACTTCAAATTGGCCCCACTTGGCCCACTTTTCTTTTTTTTTCAAGTTTTAAACCGGTTCTCGCGTGAACCCCTCCCCTTTCTTCTTAAAAATCGGTTCCCGCGTGAACCAACCCTCGTTTCAACCAGGTTCCTGCGTGAACCAACCCACTTTCAGATCGGTCCCCGCATGGACCACCTCATTGCATTACTTTCATATTGAGCCCACGTGGCCCTCTTTATTTTTTGTCAACTTTTAAACTGGTTCCTGTGTGAACTACCCTTTTCTTCTCTAAAAACAAGTTCCCATGTGAACAAACCTCCTTTTCTAAACTAGTTCCCGCATGAACCAACCCACTTTTAGATTGGTCCCCGCGTGAACCATCCCTTTGCACCACCTTTAAATTGGCCCCATGTGGCCTTCCTTTCTTTTTCTAGCTAAACAAACCAGTTCCCGTGAACCACCCCTTTCCATCAAAAACCGGTTCTTGCGTGAACCACCCATCTTTCCAAACTTGGTTCCCACAAGAGCAACTTTATTTTCAGATCGGTTCCCATGTGGACCACACCCTTTTCCTTCCACTTTCAGATATGTCCCCACATGGACAATCATTCACAAACTGGTTCCCGCGTGAACCACCTTTTAGTTACTAGTTTTTTGTTACTTGTCTTGTTCTATGATTGCTTGTTTTGTTTGCATTTTATAGCTTAATTTCATTTCATGTTTGCACATATTGATTGCTTCTTCTCCTCATACCCTCCATTAGTTTTTTGCAATGGGTAGCAGACTTGTTCCGATTTGTAGGGCATTCGAGGCGAGGACTCTCTCTCCCAACACACCCTCACTCCCTAAACACTCTCTTGGTAGATTCTAACTTCTTTTCTGGGATATTCCTTCCTAGTTGATTTGGTTGTTTCCATCAAGGCCTTCATAAGCCCCCATTCATGGAGTATTCCTCTCCACATTATTGGGTTGGTTGTACCATTCATCCCAAAACCCTGAAGAACCCAAGTTACTTATCTTGTTCTATGATTGCTTGTTTTGCTTGCTTTTGATTGCTTAATTTCATTTCATGTTTGCATATTGATTGATTCTTCTTCTCTTACCCTTCATTTTTAATTTTGCACTAGCTTTTTGCATCGAGTATAGGACTTGTTCTGATCCGTAGGGCATTTAAGGCGGGAGCTCTCTCTCCCAACACACCCTCACCCTCCAAACACTCTCTTGGTGAATTCTAACCTCTCTTCTGGGATATTCCTTCAATTCTTAGTTGATTTGGTTGTTTCCATCAAGGACTTCATAAGTCCCCATCCGTGGAGTATTCCTCTCCACACTATTGGGCTGGTTGTACCATCCATCTCAAAACCCCAAAGTACACAAGTACCTACTCGTGGTGATTGAGTGACAACCTTAGGTCTTGAAGATTGGTGCAATAGGAACCATACCCAACTTGAGTGAACAATTGCTAGCAATCTATCTAATCTAAGGTTTGAACCCAAAGATTGTCGAGTAGTCATTTTAAAAACTTGTTTGCACAACTTGTTTGCTCACCCAAATTGAAAACAATAAAAAATACATTATTTTAAAACAACTTAAAATGAAAAGAAAATCTCTTTAATTTTGTGTACAACTTGTTTGCCAACCACAAAATTGAAACAAAAAATCAAACAAAAACTTCTTTCTTCAATTACACATTCCACTTGCTCTTTCAACCATCCTTTTAGAAGGTTTGATAGGATGTCCATGATGCTATGGTCTAGAAAACACATTGGGATGTCAAACTACTACGAGCAAGAAGATTACGAGACGAGTCACTACGAGCTTCAACAACCCATGCTCCAACTAGAGGGCATGTTAATGTCGTGATGGAACCCGAAGTCCAAGATCCCACTCACTGATCCACCTCACATAGTATAGAACAAGGTCTCAAGGATCTATATCTTCACCTCGACTCCGAGACTTTGTAATCATCCAATATGCCACTAAGGGCAAGATGCCTGTCAACCAGATTGGGGGCGACCAAGCCACCATACCACCTCAATCGATAGCTAGGCCTCTCATCATTAACTCTCCCACACAGTCTTGCCATGCTACCTTGCCTACTCACCCCGTTGTGGGGCACCCACCTGATTCCATGCCAATTCCTACTTCCAGCCCACCTCTTCCAGCACGTTCAACCAAATGCCTTGCACCAGTGGCTCAGGAATCCAGCCTTACTCAATTGTTCATGGACAAAATCTACCAAATGGATGAGTGCATTGAAGAGATGAGGCACCGTTTTGACTCGAAGGCCACCCCTGAAATATCTGTTCCATCTTTCCCAGTCCTACATCTTCCTTCTTCCAAAATGCTAGTTTTTTGATGCTACAATGGAACTGGGAATCCCTTCAACCATTTGAAGAACTTCTTGTATGACATCGCTTTCTGGAAGAATGACCGCAAAGCACTTGCTTTCCTATTCCATCTGTCATTGGAAGGGTCCTCTCTTGATTGGTTCTATTCTTTCGATTCTCTTGAAGCAGCATATTTTGACATAGTTAAAGCAAAGTGTTTTCAAAGGTAAAAGGATCGGGTGGGGCCAACCTACTCAATCACAGATCTAATTGCTAAAACGATGAGGCCAGATGAAGACTTCGCCAAATTTGCTGACCGGTGCAGAGAAATGGCAAAAAAGTTGATTGACACTATTTCAGAGGAGGAACAAGTGTGGATGCTAATCGAAAATACCACACCAGCACTTCGCAACCTCCTAATCATGCACCGCCCAACCACCATGAGTGAGCTCTATGATAGCACCCTTTATCTCCAAGCTCATTTTAGGGATGCTTCCATGATCAACCCATTTGACCCTAAACCCTGGAACACCAGCAAACCCGCACTTGTAGGGCCTACCACTGAGGGGGTAGTAAACAATAAGAGTGTCAATGCCATGGGGAACCAGGGTGGGTATCACCAGAACCAATACTAAAACCCCCCACCAAACTAGCAATACTGGCCAGCTCCGCAATCAGCTCCTCAACCAATCCTACAACCTCAGCAACAACCGACCTACAACCGAGCACCACAACAACAACCTACCTACAACGAAGTGCCACCATTAGCCAACCGACCTAGGAGGGGGACCAAAGAGAGAATACTATCCTCAGCTTCCATTCCCCCTCACGGATATTTTCAATACATTGATGGCTGAGCAGCAGTTGGAGCTCCCAAAGAAGAGCGAAGGATGGCTGGCAAATGCTGACATGTCAAAGTATTGTGCCTACCATCAGTACCTAGGGCATACTGTGGAAGTTTGCTTCCAATTCAAGGACTACATTCATGATCTTAATGATCAAGGGAACATCGACTGGATACATATGGGGGAGTCTATACAGGACATGAAAGCATGGCAGAATCAACCAAAACGCCAACAATAGAAAGCACAATAGCAGCCCGGCTTGGGCATAGTTCCAGACCTGCTCCTGGTACATGCACCTGCTCAAGCACCGGCACCACCCCCACCAAACCAAAGAATTAGCCTTGTCTACTTTTCCATTGGGGAGTCAACCAACCACTCCCAAAGTTGATAGGTGGAGGATCATGTAAGGAATCGTCCATAAAAGTTTGGTGCAACGGAAGCGACGATTCCTATGGGTTCCTATAGAATCCGTCTCAATCAGAACCGAATGACGAAAATCGAAAACCGATCAAATCGAGTTCGAATATACCTGATGGGGATTCATATAATCCCATGGAGAGGAAGGAGATGAGCTTCTCAAGCTCTACAAACCGTTCAAGCATCCGGTCTCCAGCAGTATCCACACGAACTTCATCCACAGCAGGTTCACCCTTCGCGCCGGTCTCGAGAACTCTTCCCGAACGGAGCTCCATCGACCATGGACACCTTCTTGAGAGAGGAGGGAGTAGGGAGGAGGCTAGGGACATGGTTTTCACCCTTGGCTTCATGGGGTTTGGCTGAAACCATTAGTATTTATAGGGAATTATGGAATTTTCATAAAAACTCAAAATCTCTATAAATTACGCCATTGCCCCTGTACTTGTGGATAAGTCCTTTTGTGTGTGACCCACTAGGCCCAATAACCTATTTGGTTGAGGCCTAAATAAAATAGAACAATTCTATTTAATTTTAATTAAATCCGTTATCCGATAACAGATTAATCGGCCTACCGATCATGAAGGGTACAAGCCACATCCCATGATCCCAAATGGCTATGGGGATAATCTCATCTTCATTGAGCCTTTCCATCATCAGTTACCACATGGATATAAACCCTCATCCATCCAATGTCCCGGTCGGAAATGAGTACGTCATCGACTGTCAACTCCTTAGTGTACCGACTCTATAGGATCATGTACTCGAAATTGGATCAATTGGAAAACTCCTTTTCCAATTATTCTATCTACCCTAGCCAGGGATTTAGAGTACTATCCCATAGGAACATTCACTCTCACTTACCGAGAGTGGACGATCCCTTGTTGTCCGCTCAATTGCCTCCATCGTATTTTCCTTGTACCCGATCCATCGCTATACTGGACCATCTAAATTGTGATCTATAAGTCAATGGTCAAAGCACAAGTTCCACCCAACAAGGCATCTTTGGCAACTCAGGTCAAAGGTCCAACCATGCAACCGTGATGATAGAAAACCCTGATAGACAGTTCAGTAAGATACCATTCAGGGTTTCTAATTCGGGTTTCTAATTCGGTCAGTTCAGTGAACTCATTCAACTAATGAGCACCTGTACGTGTATCTCAGTGTCTCCACACTAATGACCAACGAGATTGGTCGTCCTCATCACATAAGAAGACATCACATACACTAGTCTATCCAGATCCTTGATGTCCCGTCTCAAGTATCCTATGACTAGGAACATTTGGATCAAATACCTCTAGATGATCAATCTCATTATCATGATCTCATCATGATTTAATCATCATTTTATTTGATCAAGGACTTCATTATGATATTTGCATCTAATAAGAGCTTATAATGAAGATTTGCCTGATTAATTGAATGAGATATTTCTAGAAATGTCGAATCATATCATATATGATTGGCTTGTAGGGCATACATTTCTATCAATCTCCCACTTGCACTAAAGCCAATCACCCATCTGATTGATCTGTATCAGCTCGAGATGAAGCTTAAACCCTCTTTGAGTAACTGCTTCAGTTAGTGGATCTGCAATGTTATTAACGATAGATACTTTATCTTTAAGTATATCTCTATAAGTTGCAATCTCTCTGATTGTATGGTATCGCCACAGAAGTTCTAAACTTCTGATGAGACATCAGCTCTACTCCATTGTTTTCTCAAAACAATGATACACTTTCTGGGAAAATTGAGACAATCCCATATCAAATATGTAGATGAAAAACTTCATCTAGACTACTTCTCAAGTAGTGTGCAACCACTATGTAAACTTGTAAACTTGTTTACATATGTTGTAGAATTTACAGTGTTCTATCACATAGAACTCTTTCAACTCACTGCACCACCATTATTCTGACTTAATATCAAACTTATTTGATTGGAAGCTTGTGTTTGTAAAACTACTAGACTTCAAGTCTTATCCTCCAATGTATAGAGATACATTCTCAGTGCTTCTCAAGTACCAAATGATATATCTCTAAACTATCTAGTGACTCTCACCTGGATCTTCCTGATGAATGCTCATAACACTTAGAGCATTAATCATTTCATGTACGTAGTATCATAAATGTGATAGACCCTATGACAAAAGCATAAGGGCTCTATTTATGTGATCTCTTTATCTTTCAAAAAGTCTACAAAGACAACACTTTACAGAGATCAACTCCACACCACATAGGTAAGAAACCTATCTTGGAGTTTATCATGTCAAACCCTTTGACTATGGTGACTACGTACATTAACTGAGCATTGATTTTAGATTTATCTCCATAGATCTTAAAACTCAAATTGCGTTTGGAGGATCAATTTGATAGCTAGGTTCACTTATGATAACACACCTACTTCATTCTCAATGAGTAGTATGTCATCAACATAAAATGTCAAGAAAGTAATAGCACTCCCACTTATCTTGTTGAATACACAAGGCTCCTCTTCGTTCTTAACGAAGTCATAAGATTTAATCTCATTAAACCTTATATATGATTTATGGGAAGTTTTACTTCAGTCTATAAATGAACTTAATACACACTCTTCTTGGATGTTATTGGGACTTGAATACCTATAGTTGTATCACATACACCTGTTCCTCAAAATACCTTAGAGAAACACTATCTTAACATCCAATTAGCTTATCTCATAATCATAGAGTGTAACAATCAAAATCCGAATGGATTAATCCATGGAATAGGTAAAAGATCTCATCATAGTCAACCATTTGACTTCAATGATATCCTTTTCAACTATTCTCACCTTTGAAGGTATCTACCTTCTAATCCACTCCAATCTATTCTTTAGTGATCCATTTATTCCTTATGGATACTATATCCTTAGGTGGATCTATCAAGTTCTAAACTTGATTAGAATAGATATAGTTTATATCGGATTTTATTGTCTCTTCCCATTAATGAATCAATATCTTATATTGGTTCTATATAGATCCTAGGATCAATATCCATATTATCTTATGCATCATTTCATCTATCAGAGATATGTCTCACATATCTCTTAGGTAGAATGGACACAAGTAAAGACCTATGATTTGTCCTTGTGTAATTATTAACTAGCACCTTAATAGAAGTGTTATTGGGTTGTGGGACTGGAACATCTTCCATATATACCTTGCTCCCACTATCTTTCTTAAGAAGGAACTTTTCCTTTAGAAATATAGTGAGCTGAGCAACACATACCCTTATACATAAGGGTCGTATATTTAATATCCAAAAGTTTTCTTTGGATATCCCATAAGCAACACTTCATAGTCTTATGTTCCAACTTGTTAGAGTTATACTTCTTCACCATGTCGGACATTCCGAAACCTTAACTTGCTTAAGGTCAAGTTTTTACCCCTTTTCCATATCCTATATGGAATAATCAGAATAGACTTAGAAGGTACCTATTAAGATCAAGTGGTTATAACGAGTACTTAACCAAAATTAGACAAAGAGGAAATTTTCAAAACTTGTCATTGTTCATATTATGTCTTACATAATATGACTTCTCATTTTAACTACTCAATTAAGCTAAAATGTGTAAAGAGGTGTCCATTAGATTCTATTATCCTTCAATTATATGTAAATTATGTACTTAAGTATTCCCCTCATTGATCTCATCAAAGAGTTCTAATACTCTTTCCATTAGTATCTCTACTTCATTCTTAATCTCAAATAATTTCTTAAATGTCTTAGTTTTGTACTTCATAAAGTACATGTTTCCAAACCTAGAGACATCATCTTTGAAATAATGAAGTAGAAATATTCTTCTTTAGCCTTACTAGATATGGGCTAACATACATCTAGATGTATGAGTTCTAATAACTCATTAACCCATTCTCCATGTCTATATAAAGCTAAAGTGTAGATTGATCTAAATCAACCCATTTCCTCTTAAAAGGAATATTCACACATAACATGAGAGCTAACATATCAAATATGATTAAACAATTCATTAAGCTCCCACTAGCAAACACTTTGCCATTCAATCTATTAGAACATCTATCAATTCCATAGTTTAGAATAAATCAACATTTATTCAAGCAGGAAATCATATAAGGTTCTTGTAGAAGGATATAATAGCAATATTAATTATTAAGACATCTCGATAAGGCTATTAAAGAATTGCACCTCCCACTAATAATGATGCAACTTTTGCACCATTTTATATGTAGGTCAACATCTTCTTTATTAAGCCTTCATTTACTTGTCATCATCTAAAACTCCATTTAGATATAAGATGCATATCTGGTATCTCATACCATTAGATGCATCCATAGTATCTAATATTATGTTATACACATATAGTATCTAATACTATTAAGTGTGTATTTAAAACAAGTAAGTGTCAATGACTTTGATACATGAAGCTTCTCAAGCTCCACCTTTGTATTATATACAAAACACTTTGTACTTCCTCTTCTACTTATCATCATCATGATAGTGTAAGATCCTGTCTTATTCTGGCTTTATTATCTTGACCACCTTCTTTTACTATTAACTCTCTCCTATTTCTATCTAATGATTTTACTTCTTACTATTGGTCTCACCAACAAGAAGTAATTAAGATGTATTGTTGTTCTATGAGGCAACATGGATAGATGGATATGAAATCCATCATGGCTCATACATCTTAATTACTTCTAAGTTGCCCTTAATGATGGATTTCATATCCATCTATCCATGTTGCCTCTATAATTTATGTCTCATAGAGACTAACATCTAGTTTAAGGCAAACAATGCATCTTATCTATGAGATAAGATCTTATATTTCTTTCATATCACTAGATAATTTAGAAGACACCTACTTCTCAAGTAGAATAGTTAATTGGTCAACTATGAGAACAATTCTCTTAGTACTAAATCAGTCTAAGAAGTGTGAGCCATTAAGCTATATGACATCTAATATGCCATACTAATGGTGGTTTATAATTGTATTCTACAATGGAATATATAATTTTATCAATATAACATTGCAAATATTCATTAAAATTAAGATATGGTCTTTGATCTAATTTATGCTCCCACTAATTTTCGACGAATTTGCATAACCCACATTATGCAAAGACGGGATATCACGATGAAATCCTAGTGGGGACTAAGACCCTATTAACCTTATGGTGATGACCTTGTGGTAGCACAACAAATCACCCCATACTTAATAGGTAGGCAACTATTGCCAGTTGCAACTCTTGCAACTCTTAGTCATTTAGCCTCTAGAGTTATGACCTTGTGGTAGCACAACAAGACATATACTCTAGTTAGGTCAAACCCGCTTGTTACGTTATGAGAATGGATTCTTCACACATCCCTTGTGGTAGCACAACAAAGCCATGCAAATGATCCACCCCAAGGTTCGGAAAATGCCTTAGCCATGATCACCAATCCCTTGCTGAATGAGTCTTGTGGTAGCACAACAAACCCATCCAATCTAAGATTGGCTAATCAAGACCATAACAACGGAAGGCTACGTGAGTCATTCTTAATGTCACATGTTTATCAATCTAATTATGACAAGGAGGTATTTTATTCTAATCTCATCAATAATCTGTGCTAAGTATATATAATACCTTTGGAATATCATATATCTAAGGCATAACCTGTAGCACACATCCACATATCAAATATGTACAAAATCAGGTGATCATGGACTTAACCCTGAGCATGCACCTAAGGCACCCCTATAGGTGCAAATCCTTGCTTTAGATGCTTGAGTTGGCATGCTCCCACTTTAGAAGGGTGCTTCTCCAAGTGGTCCCACTCTCTAACCTTCCACGAACCGGCTTCTAACTCTTACAAGCGGCTTAAGGGTACGCAGACCCACAAATATACATGACTTAATAAGAAACCTTGGTTTTAACCAAGGGGAGTACATTAATGGAGGGAGTTATATTGTAAAATTAGATTGTATAGAGAGAGGAGGCACACGCAAGCCCCATTTAATAACATAACCAACACAATTAAAAGCAATCACAAGCCAAGCACAATTAAGTCCATGATCACCTCCATACACACTAACATTCATCACATGAACATAGAGCGCATACGTGATAATTATATGAGATATATCATATATATCAGCATAAAATTATATAATTTATTTTGAAATTCTAAATTTCATACATGTCGAATTTTCATGAAATAAATAACATGAAAATAACATACAACAACATATAAACAAATTATATGAAATGAACATACAAAACTAAACTATATAGAAATTTCATGCATTCCCAATACTGTGCAAGGTCAGAAATTAATGTCCCAACTTATATTCTGTAAAATATCATTTTACAGAATTAATTAAGACACTAATAATTTAAGTTAAACCTTTAAAACAATTTTAAAGTTTAACCATGAGTGAATCTATATAAATAGGACTCAAAATTATCTAACATGCCATTAAACACTTTAAAACATGTTAAATAATATTATAAAATTTTTCAGAATTTTTCTGGAATTTTCAGGCAATTTTTCAGAATTTTCTATGATTTTAAACATTTTAAAATCATAAAAAATAGTGTCTGGCGCAATGCGCCGCGCTGTTCGGCGCATTGTGCCACGCTCGCGTGCGCCACTGGGTGCGCCGGTATCAATAGGCGCGTGTGCCAACCGCCATGCGCCGGCGCGTGCGCCGATCGCCTTCCCCAAACAGCCGCGTAAAGCACTGTTCATCCGGGAGAAAGTTAATCACATTAACACGGACATATCTCCTTATTCAGGAGTCCGAAAAATATGGAAAAATATGCGTTGGAATCCTTATCAAATAAGGAATCTAAAAAATTCAGCCTCATATTGAAGAAAAATCGTAGTATACCGAAAAACAAGGAAGAAGAGGCGGCGGTCACCGAGATTCTGTAGCAGAAATCTCCATTTTGCAACGAGGATAACTCCTTATCCAGGAAGCCAAATATTCTCCAAAAATATAATTTAGAATCCTCATCAAATTATGTTTCCAAATATGTATATTTCCCTTCAGAGAAAAATTTTATATCAACAGGAAATCAGGAAGAAACAAGTCGGCACCGCCAGACTCCGCGCAGAACCCTAGTTCGTCAGAAAACTCAAAATTTCTCTCCCTCCGCCATCGTTCAAAGCTGGATATCTAAGGTAAAGGTTAGGTAATCATATTACCCATCTTCTAAACCTTTTCCAAGTCTCAATTTCTTCTGTTGACGGAGATTTCACAAAATCCCCAAATTCGGGTGTCGGTTCGGGCATGACAGAAACACCAACTTTTGACGCTTCTCTCGAACACTACAGAGATACAAACTTCAAATGGTTTGTGGCGTTGGAAAGCCCTATATCACTAGATTCTACCGAAGCCAACCAATCTTTTATCTGAGTCATACACTGAATATGGTGGCCTCGTCAAAATAGACATTTGCACAGATTCGAGAACACATAAATAACATGAAATAATGTCGATTCGACGTCGGTTTCGACCGAGACTTGAACCGGGCTCTGATACCACTATAAGGAATCGTTCATAAAATTTTGGTGCAACGGAAGCAATGATTCATATGGTTCATATAGAATCCGTCTCAATCAGAACCGAATGACGAAAATCGAAAATCGATCAAATCGGGTTCGAATATACCTGATAGGGATTCATATAATCCCATGGAGAGGAAGGAGATGAGCTTCTCAAGCTCTACAAACTGTTCAAGCGTCCGGTCTCCAGCAGTATCCACACGAACTTCATCCACAGCAGGTTCACCCTTCGCGCCGGCCTTGAGAACTCTTCCCGAAGGGAGCTCCATCGACCATGGACACCTTCTTGAGAGAGGAGGGAGTAGGGAGGAGGCTAGGAACATGGTTTTCACCCTTGTCTTGATGGGGTTTGGCTGAAACCTGTCGACTCTGAAAATTCGACGGGGTCCTCTCCTTTTCAGGGAAGTCCGTGAATCCAGATCATCACCTCAAGAGGGGATGAGAAAGAAAGGAAGAAAACTCGGAAAGAAACTCTCACCTCGGTCCCACACTCACATTGATCCCCGAACTTTCATCCCTTGGCGTCGCTCGATCACCAAAGAGACGGTTCGGGTCATGTGGGAAGAGGGTGAGAAGAAAGAAATTAAGACATGTGGTCGCCAGGAACCGTGGGTTCCGATTTATAGAATTAAAATGACCGTGTGTACCTTAGCGTGAAGAATGTGAGTTAAAGCTTCTCCTTCTTCGGCCGTCCGATGAAGAAGAGTCCTCAACGCTGTGGGTGCTTGATATTCTGTGCAACTAGACAAACAAACAAGTGAAAAAGACTATTAGAACTAAACAAGGTGGAGTATATGTAAAGAGAATAACATAAAACACACAATTGACTAGAAACTGACCGGATTCGGGTTATCTCTAACCCCTTTTTTATTTTCGTAATAACAGAATAAAAGTAATGCAAAAAAATGTAAAAAAATAATATGAGGATGGAGAATCACGAAACAAAGAGATAGGAAAAAGAACTGAAAGATTCTGAGTTGGATAGAGAAATATATAGCCAAATCTAGGTTGTCGAAAAAGCCGAGCAGCAGTCCAGGATCTGTCAGGCAAGACTTTACTTCTGCGCTCATAACGACCAGCCCCGACCTCGGAATAGAGTGCCGTCGATTGTAAACTGAAGAAGACTTGGAGAGGAATAACTTTGATGAAGAGAGCTCAGGCAGTAGACGTCCACACACTTCTGTAGAGGCCAAAGAAGAGAGACTTGGCAGATCACCTGCAGAACAGCCTTCCTCTCTCTTGAACCAACTTTTCTCTCTCTAAAAACTCGAAATTCTCTCTCTAAAAATCACAAAATCAATGTAGGAGGGAGGTTGGACGTCTTGAGATGCCTGGGGGGTCATGCTCATGCCTTTGGAACGACCGGAATCAAAGTTAATTTATAGGAGAACGAACGGCGTTATCTGGACTAAAAAATAGGGGCCTTGCGCCCCACCCCTGGGCGCATGTGCCCTGGTGCAGGGCGCATGGGCACAAATCCCGAAAAAGTTGGTCTTATCCGATCGTCGGTTCAGTGGTAGAGTCCCGGTGAAAAATTGGGTCCCTCGTGCCTCAAGGGTAGGGCGTATGTGCCCTCAAGTGAGGGCACAAGGTCACGTGCCTCACTGGTAGGGCGCATGGGCACGTGCCCTGGGTCCCGAGCGCATGTGACCAGGAACCCGGGCGCATGGGACTGGTTTCGCGCGTCCTTCTTCCGGAAGCCATTTCGAACACTCCCGAACTCGGAATTTGACGTCGTTTGTTGCGTTGGAAAGATAAAAGGCCAAAGAAGCTTTCTTTAGAATAAGATCAGCCATCACACCCTCCAAAACTTCATAATTTTATCTGGAAGTTAGGGCAGTGAACAGAAGATCCGATACAGGTCAAAATGACTTCGACGGCAAACTGGAAAGGCACGGAATGCAACAAAACTTGTCAGGAGTGTGAATATGACCATGACCTTCAATGCATGATCATTAGGCATTGGTCATTCAGCCAATTTCCGTATTTACACGATTTACGTATGGCTTTCGCTCGGAAATTATGGCTTTTTGCAGAAAACATCGGAAAACATCCAATTTTGTTCGGCGAAGCTCCAAATCAACATAAAAAGACCCGGCATCATTATAAGATCAATCATACATGTTACCCAATAAAACATGAGTTTTATGCTCTGAATTAGGCGAATTTGGCATGTCTACAAAACCGTTAGTATTTATAGAGAATTATAGAATTTTTCATAAAAACCCAAAATCTCTATAAATTATGCCCTTGCCCTGTACTTGTGGAAAAGTCCTTTTGTGTGTGACCCACTAGGCCCAATAACCTATTTGGTTGAGGCCTAAATAAAATAGAACAATTCTATTTAATTTTAATTAAATCTGTTATCCGATAACAGATTAAGCGGCCTACCGATCATGAAGGGTACAAGCCACATCCCATGATTCCAAATGGCTATGGGGATAATATCATCTTCATTGAGCCTTTCCATCATCAGTTACCACATGTATATAAACCCTCATCCATCCAATGTCCCGGTCGGAAAGGAGTACGGCATCGACTGTCAACTCCTTAGTGTACCGACTCTATAGGATCATGTACTCGAAATTGGATCAATTGGAAAACTCATTTTCCAATTATCCTATCTACCATGGCCAGGGATTTAGAGTACTATCCCATAGGACATTCACTCTCACTTACCGAGAGTGGACGATCCCTTGTTGTCCACTCAATTGCCTCCATCGGATTTTCTTTGTACCCGATCCTTCGCTATACTGGATCATTTAAATTGTGATCCATAAGTCAATGGTCAAAGAACAAGTTCCACCTAACAAGGCATCTTTGGCAACTCAGGTCAAAGGTCCAACCATGCAACCGTGATGATAGAAAACCCTGATAGACAGTTCGGTAAGATACCATTCAGAGTTTCTAATTCGGTCAGTTCAGTGAACTCATTCAACTAATGAGCACCTGTATGTGTATCTCAGTGTCTCCACACTAATGACCAATGAGATCGGTCGTCCTCATCACATGAGAAGACATCACATACACTAGTCTATCCGGATCTTTGATGTCCCGTCTCAAGTATCCTATGACTAGGAACATTTGGATCAAATATCTCTAGATGATCAATCTCATTATCATGATCTCATCATGATTTAATCATCATTGTATTTGATCAAGGACTTCATTATGATATTTGCATCTAATAAGAGCTTATAATGAAGATTTGCCTGATTAATTGAATGAGATATTTCTAGAAATGTCGAATCATATCATATATGATTGGCTTGTAGGGTATACATTTCTATCAGATCAAACCACCACCATGCCCTTAAGACCAGCTCCACCTGCAACCCGTACCATACTCTCCATACTGAGGACCACCCCCAATCAACAATTTACCCAACCACTCCAAAATCCAATCTCATCAACACTGCCATCACCAACCATTAATCCTCCTCGGTGCCTAATAACTAAGCCTCCCCCAACATGCCAACTGACACCTAACCCACCAACTAGCACCACTCCATGGCCCCTCATCATTCGATCATCACCATCAACACCACAATCATCACCAAACCTACCAACCACCACCTCACGGTGCATCATCTTCTGACCATCACCACCAACACCCTAACCAGCACCTAACACACCAACCACCACCACTCCATGACCTCTTATCATTCGATCCTCGCCACCCCTACCTACCTTGGGCCCCTCAACATCCCAACCAACCGTACCATCACCACCTTCACCACTCCCCCTACCACGCTGGTGCCGATACTTCGGAGTGGGAGGATGTTCCAAAGGGTCTTCCCCAGGCTGGGATGCAATCACAGGAGTAGGCAGAAGAAGAGGTGATAGAAGAACCATTGCCCGGCATGGCGTATGACTTACTAAAGCATCTAGACAAAATGCCAACATAGATTTCAATTCTGGAACTTATAAAGAGTTCAAAGACTCATTAAGAAATTTTACAGTAGTACTTGCAGTGGGTCATGGTCAATGAGGACCTCCAGCCCAAGAAAATCATCACTGTCTTGACCCCTAGGAGTGAGCATCCATTGCTCACATTCACATAGGAGGAGTTGGCAAGGCCAAAATTCAGAAAGTATGCTATATGCATTGTAGTGGTCGTTAGAGGCATAGCAATCAAATCCTGCTTGATTGACATCAGAGCATCCATAAATGTCATGCTGCTAGAAATATTGTAGCTTTGCGGCATCTCCGATGAAGAAATTGAGCCTTCTACCATCATGGTGATAGCCCATGACAACTCTAGGAAGCCAGCACGAGGGGTGGTTACTTTAGAAGTAGGGCTTGGACCATATACTGTCACCACCGAGTTCCATGTTTTAAAACTAGACCCCATATTTAAAGCCATATTGGGATGATCATATCTTGAGGCAATAAGAGTTGTTGCCTCAACCAATCATCAATATGTGAAGTTCCAATACAAGGGACAGGTCATCAAGGTAACCAACGTCTCCATTCTAAATGACGTGTATAACCTCTCTTGTTCATTGCCAGTATCAGAATCTATCCAGCCACTAGTTTCAACTGCAGAGCTACCTGAGATCATGGTTTTGATGACCTCACCTCCAGATACAGTTGCTTGGAAGATGATGAAAAGAATGGGATACCAACTAGGAAAAGGGCTGGGTAAGGAGCTACAGGGGGTGGAACATCCCATCGAAGTGGTGCAAAGACCAAGAGGCAAGGGCTCGGCTATGAGTCAAGTTTCACTTCGAGGATGGTCTACCGGTTAAAACATGTCATAGAGCTCTAAAAATTCTTCATCAAAGAGGAGACTATGATGATGGTCGAAGACAAGAAAGAACTGAACACTGCCACCAAGAGGAGGAAAGCTAAAGAACATGAGAAAGAAGTGGATAACCTAAGTTCATCTCTAGCTCGGTTGTTCATAGAGGAGGAAGAGGAGAAAGAACCACTCAAGGGCGAGTCCATTCCTAAGCAACTCATCAACTCAAGCAAGCCTCCATACAACATCACATGTGATCCATATTCTGTGGTCATGTGTTTCAAGATCCTCATGCTCTCTCTCTTGAATTCGCTTGATCTGCTTCCTAGCCCAATTCCCACCTCTGGGCCAATATGGCCACCCGAACTGATCACTGGGCTTGAGAGCCCATTCAAGTCTTCCTACCCCACTGGGCTTCTATGCCCACATTAAACCAACACCGGGCCTGCGTGTCCACCAATTAGGCCCATGTGCCCCTTAGAACTTTTCTCTAATTTTGGGCCTGTATGCCCATCTCTTGTCATTGTAGGGCCCGCGAGCCCATTTTTCTTATTTCTGCTCAAGCTTTTCATTTCTGCTCGAGCCCACTGACTCATTCTCTTTTCATTATTGAAAATATCAAAAACAAACATCTTCTCACAAAGTCACGTTTCCATTAAGGATATGTCTCTACTTGTCTCGGAGGGTGCTCCCAACTAGGGACCGCTCTTCTTCGAATCAGTGATCGATATGCTCGATCCTTCACCTACTGTACATACCACCTTTCCAAGTCCTTCTTATGTAGGAGTATTTAGGTTAGGGAAAAATAAAATTTGAGGTAAGTGAGTTCCAGAAAGGTATCTCCAACAGTTAGCTCAGAAGTGCAAGGAATGTGCAAGGCTGCTGAATTTCTTGGAAAATGCTATCTAGCTTAATGAAATCCAATATGAAGATGAATTTAATGTAGATTATACACTGGAAGTCTATGAGATGGTATTGGAAAAGGTTTCTGATTTTGAGAAAGGAATTAAGGACTTGGCTGATGCGTATGCATATGGACTTAAAAGGTTTGAAGAACCATCAGCCATGGTAGATAAACCAACAAAAGAATTAAATCTCGAAACGCCGGAAGATCCCAAGACCATCCTCTTGACTGCCAACCTCACTCACACTGAGGAACAACGTTAAATTAAAATCTTGAAAGAGTACAAGGACACGTTCACATGGACATATGAAGATATGTCGGGATTAGACAACTCGTTGCTTGAACATCGTTTAACTTTGAAACCTAGAGCTACCCCAGTCAAACAAAAATTAAGGAGATTCCACCCCGATGTTGCACTTAAAATTAAAGAAGAGGTCGACAAGTTGCATCAGGCAAAATTCATTAACGTCATTCTTTATCCGCAATGGGTGGCAAACATAGTCCCTATCATGAAGAAAGATGGACGAGTTCAGATCTATATACACCTCAGGGATTTGAACCGACCATGTCCTAAAGATGACTTTCCTCTACCTCATATTGATGTGTTAGTTGACAACACCACTGGATTTGAAATGCTTTCCTTCATGGAAGGCTATCCTGGATACAATCAAATCTGGTTAGCCAAAAAGAACCAAGAGAAGACCTCGTTCACTACACCTTGGGGAACCTACTGCTATGTTGTCATGCCCTTTGGACTGAAGAATGCTAGTGCAACATACCAGAGGGCTATGATGGCTATTTTCCATGACATAATGCATACCCTTGTAGAGGTGTACATAGACGACCTGTCATTAAATTCAAAAGCCAAGAAGATCATCCTGAAATGTTAAGAAAGATCTTGCAAAGGGCTAGGGAATATAAATTTAAGATGAACCTAAAGAAATGCACATTTGGAGTACCCTCAGGAAAGTTGTTAGGGTTCATAGTGAGCAAAAATCTCATAGAGATCAACCCAAACAAGGCCAAAGCAATCATTGGTATGTCTCCTCTGAAGAATATGAAAGAACTTCGAGGATTAATCAGGAGGCTACAGTTTGTCCGCCGGTTTATCTCACAGCATTCCCAAAGGTGTAAACCATTCATAAGTTAACCAAGGTGGGGGTTGAGTTTAAATGGGATTCGAAGTGCCAGGAAGCGTTTGATGGTTTGAAAAGATACCTAGCTAGTCCCCCTATGCTTAGACCACCAGTCCTTGGCAAGCCCTTAGTTTTATATATCTTGATTTTGGAGAATTCTCTTGGGGCAGTCCTTGTAGAAGTGGATGAAGAAGGGAAAGAGTAGGCAACTTACTATTTGTCCAAGATTTTTGATCCATGTGAGCAGAAGTATACTATAGTGAAGAAGACATGTGATGCACTAGTTTGGGTAGTTTAGAAGCTTAAACACTATTTTGTTGCTCATGAGGTGAAACTTATTGCCCGCATCAATCCCATCAAATTTCTTCTAGAGAAGGCTGTCCTGACTAATCGGTTAGGTCATTGGCAGAGCTTACTTTCATAGTTTGATATCACCTATGTCCCCCAGAAGGCGAATAAGGGCTATACCATTGCTGAACATCTTGCCCACCATCCGGTACCCATCTTTGACCTATCCCAATCGGAGCTCCCGGATGACGAACTAATGTTGATCCAATCTTCCAATGTATGGACATTATATTTTGACGGGGCTCTGAATTCACTCAGTAGGGGAATAGGAATCATCCTTCTATCACCTGAAGGTGTCACCATTCCACAGGCATTTCAACTCAACCTCCCAGCAACCAACAATATAGCTGAATATGAATCCTTGCTGGCTAGGCTTGAGGTCGCTTACTTCTATGGTGCCACCGAACCGAAGGTGATAGGTGATAGCCAACTGATTATATGCCAAGTCCTAACCAAATACCAAACTTCTCATCTGAACCTCAAACCCTACCAAGAACTCACATCTTGCTACATCAAGTTGTTTTCCAAACTCACCTTTATTCATGTTCCTCGAGCTGAGAATATTCTTGCCGATGCCCTAGCCTCCTTAGCCTCATCTCTATCAGTCTTACTAGGTAGATAGGTGCGGACTATCCATGTCTGTTGGAGGTTGATGCCGGCAATTAAAAATGGATGATTTTTGAAGGTCAAGGAGAGATTCGGCAGGAAAGAATACCTAGAGTAGAAAGAGGAGATCTCTCTGGTCGAGTTGGAAGAACTAGGTAAGGGTGAGAGGCCTTGGTACAATGAGATTGCAAGGTATTGTCAAGATCAGTCTTATCCACCTGGATCAAATGCAAAAGAGAAGAAGGCCATCAAGAGAGTAGCCCAGATGTATACCATCTTAGGAGGGGTGCTCTAGAAGAGGAGCCTGAGCGGAATCTTACTCAGATGCGTTGATGAAGAAGAAGCAGATTTGGTGCTTAAGGAAGCACATTCTTGGGTCTGTGGGGGCCATGTCAATGCTCAAGCTCTTGCCAAAAAGATCATCCAGCAAGGGTATTATTGGCCAACTCTTGAAGAAGATTGCTCCATCTTTGTCCAGTACTGTCACTCTTGCCAACTCCATGCTGACAAGATCCATTCTCCTGCATCTTCCCTTTACCTGATTCATGCCCAATGACCCGTCGCCATGTGGGCTTTTGATATCATTGGCCCTCTAAGTGATCTTAACTCTGAAGTCCGCTCCAAATCATTCATCCTAACATCTACAGAGTACTTCACCAAATGGACAGAAGCGGAAGTGTTTGTGGAGATCAAGGCATCAACACTGTGCTCCTTCATCAAGCGCAACATCATCGCCAGGTTTGGGATTCCCAACGACATCATCACTAACAACGGACCACAATTTCTCTCTCAAGATCTGCATAATCTTTGCAACAAGTACTGCATCACATTGCATCATTCATCTCCATACTATCCGCAAGGCAATGGTCAAGCAAAAGCCACCAACAAAACCTTGATTAAGATCATCAAGAAAACTTGTAAGTCTAGCAAGTTCACAGACTGGTCAAATAAGCTTGTAGATGCCCTACAGGCTTATCTTACATCTGTGTGGACCCCCACTGGTCAAACCCCATATGCCTTTGCATATGGGATGCAGGAGGTGGTCCCATACGAAGTACTCCTTCCATCACTCCGAGTTCAGCTCACTAGGGATATCCCCATCAATGAGAGACAAGAATCTCTCCTTGCACAACTTGAACTCCTAGATAAAAAAAGGTTGGCCACCTCTGAGCATGCCTGGACTTATCAGAACATACTCAAAAGGTTTTATCAAAAGAGGGTGGTAGAGAGAAAGTTTAAAATCAGTGAGATGGTAGTCAAATGCATATTCGTTAAGCCAACTGGTCCCCGCTCCAAGTTGCAACCTTATTGGGAAGGGCCTTTTGTTATCACTAAAAAATATCTAGGCAATGTATATGAGCTAACCAATACTGATGAAGAAAAATTGAATCATCCATGGAACGATGTTTACCTCAAAAACTATTTTCCTTGAAAAAAATGAAGAATCTTTGGTATGATATTGATTCATCGATCCCAGAGTGTTCGCTAGAGGATAAGGGTAGACAACACTTTGCATACACAACACCTCCCAATCCTAGAATCTAGATAGCCTGACACTCGAGAGAGGCAAGGTAGAACCCTGAAGGCGAAAAGGAACCCTTACCTTATTCTCTTCTTTTCGATCCAAGATAGGTGAACGAGATTAGAGGAGGATAGTATTGAAAATGCTCACCACCTTCATAGGGGTCCGTCTCATAGGGTGCAAAAGGGTGCCAAAAGATGGGCAATGAACCCCACAAGCTTAAACAAATATGGACATGTCTGAATGAGTACCCAGAAAAGTAGAAAATGAAGAAGAGGCATCAAAATATGGGCAATGACCCATAGGTCAAAGACTTGTCTAAAAGAGTGTCACATGTAGAAAACACCTGAAGAGGCCGAACCCCAATGGGCAACTTGGGCATGAGTAGAGAAATCTCTCCTCAACATCTCCAAATCCTTTCAAGGACTTCCTGCACTATCCTTCCTTCTTAAATACCTAGGATAGGGTATACTGACCAAATTCAGGGGAAACCCAAGCCAATCAAGAGAAGAAGGCAAAAGATTCTCTAGGTAGGGAACCCATTTTCATGTGGTGTTTATCGGTTGAATCTTGATTAACACTTAAGGACTGATGAATTATCCTAATACCAAACCATTCTCCACAAAAATCCAAAAAATTAAATACGTTCAAAAACTCAAAAAAATTTTAATATTTTCAAAATCCAAAAAAATTGAATACTTTTAAAAAACTAAAAAAATCGAATACTTTCAAAAAAACTAAAAAATTTGAATATTTTCAAAAATCTAGAAAAAAATTGATTTTTTTCAAAAATTCAAAAAAAATTATCAGTTAACTTGGCATAACCTTGTTTTTTTGCCTTTGCTAGCATCCGTGTTTATTTTTATGTCTTGCATGTTTCATTTTTTCATTGCATATTTATCTTTATTGTCACTCCGTTAAGAGGGCTCCTCCCTTTGACCTAAGTCAAAGTTGCCCATACTAGGCAAAGGGATGAGTCGTTGTGAAGATTTGATCCTCTTTTATCAAGTGTTTCAAGGACTCTAAAGTAAGAGGGGAAAATTCTCTCAACGACAGGTAAGTTCTCTTAACCATTTCATTTTAGTCGTTTAGTTTATTACACCTTGTTAAGAAGGCTCCTCCCTCTAACCTAAGTCAAGGCAGATGGTAATAGGCAAAGGGATGAGTCATGGTGAATATTTAATCTCTTTTATCAAGTGTTTCAGAAATTGATAAATGACAAGGGAGCAATTCTCGCCATGATAGGTAAGTCCTCTCAACCCTTCTCACTTCTCATTTCTTTTAGTGATTGTTTTATTCCAGATTGTTAATAAGGCTACCCCCTTGACATATAAGCAAGGTAAGATGACAATAATCAGAGGGGTAAGCTATGACACAGATCTAACCCCTTTATTGAGTATTTTAGAAAAGAAACACAAGTCAATGAGGGGGGGTCTCGCTAGGAGGTATGTTAGTAACCTTACATCTATTGTTTACCATCTTTTAGAAGGCTTCACCCCTTGACAAACTCACAAGGGGCCAAGCCAAAGCGCAATACTGACTATCCTTTCAAGAAATGTCAAGAAGATTAAACAACACTAAAGCAAACAGATAAAGATCAAATTACACCATCAAATGCTACAACAAAAAAGAAAAGCAGCTACAACACTAGAAGAGCTAAAGTTTGCTACATATATCAATGACTGCTATTGCCTGCTCCAGGAGAACAACCACGTGGAGTAGGCATGGAAGCTGTGTCCGCTAACACCGCCGTAGCCTCCTCATTCCGACGACACTCCGAAGAAGTGGCCAAGTATGCAATAGCGCCACTCGTGTAGCTCTAACTCTGCCCCTGTTGGTTCTGGCCATGGTGACTCCGGCTAAGAGGGGCGCCGCCACTCCTATGTGTGCGGCTCCAATGGGAGCTGCTTTGGTGCGTACGGCTCTGGCTCGGCTGAGCGGGGATGCCCTGGTGGTAGACCTGAAATGTCATCTCCGCTGTCGCCAAATGAGCCTGCGACTGCAAGTGCATCTGCTCCAAGGACCGGATAGCCTTACTATGCTGGCACTCAATCTTATGCATGGCTCTCTCATGCTAAAGATGAAGATCCGAGATGACCATCTGGTAATGGAGGTCAGCTAGGGCAGACCACCATGTCTCTACCTCGGCCTCTAAAGACTGGATGCGGGTAGATGAAGAAGCAGTAGCACTTTGAAGCTCAGCAACCTGGAATAAGGGGGAAGAACATAAGGCAAAAAGATCAACAATCAGAAAGAAGAATAAACTAAGGATACCTTTGCCTCCCTGGTCGCTAGGGTCTCCTTCGCCTCGCTTAGACGCTGGCGAAGCTTGGCCACCTCTTCCTTTGACAATGAAGGATGTGAACCCTTGACACGGGCCTTGCGCTGCAAGCAAAAAAGAGAACATATCAAAGCCAGGCAAGTAGTGCAACAAAAATGGAACTCAAGGCTAAATATTTACCTCAGTCTCCAGGGTGGTGCAAAGAGAAGCCACCTCCTGCCGAAGGCCAACTATCTCCAACCTTTGGCGCAACAGTAAAGCCTGGGCTTCCTGAAATGTCATAGAGGTCAAAAGAAGCAACAATGCAAAATCAAGTTAAAGGCAAAAGCATTACCTAATCCTCGGGGACGAACAGATGTCCGTAGGCCTCCTTATAGCGACGAAGGTGGTCTAGGTTGTCCTCCGCCCAGCCGATGACTACCTCGCTGCCATCATACCAAAATGCAATTGAGGCCAGGTACTTCTCCACCTAGTCCACTAGAAGGATCAGATGCCTAGGGAAGGCCCCGAATGGCAGACCACGGGGAGGAGGCTCCAACTAGTCATGCTCCAAGCCTAGGGAGCACGCCGAGAAGTGGAGCCACAACGGTGCCAGCTCATTGACTCACAGGAGATGAATATCCCAACCAAAGACATGGCCTGAATTAGCAATCTAGGGCTAAAGATGGTCATCAATCATGAGAGGCCTCCAACACACTTGCAGGAAGGAAAATCATGATTATCAATTCAACAAAAGTGGATTAATGTATTAATTAAATATACCTCAGTGTGTGGGAAGTAGAATATCTGTGCTTGGATAGAGGCCAACTAGCTCTGGTGGCCCTCAGAAGGGCGGATAGGCTCCCAATGAGCCATCAGGGGAAGGAGACTCGGGAAGGACTGTTGTACCCGGCCCAAGGGGAAGTAAAGATAGCTCCAGACCTACAAAAGGCACAACTCGTCAGGAAACATGTACAAGAACAGAGTAGAGCATACAAGTATACAAAAAGAAATCTACTAAGGTCACCTGAAGGAAGGGAGAGAAGCCGATGACAAAGACAAAACCCGACTCAGGTTGCAAGCCGCAGAACAAGTGAGCAAGCATCACTGCCCCCCACGCATATTTGCCAACCTAGTATAGGTCAACGAGCAAGGGAAGAAACCACAAATGGATGCGGTCCATCTTCACGCCCAGCAGTAGGTGCCCTAAGAAGAAGAGGAGCAACTAACACCAGTCCACGTCTGCCTCCATGGTGCTAGGTAAGCCAATGAAAGCTGTCGCGGCCTGGCCAACCATGTAGTAGAAAAAGGCGTCCTACCTCTTGCCTCGAACTCGCTTGGCGTCTATGAGGCCCACCTTCTCGCTAGCCTCTAGTCTGACAATGATGCGTAGACCCTCCCCCAGGTCAAACTCGAGCACGTAGCCGAAGAGGGCCCGAAACTCCCGAGAATAATCTAAAGAGGTGACACACACCACTGGCCTACCATCAACATGGAGACTGGTGATGTGTGCAACATCCTCTAGGGACGGCACCATGTGCCCCCACGGAAAGAGAAAAATGAAGGAATCCGGGTCCCATGACTCACAGAGGACCTATACGAGGGGTAGGTCCTCCCAAAATCGGGTCACCCGAAGAAGGGTTCCAAACCCCATCTCCTCCAATCAAACCTGCTGGAAGTATGGAAGGCAGAGGTAAGCAGCATGCACCAAATCCCACGAGATCTGGGATTTCACCCAGACCTACAAGAAATTCATTTTATTAGTTCATGCAATTTTATGGTTGAAATACAAAAGAACTAATCATTAAGTGCAAGTAAAAAGAAAAGACACCTTGTAGAAAGTCAGGAGGTCAAGCTTCTCGAACTCGGAGTCATGTCGATGAGCGCATCTCGACATCTGCATCAAAAACGGAAGTCAACATCAAATCAATGCATGAATAAAAACACTTGTTAATTAATTAATAAATCAGTTAGTTAATTAATTAATTATCTTTTTTATTTTTATGAAAAAAATATTTGCGTCGAGTGCACCCTCAAGGTGAGGGCGCATCCAGCGTGCCCTCAGAACAAGGGTGCAATCACCGCGCCCTTGTCCCCCTTGTTGGGGGAGGGTGCGATGGCTACGCCCTCCTCCTGGGGGTATGGTCACCGCGTCCCCCAGTTGGGGGTGCGGGGACCGCACCCCGGGTTGAGGGCACGGTCAACGCAAAGCGTTCACCGCATTCCCCTTAACACCAGATTCTTATTTTAGCGATATCTTGAGCAAATGAACTCATAATCACATGAAACTTGAACCAAATCGAAGAGTAAGTCCTGATATACATTTATTGTAATAGGAGCACTAACCTTTAAAGGCATCTCGGACTCTGAAAATGAGTTGGAACTCTAGAGCTTCTAAATGAGGAGAGATGGTGTATAGGTTGAAATGAAAGAATCTTACCCTCAAGGGTATTTATAGAACATAAAAATGTGAAAATTAGAGAAATTTGGAAAATTCACTCAAGATTTAGAAAATCGAGCTGATCATGAAGTCACCTAAAGAATTTAAATTCGATGCATGATTTGCCCTGAAAAATTTTGTAAACAAAATTTCTCTCTTAATTTCCACCAAAAATCCCTCTTTTCACATAACTTTAAATGTCTTAGGTTCTAAAATAGCTAGATATATTGCTACTTTTATCGTCACTAGCTAACTTTTTTGGGTTACAGGAGCAAATTCTATACATTTCTTAGCCATAAATGGTTACAAATGTATTTTTCATGTCCAAAATTGACAAAAATGGAAAAAATTTAGAAGGCGCCATGTTGTTCAAAAAATTGAGCCGATTAAGGAGTCACCGAAAGAAAATTCATCAGACTCACAGTTTGCTTTGAAAAAATAGTTAAAGAAAAAGACATTTTAAAATCCATGAAAAATACTTCATTTCATATTAAAAAAACATCTATGGAGTTGAAAATTAACAAGGCAAAATAATCATAATTGTCAACACCTATCCATTAATTTTTTGAAAAAAATAAATTTTCATTTAATTTTTACTCTAACTTGCTATATAAAATTCATTGTTTATTCAAAAATAACAACAATTTTGTTTGACAAATAAGAATAGGGAAGAGAAGACTCAGGCAAACAAAAGCTTCAACTCGGAGATGTAATGATGCTTTTGATCAGGGTCTTCCTTGATTAAGAGACCCGGGCAGCACACCCTACTCATCTCCCACAAGGTGACTTCTGAAATCGCCTCCTCCTCCTCATCCATAGAACCAAGTTGCCTTCCCTTGATGGGTGGCAGGCGGGACAACTTGGGCAACTCATGGTGTGGCAAGCCAATCTGAGAATGGCAGCGATGGGCATTGTACAACACAAAAGCTGAACCAGTAATGAAGCGGAGGTCCACGCCGGGCGCAAAGCACACTTGGAAATCCTTCTGCGTCATGGCAACATAAGAGTGCAGGAAGCTAGAACGGTTCATGGAGGCAAAATGCGCACGCAACTCCGGTCTCTTCTTCACTGAAGCACACCTGTTAGCAACCCTCTCACCGAACCCGAGCGTAGCAGCGTATGAGAACAAGGGGCTGCAGTGAAAGAGCTGTGCTCTGGTAGTCACCTCACTGACCGGATCAAACTTAAAGTAGAGATCGACCCAGCAAGTCAGTAGGAGAGCACTATCAAAGGAAGCATGGCCCACGCAAGCTGCGGACAATCCACAGTACAAGATGCCGAGAACCGAAGGACCAAGCCGTGTGCCGCTCCAGATGCTGCTGATGCATAGAGGTTGATCAGGATCTAGGAAGCCATCCTCCGTATGGAACATGAACACCATAGCAAGGCAAGCTACAAATACTTTCGCACCTCGCAGGATCCGGTCCTCGTCCAAGCTAGGAGCCATCAGAAGAGAAATTGTCCAATTCGCCAACTTGGGAATACTAATTCGCTTGCTAGCCAGTAAGGAACCAATCTGACCAACCTTGACGAAGTCCTGCAGGAACTCCAAGCTAGAGAGGGACCCAAAAAGAATGAACATACTATTAGTTTCTCCCTTCAAAGTCTGGAGAAGGCCAAAAAGGAGCTCTGCCTTTTTAAGAAGAATTGTACACTCAAAGCTGCTAAACACAAATATATGGGTGTCGGGATGCCACATCTCAACAAGAGAGCCCATCAAGCCGAAGGTGAGTGAGTATCCTGAATACTGCTTAGCATGGATCAAGAGTCTGGTCAAGCCCCAATCTCGAAGGGTCGCTCTGACCGACAAGTTGAGGACCTCAAGCAAGCCAGTAAGTCGAGGAGAGCAATACCGGTGAGGCCCAGGGAAGTTTGGGTAACCTTACCACGAAATAGGAGATAAGAGGGAAGAACATTGAAGAAAAGGAAAAAAAAGGGTATGAAGGCTAAAATTTGCAGCAAACTCACCAAGATGGTCCTGGGTGCATGCACCCCCTCTAGGGGTGCATCCCATCTGGCTGAAAACTTTGGCTTAATCCGATCAAAAATTTGATCTAATCTGGTTGGAGGCAGAGTCCCAATCAAAAATTGATACTCATGTGCTCTCAATTCGGGTGCATGGGGATGTGTCCCCGAGTGGGGGCACATGGGAATGTGTCCCCAAACGGGGGCACATTGTACTATTTTTGTGCGCCTATGTTTCGGAAGCCATTGTAGACACTCTTAAACTTGCAATTCGATGTCATTTGTTGCGTTGGAAATATAACAGACCAAGCTTTCTATGGTGACACATCAGCCACTTTACTCTCAAAAACTTCAAAATTTTATACAGAAGTTATGAAGTGAATGAAAGATCTAACACTGGTCGAAATGATTTCGACGGGCAAGCGAAAAGACACAACATGAAACAAAACATGTCAAGAACTAGAATCTGACCATAACCTTCAATGAATGATCATTTTCTTCAACTAGCCTTCGTGTTCACGTGATTTATGCATGGCTTTCACTCAAAAATTACGACTTTGTTCGAAAAACTCCGAAAACATCTGATTTCTTTCAGTAAAGCTCCAAATCAACACTAAAGGATCTAGCATCATCTTCAGATCAATCATGCATGTTACCCTAATAAAACATGAGTTTTATACTTTGAATTAGGCAAATTTGGCGTGTCTACAATCATTAGTGAGCCTAACAATCTAACTAATTTTCTAAACATTACAAGGATACAAAGATCTATAGAGATAGATCTAATAATATGTTTGGCTTAACCCAGTTGTACATAGACACCATAGTCAAAGGGTTCGATAAGAAAAATTCCATAGGCTTCCCACCTATGATATATAGAGTTTATCTCCTTTTAGTAAAGTCCTTAAGCATTAGTCATAGGGTCTATCATGTATGGAATGCTGTATATGGCTTAATGTGAATAATGTTCTAAGAGTTATGAGCATTCATTATGTGGTTTCAAGAGAGTCACTAGATAGTTAAAATATGTATCTTTAAGTACTTGAGAAGTACTAAGGATGACTCTCTATAGTATGGAGGATTGTATTTGAAGCTTTGTAGTGTTATAGACACAACCTTCTAGTTTGATAAAATTGTAGTCAGCAAAATGGTGGCGCAGTGAGCTAGAAGAGTTCTATATGAGAGAACATTGCAAATTCTACAACTAATGTAAAGTATAATACATAATGATTTCAAATTGCTTTGAGAAGTAGTTATATGAAGATATTCATCTAAGATATGTAATTGTTTCAATTATCATTGAAAGTGTACCCTTGTTTTAAAAAAACAATGGGGTAGAGTTGATACTTCATCAGAAGTTTAAAACTACTGTAACTAAACTATAAATTCAAAGTGATTGTAGCTTATAGAGAATATACTTAAAAGATAAAGTATCTTCTACTAATAACATTACAAATCCACTAACTAAAGCATTAACTCAAAGAGTGCTTGAGCATCACCTCGAGCTAACGGAGATTAAACAGATGGGTGATTAGCTTTAGTGCAAGTGGAAGATTAATAGAAATGTATATCCTAAAAGCCAACTATATGTGATATGATTTGACATTTTTAAAATTATCTTATTCAATTAAAAAGACAAATCTTTATTACTAGTTCTTAGTAGATGTATACATCATAATAAAGTTCTTGATCACATGCAATGAAGATTGAATCATAATGAGATCATAATCATGAGATCAATTATATAATGTTATGTGATCTAAATATTTTTAGTCCTAGGATCCTTGAGATAGAACATCAAGAATACAAATAGATCAATGTATGTTATATCTTCTCATATGATGAGGATGACTGATTTCATTGGTCATTATTGTAGAGACACTGAGATATACATATAGGTGCTTATTAAATAAATGAGTTGACTAAACTTACTGAATTAGAAATCTTGAATGGTATCTTACCTAAATGTAGATTAAGAATTTCTATCATCATGTTTGCATGGTTGGACATTTGACTTGAGTCACCAAAGATGCTTTGTTAAGAGAATATTATACTGTTATCCTTGACTTACAGATCACTATTTTGATGGTCCAATACAACAATTGATTGGGTACAAGGGAAACTTAGTGGAAGCAATTTAGTGAACAACAAGAGATTGTCCACTCTGGATAAGTGAGAGTGAATGTCATATGAAATAGTACTCTAAATACCTAGCCATGGTAGGTAGAATAATTTTAAAAAAAATAATTATTCTAATACCGAGTACAAGATCCCATAGTTTTAGTTACTAAGGAGTCGACAGTTGATGCCATACTTCTATCTGACCAAGACTTTGATTGGAAGAGGGTTTATATCCATGCGGTAACAAATGTTATAAAGGCTCAATAAAGTTAAGATTATCCTAATAGTTGTTTAGGATCATGGATGTGGCTTGTACCCTTCATATTCAATGGGTTGTTAAATCTATTAACTGATAATAAATTTAATTTAATTAAAAATAAATTTTTTATTTTAATTAGATCTCAACCTGAATTAGTGTGTCACACACATAAAGACCTATTATAAGTATGGTGGCAAGAACATAATTTATTGATATTTTGGTGTTTTCATTGAAAATTCTAATTTTTTTATAAATACTAATGATCCTCCTTCCTTCTTCCTTCTCTCTCTGATGGACATCCTTTGCTTCGTGGAGCTTCATTTGGGAAAAGTTCTCGAACCTAGTGCAAGGGAGAACATGTATATAAATTAAGTTCGAGTGGATATCACTAAAGACCGAGCACTTGAGTAGTTTAAGGAGCTTGGAAAGTTTTTTTCTCTTCCTATCCATGGGATTACATGAATCCCTAGTAGGTATATTCAAACCATTTTAATCATTATTTGGTTTTCGTTGTTTAATTCCAATCGAGGCAAGATCACCTTGAATCTATAAGAATCATCACTTCTGCTACACCAAATTTTATAGGATAGTTCCTTACACTCAATAGGTAAATACATTTAGGCACTAAGGGAGCCAAAACTAAAGGCACTGGAACAACAACATTTTCAAGGTAATATAGCACCCTTTTCTAGCATATGCACCTACTCGTGCGCCAATTTTCGGTGATCACCCTATACACCCTATTGTAGCCTCCACTAGGATCACATACACTAGAGTTAGAATTGGAAACCAAGGAATCTTCCACCACTTTTCATGATGACCATACCCTTTCATCAGCTGAACCCTTATCACTACCCCGAGAACCATGACATCTCATCCTCTCCAACTCATAATCTCACCAATACACCTAATCCTCGTATCAAACCAGGGTGAACCTTGGCTATGCCAAACTCGTTCCCAACTGACCACAAAGCTAGCTAGCATCATTACCACCTGTTGCCCCAAAACTTATCATCCCAACATTTCTAAAACACCAAACTAGGCTGATCCTTGTACCCCTAACCTAGCTCCATCATATCTCACACCTATTCCACCATTGTCCGTCACCCCTCAATTGTCATGGTGTTGCATAGTGGGTGCGTGTTCCAAAGAGTGTTCTCTCAAGCTAGATAGTCTAGCACAATACCAAGAGGAAGAGAACATGAAAGAACCATTGCCAAGGACCACCTATGATTTGTTGAAGCATTTGGATAAAACACTAGCTTGAATCTCCATCCTATATATAGCTAATCTAGTGATCTAAGGTCCACCAAGAGGTCCTCCAATGGTATTTATAGCTAGTCCTAGTTAATGAAAGTTTGTAACCTGAGAAAATTGCATTAATTCTAATACCCAAGAGTGAATGTCCAACAATCACTTTCACATAGCAACATCAACGATAAAAAAATATATGCCTTGTGTATCATTGTTAACATGAAGGGAAAATAAGTGGAATCTAGTTTAGTTGACACCAGTGCTTCTATCAACATTCTGCCACCATAAACATTGGACTTATGTGAAATTATAAAAGAAGAGATTCGATCCTCACATATCACAGTGACTTCCTATGACAACTCCAAGAGGCCAAAACATAGAATGATCACATTGGAAATAGGGGCTGGCCCTTGCATGGTTACCACATACTTCCACATATTAGAGATCAACCTTACTTATAATATCATTCTAATAGAACCTTATTTGAAAGCTTTAGGAGCAGTGGTATCCATGAATCATCAATTCATCAAATTCTCTTACAAAGGGTAGATAATCAAGGTAACTAGCAAGCAGTCAATTAAATGTGTACCCGTTGGGCTCTCAAATTGTCCATTACTCACATTGAAGGAATCGCTAGAAGTCGGGAGAATACCCAAGCAAAGCAAAGTAGAAATTTTTTTTTGCTAAAAGTACATGACTACAAATGATGGTAAACATGTGCCATAAACCTAGGTTAAGGCTAGGTAAAAACCTCCAAGTGAATATTAAATTTGTATCAGTTAAAAGTTAAGAACCAAGGCTAGGTTGGACTATGATGAAGTAGTTGTTCCAAAATAAGCAACTGGAAGACACCTTTTCATCAAAATGAAAACCATTCAAATATCTAAAGAAGAAGAACAAGGATAAAAGAATGACATCAATGCCAAGACCAATAAGAGGACATGACCCTAATGAAGATACGTCTCTTATCTTATCTCTTCTTTAATTATGTTTAACCGATGAAGGGGAATCAGTCAATGGACCATTCTAAGTGACACCCAACTTCAACCCACCTAAGGAACATTCCATCAACAAAGATCAATTAGGAAGTCAACCCATTCACCTAAGATCTTCCCTTGCTATTTCCCCCCTTGGTTCTTATCCCCATCCACTTCAAAACTCTCAAAAATGAAAATTCACTCTTTTTCTTCACCAAATCTACACACCCACTCTGGTTTGCTATCAGGCCTACTACACTAGAATCATGAGCTTTCCTTCCATCTCCATAATCATCGAACCTAAAATCCACTACATCAGGCAATGTTGGAAGCATTTGGTTCCCTTTATGTTTCTGACTCTATGAAGTCTAACCAAGAGGAATTCAAGCTCATCATCTTTTATGCCTGAGTGATTGCCACTAATTAGGCTTTCATCTATATGATCAACTCCCCCACCAAAAACTAACTCTACTCATGACCTAGATCGTGGTCGAAGAAACATCTTTGTTGGTATTAGAGGGTGCATAGCTCCCCAAGCATGACTCTTTAAGCAGCCTACCTTTTTCATTACCTCTTGTAGATACAAATTCTTCTTATTCTATTGCTTTCCCATATCTTATATGGTTAGTGTCAAAAAACAAAAGACAAAAACTAGTAGTAGGAGGGTTCTAGGGAGATATTTTAACCAACTACTTAAAATTTTTTCATAATGTGCCAAAATACTAGGCTATTTATAAACTGATGTTTAGTTGGAAGAAATACGATATGAGGATAAAGGTAACATTGATCAAACTTTAGGAGTGTACAAAATTATGTCAAAAAAAGGATTCTAACTTTGAAGAGAAAGATAAGAATTTGGTTGATGCTTATGCATCAGGAATGAAGAAATTTGAAGAGCCATCATCTACGAAGGATGAGTCGACTAAGGAATTGAATCTCAAGACACTAGACAATCCCATGATGATTCTCATAAGCAATGTTCGTCGGGTCGCGACCCCGGTCAAATGACCATTGGCAACAGTCATATGACCGTTGCCAATGGTCCTGGGGGGGCGATAGCCCCCCCCCCATTCAGCCCCTTGGGGGCTATTTAAAGCCCCCAAGGGGCTCCCCTTACTCCCACCCCCCACTCTCACTCTCAAGCTCTCATTTTGCTCTCATTGCTCTCATTGCTCTCATTGCTCTCATTGCTCTCATTTTATTTTTCATTTACTTAATTATTTCATTAAGCATTTCATTAGTTCATTTAGTATATTTATTTAATATTTGTTTCACTAATTAGTTAGTTAAGTAATTTCTTCTTTTTAATACTTATTCACTTACTTACATAGTTAGTTAGCTAGAAGATTAGTTAGATATTTAGTTTAGTAGTTACTTAACACATCATTAGTTGGAAGGTATAGTTAATTACTTACTTAATTATATAATTAGTTAGTAATTTATGTTACATAATTAAAAGTTTACTTAGATTAGTAGTGACTAATTAACGTCATTGGCTTTTTAAATAGTTAATTACTTACTTAAGTAATTATTTAGTTAAAAACATTGTCTTCTCCAAGCCAAATAACCCAAGCTACCGGCGCGACCCGGAGTGATCCGGCTTGGTTACATTGCAATTTGATCTCCATGGCGGAGAGAAAAGTGCAATGTAAATATTGCGACAAAGTAATATTCGGAGGTATTTATCGTTTAAAATTTCATCTTGCAGGCATGAAGGGAAACGTTCTTCCTTGCACATGGACTTCACCGGAGGTCAGAGCTCAATTTTGTAGGCACCTACAAGCAATGGAGCAAACGAAGGGAACTAGCAAATGGCATAAGGAGACCGTCCGAGAAGAATTGCAACAACCGGGGAGACGTTCCGTACACATTTACGGGACCGAACAAAAGAGGCCAGATATTTTTGGAGATGAAGAGTATGAAGGTATGAGAGGTGTTACTCACACAAACGTAGTTCATTCTTCTATTTTAAAAGATAATTAAGTAGTTGAATACTTAAATATTTCTTAAATAGATGACCTCTTACGGGGAATGGAAGCAAGTTGAAGATCATTCGCCGACGAAGAGTTCCATAGACGCACCGGCCGAATGATGGGTCAAGGGTCTGGAAGTGGGAGTGGTCGAGGAAGTGGAAGAGGATCCAACAACCAACCGCAAGATGAGGTTCATGATCTCACCCAAGACGACGACCCGGCAGTAGGTCCCGTGGATCCCGTAATCACCAGACAACGACAACGTCAAACGACAATCACGACGGTGATGAAGAACCTAAAATTATGCAAGGAGAAGATTGGCCGGGCAACATCAAGGTGGTTCTTTCACCACAGCATTCCGGCAAATGCCGCGAAGGGACCATACTACGAGAACATGATCGACACGATCGCAGACGTCGGGAGGGGAGTGTCTGGTCCAAACCCAATGGAGATATACAATGTATATCTTCCTATGGAGGTGCAAGAAACAAAGAAGTACATGGCATCATTTGAACGGATATGGGAGGAACGAGGTTGCACATTAATGACCGACGAATGGACCGGTAAGTAAATTTTATTTTACTCATTTATATTAAATGTATAAACATTCTTTTTGGTATAACTTAGTTAATATCTTATACTTAACATGTATAACTAGGTAGACAATGATCAATTTCCTAGTGTACAGTCAAGCCGGCATGGTCTTTTGAAAGTCGGTTGACGCATCAGGACAGGTAAAGAATGCAGAGTATCTTTACCAATTGATAGATGGAGTGATAGAAGAAATAGGAGAGAGCCGGGTAGTTCAAGTAGTCATAGACAATGCGGCCGCATACAAAGTGGTCGAACAGATGCTTATGGTCAAAAGACCAAAGTTGTATTAGATACCTTGTTCCGCCCACTCTTTAGACTTGATGTTGGAGGATATATGCAAGAATCCTCAAATAGATAGGGTAGTTAAGCTAGCCCAGTTTATTTCTTCATTTATTTATAACCACAACTTTGTCCTTGCACTTATTAGGGAACACACCAAGGGGTGAGAGTTGTTACGGCCCAGTGCAGCTGGTTCGCCTCCCACTATATTTCCTTAGAAAGTTTGTTGAGTCAAAGAAGAGCTCTAACTCAAATGGTCATTTCACCAGGTTGGGGTAGTTGGATGGCTAGATGTAACCCATCGGATAAGAGAAAGGGGAGAAAGGTAGAGAAGACAATAGAGAGTGGAGATTTTTGGAAAGTTGTAAAGAAGACGTTAGACATCGTCCAACCCATAGTGAAGGAACTAAGGATAGTTGACGGAGATAGGAAAGCAGACATGGGGTATTTATATGATGCGGTTGAGAGAGCGAAGGAAGAAATCTCCAAGACCGTGTCCGACTTTGCCAAGTGGTGGGATATTATAGATCGTCGCTGGGAACGTACATTACATCAACCCATACATGCAGCAGGTATATTTTCTTAAACATTTACTAATTTTTTTTTAATGTTAGATATGTATAAGTTGTTTACTAATGCTATTTGGTTCATAGGTTACTTTTTCAACCCAAGGTATTGCTATAGTCCACATTTCAAGGCAACGAACGAGCTATTATATGACGTGAAGAGCGTCATCCGACGGTTGCTTGGTGACGACGACCGGGCTATTATCGCTTGCAACAAGATGTATGATTACAGAATGTGGAGTTTTCACTTTGGAACGAGCAGAGTTGAACGAGCTGTGATGCTACTAAGTCCGGGTACGTAGAAATGTTTTTCATCACTTAATTAATCAAAGTTTACTTAGATAATAATGTAAGACATTCAATTTATGCAGTTGAATGGTGGATGGACCATGGTAAAGTACCAAGGTACGAGGACTTGGCAGATGTAGCCATCAGAGTCCTAAGTCAAACCACTTCGGCTTCGGGCTGCGAGAGGAATTGGTCTACATTCAGCTTGATTCACACGAAGCAAAGAAATAGGTTGACATCAAGGAGGCTTGAAGACCTCGTGTATTGTCACTACAACATGAGGTTAAAGTTGAGGAATTTGGAGAGAATGATGCAGAACCAGATGGAACAAAAGAGTTGGATATCACAGGCGGCGGGACGTTCGGTCGAGGAGCTACAAATTGTAGAGGAGGACATCGATTTGGATCAAATATTCTACGAGAAGAACTCCTTAGAAGCTTGGGTCAACGACCGAGAAGGGTTGGGAGAACCGGAGTTCAACCCAGAAGACCGACAATGGGCTGAAGGAGTGCTCGACGATGTCCTTTTGGCCGAAGAATTCTAGATCCCTCCCTCTCTAGCAAAGCGCCAGAGGACCGGAGAAGAAACTAGTCAAGATACGCAGAGTAGAAGAAAAGGTAAACAAGTTATGACTGATCCTTTTGATATTGCAGATGCTGATACGGTCGAAGACGATCGAGAAGATATGCTGGAGCCGAACATCCGAGTGCAGTACCAGACATCCGAGGATTCGTCGTCAAAGAGTAGCAGCGATGATGGTGCTGGATACAGGGGTGCGAACATTTTACAAGTACAAGGGACCCCAGATCCTCCCATATCTCCTACAACCTCGTTACGTTTTACCGGCGAGAAGAAATATACTCATGCGACCCAAGATACCGATCATGGTAGAAGGCCACAAGGTAGAGGAGGTCATTGTAGCCATGGAGTTGGAGTAGAATACCACGATGCATCCGACTATGCGTATGATTCTTCCCAAGGCTCTTGGTTCCCTACATATGACCAAGAGTATTGTGGAATGAATTATGTGGATTCATCGGATACTTCGATCTAATCGACCTATACTTATGGTGACTCATTTGGATCAAGTCTTAGGATAGTTTCCCGAGGGACTGACGAATATGATCGTCATGTGTACATGTATCAAGTTATATACTCAACCCAAATGACATGGGGAGAGTACATCAACTACCTACAAAGTGTACAACACATCACATTGGAATAAAGTTGATGTATTATTTGTTTAAATCATGTCATTTATTTCTCTCGATTTTTCTGTAATTTTTCAGATTTTTTTTGCAATTTTCTTATTTTTTTTTAATTTTTTTAAAAAAATAATTAAAAATTGGGGTTGCGACCGGGTCGACCTGGGGGTCCCACGACCCGGTCGCGACCCATGACCCCTCCGACCTTGCTCATAAGTGCAAATCTCACCCTCATTGAGAAAAAGAATCTAAGAGGCATATTGCAAGAGTACAAGGATACATTATCCTAGACTTATAAAGATGTACTGGGATTTGATAACTCTCTGGTAGAGCATTGCTTAACATTAAAGAAAGGAATTGTCCTGGTAAAGCAAAAGCTTAGAAGATTCCACTCTACGGTTACTCTAAAAATGAAAACAGAGGTTGATAAGATGCATCAAGCAATGTTCATCACTGTAGTCTTATACCTGCAATGAGTGGCAAACATAGCCCTGTAGCGAAAAAAGATGCCATGATCAGAATTTGTATTGATTTTAGGGATTTGAACTAGGCATGCCCTAAAGATGATTTCCCCTCCCTCATATAGATGTGCTTGTAGATAATATGGCAAGATATGGGATGTTTTCATTCATTGATGGTTATTTATGGTATAATCAAATCTGATTGGGAAAAGAAGATCAAGAGAAGACCTCGCTCACCATGCCTCGGAAAAAATATTGTGATGTCATTATGCCCTTTGAATTAAAGAATACTAGCGCAACTTACCAAAAGGCAAATTTTTAGAGATATATATGGATGACTTGGTGTTAACATCACAAAATCAAGATGATTATTCTAAGGTCTTGAGGAAAGTCTTACAAAGGGCTAGAGAGTACATGCTGAAAATGAACCCCAAGAAGTGTGTGTTCAGAGTTACATCAAGAAAGCTTCTATAGTTCATAGTAAGTAAAAGAGACATTGAGATCAATCAAAACAAGACTAAGACAATCATTAATTTGCCTCCTCCTAGAAATATAAAAGAATTAGGTTGATTTGAAGGTTACAATTTGCTTGATGATTCATCTCACAGAACTTCCAAAGGTTAAAACCCTTTTATGAGCTAACTAGGGCCAAAGTCAAAATAAAATGGGATGTCAAATGCTAGAAGGCCCTTAATGAACTAAAGAAGTATATGTCTATCCCCTGTAAGGAATCGTCCATTAAAATTTGGTGCAGCGGAAGCGACGATTCCTATGGGTTCCTTTAGAATCCGTCTCAATCAGAACCGAACGACGAAAACCGAAAACCGATCAAATCGGGTTCGAATATACCTGATAGGGATTCATATAATCCCATGGAGAGGAAGGAGATGAGCTTCTCAAGCTCTACAAACCGTTCAAGTGTCCGGTCTCCAGCAGTATCCACACGAACTTCACCCACAGCAGGTTCTCCCTTCGCGCCGGCCTCGAGAACTCTTCCCGAACGGAGCTCCATCGACCATGGACACCTTCTAGAGAGAGGAGGAGGTAGGGAGGAGGCTTGGGACGTGGTTTTCACCCTTGGCTTGATGGGGTTTGGCTAAAACCATTAGTATTTATAGAGAATTATGGAATTTTTCATAAAAACCCAAAATCTCTATAAATTACGTCCTTGCCCCTGTACTTGTGGATAAGTCCTTTTGTGTGTGATCCACTAGGCCCAATAACCTATTTGGTTGAGGCCTAAATAAAATAGAACAATTCTATTTAATTTAATTAAATCCGTTATCCGTTAACAGATTAATCGGCCTACCGATCATGAAGGGTACAAGCCACATCCCATGATCCCAAATGGCTATGGGGATAATCTCATCTCCATTGAGCCTTTCCATCAGCAGTTACCACATGGATATAAACCCTCATGCATCCAATGTCCCGGTCGGAAAGGAGTACGGCATCGACTGTCAACTCCTTAGTGTACCGACTCTATAGGATCATGTACTCGGAATTGGATCAATTGGAAAACTCCTTTTCCAATTATCCTATCTACCCTGGCCAGGGATTTAGAGTACTATCCCATAGGACATTCACTCTCACTTACCGAGAGTGGATGATCCCTTGTTGTCCGCTCAATTGCCTCCATCGGATTTTCCTTGTACCCGATCCATCGCTATATAGGACCATCTAAATTGTGATCCATAAGTCAATGGTCAAAGCACAAGTTCCACCCAACAAGGCATCTTTGGCGACTCGGGTCAAAGGTTCAACCATGCAACCGTGATGATAGAAGACCACGATAGACGTTCGGTAAGATACCATTCGGGGTTTCTAATTCGGTCGATTCGGTGAACTCATTCAACTAATGAGCACCTGTATGTGTATCTCAGTGTCTCCACACTAATGACCAATGAGATCGGTCGTCCTCATCACATGAGAAGACATCACATACACTAGTCTATCCGGATCCTTGATGTCCCGTCTCAAGTATCCTATGACTAGGAACATTTAGATCAAATACCTCTAGATGATCAATCTCATTATCATGATCTCATCATGATTTAATCATCATTGTATTTGATCAAGGACTTCATTATGATATTCGCTTCTAATAAGAGCTTATAATGAAGATTTGCCTAATTAATTGAATGAGATATTTCTAGAAATGTCGAATCATATCATATATGATTGGCTTGTAGGGCATACATTTCTATCAGCCCCTTGTTCTTAGACCCCCAGTTCTAGGCAAACCATTGGTTCTTTATGTTTGCATTTAGAGGGATCCCTCAGAGCAGTCTTGGCACAAGGTTATGAAGATGGGAAAGAGTGAGCATCATACTATATGTCTAAGATCCTTGACTCTTAAGAAAAAAAAATATACAACAACAGAAAAGAATTGTGTTGCTCTAGTTTGGGTGGTGCGGAAGCTCAAGCACTATTTTCTTACTCGTGAACCCTATCAAATTTTTGCTTGAGAAGTCCATCTTATTAGCATGATGGAAAAGCTTCCTTTATCAGTTTTATATTATCTATGTATAGCAGAAACAAATCAAGACCTATGCAATTGTTGAGCACCTTGCCCATCATCCCCTCCCCAACTTTATGGCCTGTTTGGTTCGAGTATCAAAAATGATACTATATTAATATTGATATTGATATTTTTAGAAGATGGAGTATCAATATCAAAATTGATACAAGTTGACACTTGTATTACATAACATGTGTTGTTTGCACTATAAATTTTAAAATTGATACTATTAGCCAAACACCTTGAGGTGATTACCAACAATATTAATTTTAAAATTAATAGTGATAGAGGTGTCTAATAGTGTTACCAAACAGGGCATTAACCTGATTCGGCCAGAGTTCCTGATGACAAATAATTGTCAATTCACTCTTTTCACCTGTAGACATTATATTTCAATGGGGCTCTAAACTCTCAAGGTAAAGGGGTAGGGATTGTCCTGTTGTCGCCTAAAATGTCACTATTCTTCAATCTTTTTAGCTCGATTTTCTAGCCACTAACAACATAGCTGAGTACAAAGCCCTATTGGCTAGATTGGAAGCCACACATCTCTTTGATGTCATAGAACTTAGAGTGATTGGTGATAGTCAGCTAATTTTTCTCTATGTGCTAGCCAGATATCGCACATCAAACCCTTGTCTCAATCCATATTAGGAACTCACCTCTCTTTACATAGAGTTACTTTAAAATTCACCCTATCCATGTCCTGTAAGCCCAAAACATCGTCGTTGATGCTCTCACCTCCTTATCCTCCTCAATATCTACACCATGGGATGCATACTTTTGCACTATTTTCTTCTATCAATGGACCACACCGGCCATAGGAAGCACTCACTATTTGAAGGTCAAAAAAGGGGAAGAAAAGGAAAGAACACCTTAAACAAAAAGAAGAAGTGTCATTGGTAAAACTAAAAGAATTTAATGGTGAAAAGAAAACTTGGTATGATGAGATCAAGAAATATTGTTCAAGTCAAACTTTACCTCTAGAATTAACAACAAAAGACAAAAGCAATAAGCCTCTCACAGTTACGTTGTTATAGAGAAAGTACTTTAAAGAAGAAGTCTAGCAAGGATCTTGTTGAGATATTTGGATGAAAAAAAGATTAATTTATGCTTGAAGAAGAACACTCTGGAGTATGTGGAGGCCATGTCAGTAGTCAAGCCCTCACCAAAAAGATCATACAACATTATTAGCCTTTTTTAGAAGAAGATTGTTCAACCTTTGTTCTCCATTGCCACCAATGTCAACTTTATGCTGACAAAATCCACTCTCCTACATCTCCCTTCACACAATTCATGACCTATGGCCCTTCATCATGTGGACATTCGATGTAATGGAATCCCTTGGTAACCTAAACTCCACAAACAAAACCAAATCTTATATTTTGATAGCCTTAAAGTGATTCACCAAGTAGATAAAAGTTGAAGTATATGCCGAAATCAAGAGATCAATGGTCTGCACCTTCAGTAGGCACAACATTATAGCTAGGTTCGGGAGTCCGGGCTACATCATCACCAACAAAAGACCTTAACTTTATCATAAGGAGTTGCAAGATCTTTGCAATAAGCATTGTATAAAACTGTATCACTCATCTCCATACTATCCTCAAAGCAATGTTCAAGCAAAAGCCACTAAAAAACCCTTGATAAAAATCAGAAAAATTGTAAGTCTAGCAAGTTTCCTAATTGGCAAGATAAACTAGTTGATACACTATGGGCCTACCACATATCAGTATGGACTCCCACAAGTTAGATTTCCTATGTTTCGGCATACATGATTGAGGCTATAGTCCCTCATAAAGTACTCAATCCTTTCCTTCCAGTCTAAATTAATAGAGACATCCCCGTGAATGAGAGTTAGGAATCTCTTCTTGCACAATTTGAACTCTTAGATGAAAAGAGACTGGACGCCATAGAACATGCTAGAACTTATCAAAAACATAAAATATTTTATTAACAGAGAGTGGTAGAAAGAAAATTTAAAATTTTTGAGGTTGTGTTTAAAGAATATTTATAAAGTTGTTGGGCTGTCTCTACTTTAAATTGCAAGTTGAATGGGAGGGTCCTTATGTAATTTCAATAAGTGTATCCCAGTAATTCCTATAAACTAGTTAATGCTGATGAAGAACTTAATATAGAATGGACTCTATCTTAAAAAAATACTTCCCCTAAAAAAACTTAGAAATATCATCAATTCAAAATTGTGGATAACAACTATTGGTATTTATGGTTTGCTTGTTATTTAGTGACCTAATCCATCTTCTAGGAGTTGAGGATAGGCACCATATTCCACACACTGCACACCCAAATTTTAGGATCCAATTACTAGAAGAAAAATGAAACCAAGCAAGATAAGGCAAAGAAGGTCATACTTACCCTTTATTCTTCATCTTAGTCTAAATTAAAGGCATAGAATTAAAGGAGACAATATCAAAAGTGTCCACCACCTTAATAAGAGGATGATTTAGAAGGTCCAACTTCTCTAAAAGAAAAGATGCCAAAAGATGGGTAATGAACCCCTCAGGTCAACAAAAGAAAAGTCTTGTTTGAATGTGTGCCAACAAATATATGGGCAATAAAGGAAGGACCCTAAGAAACCAAAACTATGAGACAAGTAGTTGGGTTGGGCATGAGTATAAGAAACCTCTTCAACATTCCTCAAGTTTGACAAAAACTTGCCTTAAATATTTTTTTTCTTTAACACTTGTTGGTAGAGTTGACCAACCAAGCCCAGGCAAAACCTTAGTTAGAGGATCCCAAATGAGAGGCATCACTCTACATGTCGTGTTTGCCCTCAGTCCTAAGAGGTTAATCAGAAGCACCTCTGTCAAGTAGGACCAAAGATAGAATCAGTTGTCTCTCTCCACATAAAAAATCAAAAATTTCAAAATATCTAAAAACCAAACATCCAAAATGCTATGCACATTTAAAATTATAAAACTTTTGAAAATAAAAAATCCTCACAAAACACAAAATTCTAAACAACTTAAAAAATCCTCGTAGATTTGCCTCTATGCACGATGTATGTGCCTTAGTGGGTGCATCTCCTTGGAGTTGTACCATGTCATGAGGCACATGCACCAAAACCTATGGTGCATAAGCTCTAAATCACAAAAAATTTGTAGTGCTTTTGACCATTCCTTCTCACATTCATGTTTTATTTCTGGTCTTACATATTTACTATATGCATTTAGTTCCTTTCATTATCCACTCAAGAGGGTCTTGCCTATTGACTCCCACCTAAGAGGTTGAGCCTAACCATAAATCTGATCACCTTTTTTAAAAGTGTGCAGGAAAAAGGCAAAAAATGAAGCAAAAATCAACACTATAACAAAAGAAGTATAAATGCATAAGGGGTTAGGCACAGCAATGCTTGTAGCTCCTCTCCTGGGTGGCAATTAGATGGCAGCATAAGAGGAGCACGAAAAGAGGATTCAACACCATCAACAAGGCAATGGCATTGTATCTCCTCGTTTTGCTACCACTGGAAGTATGAGTCAGATAATATGAGACATTTGGAGAATGACTCAAGACAGGGTGAGGAGGGTTAGACTGAAAGTAGTGACCACCCTTATGATAACAAGAGTCAAGCCAGGATTGCACAACCACCATCTATACTCCAAATGATGAGCCTTATGGTTGTGTCCCTCCTTTAGGTCTATGACAACCTTGGCATGTTGAGCCTTATGTTGTCTCTTGCTTGCACTGTAGCTCCTAGTCCTTGACTTGCATCCATCCATCAAACAACTCTGCAAGGTGAGCACTTTGAAAAGAAGAAGGAACCTTGTTAGCCACCCCTTGGGGAGGCTCAGTAGTAGCCTTTCATAGGCAATCAATCTATAAAAGAAGTCACCCTTAGTCAGTCAAAAGGATAGAAGAATGCTAAGAAAGCAAGTGAAATAGAAGCTCACCTCAACATCCCTCTAGCAAACTTGGGACTGGGCCAAAGTTAGCACCTAATGATTCTGTATAGACTTCATCCCAGAAGATGAGGCCTTGACAACTAAAAAGCTTTTGATGCTAGGAGAAAGCAAAAGACACAAAAATCAAGCAAGCACCAAAGAACGTACCACTACCACCTTAGTTGTGCGAGAAGCCCGAACCTACTCTACAAGCTTCACAACACAAGACTGGAGATGAGGCACTTCAACTTGAAAGTAGAAGGGACTGTTAGGTATCATCAAAAGGAATGGCAAGTAAGAGAAGGAACAAGGAATACCTTAGCTACATAAAAAGCCTAACTTTCTCCCTCAAGCTTTGCCGCCTGGACCAAAAGATGAAGTACCATAGCCGAAAGATCCTGAAAGTAGGAAAATTGTTAGGAAAAGTAAGGGATAGTGAAAGAAAAGAAAAAGATGAAGAAGTGGTACCTAAATCTTGGTTTGAAAGAGATGACCATATGTTTGGAAAAATTGACAAAAATAGTTGACACCACTCTCTACCTAAGAGGTCATTGGAGCACTGCCCCCATTCCAAGACTCAAAGGCCATCTTTCCTTTGACCTACCAATCCACTTGCTAGATGGGTTTGCAAGTGCTTTGCTCTAGTGTAGGCACCATCGGAAGAACTACCTACTCTCGAGGAAGCCCCAATGAACACATTTTGACAGACACATCTATAAGGGTTCAATGCCTTGTAGACAATGAAGGTAGATGTCCCACCTGAATAGGTGGTGAGCCGACAGTACCCAAGGTTGGACACTATCATCCTTCCTCCAATGAACCTACAAAGAGGTCAAACGTAGTCAAGGCAAATAAACTATGAACTCTACATAAGAGATATTATTCAATTTTTACCTTAAGATGGGGCAACCTCAATATCTGCTTCTTGAGCATTTGAATCTAGTAATTAAGAGAAAAACATATACAACAGTTGTTCCCCCCAATCTAGCAGCTATAGCCTATAGAGATATGATACGACTGCCCTCTTCAATAGGATGTGATTATTAGTTTGGACATAAAAGTAGAAGGTGTCAACACTATGAAAATGATAGTGCAAAGAAAAAGGTAGAAAGCTTAGACAAGTTACCTACAAGAATGGAGTAAAATTGACAACAGAAATTTGGCTGCCCTTAGACAAAGAAGACCCCACACATAATGCCCAACCCTATCTTGGTTAAGGATTAGTAGGAGGAACTGGAGATGAACCTGGTCCACCTTGTTGCCCAGCAAAAGTTAGGACAACAAGAATAGTAAGAACCGTCCCATAGCTCAACGTCTGCGAACTACATTCCATCCCTATTGATGAGAAAGACCTCAAGACTAACCATCAAATGATGGAAGGCCTCGGCCTAGGATTCCCCTTATGAGCATGAGCATCCTAGAGCCCAAAACCTCATCCATCCTTTAGCGACCAATGGTCTACATCATCTTGCATATAGTGCTCGTCTCTCCCTCCATCCCAGCTAAAGTAGGGTCATTGACATAACCTAGGAATTCATAGACCTTATCTAAATAATCCCCATGTGTCACATTGATAATAGCTTGGCCATAAACATGGAGACCTACGATTTGGGCCACATCTTTTAGTGAAGGCACAAGATGCCTCCAAGAGAAGAAAATTGTGTGAGTGAGGGGATCCCGCATCTCTCATGGGGCCTAGATCAAGGGAAGATCCTTCCTAAAAATTTTGCAGTGAATAAGGGCACAAAACCCACCTTGTCTAATCTTCATAGCTGAAAATTAGGGAGGGCCTTGTAGATGCAAAGCATCAATTCCCAAGAGATGTAGGATTTCATTTGCTCACCTTGCAAAGTCAATAGTTCAGCGAGTGTTTACATGCTATCCTTTGCGTGGGACCAAATGCACTGGTCAAATTGGTGCATCCTTAACACGCTAATGTGACCCGACATATCTAATAGACATGGTAGTTTGAACTGGTGCATCAATTGACAAATTTTTTTAACCATTTTTATTGATAAAAATATGGTGAAAATCAAAATAAAGGCTATGAAAATAAAAATATATACATGCTCTACAAATTTAAAAGGTTGGAATCTTACTTATGCTGAAGGATGGGCTGCAATGAGACCATGAAGCTCTAAGGAGAATGGAGTAGGAAAGATAGGATTAAAATTTAAAGTGAAAATTCATGTTTGTATATATAGATTTTAAAATTTTCTAAAAAATAAAAAATAGTCAAAAATCATCAAAAACACCCAAAAATGGAAAACTCATTAAACATCGAAATAGGCATATTGAGGTCTAAAAATAGAAAAAAATTAATATTTTAAAAAATAAGAAAAAAAATTTAAAATTCTATGCATTTTTGGTACAACTGCATGTGTCTTCATTTGAAATGTGTACACCTCAACTTCAAGCGCATGTGTTTCAAAGCTTAGAAAAGTATGCATCTTGCATGAAATCTCTCTCTCCTTTGCAATCACATCTTCCTTTTAGGTCAGCAAGCAATATGATTTCCTAAGTTCCTTTCATATATAAATCTGATGGTTTATACAAAATGTAGCACTAACATGTTATAGGAGTTAGGGACACATCAAAAGCGCAAATGCCCGCAATCTTGCTACATAGTGCTCCTTCTAGCCCTCGTTCTCTTTGATCAGCAATCCCAAGTGAAAGGTTTTGCTTCTATGCAACAAAGATACAATAGTTTGAGCATCCTCTCCATCTTTCATGGTGCCGAGGCGGTGACCCGTCACAAATGGTTAATGGGAGGAAAAAGGAAGAGCATTATGAGGCAGCCTAAGTTGGGGAAGGCAATGGTATAAGTTGTATAGAACAAAAGCATGACCTATTATTAAAAGCAAATCTACACCCACAGCAAAGCAAACTTGAATCTCTTTATGTAGCATAGCCATAAGAGTAAAAAGGAAGCCATAATGAGTCAAACCAAAAAAGTAAAATGCCAATCAGACCTCTTCTTTAAATAAAGGGTGCCATGCTAGTTAGACACTGTATCACCCATACCTAGTTGTAAAGAAAATGGAAGAATGGGCTCTGCCTGAAGTATAGAGAAATAGAAGAACCACTACCACACGGGCCAAGTTTAAAGTGCCAATCAGCCTAGAGAGACAATAAAAAGACACTACCAAAAGGTGGCCTACCAATGCTTTCCATCCATAGACCCTTATACAAAAATCCCAACACAAATGGGTGCTACTAGCTCACCTTTCATTAGTGTTGGATGTGAGGCAACTGAGCTATTTCCAAGAAACCATCTTCGACAAGGAAAAGAAACTGCAACTAGGCAACACCTTTCAAGCCATAGACCAAAAGTTCCTCATTTAGGTCTACAATGACATGACTTTACCACTCGACAAGCCTCAGTGTATAAATTCGGTCCCGCTGCATAATAGATGGGCCTCCAACAAGATCATAAATTCTTCAAGAAATTTAGGACAAGAAACTAAACAAGATGGGATAAACAAGATATCCTCTTGACCTTTCATAGTTTGCTTCATGCCAAGTAGCAATTCAACCTCCTCAAGCAAAATAGAACACTCAAAAGTGTCAAACATGAAAGAATGGGTACCAAGGTGCCACAACTCAAGGATGGCACTCAACATGGCCCATTCAAGAAAATATGAAATATAATGGGTAGGATGAACAAGAAACCCTTGCAAGCCCCAGCCTAAAAGGATATTGCAAGCAAAAAGGTTAATTGCATCCATCAAGTTCTTAGACTGAGGAAGATATTCATAATGTCTAGGGCTGGGGAGAATCAAAAAAATCCTGCACAAAGAAGGATTTGAGCTTATGGAAAATATGCACCTAGGGACCTAGCACATGCACCCCCGACTAGGCACATACACCCCTTGCCAAGCACATATGACAATAGAATTCCAAAAGGACCTAGAAAGAAGAAAAACTCAAAGGAAGAAGAAAAGGAAAAATAAAATACACTTCCAACTGCAATTATGACCCTTGAGATGACTAGGGACTTTAGAAAAACTTAAAGAAAGAATAAACAAGCAAGGCATCAAAGAGGGAGGAAGATGACCACCATTGTTGCCTACAAGAAAATAAGATTGATGGGGGTCTAGAAAAGTGCTATTTAAAGACTCAAAAGTGTGGATAGAAAGTGCTTTTTCATGAGGACTCCATGAAGATGGATACGCCACTATACAAGGCTCATGTACTATAATAATGGGTATATATGCCTAACTAGGCATTGCTGACCCCAAGCCTTGTTAATTCACTTAGTTTGTTCAAGTCCATAACACTAATTTTTATAAACTTTGAAAATGCAAGAAGATATATTGTGTGCCATGATCAACATGGAAAGCATAAAAAAAGAGAAAGGTACAAATTAATCAAGTATGTCCCCCAACTTTGAAACATAAGCCTCCTCTATAGCAAAAGATCACCTTTCACTAAAAGGACAAGTTAGCTGGCATAGCTCCCAAGCTACTCAGACATGTTGCACCATTTCCTTGTCCTCAACTATATCAAGTTGCTTGTCTCTAACTAGGGGAACTTGAGAAACTAGTGGGATGCTATCTACATTGGGAATCAAATAGAGCTAAAAGTATCGCAACACTGCACCATGACCTGAGTAACATTGAAGAAGCTAAAATATGTAATAGTATCAAAGTGGCACACCAATCCTACCATGTCTGCAACTGAAGGCGAGAGCATATATTAGTCACCTAGCCCTCTAGACCTGTTCTCATAGCCAAGGTAAGGAGGGGATTTGCCTAAAAACTTAGGAGCCACATAAGGGATGCCTGTCATAAATTTGAAATGCTAGTCTGTCGCAACACTCAACAAAAGTAAGCTACCAGCAAAGGGTTGACCAAAGCTAATAGATGTCAATCCTAAACATAGAAAGCCAAGCATCGATGTACCAAGATACTTGTGCCCTTAGAAGCCCCTGATGTAAGGTAGCTGGCTCTATCTGGTAAAGTCAACCCAAGAGAAAAAAGTAGACAATGCAAATAGATACTACCCTTAAGTAGGGTGTCAAAAGCTTCTCATCCTTGCTAGTGTTTGCCAAAAACACTAGCAAGAATAATTACAAGATATAATTACAAGCAAGAATCCATGGTACATAGTTGTCCATTTTGTACACGACTTGTGAAAAATGAGAGAAATATTTATACTTGTGTCAAATGTTCTAAAGAAGATATATGTCCAACTGAAAGGTTAGAAAACTGATGAAAATAAATATCATATCTTACTATACATGCATCTATATGTTATAATCATATTTTACATATGCATTTTAAAATCTTATTTATAGATATTGTCTGCGTTTAAATGTTGCAAATCATACAACAAATATGTGGTTAACATTCTTCTGTCGTCAAGCTGAAGATATTCTTGACGTAATAGTCCACATGTTGAAAGAAAATAAGGTATACATTATTAAACTTTTAAACTTTCCTCGTTTCTTATGCAATACATAAAGTTATATGTTATCATGCAGGAAAAAGATCTTCCTACCTACTTGAACATTCTGCAGAGTTTGATTAACAGAGGAATCGATGATTCTATTAGTTACGCATGTATACATGTCAAGAAGATTCTTGAGATTGATGAAGCCGAATGTCGAGAAGATTCTTGAGATTGATAAAGCCGAATATTCAAACTTACAAGCTACTGATGAAATTATACAACGTTGAGGGAAAAAGCAAAAAATTATGTAAAAATCATCAACAATTTGAGAGTCGGAAGCTTCAGAATATCATTTCATGCATTTAAAATATTTTTTGTTTTTAGATGAATTTTATAACTATTTAGTTGAATAGTGTAAATTTAAATCATTTTGTGAATTTAAAACATTTCGTGTAAAATATTCTAGTTCATGTTGTTGAATGTTCTTCGGAAAAAAATAGTGCTACATATGAAAAGTCATGTTGATTCACCTGTTGAGTTGGATGTAAAGATGATCAACCCGTAATGATTTTTAGAAAACAACTCGTATATAAGGTTGAAATCATCTAGATTGCTTGATTTTGCCAATAAAGGTGATGAGATTATGAAAATGTGCAACAAAGGAAATCAGCCAATTTGAAAAGCTTCGGACAAAGTTTAAGATGAGATAGATTTAATTTGATCGATCTACTAAATTATATATAAACGGGTCCCTCAGACATAATAATTTAGAAGACTTTAACAAAGAATCTTATTTCATATTTAATAAAAGTTTTAAAATTAATAATAAGAGATGTGATTACTCACAAAACTAGTTTTAATGTTTACATTATATGTATACACAGTCAAGATAAATAGTTGTTAATAAATATTTAATTTAATGTTAACACATCTAATTTTAATTTTAACTTTTGTAACTATTTGATATATAACATACCACTTACACGTGTGCATCGCGAATAAATTTATCGTTATATATCATGTTATCGGTCTATTCTCAAACTACAACAATTTATTTCAATTATCATGTGAAATTAACATTTAATCGGTATACAACGTATTACTCGAACACTATAGTGCTTGTGTATAGCTGCTGAATTCTGCAAAAGTACATGTTAGGGCTAGTTAGAGTTGATGACGGTTACTAAAACTGACTTTTAAATGATTTTTTGGTGTGAGCATATTTTGGCGCTTGTTTGTGTATGTAGGGACAGACCCATGCATGAGGGTATTAATAATATCTTCTATAACGTTTTCAGATATATATATATATAATTTTATTGGTTTATGGGGACCTCACCGTTTGTGAACACATTTGACCTCCTCATTGACACCCTAAGGCCCGCAAGCTACGTGGTTTAGTTTAGTCTCAGAACATAACTCTCCTGAACTTTTGGATAGGTTGACACTCAAACACTTACGGGGTGTTTGGTTGCATGATAATGAATGTTTTTTTTAAATTTTTAATAATTGTAAGAAAATTTGTTAAAATAGGTGTTTGGTAACTATGATAATTTTATGTTTTAAAAGTGATTTTCTTCTTAGATTAAAAAAGAGGGTCTCACCTCTTTCTTTTTTCTTGTGGTCCCCCAATTTGTACGGTCATGTGTGGTAGTTACTCTTTTTTTGTAATCACATCCCTCCAAACATGATAATTTTATGTCATGAGTTGGTTCACTTTTTATTTTAATACAATCTTTTATCATGAAAGTGTACAAAAAATTATCATGCAATCAAACATCACATTAAGTTTCAATCACGTAGACATTCTACTGAACTACATGATGACAGTCAGTGAGATCGGTATGACAGTCAGTACATCGGTATGACAGTCAGTGAGAATAATCCAGTCTCGAGTTTGTAGACTTTTGTAACCGAAACACCCGAGTGTCCACTGTAGCACGAGGGAGGTTGGTGCAGGTCCTACACGTCGTGGCTTCCAAGAGGTTGAACAAGGCGACTTCACTAAGGTCCTATCGTAAATTAAGGTTTACAGGGTGCTTAGTTATACAACAATTTTCTATACATTTTATGTTAAAATTTATACAAAAATAAAATCAAAGCTAGTCAAAGACAAAAACTTAAACCTGGAGATAGATGACAACCCAAAAAAAAATAGAGTTCATATAATCTTTGGGTTTCACTTTCAGCTTTTTTTCAACAAGGAGGAAAACTCTCTTGAAATATAACATTGTAATAATTGTTAAACACATTTTAACCAATTTTGTCACTGAAATATAAATTTGTTACAAAATCTTAATTTACCATGCAATCACGAGAAAATTTTTAACCTAACACAGTTTAAAATTTTTTCCGGAATTAACACCCAAAAATTTTTATTTCCAAAACTCACATGGTTTGAACGAAATTGCTAAGTCCGTTAGCGATTTTAGGGGGACGAAGGCAAAGTCGCTAGTTTATCCTGCAACTTTCCTTTTGTAAAAAAAAAATTTGAAAGTCGCTGGTTTACCCAGCTACTTCCCTTTTGTAAAAAAAAAGAAGTGAAAGTTGCTGATTTATCTAGCAACTTTCACTCATCTATTATATTATTAATATATTATTACAAATTAATATATGTTATATAATTAATTTGTATAATATTTTAAAATAAATTACTATATGTTAATATATAGTTTACATTTATAATATATAATAATATTAATATATAAAATGTATTTATTTAAAATATAATAATTATATTATATTATACTTTTTGTTAATGATATAGATAATTATTGTAAAGTAAGTATATTTAGTTAATGTATAAATATTAATATTTAAATATATTTTATTACTTTATAATAATTATTTATAACATTTATAAATATTACATAATTTAATGTTTTTTCTTACTTTAAAATAATTATCGATATCATTTATAAAAATATAATATAATTTAATTATTATATTTTAATTAAATACATTTTATATATTAATATTATTATATATTATAAATGTAAACTATATATTAACATATAATAATTTATTTTAAAATATTATACAAATTAATTATATAACATATATTAATTTGTAATAATATATTAATAATATAATAGATGAGTGAAAGTCACTGGATAAAGTAGCGACTTTCACTCCTATTTTTTATAAAAGAGAAGTTGCTGGGTAAACGTGCGACTTTCATTTTTTTTTTTTTTTACAAAAGGGAAGTCGCTGGGCAAACTAGCGACTTTGCCTTCGTCCCCCTAAAATCGCTAATGGACTTAGTGATTTCGTTCAAACCATGTTAATTTTGGAAATAAAAAGTTTTGGGTGTTAGTTCCGGAAAAAAAATTTAAACTGTGTTAGGTTAAAAATTATCATGCAACCACACAACCCGATTAAATTTATTAGGCCCGACACACCTGACACAACCGATCCTTCTTGAAGTTCAATGTATGGCATATGATTGGACTTGGCATTACAATTATTACCTTACTTGTATTATAAATTTTAAAACTAAGCATTTTGTGATTATCTATATTAATATTCATTCCAAAAGTAACAGTGAACAGACTATCAACTTTCAATCTTCTTACTGAGGATAAAAGACTAGAGGTGTTCAATATATTGGAAGACTCACTCTTGTTCACTTTTAGGCAGTTCAAACACAAAATTACACAAAATTACAAGTTCAACAAGAAATTAGGGTTTCAGATTTTGATACCAAGTATATCACATGGCATCTAGTTGAAAAGCCTTAATCAAATAAAGTATTTTTAAGTGTGAACCGAGCGAATTAGAAGTACAATTAACGGCTCATTTGGTATCGGTAACTTGAGGATAAATCTGATTTATTCTTTTTTTAGATAAATCAATTCTATCCCAAAATTAACGCCATATACGATTTTTCAGATAAAGCCAAAACGGATAATTACTGCCTTAGTCAAGAGATCCACATCCAATACACCGCGATACCGCCTAAAACAAACTGATGTTTGCATTACATGACAGAAAAACTGATTCATCATGCATACTTGAAAAATAAAAAGGGAACTAGTGACAAAGGCCTTTTATAGCAGCTAGGTTCAACGATCGGAAGCACACCATTGTGGAGCAAACCAAACCACCAAAAGCAGTGGAGAAAGAGCATACACCTTCAGCTTATGCAAAAGACAGTGATTTGTACTGTCTGACCGTCCGGGTGATAGCTTCCTCAACTGGCAGCCTCTCCATGCTCCATGCGCCATAGAATCCATGGACTCCCCTGGTGTTGTTGAGCATGATTTCTGTAATACCTGGCATTAAAAAAAAAAAAAATTGTAACCGCCCCGCCCTGCCCTCTCTCTCTCTCGTCGGTTACGCTCGCCCCGCCCTCCCTCTCTCTTCTCGCAGGTTACGCAACCCCCTCCCCCCCGCTGGATCTCTCTCTCTCTCTCCCTCTCCTTCCTTCCATACGCCGGACTGCATCGTCGCCAACACTTGCGCAACCCGCCGCCAGCCCACCGCCCTGCCTGCGCCTGCGCGCTGCCCAGCGCGACAGCCGCCGCCGTGCACCATTCCGCACCCAGCCGCAGTGGCGGTGGCGGCCACCGACCACCCCCCGGGTCGCCCTCCAGCCTGCTCGGCCGCCGGGAGCCCCCTCCCCGCCGTCGGCGTTGCAACCCCCCCCCAAGCGCGTTGCCCGCCCGCCCCGTAGCCCGGCCGCCTCTGCCTTCGCGGCCAGCCGCAGCGCGCACCCACGCGCCGCCGTCGCCTTGCCGGCCTGCACCGTCGCCAACCTCCCGTCCGCGCCGCCCCATCTGCAGCACCGCCCGGCCACGCCATGCTCAGCCCCACCGCCATGCCCCACGCCGCTACAGCCTCACCCGAGCACCCGCGCGTCACCACGGCCGCCATGCCAGCCGCCGCGGCCGCTGCCGCGTCAGCCCCGCCGTCCGCCGCCAGCTCCGCCTTTGCGTCGTCTACCCCGTCGACGTCGAGCACCGCCGTGAGTCTCCTCGCCGTCGGCGCCGTCGGCGCCGCCGGCCGCCTCCGCCGTCGCGAGCGCCGCCGCGAACCGCCGGCGCCGGCGCCACCGCGAACCGCCATCGTGAGCCGCCGGTCCAGCCGCGGTCCAATGCCTCCGAACCGCCCCGGTTCAGCCTGTCGAACCGCCCGGTTCGGCGCCGGTTCAGAAATTTCTGATTTTCGGATTTATTAAATCCGGATATTAGATTAAGGCCAAGAAAAATAGCAGGAAAATTCTGAAAAATACGAAAAATTCACAGGAGCTTCCAGGTAGGTTTCTCAAGCTTGTCTATGTATTTGATCCCATTTTGATTAGAAAATACGCATGATTTAACTTATGGATCATAAGTTGACTAATCTTAGACTTTGGACTTGTAAATATTGATTTTCACAAAATCTGCGAAATCGAAACTTGAAATTAGTATTTTGTATATTATGGAACATGTTTAGCTTGATTATGCTTGTAGAAGCCTTTTCTATCAAAATTGATCTTATGAAAATCATGTAAGTGATTATATGCTAGTTTGGAACAAGAATTGAAGGTTAATTATGTGTAGACTTGAAAAACTCTTGGGTCATCAAATTATACCTTTTAGAACCTGTTTTCGGTCGATTATGATTGATTACATGAGATCTTAATTTGTTCGGTTTACTTATGCCAAGCATGACTTAGGTTAAGTGTCTTGTACATATGTTTTAGTATGTCTAGTTCGGTTTGTCATTGCATGTGTGAGGATCATGTAAATTTTGATTAGTATGATTTCAGATTATGTATTATGTCATGCATGATATGATTATGTTCATATGGTTAAGTTTGGTATATGTTTGATTTAGAATATGTCAACCAAGTCGGTTAGTACAAGTCTTGTCTAGTTATTGTGAAATATGTTTAATTTGGTTTCAGATCATGGGCTATGCTATGCATAGTTAGTCATGTCAATTTGATCATGATTAGTATGAGTTGTCATTGAGAACCGGGCTCAATTATGTCGGGCTATCATATGTCTTGTCAAGTTTGTTATGCATGTTATGTCTTGTATGAAAGGCTATGAAATTAGATGTTTATGTCATGTATGCATGGTATGGTCAGGTATGTCATGATGTGAAATTATGTTATGAACTCTTGATATGACGTGCTATGAAGGCTTCTTAGCCTATGCTAGTAAATTGCCCCGTGGGCCGTGGTAACTTTAGATGAATCCGGCCCTCCCACGGATCCCGGATTACCGCGGTTTTTCCTTAGTGTCACCACTGCCTAGGTGCACTTTGGCTAGCTTAGTATATGTTACTATATATATATATTGTGAGTGAATGCATTTTGTATGTGAAGCAAGACGACCAATTCCTTGCTCTTTGGCTATGTGTTCGGGAAAGGATATGAAATATTTACTTGTGTGTCATGTATGGATGTTAAACCATGTCATGTTAGAAAAAATCGATTTGTCTGTTTTAATTTGGTCATGTTAAGTTAAGTCTTGAGGTCATTTAGATGATATTTGTCTAAATTGTATGGTCTTGTGTGCATTGGTCTAGAATTAATTGGCTTTGGCATAATCTTTTCTTTGAAGATAATTATGTTTCGGATATGGGTTGTGAGATTAATATAGAAGACATTCTATACTTTTGTATTACATCTCAATTTAGATATGTTACATACCATTGCTTGATTATATGTTATTTACCCGATTGATGGGTGAAGGGTGTAAATCCTACGGAGTCCCGGACTCACCCCATTGTGGGTTAAATTTTTCAATGAGTTTTGAAGATTTAAGAGCGTGAAGATGAGGATCGAGTGGAACCAAAGGAATCGAGAGTCATTGCATATGGAGATTCTTGGTGTTCTCTACTTAGGTAGATGATCTTGCTTGTTTTTGAACAAGAGTGTGGATAGACTTAGAAGTATGATTCTATTATCTAGTTTTGATGGATCTTAGAAAAATTAATTGTTTAAGTTTGGGTTGTGGAATCCAAGTGTTGGGTTTCATCCCACTGTCACGACATTGTGTATTTCCGCAACGTATTTGTGGTTATGTTATTTAAATTCCGGGTCGTGACGGGAGTGGTATCGAGCATTAACTGGGAAGGTCTATAGTGATTTTGCCGGGTGGTTGATTTCGGTTTGAATGAGCCATTGATACTTGGATTATCTATTTGAATCAATTGGATTTGATTTTAGACTTAGAAGGTTACATTATTGGATGCCAAGAATTGGATAATGGATTGAATCTATTTATGAGGATCAATTTTCAGATTTTGGTGAATCTTGAAGCGAATTTATAACAATAGGAGGAGATTATCAATTTGGGTCAATTTGATTTTGATATTAGATGATGATTTAATATGTAGAGATTCAAATTGGATGATCAATCAATATATGATAATCAACTTTTAGATTTGGTGGATCTTGAAGTTCAGATTGATAGAAATCAATTTATCAATTAAGGCAAGATTTTATTGTTATTGGTGTAGAGAATTTTAGTGTTTAATAGTTGATGGATATCATATGGTTTAGTATCTTTATGAGATGAAGTTCAAATTTTGTGTAACTGGTGAATTGTATTGATTAAATGAATATGATTAAGTCATGATGATATGATTTCTTATTTAAGTGAAGATAGAAAGCTAGTTAGATCGGTAGATTTTCATGTTGATAAGTAAGGTGGGATTTATAATGATTTCATAGGATGATCTTCATGAGAATAATTAAATTATTGGTGTAAGTTAATTGGGATATATATTTTAAGAGGATATATCATGTATTATTAGAAGGAATGAGATCGATCAATTATAGAATTGAGGATGAAATATCTAGAAGATCATGTATATCGAGTTGTTTAAGTGGAGCTTTGATTAGATATCTATAAGATACCACAATGTAGTTTATATTATGACCATCGTATCTAGAATCTTAGTTATTATTTGCCGATCTAGAATCTGAGTAATTGCTCTACCAATCAATATCCTTGTCTAAGGACTTGAAATCTTTGATCCTTGAATTTTCAAATCATAGGAAGTATATAGGCTCTAGGTGATTCAGCTTTATAATTATGAGTTAAATTTGTATCGTGGACAATTTTGTTAGATATAGATTTGTTAAGACTTTGATTCGTATTAAGAGTATTATTTGAGTTGTTTGGAGTAATTTGGAAATTGTGATTTAACTTCTATTGAGAAAGTAATTAGAGATCGTGATATACTTGTTGAGGTTTAAGGGAATTAGATGTCTTTGGCATTAAATTGTGGCTCTATAAGTATGGGAATAATTTGGTTATTATTTAAGATAATACAATGATCAGATTTGAATTCCAAGTTATAAGAAAGTGAATGTTGGTGATAATTTGATGATAATGGTGTTTAGGTCTATCATTTATAAAAGAAAAAGAAAGAATGATGAATTATGATTGATACTCTTGTTTTAGAAGGATAATAGAATTTCGAGTTGTTTTAGATAATGATCGATATGTATGATATGAGGATGATATCATCGATAGATTAATGAATAAGAGAGATTGTTGAATCATTAAAGAGATTGCATTGGATAATCTATGGAATAATATGAGTTGTTCAATTATGTCTATGTGAGAAATTTTTGATATATTACTTGATTAAGAGGTTTGATTGGAAGAGTTGGATATCGAAACGAGATTATATATCTAAACTTTGAAGAAGAATTAAATTGTTTAGTGTGATTGTATCAGTAGTATTCTTGTGTTATTAAAGATAAGATATTGCAGTATAAGTTTTGAGGATTGGCACTTGTTTTAGTAGGGTTCTGATCACTTGTAAGTTATCAAAAATCTAGTTGATGTTATCGCGCTGACATCCAAGATTATAACCTTATTCTTTATGAATCATGAACTTGAGAATTATTCTATCTATCTTCATCGTTGCATAACCTCTCCAATCTAGGAGTACTTGTTACCACTCATCCATGATTTGTCAATATTAAGTGGAATTATGTTTTGAGTGAATATAGATTATGTCAGATGATTGTGAATATTAAGTTCAGACTTTGGTTTAGTTGAGAAAATCTTCAAGTCAAATATAGATAGAAGAATAAGTTGGTGATATCTTACTAGTTGTTTGAAAGTGATTAGAATTTGATAAATTTATTAAACATCTGAAGTGTTTAGAGATTGAGTTCCAGCTGGTGGAGATTAAATGAGTATGTAAGAATCACAATAGAATAGTTATGGTTCCTTAAGATTTGGAATGAATTGATAGTTGAGGAAGTGCGATGCATGACAAACGGATCCCAAATGTATTGGAAAGAAAAGATTAGAGATCTTTGTGAAAACTTGATAATTATTTAGAAGATATTAGGGGATTATCATTGGAAAAAAAAACATGGATAAGAGGACTAGGTTGATAATCTTGTCTCATATGGATAATATAATCTTCATTGTTTTAGATAATTTTCAATGATGAGTATGGCATGTTTGAGATATGATAATAAGGATGAGATTTAAGTATTATAATTGCTAAGAAGATTGAAGAATATTGATGTATAAGGAGATTAGAATTGTAAAGGATGATTGGTGATGATATTTGAAGTTCAAAATTTTAGATAAAGTTAGAGATTGGAGAGTTATTTACTATGAAAGAATGGTATAGAGATATGATAAATTAGAGAGAGTTGAATGTGATAATTTTTGTGAAATCGAGATACAATAATTAGATTATCAGGAATGGTATGATATAGAAGGAAGAGTGTATAATTAGAAATTTTGATTTGGATAACATTAGTGGATGATGAGAATTTTGGCACATATATGGTGTATCGTGATTTGAGAATCTATTTATGAGTGTATGAGAATTGAATCATCTTGACTTCCCCCTTCGACTAGATAGTAAGTTTTTGAAATTTCGAGGACGAAATTTATTTTAAGGGGTGAAGAATGTAATATCTGACATTTAAAAAAAAAAAAAAGGTAACCGGCCCGCCCTGCCCTCTCTTTCTCTCGTCGGTTCCGCTCGCCCCGCCCTCCCTCTCTCTTCTCGCAGGTTACGCAACCCCCTCCCCCCCGCTGGATCTCTCTCTCTCTCTCCCTCTCCTTCCTTCCATACGCCGGACTGCATCGTCGCCAACGCTTGCGCAACCCGCCGCCGGCCACCGCCTGCTGCGCTGCGCGCTGCCCGGCCGCGACGGCCGCCGCCGTGCACCATTCCGCACCCGCCGCCGGTGGCGGTTGCGGCCACCGACCACCCCCCCGGTCGCCCTCCAGCCTGCTCGCGGCCGGGAGCCCCCTCCCCCGCCGTCGGCGTTGCAACCCCCCCCAAGCGCGTTGCCTGCCCGCCCCGTAGCCCGGCCGCCTCTCTCGCATGGCGGCCAGCCGCCGCGCGCACCCACGCGCGCCGCCGTCGCCTTGCCGGCCTGCTGCACCGTCGCCAACCTCCCGTCCGCGCCGCCCCATGCAAGACCGCCCCGACCCCGCCATGCTCAGCCCCCACCGCCCGTACCCCACGCCCGCTTCTGACCTCACCCGAGCACCCCGCAGCGTCACCACGTCGCCATGCCGGCCCGCCGCGGCCGCTGCCGCGTCAGCCCCGCCGTCCGCCGCCAGCTCCGCTGCGTCGTCTACCCCGTCGACGTCGAGCACCGCCGTGAGTCTCCCTCACCGTCGCCGTCGAGCGCCGCCCGGCCGCCTCCGCCGTCGCGAGCGCCGCCGCGAACCGCCGTCGCCGGCGCCACCGCGAACCGCCATCGTGAGCCGCCGGTCCAGCCGCGGTCCAATGCCTCTCGAACCGCCCCGGTTCAGCCGGTCGAACTCGCCCGGTTCGGCGCCGGTTCAGAAATTTCCTGATTTTCGGATTTATTAAATCCGGATATTAGATTAAGGCCAAGAAAAATAGCGAGGAAAATTTCTGAAAAATACGAAAATTCACGGAGCTTCGGGTAGGTTTCTCAAGCTTGTCTATGTATTTGATCCCATTTTGATTAGAAAATACGCATGATTTAACTTATGGATCATAAGTTGACTAATCTTAGACTTTGGACTTGTAAATATTGATTTTCACAAAATCTAAATCGAAACTTGAAATTAGTATTTTGTATATTATGGAACATGTTTAGCTTGATTATGCTTGGGTAGAAGCCTTTTCTATCAAAATTGATCTTATGAAAATCATGTAAGTGATTATATGCTAGTTTGGAACAAGAATTGAAGGTTAATTATGTGTAGACTTGAAAAACTCTTGGTCATCAAATTATACCTTTTAGAACTGTTTTGGTCGATTATGATTGATTACATGAGATCTTAATTTGTTCGAGTTTATGCCAAGCATGACTTAGGTTAAGTGTCTTGTACATATGTTTTAGTATGTCTAGTTCGGTTTGTCATTGCATGTGTGAGGATCATGTAAATTTTGATTAGTATGATTTCGATTATGTATTATGTCATGCATGATATGATTATGTTCATATGGTTAAGTTTGGTATATGTTTGATTTAGAATATGTCAACCAAGTCGGTTAGTACAAGTCTTGTCTAGTTATTGTGAAATATGTTTAATTTGGTTTCAGATCATGGGCTATGCTATGCATAGTTAGTCATGTCAATTTGATCATGATTAGTATGAGTTGTCATTGAGAACCAGTTCAATTATGTCGGGCTATCATATGTCTTGTCAAGTTTGTTATGCATGTTATGTCTTGTATGAAAGGCTATGAAATTAGATGTTTATGTCATGTATGCATGGTATGGTCGAGTATGTCATGATGTGAAATTATGTTATGAACTCTTGATATGACGTGCTATGAAGGCTTCATGACCCTATGCTAGTAAATTGCCCCGTGCGCTGTGGTAACTTAGATGAATCCGGCCCTCCCACGGATCCCGGTTACCGCGGTTTTTCCCTTAGTGTCACCACCGCCTAGGTGCACTTTGGGCTAGCTTAGTATATGTTACTTCTATATATATATTTAAATTTCATGGTGAATGCATTTTGTACATGTGAAGCAAGACGACCAATTCCTTGCTCTTCGCTATGTGTTCTGGAAAGGATATGAAATATTTACTTGTGTGTCATGTATGGATGTTAAACCATGTCATGTTAGAAAAAATCGATTTGTCCGTTTTTAATTTGGTCATGTTAAGTTAAGTCTTGAGGTCATTTAGATGATATTTGTCTAGCTTGTATGGTCTTGTGTGCATTGGTCTAGAATTAATTGGCTTTGGCATAATCTTTCTTTGAAGATAATTATGTTTCGGATATGGGTTGTGAGATTAATATAGAAGACATTCTATACTTTTGTATTACATCTCAATTTAGATATGTTACATACCATTGCTTGATTATATGTTATTTACCCGATTGATGGGTGAAGGGTGTAAATCCTACGGAGTCCCCGGACTCACCCCATTGTGGGTTAAATTTTTCAGCAGGTTTTGAAGATTTAAGAGCATGAAGATGAGGATCAGGTGGAACCAAAGGAATCAGAGTCATTTGCACATGGAGATTCTTGGTGTTCTCTACTTAGGTAGATGATCTTGCTTGTTTTTGAACAAGAGTGTGGATAGACTTAGAAGTATGATTCTATTATCTAGTTTTGATGGATCTTAGAAAAATTAATTGTTTAAGTTTGGGTTGTGGAATCCAAGTGTTGGGTTTCATCCCACTGTCACGACATTGTGTATTTCCGCTGCGTATTTGTGGTTATGTTATTTAAATTCCGGGTCGTGACAATTTCTGCCTCCCTGGGGCCTGAGATAGGACCTAAAAATAGAGAGAAACGGAGGTTGTGAAGAAAACAAGAAATAAAAGTGACAAACGAGACTCAAGCCTTTAAAATCCCAAAAAAAATGTGAAAAACGATGCAAGAAAGAGAAACAATAACAAGGTCAAAGCGGAAGATATGCTCAAAGCAGGATTGCAGACAGGTTACCGTGCAATGTGATGAAGGTAGGAGCACGCTAACCGGGTGTAGGAATCAAAGATAGGGTGCAAAGAGTGAGACTCGAGAAGTTAGGGGTTGATGCAGGGTGAATAGGCAAGGGTCCGGCAGGATCTGATAAGGGTGGTGCAATGTGTGTGGAGCATCGTTCTACATCTCCGATGGCTCGTATTTCTATGGAGTAGGAGCTAGGAAAATCGGCCCAATGAGGGTGGATGGGATTGGAAAGAAAAGTACAATTATCTCCAGGGGGTTTGGATGTTCTGAAACATGTTGGGGCAGAACTGTGTGGTTGGCAGGTGTAGAGAATGCCCGTGCCCGTCTACTACTAGTGGTGGATGGAATGCCGGAGGGACACTATGATGGTCGGGATCCAAGAGCACTGCCAGGACCTTGGCCATTCCACGTTGTCGAAGCCCTATCCAAGTGCTGTGACAGAGGAGAGACAGAGCTAGTGTGGATGAAAAGCAACTCAAGTAACTTTCATGTTTTTGCCATCATACCCTCCAACAACGTGAACAGTGCTGACCTTATAGGCCTACGTAAAATTTTAAAAAAAAAACTAAAAAGATCCCCAACTCAAATGATACTTGTATCTGTGTGTGATGTATAACCATACCAATCCCAAAATAAACTTCAAAAGTAAATCCATGTGTATAAGAAACAAAAACCAGCTATCACCCATCCTTAAAACTGTGATGACGTGTCGACGCTGCAGGATCAAACCGGACTCGAAAGTGGGTGTCCTCATCAAGATATTCGACTTTGATGAGCTCAAACTGCAATGTATATGAAATTATGAACATGAGAATGCAAAGTTCAATAGGTTGCGTGAGTTTTTTCGACTGTCTAATCCATGAGAGATAATAAAAGAAAGATCAAGAGGAGTTGGTTAGATGACAAAGAATGCCAAATCGATCCAGACCAGAGAGAGGGGGCTGTTTTGTGGTAGCGTTTAGGGGTTCTCATAGAAGACTTGTCAATCGAGGTTGTATTCTTTCAATTTTCTTCTCATTTAGAGGTGTTTCTACCTTCGCCTCTACCTAATTGCTCCCTCCTCTATGTTCTCTCAGAATCACGATTCAGTAGTTGTTTTTGGGTGCAACTCATTCACCTGATTTCATCGGGTGGTTGGTCACGTCACTGATACCTCCCACTTGGCCAACAAACTAAGTGATTTCCCAATCACATAAGATTTATGAGAATATCTATGTATCTCTACATTACAGAATGTCAACATGTTCTGCATGTTACTCACTATTTGTGAGATACATATAATAGATTATATGCACTCTTACCATTTATGAGATGCATATATATTATTATATACTCATACTGTCCACGAAATATATATATATATATTCATAGACTCTCATTATCCATCCATGTCACGCTCTGGATTTTAACATGCATAGCGGAATAATCTGACGACGCGACCGGCGAAATTAACCCTTCAATTATATCAGTTTAGGAAAAATGAAGACAAACTAGATTCTAGTTCAAAAATCTACACAATCTAAATAAATACATCACTAATGTTGCAATCTAAACAAAACTATATACCATCTAAGACATAAGTATCATCCAAGTGCCTTCTAAAAAATCAATCCACCATACTTTTGCAACACTAAACTTGATTACTTGAAAATTGATAAGAAGATTGGAATGAGTACGATTACTCAGTAGACATCCTATCATCTGTCAAATCGAATGGCCAAACGGCCCTAGATGTTAATTAAATAAATACCTAATGGGGTGTTTGGTTGCATGATAACGAAGGTTTTTGTTTTATTTTTTAAAAATTGTAAGAAAACTTGTTAAAAGAGGTGTTTGGTAACCATGACAATTTTATGTTTTAAAAGTGATTTTCTTCTTACACAAAAAAGAGGGTCTCACCTCTTTCTTTTTTCTTGTGGCCCCCCACTTTGTTTGGTCATGTGTGGTAGTTACTCTTTTTTGTAATCACATCCCTCCAAACATGATAATTTTATGTCATGAGTTAGTTCACTTTTTATTTTAATACAATTTTTTATCATGAAAGTGTACAAAAAATTATCATGCAACCAAACACCCCATAAACCTACACTAATTATATACAAGTATAGAATTAGTCGATACAATAAATATTTAACTTAATCCATGTGTTTTACACTACCAACCAATATCTATAATCACACTAACCAGCACCTATAAGTCGACGAACTGGCACCTATAGGCACCTAAAAACAACCTGGAGCAAAAAGATAACAAATGCATGAACACCAACAATATACTCTATATGATGGCATCACTATAAATGACTACAAATGAGATAGACCATACATACATCATACAACATAACCTGATAATTGACAAAATAAAATACATCACTAGACCACCTCTACAATACCATATAATAAATGCACCTATCATCTAATGAAGGACCACATTCACACAGATGCACTATCCTCTAATAATTTTTTTAACAAGGAATGCATCGTCTTACCACCTCAACTAGCTAACACCAGATCTACTATATATAGTAGAATCATATAGTTAAACGAAATTCCATAGTGCACCAAGGTAGTGGTGGCATGTAGGGTGTTAACCCCCGCTGCCCTCAGGTCACGACTAGCTAGTCTGGTGTAGCTCAATCTTCCATTACAAGTTTCAATGCATCATGCATCATGCATCTACATCAATCATGCCATGCCATGACCACATTTATGCAAGATTAATGAACATAAACTAAGCCATGACAAATAGACAACTAATGCAATTACCACAATCAACAAATATCTAAACAACCTATTCATAATGCTATAACTTTAACATGAAAAGAATAGAAAAGATCTAACATGATATCACAACATATGCTCAACAAAAACATGATAAAAACACACCCAACCAGACCCTACCACCTGATTCAATGACCTAATATGGTTGAAAAATAAATTAATCAAGCTAGCTAATCAATGTCTAGTTTAATTAGCCTATCACCATATATATAACAATATTAACTCAAAAGAATAACAACAGACTAGCTAAATACAAGTTATATGAAGGGACTATAATCAGCCATCAATTTACTAAATTAACATGTTGAAGATAACAAAATGATCTCTCTAACATGTTTTCTATCACGTACAAATGGGAACAACACTGATAATCATGCTAGTTAACCACAACATACAATGCTAACCCGGCTAATTAAATTAATAATAATTACTATTTAATGATAATTAATAGACATATCAAGGATGCTACCGGATTGATACTGAAAAATTGGGAATTAGTGACCGAAAGCGATACCGAACGTCGATGATGCGGTGCACAAATTAGAGACACTCAACAGGTTATCTCACACCATTGGGGCTGCTAGAAAAAGAAATTTGAACATGAGAATATGCCATCAGATCAAGGGGGGAAGAGAAAAAAATTAAGGGGAATATATCATAGATAATAGGAAGAAAAGAGAACATATATAGGAGAGAGAAGAGGGCTTACGCGCTATATGGAGGGGGCAACGCACACCAGCGCACTTAGTGGCACGACTTACGACAGTTGGCATCTAGGCGTATGGACGAGTAGAGGGTGTAAGCACCCGAAACGGGATATCCGTAGATCTCCCTTTTCCGGCCCCTACGCTTGCTTTGGAGACTTGGTGGATGGGATGTTAGTGGTTGGTTGTGGTCGCCAGGAGCCAAAGGCTCCAAAATATAGTGGAATTAAAAGAAATGAAATGGAGAAATGACCATCGTACCTTTGGGAATGGGAGATTGTTGGGTTCCGACTTCTCTTCTCTCGGCCGGCCGAAAGAAGAGAGCTTAGTGAGTCCTTCATCTTCGATCCGGTTGAAGCTCCACCTAAGTCGGATTTACCTAAAAATGTCCATAAGAAAACATAGAAACAAGTGAAAGGTTTATTAGTTCTAATGAAAGCGCAGTATCGTGCTCAAATTTGAATTCAAACATGCAAAAGGAAAGAGACTAACCGGATTGGGACTAAATCCCAACCCCTATTTAAAAAGTTTAAATATGCATGAAAATGCAAATGAGTGGCTTAATATATGCTAAATGACATGTTAATGAAAGTTAAGATGAAAGGGGGGAGCAAAGGATCAAACGGGAGGGTAGAAGAAACTCGAAAAATGAAAAACGGGGTCTACCCCTGCTAGTGCCCCATATAAGGGGGCACTAGTTGCAGGTGCCCCCTTGATGGGACGCGTTGACCAAAGTCAAAGTGCCCTATTTATGGGGCACCAGGGACTGATTTCAGCAGATTTTCTTCCCTTCTTCGCGGTGTCGCCCCGGAGTGTAGGAAGATCTCCAAGACGGAAAAGGGACTTCTTCAAGCAGCCAATACTCAAGTGAAACTAATGGAAGAGTGTTTTGGAACTAGATGTAAGAGAAATGGAGTGTAGAAGCCTTCAAAGTCGGAGAAAAATCATATTTCTGAAGAAGGAAACTGCAGGTTTTTGGGGTATTTGGGAGAGGATTTTGGAATAGTTTGAGAGCTTGAAGAGGGGTTGTAAGGCCTTGGGAGTGTTGTGGTGGATGAGAGAGTTTGGGAGGCACCCTTGGTGTGTCCTCGAGCCTCCAAATGGTGGTCCTTTTATAGCCAAGAAGAGGGCAACTTTATCTACAGAACTGTCCCATCAATCTGTCCAGTCAGTCAGATCAGGTGCAGGTGCCCTATAAGTAGGGCGCCTGGTGCCCTATTTATAGGGTGCCTGGTGCCCTATAAGTAGGGTGCCAGGTGCCCTGTATATAGGGTGCCAGGTGCCTATCGATCTTCTTCGAAATGCGCCGAAAAACTTAATTTTCCGGAAAACTCGGTTTACTTGAAAGGTTACTCAAATATTATTAATGAAAACAAGAATTCAAGCTCTTCAATTGGACCAAAACTGCATGTCTATAGAGGGCAGCCAACAGTGAAATGGTGAGGGGACCACACTCGGCGAGGCGGCTAACGGGGACGACGCTGTGGCGTGTGACGACACTCAAGGTAGGGTGGCGACCGATGTGGTGAGGCCGCACAGAGAGGGTGGCGCTCGCACGGCTGCGTGGGCACCCGGTCGATAGGGGTGGCTACACGGCAAGGCCAAGACGTGATGGGCGACGTCACGCGCGTTGGCAATGCACTCTCGCGCAGCATAGCGACTGAGGCGACGACGGACGGGTGGTGGAAAGGCGATGACCGAGTAAAGGCGCACACGTGGACGAGGGAGAAAATGGAGTCAAAGAATGGAGAAACGGCAGACGCAGAGGGAAAATAGGAAGGGTTTGCTGGAGAAAATTAGGGCACATGAACAAGAAAAAGTAACAAAAAATAGAAACAGTGAGAGAGAGAGTATACTAAATATAAAATTTATCTCACACTAAAAATTATAATAAATATTATTTAATCAATATAATAATACCAAACATTACAATCTATCCTCCTAACAAAAATCTTCGTCCTCAAAAATTCTAACTATTCTTACCAAAACATTGGTGTTCATCGTCCACTGATATCATCCTCTTTATAGTCTTAATTTATTGGTTAGCAATATCCTCACCAATTCAAATTTATAACTTAAATATTGTAGAATAATAAAACCCAAATACACAAGATTTATAATATAAGAAAATATCTCATATCATATAAGTATTCTCCCAAATCACATATATTACCCAAGTTCATTATTCTCACCTAGACAAGATGAATTGCTCTAACTATTCTCATTTCTATCGTTAAATTATCAAATATCATTTATATCATCCAATCACATAACCTCGTGATCTTAATTCTAATTATCTTTAATTTAAAATCACCGATATACTAAATCTAAAAATTATGCAGATCAATATGTTAAGGATCAAATATCCTCCATGAAAGTATTTAATAATCCAATAGTCCATACATAGATCAAATTTAATAATCTTGTCTACATTGATAAACTTGATCGTTATCTATCTAAGATTTCAAATAAACTAAATCTAAAATTTTTACTATCATAATCATACATACATGAATCAAGAACCCAATTTAATCATGGTCCAATATCAAAATTTAATTGATCCAACTAACATCTTATCTAAAGATTGATAAACCTTATCATCATCATTCCAACTTATTGGAACCACTAAATCTATAGATAAATCATCATAGAATTATACACATTGATTATGTAATCTACATAAGAGAGAGAAACAGATCTATAACTACTCTAACATTTCTTGTCACAAGATCATTTCTAATAATTTGCGGTCTAATTAATTCTTCTACTACAATCAATCACAATCCGACAATCAACCTATCATATCTAGTCAAGTCTGAATCTAAGTATGCAAAATTTACTCCTAGCTAAGTTTGTAAATCAAGATTTGAAGAGAGAATGAGTACTCAATTGGAGAAGCCATACACGGATCATGGTAGATAGAAATAACTCTTGAGTTCAAGGTCGATAGATAATAGATGGTATTCTAAATAGTATGATCATGCTTTAATTCAGATTGCCAGAATCTTAAACTAATTACATCATTATCTAGATAATCATCTATTTCCTAAGGTTTATATTTGATCTCTACAAATCTCATTTTCAATATCAAAAGATTAACAACCCTAGGATCATGTCTACATTTCATAAATCTGTTCCAAATTTCATATGGATAATTCACCTTCTAAATATGATGTCTTCTCATTAAGGCTACTGCAGTTCTTATTCCATCTCATAGCTAAGCCTCACAAAAGAATGATACCTTAAGATAAAGTATACCTCAAAGTTATTGTTATCCTCTTATCCAAGCAATGTAATTATTCATAGTCTCTATCTCATTTATATACATATGATCTCAAATATAATCACCTCATACCATCTATATTATTTAAGTTCTCAAGATGAACAAATCTCTAACTTCCAAAGTAATTCTAAAGTTTACTACTTTTGACAATATTAAGTATTAACTTTACTTAAACCAATATGATTCAAACTTTAATCAAGTATATCAACCGCGATATCTTGTTCTCTAAAATTGTTTCTATCAAATTATAATCAAAGAATTTATCTATAACTTTCATCATAAGAATAATATCTACTTGTAATCACATATAATTCAACAAATGATTCTCGCTCTCAATGAATTCTTGACTCTCCTATTTTACAAATTCATCTCCATTCTTTCCACTATTTTTGTAGATTTCATTAGCATACGACCGACATGCCGGCATATTGATTATGCACAGCGTTGCATAACTTAATGAAGATCGCTCCCAATTGGGGCATGGTAGGATATTGTGGTCTTTTAATAGACCTTTGTATGTCTACCTTAAGAACGTAGGGGCGGGTGTTTAGCTGACCCCCCAACTAGTCCGGATTTTATTTTTTTTTAAGTTAAGCCGAGACATAAGCGTGGGTGTTTAGCCGACCCCCAACTAGTCCCGATTGTTAAATTAAATTAATAGATTTTTATTTATTTTCCCTTGATTGTTTATTTTAAGTTTTTTTAATTGAATCTTCCCTTGTTTGAAGTATTGTTCGGCCAAGGCTTAATGGGCCTCATCTTTGACTTGACGGCTCACGCGTGCGGCTCCGAAGAGGCTGAACTGGACTCGCTTGCCCGACTGCCCGATCGCGAGAGATAAACTGTGCCTTGCATGGGTGCGAGCTCGAGGGGGGCACAACGTTGCCTTGCCTCTGGTGGCGACACAGCAAGGCTCTGGTGCTCTTGACGACGATGTAGAGAGGAAAAGAAGACCTCGACGGCACTCCTTGAAAGAGAAACCGGGGACACTGCACTGCTTAAAGGGACTGTGTACACCGCGTTGCTTGATGGAGAACAAAGAACCCACGGTGCTGCTTGAGGGAGGCTGGATGGCTTGTAGCCCTGCTTGAAGGAGAAAGTGCCGGCAACGCAATTGAAAGAGGTAGCAAGGCTCATTGACGTGGCCGGAGGGAAGATCAAGGCGTGCTGGCACAACCGAAGAAGGGGACAAACTCCAACAACGCTGTCGGAAGGAAACAAAAGGACCGATGGCGCTCCAGTAAACCCTCCGGCGGCCTCCCCTCTCAATATCGCTCACTTCCTTTCAATCTCTCCCTCTCAATGACTTCTCTCCCTCCTTCCGGCGGCTGCGACGGACCCTCCCATTATAGATCCTCGGTCCTTGCTCCATAAGGAGATCCGTAAGTTAGCAACTCTTGTCCAAGCTGGACTCCAAAAGCCTTGCAACGGTTTGGGACTTTCCCTAGATATCCTCGCTGCCCTTTTTAGGCATTGCCAAGGAAGACGTTTACTATAAGGAGAGTTGGATTTGGAGTTGGGTTTCCTTCAAAACACTTGCCTTGGCACAGTCCTGATAATGGTAAGTCTCGTGACCTTCCTGATGTTTTTTTGTTCCCGACCAAGGTCCAGCTCAAATGAACCAGATTTATAAACTTTGGACTGTGCAAATGGTGACTTATGGATGGATTAATACCATTGCTGGCCCATTTAATCCCTCCATTATGTACTATGGTTATAGCACAGTCTTTATAAATTAGGCCCATGATGGCCACTAGATGGAGCTCAATTGAGATGTCCACGCCACACTCATCCTCTTTCAAGTAACATGTGTGTGTGTGTGTATATATATATATATATATATATATATATATATTGAAAATTTTGGGTTTCAACGTTAAACTTCATCTAAAGCCAAAGCAATGAAATGAAAAGTTGATCTTCAAATAATAGAACGAGTCCTAGTATGCAGAACATAAGCTAAATATGACATATTCAGCTTGTCAGGGATAAGTAAATTATCATGGTTGTTTTTGTAATCTACATGGTGCCTTGAAGTAACATCATCTTCCCCTGAACTCCATAGATACAGAAGCATACAGAAAACCTCATGATGAAACATAGAGGCATCATGTTCTGATATTATATGTTTTTAGTTCTTTGGACATTGATAGTTATGAATGCATGGACTTGTAGGCTACTGTACACCCATATATAATCACATCTTGATTTTGCATCGTTCTTTTTTATACTATTACTCATGATAATCATAAAATTTTCAGGCAATATGCTAGTACGTTTGAGCAAAACTCTATTTCGTGTTAAAACATGTTTATGAATGAATATTTGATCATAAGGATGATGATAATAATGATATCTCCTATGAACGACTCTCAAGCAAGTACAAGAAAGGAAAAGTTTTGCAGACCATTCTCATAGACGTATATATGACAAATATGGTGAGAAGTTATTTCCTTGATGTCAGCTTCTGCATTCACATTCATACGCTTGGTAGGGGCAGTTCATAAATTTCTCTATATGCTTTTCTAGTTGCCTTTTCTTCTGTAAATCTTTTGTTAATCAAATTTGTTTAACCATTCTAGAGAACCAAAATAGATCCAATCAAAACCTTCCACCATTACCCATTTGAATTTCACCTCTACAACATTGGCAAAATTATGATTCTTGTCACATGATTAAAATGATTAAATCAGATGTGGTCTTATAGGAGACAGTGAGATATCACAATAGTAAAGATTATGCAGTTCTGCATTAAAATTTATTAAAAAAATGCCATCATACCTCCATGACAAAGAACAATAATGCCTGGATTAAATCTTAGTGCTGCATCAGCAATGGCTTGAACAACTGCGACACTTTCTGAAAGGGATAGAGCAGTTTTTGCACCGATTGATCCTGATGTTGTTAGACCCATATGTGCCACTATAATATCAGCACCAGCTTTGGCCATTGAAGCAGCTTCATCCTCATTGAAAGCATAAGGAGTAGTCAATAATCCAAAACTATGAGCTTTTCTTATCATCTCCACCTCCAATCTTGCAAATCAGATATGACAAACATGAGACGTGAAAGAGACCAACGAGAAAAGAGAACAATAGACATGTCATGCACAAACCTATATCCCATGCCAGTCTCTTCCAAATTTTGACGAAAATTTCCATCCATAAGGCCCACCGTCGTAAAATTTTGTACTCCACAAAAGCCAATGTCCTCCAGCTGTCTAAGAAAGTGATCCATTCGGCGAAATGGATCAGTGCCACATACACCAGCAAGAACAGGTACGTTCTTTACTACCTATGCATTACGTCCCCTTAAAATTTCAAGCAATTGTGAACACATAAAATAAATTATAAAAGTAACAATCTTCATAATCACAAAATGGCAAAACATCAACTTCAGAATTTGCAGTCAGCTAGCTCTGATTGCAATTAAGTTGAGAATATCAAACAGAAAACTTACAGCATGATGAAAAATATATAGAGATATCCAGATTCACATCAGATAAAAACTAAGCAAGAAGCTACATATTATATATATATATATTGCACAGGTTAAGAATATCAAAGTATACTTGCAAGTTTGAAGTTTAACTCTGAACTAAAATAGAGAAAGTTGAAAGTTGCACCCAAAGCCAAATAACAAATATATGTGACTAGTGCGGTGAAAAGGATAATAAAACCTCTCCTACTTTTGCTGAAAAAAGTAAAGAGTACAGAAATTTCTTCCCATGCCTACCGCAACCACCTTGCTGGGTCCAACCAAAGATCCAATAATCAGAATCAGAATTCGTGGGGATCGATCCAATTCAAAGTGGATTGATCGGACGGATTACGAAGAAGGAAACCGATTTGCAATCAGTCAAAACCATTATTATTATTATTTTAAAAAATTTTGCTTCAAAAAATTCAGAAAATCACAAAAAATAGGAAACTCACCCAAAAAATGATAAAAATAAGAATGTAACATTTAACATGTTTTCATGCCATAACATTGCAACATAATTTCACTTAACATACATAACAAGTTAAAATTGAGAGTCACAGATATAAAATGTATTTTGATACTTTTTTCTTCAACAATATCTATGAAATTGGCATTCATCCTCTTATTTCTCTTGAGTCTCTCAGGTTTGGGTATTTGATGCGGGACAAAATCAATTGAAGTGAATTAAAAGGACTAAACGACTAAAATGCTTAAAAACAAATTTGAGTAAGAAAGTTCAACAGTAATTCAGAGATTTAATCACTCGGTTGTGGTCCATTCCAAAAGTAGCAACACTTCCAGGCTAGTTCTTGCTCTCATGTCAACTCAAATAAACTGTAATAAGATTAGAAAATAGATAATATCTGAAAACAAGAAGCTCAATAATCATCACAGCCTCAAGGGGGGTCAGATGGTGCTTGCTTGACGTTTAAGTCATTATTCTGGAGCAAAACAGTCCATACCAACATCCAGTAAAGGTCACCAGGGTATGGAACTCAGAATATGATTTGTTGAAGTTTAACCTCCAGGTTTAAAGTGCTCCAACAGAAAGAGTATCACACTGAAAATTTAAATGAATTGATCTGCAAAGAGCATGTCACCTGATAGCTGTTTACCTCACAAATCATTTCAGAACAATGGCACCCATCATTATTCTCCAGAAATCAATCATTAAAATGAAACAGGAATAGTACTTTCATTTCAGAACATGGAGACAATCTGATTCAGCAGAAAATTGAATATCCAGATTGACTAATAGGGACAATAATATCAGGATAGCACTTTCAGGAAACTATTGGGACAGTTAATAATCTGCCCTTCCCAATTGAACATCAATCAAAATTATTCGAAGGAACAACAACAAGGCTTCATTCAAAGAAAACATCATCAGCCTTTCCAAACAGTACTAAACCGGCAAGGTACGCCCAAGGTACACTTCAGTACTCACAGAGCTGAGCACTGGAGTTCCAATGGTAACTCAAGCCGCAAGTCATCTCAATTCAATCAATTCACAACCAAATAGGAACTGAATGACTTATAGTACATGTAGCAAATCAAATGAACCACATGAATCTGTTAGAAGAAGAACAAGTAGTTCTTGAGCTCCGGAATTGCATAGGTTCTTTGAAACATAAACTATGGATACCAAATCTGGTGATTGCTGTTGATTCAGGCACAAAGAACATGGGAACAAGCTAACATCCAGCAGATCTGAGCTCAGGTACGATGGATCTGAGTGTTGATCTACAAACTACCTTCTAATCAGCAGCAACGCATATACGCTAAGCATCAACAAGTAATATCAAAGTGGATCTGAAGCATAACCATAGAACGACGGAAGAACACAACAGATCTGATGAGCTAGCCCATGTATTCGAAAAGAAAATCAGCAAGGAAGGTAGTAAGCAATAGATATACTAAAGGATTCGGTAGATCGGTTGAAGAAACTAATAGATAAAATGGAATAACCCACATTTCCTCAAAGAGTCCAGCGAATCAGATCATAAACGTTAAGTTTACTGAAGGAATCAGTAGATCGGCTAAGACATGTATTTCAGATGGAATAATCTTTACTCCCTCAGAGAAAACATCAAAATAGGTCATAATCAGAAGAACTACAGAAGTAAACAGCAGATTGGAAAGGGAAACATGTACACCTCACGGAGGATTAGCAGTTGGAGAAGGAATGATGGCAAGAAGAGAAGTTGTCTTCCAGAAACCACATGGAAATGCACTCCGATGGAGACACTGAAGAAAAAGAAGCTGAGGAAAACTTTCCTCTTCAAGCACTAAGGCAACCGAGTATCGCAACTGGTGGCCGGAGGTGCAGGAGGTCGGGAAGGAAGTTCGCCATTTCCATCCACGGAGCTGAGGAGAGAGGAGCGTCGTGTTGAAATGACCCACAGCCATCACAATCGCAATACAATTGCCCAAAACTCAACGGAACTTCAAACTGGTTAAGATGAACAGTAGTTGAGGCAAATGACATTTCATTTCAAGTATTCAATGGATGTACAGTAACCTGGGCTGCCCCTTATATAGGCCCAAGCCCACAACGGTCAGCCAAAAAGAACACAAAATGTAATAAAGGAAAATAAAATTACAATGACAAGGATAATGCCTTAATAAACTGAAAATGGTTTAATCAACCCATTCAGAACTAGTAAGCTATTAGTTCCTACCAATTACTTGAATTATTCACTAGGAAAAAAATGAAATTGCTCAAAAAAAACATTCTAGACTCAATCAACAAACCAAATGGTTCCCAAACATCGTGGTCGATGCTTGTAAAACTCTCGAAAATATTAAAATTTATCTTGTAATCTAGTGTCCTCACCATTTCTCCCCAGCTGGGAAGAATTCGACCTTGTCAAATATGGTCCGATGCCACTTAAATAGTATTCTAAGCAATCTGGATCTTTCTGCTGCAACTCCTCTCGGGTAAGCCAAGTGTCTTCGGAATGGGGAAATCCCCTCCAGTGTATAAGATACTTCTATACCAACCCTTCCGGCGTAGCAACTACCTACTCATCCATTATTCTATCAATATACTCATGTTGCAGATGTGGATTAGGCTGGACAGGTGGACTCTCAGCAGGGTCATCTCGCAAGAAAGGGTGATCAGGCTGTAGACACTCACGGGGAAATGTTGTTGGTTCTAGGTATTCTATTAAATCTAAAACGTTAAAAGTAGAGATAATCCCATAATCAAGAGAAATATACAAAACATAAGCATTATCTCCAAGACTCCAACCCTCTTGATTACTTTAAAAGGCCTAGCTCCCCTAGCTTTCAATTTCTTGACAGTTCCATTAGAAAACCGTTCTGGTCTGATTTTGACCATGACAAGATCACCAATTTGAAGTTCTTTTTTTCTCCTATGTAAATCAGCAGACTTTATATTGAGCATTACTAGCCTCTATTTGCTGTTTGACATGACCATGCAATGACCTAATATGTTCGGCTAAAGACTTAGCTGATGTAGATGATCTAAATGCATGGGGAAAAGGAACTAGGTACATAGGACGTCAAGGTCTATATCCTTTGACCATCTCAAAGGGACTCTTACCTGTTGACCTATCGATAGAATCATTATATGCAAATGCTGCAATGGGGAGTAAGGAATCCCAAGATCTGGTGTTCTCACTGACCAAACACCGTAGAAGATTTCCTAAACTTCGATTCACCCCCTCAGTTTGGCCATCAATTTGTGGGTGATAAGTTGTTGAGAATTTCAATTTGGTGCCTAGTAAATGCCAAAAAGTCTTCCAAAGGTAGCTAACAAACTTGACATCCCTATATGAACAATGGACTTTGGAAGCCTATGCAGTCGAACCACTCCACTAAGAAATTTTTGAGCTACCTTAGAAGTATCAAAAGTCTTGGCACAAAGAATGAAATGGGCCTTTTTGGAAAATCTATCTACTATCATCAGAATGAAATCATGCTTTCTAAAAGTTCTAGAGAGTCCTAGAATGAAATCCATGTTGATGTCTTGCCAAGGAACATCTGAGATAGGTAATGGATAGTACAAACCAGTGTTTTACTTCCTTATCTTGGCTGTGGTACAAGTTCGACACTGAGATATAAGTCAACCCACATCCCTTTTTAGGCTAGGCCAAAAGAAACGATGTTCTACCAGGTCTATGGTCTTATTGCAACCAAAATGGCTTACTAGACCACCAGCAAGAAGTTCACAAATGAGGAACTCACGAAGAGAAGTCATAGGAATGCAGAGTCAGGTACCATAAAAGATATACCCATCTTGTATCAAATAATCTGAAATTTCTAAGATCTAACCAGCTTGAAGAGTGAAGTAGATGAAAAAAAATCTGGACATTCTGAATAATCTGGAATGATTTGTTCAAATCCAACCACCTTCGAACTGAAACTAGCCAAAAGTGACACCCGTCGGCTTAAGGCAACAACAACCTTGCTTTCTGTCCCTAATTTGTGTTTAAGGACAAAAGTGTAGGCTTGCAAATACTCTACCCAACAGTTGTGCCTAAGATTTAGTTTCTTCTGAGCTTGAAGAAGTCTACGTGTTTCATGGTCAGAGTAAAGGATAAATTCCTTTGTCAGTAGATAGTGTCTCCAATACTTCAAACATTGCACCATGGCATAAAATTCCCTATCATAGGTGGAATACTTAAGTTTGACATCTGATAGTTTGGCATAACCGGGGAGCTGGTTCTTTTAAGGTGATTAAAAAGATTGGTAACAATGCTTATGTTTTAGAGCTACCACTTGATTATGGAATTAGTTCTTCAACCTTTAATATTTCAAATTTGGTAGCATACCAAGAGCCAACAACATTGCCTAGTGAGTTTACTAACCAACAACCACCTCCTTAAAGTGAAAATGTTGAGAATCCACCAAAATAGTACACAAATTATGAGCATGAGCAGATTGAGTGTATAAAGGACGAACATGTCAGCATTAGCAAGGATGGGATAATTCAGAAATATCTTGTTCGCTGGCGGGGTAGGCCACATAATGATGATACTTGACTGTCCAAGGATAGATCCAGATTGTTTGGAAAAATACTATGCTGGTCATGGCCCTGATTCGACAATGTCGAATTCCTTCTAGCCGGGGAGAATTGGTGAGGACACTAGAGGAAGAGACCATTTTGAAAAGACTCATCGGTGTAGGCAATGCCGAATGGAGTCCATTTGGTTGGGCAAATATTTTTCTTAGGCCAATTGATGTTTAGAACATATCTTAGATGTATTTTGTAAATTTTCTAGAATTTTAGAGGTCTTAGTATTTTTCAGTCATTTATTAAGTCCTAGTGATTTTCCTTTTAATTCTGAGTAATTTCCTGTATTTTTGGCATTTTCTGGCATTTTCCCTGAGCCTTTGCCATTTCTGAGCATTTCCAGCATAGTTTTTAGATTTTCTTCCCTATAAATAGGGCCCTGGTTCACTGTACAGGCTATGGTTGAAGGTAATGAAAATTTATTTGGTTGGTTTTCCCATTCTGCCCCAAGCACCTCTTCTGGTGACCTCGAAGTTAAGAAAAGTGACACTCTCTCTCCCTCTCTCGATCATTCGATGGCTGCTCCCGAGCTCTGATTGAGTTTGAAATACCTACTGTTAAATGATTTGGGTCTGTTGCTCTGGTTCTTTCCTCTGCTCACCTGCTGGATCAAATTCTTCAAGCTACTGTGATTAGTTATGATCAGCCTTGAATGTAACTTGAGATAGCTTTCCTCTGCTATCAATGATATGAAAGAAACATTAGTTATATCCGGAAAAAGTTGGTATCGTAAATCCTGGAAAATGATGCTGGATTTGAGAAGGTGTCCTCGTGAATTGATTTTTTTGGGTCAAGATGCCGATGCGTTTAAATTACAGCCTTTAGCTGTGAAATTTCTTTATGAATTCTGAAGAAGAAGAAATGAAAAATACCCTGATTCTATGCCTATGATGATAGCTGAGCTAATGCATTTGGAAAGAACAAATATTCTAAACTTGATCTTTTGATTGGTATATTGTGGCCCTTACTTTTCCTTCTCAGTTACATTGCCAACTTCATACGAGGAGATCTTGTAGACATAACTTTACTGAGAAGAATAAAATCACTCTATTCTTAAGGCGAAAAGGTATCTCTGATAACTATCCTTTTCCTACTTTGCACTTCTTGTTCTTTCATTATACCGGTTCAAACTGCTATGCTCTTGAGCGAAAATAGGTCCTAGCCACATTTAAATAATGTTGTTGGTTCAATTCACAGTTAAAACTGTTCAATTAGAGTGGTTAGTTCTTCAGCATTTGCATGGTTTAAAATTCTTGGACTCATCTTGATTGAAAACAGTTTAGTGGTCTAATTTCTAGTGGTAACTGATATTTTCTCCTATTTGTTGTTTTCTTAAAGTTTTCTAAATTGAAGTACTGCTTAATTCTTCTAAGTGCATTGAGTCTTAGTAAATTCCCTAAGTCTAGGTCCTTGTCCCCCATCAATTTGGTATCAGAGCTTAGGGATCGACTCGTTCTCACAAATCGACTCTTGGATGTTCCTGACCGCACATAAATAAATTGCGGACCTAAAACTCAATGTCGAGTTTTCTCCCAGACGGAGAGAATGATAAAGATAAAAATTAAACAATTTCTCTTTTTAAATAATTTTAGTGTTGGTTAAAATCTGTAAATAGGTTTGGGTGATGTTTAGTGTTTAGAGAGCTTTTTGTTTTTTTTTTTCATTTTTATCCTTGAGAAGGATACATCTGGAAATAGTATTTTGGTGGTCTTCTTTGTAACCGGCGACTCCTCTATATAAGAGCATGAGCCCCGTTGATACAGTAACAGTGCTTGAAATTTTTTGGAGTTTCTAGTTTGGGGTTCTCCCGCGGAGAAGGGCTATAGCCCATATTCTTCTTCTCCTGTCTTCCCCGATCAGCTGAGGCCTTCCCATTTACACCTTCCAAATCTGGCGATGTCATCGTTCCTCCCCTTCCTCCTCATCCTCCAGCCTCCGCACCGTTCCTTCTTCGTCACCTTCTTGGTTCCCCTACATCGACAGCACGACAGTGGATTTTCCATCTCAATTCTCTTCTCCCCTTCGCAGAACAGCTTCGTCGACGACAAGGCAACAGCCTTCGTCCTCAAATCTGAATGGCGTGAAGAAGGCTTCATATTTGAAACAATGGAGGAATCGGTTCTGACGATCCCCGGAGCTATCGACATCCTTGTCACTTTCCCGTTCACCTAACTTTTTCATTGACAACCACAAGGGCTCACATCTGAGCAGCATCCGGCGATTCTTGGACTATCAATCGTGGAGCTCCGACGAGGCAAAGCCAGAACAGAGCCTGACCTCCGTTAGATCTGAAGAATCGGATCATGTCGAAGGAGGCAGACCCCGGAGATCCCCAGATTCCATTCTCTGGAAACACTTCCGGCAGATCCTGCAGCTTGTTTTGACGCTTTCTCCACCATTGGTTTCTGTGGGAGGAGTGGAGTGACCATAATCTTCCTGCCGGATCTCCTACGCGCCAACGTCCTGGTGCCAGTTGTGGCTCCAGGATCTTCACCTCCTCCTGTATCATCAGCCTCCTGAAGTTCAACTTGTCACAGTCGAACCTGCTCGATGATGCCTGAACTGTTCGGCTTCTTCGGGTTCCTGCAGATTTGTTCGATCAGATGCCAGACATTCTCGTCTGTTGTCCGGTTGGGCGACGGCGACAAAGAGGGACTACGCAGTGCTCTGTTTGGAAGATGACACCTCGTCAGGGCGAAGGAAGCTCGCCAGCCTTTCAATGCAGAAGCTTCCTCGCGAGGTTTCTGTTGATCGCACCACAGCCCTCCGATTCGCCAACCTGCAACGCGAATGAGACCACCCATGCACGGGTGATCTGGAAGATTTTGAGCAGTTAAATTTCAGTTTTAGCTTTTTGGAGCGTTTTAGTGTCACAAACGTCCAAGAATCCAGGGAATTGCCGAATCGATGAAGAAGAAATTCCCATTCAGCAATTGCTGATGATGCCGCAGAAACCATCGTCATTCGTCAGTGCACCGGAAGTCTTGCAACGACCACCAGATCTGAAATCGACTTGCAAGTGAACAAAGAAGATCGAGGAGGATGAAGTCAACTCCGGGGATCGCTGGAGTTGTCAACACCATCGAGATCCAAAACTCCAAAACTCAACTACTGTTCAGTCACGTGGAAGGCTTGTTTCCGTTGCGTCGTTGTCGAAGGCAAAGTTCGGGGATCGCCGGACTGTGGAGGACGCTGGAAGCCAGCTTTTAAGTGAATGCACTGCACCAGCTGGATGTGCCGGCGTCATCTAGGATATGATCGGGAAGGAAGATGCTGGTGTAGGCATTGAACGGAAGCCAATGCAAACTAGAACCACCATCTTCTTCTCGATCAATCAGATGCTTGTCGTCATTGAGAGGACCTGAGAAGGGGGAAGTCGGATGAAGGCTCGAGGCCAGAGGGTAGGGGAGGAAGATAGATCAGCCACCTGCCGGAGGATTGAGGGAGAAGTGGGATATCACTTGGGGGGGGGGGGGGCAAAGAGGAAGACAACGGGGGCAGAGCCCCTGCACAGGAATGACCCAGCCGAAAGGCTCCAAAAATATCTCACTATATATTTATTTTCATGGGAGCTCCTCCTCTTATATAGAAGAGACTCTATTTACAAGAAAAGAAAGCTAAAACAACTATTTACAGGCATATCCTCAACCGTATCTAAATGAAAAAAAAGATTAATCTTCTTAATAAAAGTAGTAAAATTTCTATTTACATATTTTCGTCCCCATCAGTATGTGTTTATATTTTTTCATCTAGCTCTTCTTTGGGTTCTTCTGATTTGACTGGGTAGAGCACCTGCTGGTGCCCTTTTCTTTGCCTTGCTGCTGCAGCTGAAGGGGTGAGGTCCTTTGGCTCCATTTTTTATGCTGATGATGATCTGTCTATTGGCCATAGCGGGTGGGAAATGATTTTGTTTTTTTACTCAGCTAGCTACAGGTGGCAGTAAGGGAGTCTGTTCCGTTCTGCCTACAGGTGGGCATGAGCGGGAAACAACAACACTGGCAAGAATGTTGTTTACATTTCTCCTGGCGCAGGGTGATAGCAACAACAGCTGGAGCCTACATCTTCCTCCTCCAAGGATAGCAACCTGCAGGCAGGTTCTTTTATTATTTTTACCTGGTGGCAGCACCTGCAGCAAGGACAAGGAGCAGGCTGATCTGCAGAAGGCTGTAGGGGGAAGGGGAGGCTTCGGTGGCCAGGAGAGGAAGAGCTACAAGGGGTTTTAGTGCAAGCAGACCTTCAGGTAGCTATGGGAGGATGGTTCTGCTGAGGGATAGGAAGAGCGACAGGAGGATATGAGCAGAGGAAGAGCACTTTTTCTCCCTTTTTACCTTGGTGCAGGAGGCAACCACAGTAGCACGGGGCCAGTCTTCTCTTCCTGGGCGGAGCAGCAGTGGAGTTGAGGGTCGGCTAAGACAGGAAGGGTGGTCCAGAAGCAGCATTCAGAGGATGCTCTTCTCCTTCTTTCTCCCCTCCAGGCGCACGATGGGACCGACCAGCACCAGGGCCCGGACAGCAGCAGGAGCAGCTGCTGCCACTTCTCCTTCCTTACTTTGACGCAACAGCAGGTGGCAGCAGATGAGAAGGAGGCACAGGTAGTAGACAGGGGACTGGCTGAAAGGGCTCAACCAGAACCCCCTTCCAAATGACTGCCCCTCCTCTTTTATAGAAAAGTAACAAGCCTCTGTGCAAGAAAGTCGAGATTTTTTTTAATAGGAGCTAACAGAAGATCTCACAGGTAGCAGGAAAATCTGGCAGAAAAATCTGGTTTGACATACCTTCCGGGCACAGGTAGGAAATTTGGGCTGTCAGACCAGGACATCTGGGGGAAGTGATGGGAGCAGCAGAAAATCTGGGTCAGATGGCCCCCTTGCAGCTTTTCATAAATGCAGGTGAGGTATGCAGTTTTATCAATGGAGGGAAATTGATGGGGACAGGCTGAGAAATATAGGGGTGGCAGAGCAAAAAATCTGGGGCAGATTGCCCCCTTGCCCTTTCCATAAATGCAGATTGACCTGCATTTGCCACTAGCAGCTGCTTTTTACCTTCTCTCCCCTGCTAAGGTGGCAGCACAAGGAGGCCATGTATGAGCCAAAATTGATTTAGCATTGGGCCTGTTTTGAGACAAAAATACAGCCCATTGAGTATATAAAGAATGGGCTACGAAAACGGGCCTTAATTAAGGTCAGTACTTAATAGGTTAGAAGGGAAATGGGTTTCACTTAATAAGTTCAATATGAGAATTAGTTATTTCTTGACCAATTGAAGATTGGATTGGTTTAGGTCCTAATTCAACTTCTTTAATTTTTATTCAGTGCCAACCAAGGATCGCGGGATCGGAATCGGAATCAGGATCGGTGGGTACCGATCCGATCCGGATATGATCGGATCGGACCAATTCCGACCAATCCAACGGAAGAAAATCGATCCAGAATCGGTAAGCAAAAACAAACAAAAAAATGATATGATTCCGATTCCGGATCGATTCTGGCCGATTTGGACAAATTCTGACCGATCCTGGTCGATAGAATTGGAATAGAAAAAAAAATGATCCGATTCCGATTCCGATCCGATTCTAACCGATCTGGCCGATCCCGACCAATTCTACCGGAACTTTTTTCCGGATCGGTCCTTCGGCCAAGAATCGGATCGGCATTGCCGATCCGATCAAGGAATCGGCTGATTCCGCGATCTATGGTGCCAACACTATGTTATATGTCTCTCTTCATAACTCTACTTGCAAACTATACAAATCTCTCCTCTTATAATTTTTGGCAATTTTTAATACTCTTTATGCATAGTCTCATGTTATAATGATAAAAAATCAACTTCTGTAGCCTATCAAATGTTAGCATGTTCCTTCTTTTGGTGTGTCATGTCAAATTTATTCCAGTTCCTTTCACAATGAGAAGAAATGGTACTCCGACTCAAAATCTTGATGACAATAGATGCAAGTGGATTTTACTCACTTCTTGTGTTCACTTGAACCCACTGCTTAACTGAAAATACAGAACAAATAAAAAATGATCAATCTTTAGGTTGAAGACATCTAGCAAACTAAACATATTAATATGAAATTTCATATTAAATATTCATAGAGAAATTTTGTCAAAGAGTATCTCAGTTCTGGATTTGGGTACACTCCAACTTTCGTTATATAGTGTTGCATTTAAAAATGGATAAATATGAATTACTTAGTGTTCCCAAATAAATATTAAATATATTTACAAATAATTAAGAATCATGTACCTCCAACTCAACTTTTGTCTTATAATGTTGAGATCTGACAAGTGTTGCACTACTAATAGAGTACCCCGCAAGACAACATTGTCATTGGACACTTGTCCTTCACATTGTATGCAAGGGTTTAAACAATATTTTGTAATCATTCAACTAATAGTCAATATCGTATATAATACTTAAATTAAAATGTAATAAGTACAAACACACTAAAATACCAAATGTATATACATCATGATGCAAGAATGCAAGAATCGGAATCGAAATCAATGAAGACCAATCCGATTCCAATCGGACTGATCCGACTAATTCCAATCGATTTCGAGGAAGGAAACCGATTCAAAATCGGTTTTTACAAATTTTTGCTTCAAAAAATCATAAAAATTATGAAAAATCTCATAAAAATCAGAAACTCACCCAAAAAATCACAAAAATAAAAATGTAATGTTTAGCATGTTTTCGTGCCATAACATTGCAAGATACTTTCGCTTATGATATATAACAAAAAAAAATTAAAAGACATTGACATAAAATGTAATTTAATACATTTTTTCAAGGAAGGTAGGGTCGGGGGTTGGGAGTCGGGATTGGGTTAGTTGGGCCTAAAACCAACCCAAGCCGGTTGGGGTCGCGACCCGAGTCGGGCCGAGGTCAGGGTCGGGAAAAATTAATAAAAATTTTATTTTAAATTAACAAACGGGTCGGAGTTGCGGGGCTGGGGCCAGGTCGGTCAGCCCAAAAGCCGACCAGGTCGCTAACCTAGTGAACCATGTATTTTTCTTTACTAATATTTATGCAATTAACCTTCATCCTCTTGCTCCTCCTCCTAAGTATCTTAGACTTGGGTATTCCATTGAGATGTGCTTGTCATTATCGGTCCATATCCATAAGAAAAAAGTGAGACAATCATCTCACTAAAATCTTATGTAGTGTCCTGCACTTACACTGGTGAAATAGATGAGATGTATGGCTGAAAATCATTTGGAAAAGTTGATTCTAGATATCAATCTGCTGTGTACTCACAAAGATTCCATCTGTGGCTTCTCCCACTAGAATGTTGTCTCAAGGCCAAATCATCTATAGTTGTCTCACTAGTTTGTGCACTAATAGAAGAACCTCTACCTCCACCTACTCCTCCACCTCCACTTGGTTGAGTTCATGAACTCATCATCATCATCTGAGGAGTGGGAGAGTGGTTGCATAGTGTTTGTCGGACTAATGGTTCGCCGGGTCGCAACCCGGTCGGGCCAACCCAGCCGACCAGGTTGTGCCGGGTCGCGTGACCCGGCCACATGACAACGGTCATGTAACCATTGCCAATGGATGGGGGGGGGCCTCCAGCCCCCCCCCCCTTCAGCCCCTTGGGGACTATTTAAAGTCCCCAAGGGGCTCCCCTTACCCTCACATCTCACTCTCACCATCAAAGCTCTCATTAGTCATTACTCTCAAATTTTGCTCTCATTGCTCTCATTTTCTTCTTCATTTACTTAATTATTTCATTAAGTACTTCATTAGTTCATTTAACATATTTATTTAATACTTGTTTCAATGATTAGTTGGTTAAGTAGTTTCTTCTTTTTAATATTTACTTACTTAGATAACGAGTTAGCTAGAATATTAGTTAGATATTTAATTTAGTAATTACTTAAGTAGATAATTAGGTAGAAGGTATAGTTAATTACTTACTTAGTTACATAATTAGTTAGTCATTTATTTTACTTAATTAAAAGTTTACTTAGATAAGTGGTCACTTATTAACGTCATTAACTTTTTTAAATAGTTAATTATTTACTAAAGTAATTATTTAGTAAAAAAAATGTCTTCTCCAAGCCAAACAACCTAAACTACCGACGCCATCCAAAGTGATCTGGCTTGGTTACATTGAAACTTGATCTCTATGGCGGAGGAGGTGAATATCCAGGAGCCACAACTGGCACCATAGATGAAATATCTTGCCTTCCTTGGACTGAAATATCTTGCCTAATATCCACCTTTTTCTTGAATTCTTCTGAAGTATCATGTGATGAAATTACAAACCCCATGCTTTTCTTCAATTATGCAACATATTGCTTTCGTCTGTCTTTATTGGACTGAAATTTAATTGTGTAGCTAGGGGTGGTGGGGGTGAGACTGGAGTTGGGGCTACATCTAAGGCTAGGGCAGAAGATGGGACATAGTTGTCAAGGAGTATGCCTAGGAGTCAAGGCGCTTTTACTCGGGCGCCTTTTGGGAAGCCCAAAAAGGTGCCCAAGATGTCCAAGGCACCCACCTAACGCCTAGGCAAGGTGTCCTAAGTATTTTTACATGATTAAAAAAAATAATTTTGGAGATTTTTCCCCTTGATACCCTCTACAAGGGACACCTATTTAATGATAGTTTGAACATATTAATATATTTCACTATTATTTATGCTATCATATATATTTAAAATTTATGATTATAAGCATATAATATATATTTACAATATATAAAGTTCTATTTTAGCACACTCTTCTTCCTCTCTCTCTCTCACTTAATTTATCAAGATTAACTCTTTATCCAAAAATAAATAATATTATAAGAAGATTTCACTATCACTTATATTATCGCACATACATAAATTTTATAATCATAAATGTGTTATATACTTAAATTTTATAAAAATCTATTTTAACTCTCTTCTCTTTCACACACATCATATTTACTTATATACATAGATAAAACACTCATATTCAATTATAACATAAAAAATATAATTATATTTATGCATATTTGTATGTATACCGACCCCCCCGACCTAGTCTTGCTTGAAAACTGCCTTGACTGCCTAGGCGACGCCTCAGCGGCCGTCTTGTCGCCTAAGCGGAATTGGTACCATTCAACACCTTAGGCACCTTGTCGCCTTGACAACTATGTGATGGGACTATTTGAGGAGTAGCAGAAATTTCCTCTTCTATGCCCTCAACCTCAACATCATCTAGTTCTCCTTCTACCCATACACAACCTTAAAATCAAACTCAAATGGCTCGTTCCTGGCTGCCTTCTCCTCCATCCAAATAGCAAGTGAGTGCTTCTTCCAAAAAATGTAATCAATGTCAACCTCTTCAAGTGGTTCTTATGCTCTGTCTCTCTTCATATGCTCCATCTGCAACCGTGCAAATCTATTCTCTAACAACTTTTGGCAGTCTTTAATACTTTTTATGTGCAACCTCACGGTATAATAATAAAAAAACCAGCTTCTCTAGCATGTTAGCATGTTTCTCCTTTTGGTGGGTATCAAGTTGAATGTACTCCAATTCTACTCACAATGAGAGATATTGGTGTTTTGGCACAAAGGCTCGATGGCAATAGATGCAAGAGGATTCAAGCCACTTCTTGTGGTCATTTAAATCTATCACTCAGCTAAAAACACCAAACAAGAGAATTCTCATTAATTTGAACATATTAATACAAAATCTCATTAAACATACTAGGAGAAACCTTGTCAAAAAAGTATCTTAGATTCAGATCTATGGTGTTGCATATGAAAATTGACAAATGTGAAGTGATTAGTGTTCCCAAATAAATATTAAAAATATTTACAAATAATTAAGAATCACTTACCCCCAACTTGGTTTCTGTTCTATCCTGATGAGATCTGGACAAGTGTTATATCACTAATAGAGTACCCCACAAGACTTTATTGTCATTAGAGACTTGCATTCCATATTGGATGCAGGTCATGGATGCTGAAATCAGAATCAGTAAGGACTATCCGATTCCATGGAATTAGAACCGACCAGAATCTTGGGAAGAAAATCGATTCCAAAATCGGTTTTTTTATTCAAAAAAGTCAAAAAAATCAGGAAAAATTCTGAAAAATAAGAAATGGTCTAGAAAAATTTATAAAAAAAAGATTAGCATGCATCCACATGCATTGAAGCATGGAATCGGCCAAATTGGATCGGAATCGGCCGGTTCAGGAAACATGAAGTTTTTTTTCTTGTTTATTAATACTTAAGTGTGTAATATTACAATTTACGATAATAAGATGGTAACGAATCTAAAATTTTAACATTATAACAAGAGAACATGTTAATAACGGTTAATAAACATGAGAATATGTTAACTACATAATGAGATGCAAAAACTATAATAAAATATAACTGTATCATATAAAAACATAAAAGTAAAAATATATATGTTATCACATCTTCACCAATATCTATGATATAAATATTGGCCTTCAACCTCTTCCTGTTGCTTTCGAAACTCTTCAATTGTGCTTAGTCTTTTATTTAGTGCAGGAGCATATTCATAAGAAAACAATGATGATGTCATATCATCAAAATCATAGGCATCAGACTGTGGCACGTAGATAGCTCAGGTGGAGAAATCCACAGTTGTTGAGGATCATAGAAAGTTAGATATTATGGCTCCATATAATCATGTTGCGGTGTCTACTCATCCAGCGTGAAATATGGCTTTGGCTACCGTGAATCAAGTGACTGCGGAGCTGCTGACTGTATGGCTGGTATGCACTCTTGTCATCATCAACTGAGGAGTGAGAAGAAGCATGTGTGCTATCATCTGGGCTCACAGAATGCTGTCTAATTTCCAGCTTCCTTCTCTTCACTTCTTCAGCCATCTCTGATGTCCCACCACAACCCAAAGATTTTTTCAACTTTGAAAATTCGTCCATTTTTCGTGCTGTCACTTTTGTTTTAGTTTTGCCTAGACTACGAATGGGTTGGGTAGCTGCGGCTGGAGCTAGGATTGGAGCTGGGGCTAATGCTGGAGGTGATTGCTGTACAATTGTTGGGACAAAAGAAGGGATTACCTGAGCCTAAGAAGTAAGTAGAACATCCTCCTCGACCTCTACACCATCCAACTCTCCTTCTGCCCATGCACGGTCATCGAGATCAAACTCAGCTGGATGAACCCTGGCTGTCATCTCCTCTATCCAAGAATCAAGTGCATGCTACTACTAGAATATGTAATCCATGTCGACCTCCTTAGGTGGTGGTGTAGTTAATCTATGCCTCTATTCGTAAGGACCACCTGCGAATCGTGCAAATCTCTCCTCTAAAATCTTCTGTCGATCTTTAATATTTTTGATGCGTAGCCTCATGTTGTCATGACAGAAGCTTCTCCAGTTTGTTTAAGGTCAACATATTCCTCCTATTTGTATGTATCATGTTAAATGTGCTCCAATTCCTCTCGCTGAGAGGAACTAGTGCTCTGGCTGAGTATCCTGATACTAATAGCAGCAAGTGGATTCCATCCAGTCCTAGTGTTCCCCTAAACCCATCATTCAGGTGTAAAAAAAAAGCAAACAATCAGCCCAGCATCTTCAATAACTTATAAGATAAAGAAATAAAAACTTTATCTTAAATAAGTATACCAGGAGACACTTTATCGCAAGAATATCTCAGATCAGCATCTAAGTATACTCCGACCCTTATCTTATACCTCTGCATCTGAAAAATGACAAGAAAAAAAAATCATTAGTTGTCAAATAATTATTGACTAAACTCCAACTTACTTCTATCTCAGCTTCTACCCTATCCTACTGAGATAAGCAGAGACGCTGAATAACCAAGAGTGTATCGCGTTCACCACCTGTCCTCCATATTGGATGCGGGGGTTCAAAAAATATCTTGCAGTCGTTTATCAATATTAGTATTACATTATGAACAATGTAATTATTTACTAAACTGAAAGTAGGTAAGCACAAATAAATTATTCACTAACTAACCTGCAGTATGTACATCATGGTGCAAAGTTTTACCCCATCTGTCATTTATGATCTTCCACCATTTTTTATATCCTCTGGGATTCTTCTCTTTTATCTTTAATTTGACCCGATCTATTGCATCATAAAGCGTGCCCATCTGATTTCTGCCATCAGAGTCTACCAACCTCAACACAACAACCAGTGGCTCTATGATTGCCAAGTAGTAGCCAATCCTCTCCCAAAATCTCTTGTCAGTGATCTACTTCTCATACATGACAAGAATATCCAACTGGTCTCCCTGATTATGCAGGTGGTCCACCATATAATTATAATACTCCTCGGACTTGGTGAACCTGATAAGTGCATGCCTGTGCTGATGTAAGCTCTCAAATGCAATGAAGTTCATGGCAAAACGAGTCGGACTGGGCCTGACAAGATTGTGCCCTCCAGTGTATGATCTCATAATTTATAACAGACGGGGATGTGAATAAATAAATGAAGTGATGGTCTGCGCTTGCCTGACCAGTGTAGAAACTATCTCCTCTTTGCCTATATCCTCCAGTATGAGATCAATGGAATGTGTCGCACAAGGCACCCAGAATAGATGTTGCCTCTTTTCTATCAACTTCTTTCCAGCCGCCTTATAGGAGGGTTCATTATCAATGACAACCTGAACCACATTCTCCTTCCAAACTCCTCCGCCACGACATCCATCAAGAAAACATGTAGCTGACATTTTTTACCTTCCCAGAAACATCCACCGACTTCAAAAATGTTGTTCCCTCTGAACAGTACACCAAAAAGTTAATTATGTACCACTTTGTAATGCCAGTCCATCCATCACACACCATTGTCAACCCCTCTCATTCTAAACCATTTTTAAAGCCATCCATCCACTCCCTCAACTCCTGAACCTCCTCATCCAGCCCACCGCCATATATATAACTGTTGATCGGGATTTGAATTCCCGATCCAACCTCACCCACGACATCTACCATCATCTGGAAATAAGGGCTGGTGGCTGTATATGCTGGGATGCTTACATTAAGTTAAAAATATATATATCAGCCATAAACAAGGTTAACAAAAAAAAACATACATACATTTCATTTTAAGAGTGATACATATATGTAAAAACCACTTAACAATGTGGCGAACTACTCTCTCTGTAGCCACTCCTATTGCCTTCACCCAGGAAAAGAAAAATAATGTGGTAAAAAATCTATTTGAATGAGAATGGGTTAGCATGTTGTCGTAATGTCAAACTCATCTCTCAATCTTATGGAAAATTACTCCAGGCGAAGAAAAATAATTACATTCAGATTTTATTTGTACTCCGACGTGGACTGACATAATGTACCCTGACATGGGATGAAATGAAATAAACAATTCAAGTGTTGATGTGGACAATTGCAATCAGGCACCGATGTTAGCTCGATGAACCGGATGGGATGCAAACCGAAATAAAACAATTAAGATAAAATAAACCTAAAATACATTCATTAAATCTGAAAATACACAAAAATAAAATTCTTTTTAATAATCTGGAAACTTACTTAAAATTCATTTAATTCATTGAAATTAAATTTTGATTAAATGATAATTAAAAGACTTCAATAAAAATTAAATAAACAACATTTAAAACATTTAAAAATCATCAAAACAGCCGTTAACTTTAAAAATCTGATCATAAAATAAATTAAAAATCAAATCAAAATTCTCCAAAATATATCCAAACAGTTAAAACACATTCAAAGCATCCAAATAATATCAAAAATATTCAAAACAAATATTCAAAACATCAAATCAACATAAGAAAGAGACAATTAAATTATCTCGATCAATATGTCAATCAAATAATATTAAATTCCAAAATATTTAATTCATTCAAATCCAAAAACAACACAACTTCAATTAAAATTAATCAAACAAAAAAATCAACAAATCAAATTCAATTCAAAATCAAATCACAGTAATCAAGTTGAACGTAAAATTCAACTCACATTCAAAGAAAATTTACTTCCAACAAATCTAAACCAACTCGGTTGCATCTTATCGGGCCCGCAAGGCTACGACCCTCAAGTTTATTATTTTATGTGGATATGCACACTCTATTAAATGGTTTGTTATGGCGGTTAATCAAGGCATTCGAGTAGTTGCTCGATATAAGTTAACGTCGGGTATTTGCACCATCTAACGGAAAGAGGTCAAAATTAAATTTTCACAGAACTCGAACCTCGATTCTAATATTTTTAAATGTATCGTCGGACTATTTAATACATTTATAGGCTATCACCTATTTTCTTAAGTAATCCAAAGGGGATACAAAAATCTTTTCAAAACCTCCTAAAATCTGAGGTTCTCACAGAAGCTTTAGGAATGGAAATGTTAACTCGACATTTAAAAAAATCTAATATCGAAAAGAATGCCGAATGAATGGAGGAAAAGTATTATCATACATATTTTAAAAAAATGAGATATAAAAGATTATGCAAATTATAGAGAGATCAAACTTGTAAATCATACTATGAAATTATAAAAAAAAAGTTCAGTGATCATTATGGAATCATACAAATATTTCAGCTAACTAATTTGGATTATGCCTGGTCGATCTACAATTGAAACTATGTTTCTTATTAAAAATTTAATAGAGATATCGAGGTTAGAAAAAAATTTACATATGATTTTTATTGACTTGGAGAAGACATGATAGAGTCCTAAAAGAGATTTTGTAGTGGGTATTGGAACAAAAGATAGTGCCTGTTAGGTATATACAAATGATAAAAGATATATAGGATAAAGGACCACCAACATAGCACGATTGGAGAAGAAACAATAGATTTTCTCGTCACATTTAGCTTACATCAATGGTCTACAATAAGTCCATATCTTTTTGCATTAATTATAAATGAATTAACGAAGGCTCTACAAGATGATATACCATGGTATTTGATATTTGTAGATGATATTGTATTGATAGATGAGACACAAAGCGAATAAGAAGTTAGAACTGTAGAAAAATACTTACTGATTAAGGGTTTCAAGATAAATAGAACTAAAATAGAATATATAGATTGTAAATTTGATGAAAACCAAAGATATTATCTAAACGAACTCAATTCAAGTATTTGGATCAATATTTCAAAAAGATGGAGAATGTAATGAAGATGTTAATCATCGAATTAAAACAACTTGGATGAAGTAAAGATTGGCTATAGGTGTTTTATGTGATCGTAAGATTCCACTAAAATTGGAAGAAAAATTTTATCGTATAAGAATAAGACCTACAATATTATACGATAGTGAATGTTAGACAATAAAAAGAATACATCTCTAAAATAAGTGTTGCTGAAATGAAAATATTAAGATGGATGAATGGTCATATTAGATTAGATAGAATTAGAAATGAATATATTAGAGAAAATGCAAGAGTAGCGACAATTGTAGATAAATTGAAAGAAGTGAAATTGAGATTGTTTAGACATATTAAATATAAACCTAAGATGGCTCAAGCAAAAAAAAGTAAAACATATTAAAATAAAAAAATAAAAAGGATATGGTAGACCTAGGTTAACTTGGAGAAGGATAATTCAACATAATTTAGATGATTTAAAATATCTCTAAAGAGATAACTCAAATTCAACATGAGTGGAGAAAGAGAATACATATGGTAGACTTCAAGTTACAGAGTTGAGTTGAGTATGTAGTTTGTTATATTTGCATGATTTTATACAAATTTTTTTTCATTTTTTATTTGGTCAATTTTTAGTAATTGTTATTAGCATTTATCTCTTTTATTTGTCATTATTTAATTAGCATCTGTTGCAGATTAAACAACACTTTCATTATAATGATTTGTAATTGTTATTAACTTTGTGATTTATTTGTTTTTTTTCTTATTTAAGATTTGTTATCATCCATTTGTTTCATTTATCATCAATTTATTAGTTTATTGACTTGATTTAACAAAATTTATGTTTTATATGGTTGATGTAGTTCTTTTTAATTGATTTATATTTTTTTAATTATAAATTTTCAAAATTTTGTCATTGATTTGTATAATTCGCTATGATTTGCTTTATTACCATTTTTCCTTTCACTTGTTTAATTATCATTTCTCAATGTTTTTCCATCGAGAGTTTTGTATTTTATTTTCACTTGTCATTTTTTTATTAGTTACGTCACATTTTTTATTTTTAAATTTTAATTTATATGCATGATTTAAATTGCATTTTACATGATTTAATGATTACTTTAAGTTTATATTAACTTGAAGCTTATTTTTTGTGTTTTTTTATTAATTTATTGTGATACGGTTATCTTCAGATTTTATTAACACCTAAGTTTTTATTAAAATCATGATTTTTAAGCAATTTTTATGTTCTTATATTTTTAGTTCAGCATGACATGCCTTAAGTTCGTTTTAATGATTTGTTTACTATTACTATTTACTTTTATGTTACCATAATTAAAAGGACCAATAGACACAACATAATATAGGGAACCATTATGAAAGAATTCATTTCATTCCATTTCATATGCAGCGCCAAATATATCCGTGTATATAGAAAAGTGAAGGGGCATGAAGAGCCATAAACCCCATTAAATGTTAATGATATTTATCAAAATTAAAAGTCATAAGCCTCCCTAATTTCCAACCATTAGCTCATAAGATGTTCATGGAGCATAAGGAAGTGATGGGTTCTGGTACGGACCGGATTGTCCGTTTGTTCGGAAATAGCGTCTTCCGGGTCCTCAGGAAATGACGTAGTTATTTCTTTCATTTCGTAGTGTTTAGATTTTATTTTTATGCATTTTATTTGAGTATTTAGAGTCCTTTGAGTCCTTTTTATTTTAGTCCTTTAAAGGACATATGTAATTAGGGTTTTTAAAGGTCCATCTTGTAATGTCCAGTTCTATTTAAAGAGCAGAAACCTAATGAATGAAGGAGAGATGGATGTTTGAAGCTAGGAAGAAGCTCCTCCCGCTTTCCCCCTTTCCCCCTCCGACGTCGGCGTCATTCCCTCACCTCCAAGTGCTCCCGGTCCTTCCTTTCCCCTCCTGGTGTTCATCCCCATCTCCAAAGCTAGGTCTGGTTTCCCTCTTCCCCTATCCCGTTTTGCTCCCGACCTACGTCGACACCTCCGTCGATGCTGCCCTAGGCCATCCGGACCTTCCCCACCTCTTCCCCTCACCCCTACAAACCATCCCCTGGCTGAAAGAACCCCGTGCAAACCTGCTGGAAGGCTGCAAGCCCCCCTCCTTCTGGTCCATCCGCACCCGCGGGGACACTGCACGAGCCCTAAATCGACCACCCCGCCCCCTGGATGCCACCTCTAACCTCAGAAGCCCCTCCCACAGGTCCTTTCGCCTCCCACAGAGCATTCCCAAAACCCCCTTCCTCCGTCGCCCCCGTCCCTTTCCCTGCCGACTATGCTCCCCCTCAGACCTAGTGAAGATGAAAACGAGGAGAAGGGAAGAGGAAGAAGAAGACGAAGTCGTCTCTGCCAGCGGAAGGTCCCGGCCAACCAGATCCCCTCCGGCGACGTCGACAGCGATGCTCCCCGGCTCTGCTTTTCCCGCGCGGAGGTGCCCTACACCGCAGAGATCCTCCGCCTTCTCTGCCCGCTCGAAGCCGACACGAAGGCTCGGCCGCCCGAGTTTGATCGAAGCCCCGCGAGGCGGGGTACATGACGTCGAACCTTTGGGCCACGACGCCCCTCTCCCAGGCGAGCCCCACGTGACCACAACCCCCCCCACCACCAGGGTTAAGTCGCTCGCGTGAGTGAGCCGCTCAAATGATGGTAGGCCGGTTCGCCGCAACCGGCTCGGGCATACGCGGTCCACGGGCCAAACCGGGCCAGGGGCCGGTTCAGTCGGGTTCGAGCCCGGTTCACGCCGGTTCATCACGGTTCTGGACCGGTTCATCCCGGTTCAAGCCCCCGAGGCCATTCTAGGACCGGTTCAGCCTTCTTGGACCCGGTTCAGACCGGTTTAGGGCCGGTTCAGCCCTTCCAAGGCCGATTTAGGGCCGTTTTGGACCGGTTCAGCACTTGTGGGCCCGGTTCAGTGGCCGAGGGGTCCGGTTCGGTGGGTTTTAACCCCGGTTCAGCGATTTCCAGCCTAGTTCGTCGCGGTTCAGCGCTGTCCAGGGTCGGTTCAACACCTTTCGGACCGGTTCAGCGCACGTCAGCCCCGTTTGGGCAGCCGGATTCAGCATCCTCGGGCCCGTTAATGCGCACGGGGATGGCGGCACCTCTGCTTCCGTCCCACATCAATTTGGTATCAGAGTCGGCGCCAACTAGTTTCCACGAGTCGGGATCATTACATTGCGCGAGACATCGACACTTCAGTTTTGACGTCACATTACCGTTAGAGGTGCACACCACGGCATTTTTGTCCAGCTCTTCACGCAGCGTCATCTCGCAGTCTCTTTTCGAGTTGATCGCTCATGATTATCAGGTGGTTAAGGATGGTCGGGCTTACATCCAGTTTGCTCGTATTGTCAACGGCCGACTTAGACCATGGACAATGTGGTATGTAAAAGATGCCTGGTGCAAGAGAGTTCCCTACGGGTACTGTCTCATCCTGGGTTCTGAGGAGTAAGCTGATCAGCAAGCAGATTTAGACACGCTCGCTCGAGAGCTTACCTTGCGGCCCAAGGAGTATAGAGCACCGAGAGAGTCGATCTGTATCGGCAACACTTATGCCCAGTGGCCTATGCCTGAGGAGCATCCTGACACGCTTATCGAGATAGTTTATGAGACCAGCCCAGAGCTTACCGCAGAGTACGAGCAGCTGTGCACCATAGATGTTGAGACAGACAGAGTCATCAAGGTTGAGCTGACTAAGCAGCTTATAGAGTTACTACTTGAGCTAACGACAGAGCAACGACACCTTGTCAACGACGAGACCAATTGAGCCGTCCTAACCGAGTTGACCACACAGGTTATGGAGCTGTTGACAGAGTTGACCAGCAAGACTGTACCAGAGTCACCTACTTCAGAGGATCCGCCCATAGTTTACTTGACCAAGTATCTAGGCTTGGAGCTTGATAGCACTTACGACATTGTCTAGGCCACCTTCTGTGATGACCATGAAACTTCTCAGCCCCGGCTTGTCCACACCCGGGTCGCACTACCACCGTCCTCCGTTTTAGTAATGACCGTGTTGATCGTACAACACTACAAAACTCGAGGACGAGTTTTTTTACAAACAGGGGAGAATGATGGGGACCGATACGGACCGGATTGTCCGTTTGTTCGGAGATAGCGTCTTCCGGGTCTGCAGGAAACAACGTAGTTATTTATTTTATTTCATAGTGTTAGAATTTTATTTCTATGCATTTTATTTGAGTATTTAGAGTCCTTTAAGTCATTTTCATTTTAATCCTTTAGAGGACATATATGTAATTAGGGTTTTTAGAGGTCTATCTTGTAATGTCCAGTTCTATTTAAAGAGCAGAAACCTAATGAATGAAGGAGAGATAGATGTTTGAAGCTAGGAAGAAGCTCCTCGCGTTTTCCCCCTTTCCCCCTTCGACGTCGGCGTCGTTCCCTCACCTCCGGGTGCTCCCGGTCCTTCCTTTCCCTCCTGGTGTTCATCCCCACCTCCAGAGCTAGGTCCGGTTGCCCTCTTTCCCTATCCCGTTTTGCTCCCGACCTACGTCGACACCTCCGTCGATGCTACCCTAGGCCATCCGGACCTTCCCCACCTCTTCCCCTCACCCCTACAAACCATCCCCTCGCTGGAAGAACCCCGCAACCCCCCCCCCCCGCTCGGAAGGCCGCGAGCCCCCCCCTTCCGGTCCGTCCGCACCCGCGGGGACACCGCATGAGCCCTAAACCGACCACCCCGCCCCCTGGACACCACCTCTAACCTCAGAAGCCCCTCCTACAGGTCCTTTGGCCTCCCATGGAGCATTCCCAAAACCCCCTTCTTCCGTCACCCCCCGTCCCTTTCCCTGCCGGCTACGCCCCCCTACAGACCCGACAAAGACAAAGACGAGGAGAAGGGAAGAGGAAGAAGAAGACGAAGTCGTCTCTGCTGGCAGAAGGTCCCGACCGGCCCGCTCCCCTCCGGCGACGTCAATGGCGGTGCTCCCCGGCTCCGCTTTTCCCGCACGGAGGCGCCCCTGCACCGCGGAGATCCTCTGCCTTCTCCGCCCGCTTGAAACCGACGCGAAGGCTCGGCCGCCCGAGTTCGATCGAAGCCCCACGAGGCGGGGTACGCGGTGCCAAACCGTTGGGCCACGACGCCCCTCACCCGGGTGAGCCCCGCGTGGCCACGACCCCCCCCCTACTGGGGTTAAGTCGCTCGCGCGAGCGAGCCGCGCAAGCGACGGTCGGCTGGTTCACCGCGGCCGGCTCGAGCATACGCGGTCCACAGGCCAAATTGGACCAGGGGCCGATTCAGCCGGGTTCGAGCCCAGTTCATCCCGGTTCAAGAACGGTTCATCCCGGTTCAGGCCCCCAGAGGCCATTCCAAGGCCGGTTCAACCTTCTTGGACCTGGTTCAGACCAGTTTAGGGCCGGTTCAGCCCTTCCAAGGCCGGTTCAAGGCCGTTTTGGACCGGTTCAGCACTTGTGGTCCCGGTTCAACAGCTGAGGGGTCCGGTTAGGTGGGTTTTAACCCCGGTTCAGCAGTTTCCAGCCTGGTTCGTCATGGTTCAGCGCTGTCCGGGGTCAGTTCAGCACCTTTCAGACCGGTTCAGCTTGGTTTCGGTCCGGTTCAGCGCGCATCAGCCCCGTTTGGGCAACCCTCACTTGATTCAGCATCCTCGGGCCCACCAACGTACACGGGGATGGCAGCACCTCCTCTCCCGTCCCGCATCAGGAAGGTATTAAATATATAGGGTCATGCATCCCATACATATTTTACACCAACTAGCTCTCTTCAATGACTATTTAAAGCATGTGCTTAAGTATATATATTATTCATATACACCCCTTAAGTTCTATCTACCATATATAGCTTTTATATTGCAAAATTAACCAAAGCATGTTGCCTTGAGGGCCTTTGGTTCTTGACCCTTTTTTTTTCTTTACTTGTGCCTTGGGCCATTTCTGCTTGCACTAATCTCGTTCCTTGATTCTGCACAGCCTCCTTCCGCTGGTGGGAGAGGTCTCACCAGTGAATTTTCTGCATTCACAGTTTTCACAAGTTTGTTCCCAGCTTTTGTTTTCTGTTTTTCTCAATTCTGGCTTATTTTGTGTGTTAAAAAAAACCTGTCAATTTTCAGTGTTTAAGATGTCTTTGACTTGTTTTGCCTGAGTTTTTAGCTGTTTTCTGATAGCTTTTTTTCCAGTCTTTTTTGCTGTCTTTTATTGATTGTTATTCTTCTTTCTTCGTTTTTTTCGTACATTCCTCTAAGGTCATGGGACCCTGCGATTTCTCCACATTGCATAGAAAATGCATTGAAAATAACAATTTCATTGATTTTGAGAGTTTTACATCACTACAAAGATGAGAGGCATGAAAAACCATAAATCTCACCCAATGAATCCAAAATAAATCTCTGGGACCTTTTATAGGTCTTGGGGATTTCTTCCACATAAGGACATGTCCCTTAATTGATTTGATTCTATTGGTTAATTTGGAAATTATTGGCATGAACTCATGCAAGGCTCTTTAACTCAATTAAATGAAATTGACTCATTGGCTAATTTAAAGCTTGTTGGCACGAAAACAATGCATGGCTCTTCTTTAACTCTATGAGATGAATTTGTTTCCATTGACAAATTTAGAGCTTGTTGACATGAAATCCATACACGGCTCTTCCTTAACCTAATGGTATGTTACCCTTAACATTTAAAGAAGTTTTACACTTGTGTGAACCTCTTTTTTATGCGTCTATTCTTTAAAAAGAAAGATATCCTCGAACTTATTTAGGAAAATAGATGATACCTAAAATATTAGGTAGTCCAGTGATAGTTTGAAAAATTTAAGAACCGAGATTCGGGTTCTTTGAAAATTTCATTTTTTACCCTTCTCCACCGGATGGTGCGAGTATCCAGCGTTAGCTTACATCGAGCATGCAAAATGATGAAGTTTACCCATCTAATATGGCTAGCCAATGACTTAGCGAAATTGGGGGAAGGATCATCAGCTACGGGAGCATGTCCGCACCGACGTCCGGATCGACATCCCAAGACGTACCCGGGGGAGCCGTCCAAAAGGCACTCTTAGCTTATTTTTTTGCATTTCTGTTTTCATTATTTATTTATTTATTTTGGTTAAGACCGCTTGGGCCGATTTTGAGTTCTATCGACGTTCAAAACCGGGCTTCAATCTTCTTAGGCCGAAAGGGCCTGTCTTGGACTGTTTTGAGCCGGAAGGACCTGCTGGATTTGTGCTTGCGCCTCCATTGTCTTGATGGTAGGGTAAGGGCCCGCCCGGACAAACGATCGGCCCATCGTACGGATTCTGAAAGGGTCCTGGACATCCACCCCTACCCACCAATGCTGGAAATGGCAGATTTCTGCACCCTGGTTGAGTGCTGCAGTGTTGCCCACTTCTGGAGCTCCATGAATTGGTCCTTCTTCTCGGAAAGCCACAAGGGGGCTGCTGGAAGGGACCTTGAGTTTGCTTCTTTTTCTTTGATTGAACATGACCTGTTTGGGGTCTTCTGGATGGGCTACAAAGGGCCGAATTGGGTCTCAAAGGGACCTGTTATGGGCCTGGATGGAGACCAGGAAATGGGCCCGTTTGTGGGCCTAGTTTAGGACTGCTCCTGGGCCGGTTGTGGGCCTGAACAGGGGCCTCTTTTTGGTTCTGAAGGTTGGCTGGAATGGGGGTCGATTGAGGCTAGACATGGGCCTGAATTGGGTTCTGTTATTGGGCCGAACTGGGCTCTGGTTGATGGACCGGGCAAGGGCCAGCAGGTGGGCCAAACAGGGGCTGTTCATGGGCCTATTTTGGGACATCTGCAGGTGGTTTAAACCTGGTCAGAACAAGGACCTGCAGATGATCGGATATAAGCCTAGGCAGGGGCTGGAAATGGGCCGAAGTAAGGACCTGCAAGTGGTCTGGAACCGGGTCTGCAGGTGGCAGGTTATGGGCCTTGTGATAGGCCTGGAAATGGGCCGAAAATGGGGTCTTTTGGGCCCTGATCGGGGCTGAAATAGAAGACCTGCAGGTGGTCCGAAGTATGGGCCTGGATTGGGCTTGGCTCGAGGGGCAGTGCAGTCCAATCTAAGGGGGTTTGAATGGTCTGAATTGGGGCATTTGTGACAGCGGATAGGGGCAGGAGAGAGCAGGTAAACCGATAGATCCCTTCTTACCTTATCTTTTTCTCCTCTTCTTCTTCCTTTGGCCGCTGGCAGATGCTGGAGAGCAGGTGTGCACAGGAGGGGCAGCAGCCAGTGCAGCAGCCTGTCGGCGTCCTTCAGCCCCCCTTTTTTTACTTGGGCAGTCCTCTCTTTTTATAGGAGATGGGGGATATGAAAGGGCAGATGGTGGAGTACGTAAGATGGCCTTGGGTGGTGGTCAATAGGCTTTAATTTCTTGAATTTCTCCTAGGCCATTCAATATTTGACTTGACCTTTGAGTTCTCTCATGGCATTAAGTGTTGAGCTGTCCCTTGGCTTTCCCCATGCAATTAATGGGTCAAGGATGAGGTGGCAGGTTGAGCTGGCAGCTGACATGGCTGAATTGGGCCTGTTTTCAATGGCCGCGGCCCACTTCTTCTCTTTCTTATGGGCCTGTACGTAGGTGGGCTATAGGAGCTGGGAAATAATTAAATGAAATAAAGGGCTGGACAGCTGGAAATAGTGCCCATGGGTCAAATTGAGGCCTGCTTTGGCCCAATTAAGGACTGAGCCAGCTGGAGCCTGGTCCGATCATGCCATTCCCCCCTTTTTTTGCTGTTTTTTTTTCAAAAAGTCGACGCCAACAACACTCCATGCATAGGGGTGATGTAACCTCAAAATCTAAAAAAGATTTCTTTTGCTTGTTTTGGAAATTCATTTTCCATTTGAATTTGAATTAGATTTGATTAGACCTTAGCATTGACTTCTTAGGAAAATAGATGGTATTCCATAAAAGTACTAGCTAGGGTCAATGGTACGTATAAATTGAGGTTGTTAGGTTCTTTGAAATTTATTTTGACCTCTCCCCGTCGGATGGTGCGAAGATCCGACGTTAATTACATCGAGAATACTCGAATACCCTTGATTATCCGTCATAGCAATTCATTGAAGTAGAAGAACGATGCATCCACAAAAATGAACATTCATACGAACACATAGAAAAAACAACCCCATGAACTTGATGGACTGCAGGCACTTAATTTATTTTAAATTTTTATTTGGAATTAGTTTGTTTTAAATTGGATTGGTTTGAATTTAGTTTGGAAAATTGATTTGAAATGGATTGGTTTGATTAAATTGGGTTGAATTTAGTTTGTTTGAATTGATTTGAATTTTATTTGTTAATTGTTTTTTTTTTGATTTGGGTTGAATCAATTTTATTTGGGTTGCTTATTGATTTAAGTTTGATTTAGCTTATTGTTGGTTGGGATTTGATCCATAGAATTTCAATTTAATGTGAATTGAATCTGGGAGGTTGAATTTGTTTAAAGTTCAGTTCGCTCTAGACTGAATCTGCTCAGTTAAAGCTCGGTTGAATTCATTTGAAAGATTTAAATTTATTGATTAAGTTCGGCTTAGATTTAATTTTGAGGTTTTGATTTGGGTTTAATTTAAAGATTTTTTATTTGAGTTTGATTTAATTTGAATTTGTTTGTTTGATTTTAAACTTGGTTTGGGTTTTTAGACAGTTTGTTTACGGATGGGGTTTCATGGGATTTGGGCTTATCTATGGACTATGGTTTGCTGGAATGGATTTGGCTTTGGGAAATTTGGGTTATATTGGATTTGGTTTGTTTTTGAGTTTGTTTTATTGAATTTATTAAAGTTCAGTTGAATTTGTTTGATTTGGAGAATTCAATTTGAGTTGAGTTGATTGATTTGAGTTAAAAGATTTATTTTAATTTGTTTTGAGGTTTGATTTAATTTCTTGATTTGGATTGGGTGAAATTCATTTAATTTGGGAGATTTGGTTTGGATTAGATGGTCCTTAAATTATCTTATTCATCAGGTTCTGTTTGAAATTTTTATTATTTGGATGTGAGTTGTTGATTTATTAATTCATGTTATTATCCTAGGAACTTGATGAATTTCGGATTTTATGCTTCTGTTATGACTTCTGCATGAATAGGCTTTTGTCTTTTTCAAATTGGATTTGGTCGGGATTCAGTTCTAGAAATTGAATTTGGCTTGAGGGTTCAGTGAATTTTCAGGCCTTCAGGTTTCAATTCCAAAATTATATTTCGGATTGGTGATTCATTTGGTTTCTTTAAGTTTGGACTTTCTTTCTTTACATATTTGGGCCCCTTTGCAGAATTTTTACAGTTTCGGATCTTGTAGGTTCAGAATTGCTGCACTTTTATTTCGGATTTTTTGTTGGAGGTCTTGATTATGGCTTGTCACCTGATTTTGTTGAGGATTGTATTTGGGACAAATCGGGAATTTGCAGATTGGGGTTTATGATTCTCCAATTTCAGCTTAGGTTCACTTTTTCAGAATTTTCTGTTCGTTACCTGAGTAAAGTTCAGATTTTCAGATTTGGAATTCAGAATCTGCTTCAAATTTCGGATCTCTATTCAAGTTCAGAATCCAGATTCCCTACAGATTCTATGTGCTCCAAAATTTCAGGTCCAGACTTCAGATTTTTAAATGTTTCAGACTTTCAGGTTGATTCCAAATTTCAGACTTTAAATTCTGCATATCTTACAACCTTCGATTCCTTGCAAAGTTCAGATTTCGACCTCTTCAAATTTCAGACTCCAGAGCCTGCAGCTTCTGCACCCTTTAATTGATTTCCATATTTTTTAATGGGTTCTGCGCCAATTCAAATTTCAGATTTTCCAGATATTCAAATTTCAGGGTTTCAATTACAGATTTTTCTTAGTTCGGACCCCCTGCAGATTTCAGACTTTTTAAATGAGTCAAGTTCAAATTTCAGATTTTAATCTTTGAATTTCAGAGGTGATTCCAGATTTCAGAAAATTCAATTTCAGGTCTGCTTTTCGGTTTGTGGTTTTACAGATTGACAGATTTCAGATTTAGTTTAGGTTCAGAATTTTTACAGATTTCTCCCCTTATTAGAACATTCAATTAACATCTGGATCCTCCACCGGAGGCTCAAGCTTCTGCCGCAGATTTTATTTCTTCTTTTCTCTTTTTTTTTATTTGCATTCCAATCATTTCATGAGGTCTTTGAACTCCTTTTTTTATTGAATTTACACCGAACATAATCTCCACATTGTTTGAAATATATGACATTCATTCTATCAACTTGGTATCAAGCATCTATTGGTCTTGAGATCAACTTGAATTTGTCTTGAACATGTTCAGCCTTTAATAGGCATCCTGAAATTTATTTGATGTCTTGAGATTGAGCATGTCCCGGTCTTTGATAGACTTGTGGGAAATTAGCTCATGTCGATTCCTTCGACTCCTTCATGAGTTGATGAGTTGTTTGTCAAACCGGTAAGACATTGGGGTCTATTAATGACCTTTGTATGTCCACCTTAAAAAGAGGGTCAGGAGGTGGGTTTAGAACCGGCCTCCTGGTTTCCCTTTGTTTTGAATTCTTTTAAGTTGAGCCGAAGCCATGAGGTGGGTTTAGAACCGGCCTTATGCTTGCCTCGGTTTGTTTGAATTAAATGGATTTTTATTTAATTTAAATTGATTGTTTGTTTTATTTTATTTTATTTTGAATTAATTATGGGTCAGGAGGTGGGTTTAGAACCGGCCTCCTGGTTTCCCAATTATTTTGAATTCTTTTAAGTTATGCCAAAGCCATGAGGTGGTTTTAGAACCGGCCTTATGCTTGCCTCGGTTTGTTTAAATTAATTTGATTTAAAGATATAATTTTTAAAGCCATGACACTGTTCATGTGGGGCAAATGGGCCTCGCGGCCCAGCTCCTCCTCTCCTTCTTCTTCTTACTCTCCTTTTTTTTAACAAATTTTGAAGGTGGGCCCCACCACCTGTTGACCCTCAGGTCAACGGCCTCATGCGCGGCCTCCCGCGACCGCGTGGCCGCGGCTTCTCTCGCGCGGGCCCCGCGGTGTTTTTCCACCGTGGATCAATGTCGGGGGGTATTATTTCCCCCCGACGGCTTCTCCCTCGCGGCGACGCTGCCCCCACGGCAGCCTCCGCCCTCGGCTGTCGCTTGGACCGGCTGAACTGGGAGCTCGGCAACGGCGGAGGGGGGGGGGGGACGGCGGCGACAGAGAGGGGAGGGGGATCCGACAGCGGTGGAGGAGGAAGAGGGAGACCTCCTCCGGCGACGTCGGCGTCCGCAGTAGCTTGGAGAAGCTGGCTTCGACCTGGTCCGGAGAGGCGGGAGGCTTCAATGGCGATGACGGAGGGGCTAGCTGCCTCTACGTCGTCCACGGCGGCCGGTGGAAGTGTACGAGAGGTAGAAGCGACTACAACAACGCGGCCGGAAGGGGAAGACGGCACGATCGGAAGAAGGAGATGGCTCCGGTGGACTGCGGGAGGAAGACAAGGGCTTGGCTGCGCTCGATGACCTTCCTCGCTCTCTTCTCGGTCCCCCCTTTCTGGCCTCCCTCTTCTCTCTCGCGACCCCTCCGTCGATCCCTCTTCTTATAGTCGTCTGCCGGGCGCGAGGCATCTCCGATTATCCGCGGGAGCTCGGAGGAGCTCTTGGTTGGTGCAAGGCACCAACGTAGGGACCGGTAAAGGGATTGACCCCCCCTATTCAGGGTCCTGCAAGGGGTGCGACCCCCTCCTGCGCACCCGACCACCAGTCGGCGGGGAAAGCGCCCTCTGGTCTTGCTATTTGCGTTCGCCTCCCCTTTTCTTCCTTTTGTCTGCCGGTCGATCTCCATCCCTCATCGTTTCCTCCTTGTTGCTTTTTTTTTTCCAGGTGTCGACAAGGGGATGACCTGGGCAGCATAAGTGCATGCTTTTACAGAGGTTCCCATAGCTTGCTCCCTTTCATTTTTATTCTCTCTGTGGGAGAAGAATAGTACGGCATAAAGTCTCTTTTATGGATTGACTCTTGCTTTTGTTGTTTTTTTCCCAAAATAAGAAAGGTCAACTTTTGCTAGCCTTTTATTTAGTTTTCTGAGACGTGAAGGATCAACTTCCACTAACCTCATTTGTTTTAGTTTTCAAGACATGAATGGTCTAACTTATGCTAACCTTGATTTTTGAATTGTTTTTTTTACAATTTTTTATAGTTGGTCAAGGCCTATTATTGAGCCTGCTGTCCCAGGCCTGTCAGATTATGTACTGGGCCTGTCTTCTTCTTCTGTCTGCGGCTTGATGTGGACCTACTGATGTTGCACTGTTTGTTGGACCTGTATTGGGCCTATTCTACAAAAACTTCTGGGCATGTTTTCTTTAAAAATTGGTTCAGGAAACTGGGTTCTGGTTCCCAGGAAACTGTAGAACCAGTCCTGGAATTCCAGGACTGTGTGTGTTTTCTGGACTGATTCAGGAACTGGAGAACTGATTTTCTGGGATTCTCAGGCTTGGAATGGTTCTCAGGAGTTCTGAGGAATTCCAGGACTGGTTCTCAGGAATTTCCAGAAATCCATGACTGGTTCTCAGGAATCTAGGACTGACTCTAAAGAATTCAAGGACTAGGTTTTCAGATCCGGATTTCTTGGGTTTATCTGAGGAGATTTCAAGTTTGGATTGGTGGTGGATTTCAAGGGAATCTCAAGCCAGGTGTGTTAGGATAAGTTTAGGTTGGGTTTGGGTGATTTAGGAACTCTCTTAGCCCTTCTTGAGGTTGATTTTGATGAGGTTTGGTGAAGTTATGGTACAGCAACATGAGGAGATGTTTTTGGCTTCCCTTTGGCTTAGGTTTAAGTTTAATGAGAAAAGTCCATGAGATGATGAAGAAACAAGGTGTGCAGTCATGAGGCATGCTCAGCCCTGTTTGAAGTTGACTAGAGAGTGAAAAAGAAGAAATTTCATAAAGGGGATAGAGAAAATATGGAGAGAGCCATGAGTGACTCTCCCTCTACCTTCTTCCTCCTTTTCCTTCTTCATCCTTGTGTAGAAACCGCAGTTGAGCCCCAGGAGGAGGCCAGCTACCTCTCTTCCTCTCCCTCTCCCTTGCACAGCAGCGGCAGTGGTGGCAGCTGAAGCAACAGCAGCAGAAGCTGCTCTCCTTTTCCCTTACGCAGCAGCAGCATCTGGCCATTTTCCTCCTCCCTCGAGCAGGAACAGCAAGTGGTGGCGGCTGAAGCAACAGCAGCAGAAGCTGCTCTCCTTTTCCCTTACGCAGCAGCAGCATCTGGCCATCTTCCTCCTCCCTTGAGCAGGAACAGCAAGCAGCAGCAAGGTTGAAGAGTGTCTGGCAACTAGGTTTTGAGCTGGAGGGTGACTAGATGCCCGTGCAACAACAGGCTGATGAAGGCTGGTTTTAGAAAGAGCAGGGTGGCTAGGGTTTCTAGATGGTTGATCACTTCTCTCTTTGTCTAGCGCATAGGGCAGGAGGCTAATTTTTATACATAAAGGGTAAAGGCTGGCGCACCCACCTTCCTCTCTTGGGGTGTGATCCAAAACGAAAGTGTTGGCCAGGAAAGGAAAAAGAAAAGGGTTTCCTGAATTTTCAAGAGTAACCCACAATTTTTCCCAATTTCACCATGACATTTGATTTGATTGCCATCCAGGGACTCCAAAATAACCAATCAGTTTCCTCATCTTTCTCTCTGCGCCAGCAGCTCTTTCCCTCTTTTCTTCCCTTTTTTTGACTGAAAGAGATGACTGAGGTGGCAGCCAAGGTGGCAGTCCATGTGGACTTAAAATTGGCCCACTTGAGGCCAAAAATGGCATAATCCTTACGTGGCCCAAAATCAGCCCTACAAAAGGGGCTGCGAAGTTAACTGTTGTAAGCCCCATAATTATTCCCAAAGTGAGCTAACTGAGCCCTAAAATTTTCTCTTTAATCAGTCCCGAAAAGGAGGCTTATTGGGCCTTGCTGTTTTCGGCCATCTGACAGTTTTTTATCAGAACTCTTTTTTATGCCTTGTTTGTCCTCAGTTGTCACTGATTTTTCTGCAAACCTGAAAATCAGACTTTTCTATTCTTTTCAAGTCCGAATAATCATCCATAGGGCTGTTTACTATTCGGTTCAACCTGCAAAACTAAACCAAACTAACAATTTGGTTAGGTTTCATTTAGTTTGAACTATCGATCTGTTTGGTTTAGTTTCTAGGACCCTTCAAACCAAACTAAACCAGTAAAAGAATAACTCAAATTAAATTAAATATTTTATTTTAAGACATATATAATATAACATTTATATATATCTTCTTAAAAAAATAAATTTGTTTCAAAAAATTTTAAGACAAAATTAATGAAATGTGCATGTACACTAAATTTTGATAGAATGTGATTTAAAACAAACCGAATAAATTTATATAATGACATCAATACCATACCTTAGTAAAATATAATCTAAACCAGACCAAACAAAAATGAACCAAACCAAATTAATTTGGTTTGATTTAACTTGATTTGGTTTCAGAAAAATTCCTCAAAAAACAAACCAATCCAAACCACCCCGGATTGTGTTTTATAATCTCAATGAGCAGGATTTAAAATCCAAATTTAAGTAAGATTCAAAATCCAAATTTCACATGGACTCTGAATCTGAATTTGACTTAGACTCGGAATCCAATTTTCAGTAGGATGCGGGATCTGAATTTGGCATGGACTTGGAATCCAATTATAAGTAGGATTCAGAATCTGAATTTATGTAGGATTTAAAATCCAAAAATTCTGTGTATAATTTTTTGTGTCAACATAATCAAACAATTAAAACCAAAAAAAACATAAAATAATAAGTATAATAAAATTAAATAATCAAATAGCTTAATATATTATAAACCTATATAAGCAAATGGATAAGCATATGCTATCAAACACCACCCTTAATCAAAGACAATAATAAAAAAAAATTCATTCCCAATTAAAATAATCTTGTCTAATGAGAAAATCATAAACATAATAAAAATGAAAATTAAATATTTTCAGAATTTTAGGTCCTCACGTTATCATCACTGTAAAATGAAAATACTCACAGGCAATACTTCATTAGCCATCTCAACTACAATAGCATTTGCATCGGCATAAGGTAATAACCCAGCTAATGAGCCTCTTCCTGCCATACGGAATCGACCAGAATTATAAACAATTATCAGGTCAACACCACCAGCTTCCTCAAACTTAGCTGATATTCCAGTCCCAGCTCCAGCCCCAATGATAGGTTTCCCTCTGCTTATTTGTTTCTTCAATCGCTGCAGAATGTTTTGGGTCCATTCTGAAGTTTCTGCTGAGATGAATAAAGATGAGTGTTCTAGCCCTTTATCAACTCATGCATATTCGTAGATTCTAGTTGAAAAGAAAGAACATATGTATCCCATTCAAAAAAAAATAGTGAAGATGTGCCATAAGACAATACGTATGATAAATGGGAAAACTGACATACTGTAAACTAGTACATAAAGGATCAGTACCTAAGCGGAACCACGAAAAGAAAAATAATGTGACTCTTTCAACTAATTTTCCTAAGAACTTGCTTGTGAAAGTACTAATGGACTCCCCAACCACATTAAGTAATAACTAAGCCTAAAATTACGTAAATGTAAAACTTGCAACATGTTACATCCAAAGTTACCAAGAGTGGTCCACCTGAACAGTTGGTTTTGAACCATAAGAAACAAAGTAAGCCGACTAGCAACCTAAAATCTGAAATTCATTTTGCAGTGAGTTGAAGTCAATGTAACTCGAGCATAAAGAAGAATTTAACACAAAAATACTTGAAAAAAGGTGTTTGCCTAGTATTATAATTTGTATTATATTTAAATTTATGTAATCTTACTATATTCAAACTACAAACTGATGGGGACATATTTTGGTAATTTTAGATCTTTTCTTTTATTTGTGTCCCTATGAGGACGAGTCTGTAAATAGACCATTTAGAGGTCCTTTCTTTAATTCCCCCCCCCCCTTTATAAGGAGGGTCGATGTACATAGTTCAACACAGTAATAGAAGGAATTTTTGGAAGCTTCGGCTGGGTGTCTCCCGCGTAGGGGCTGCGGCCCCATTTCCTCTCCCACCTCCGGCATGAGGTCGGCCCCTCTTCACCTCCGGGAAGGACCCCCGGTCTCCCTTCCATCCTCCGGATCCGGCGAGGTGCGCCGATCTTCTCCCCCTCCTCATCCTCCGGCCTCCGCGCCGTTCTCCTCTCCTCCCCCCTTCTCGGTTCGACAGCCCCTCACCAGCCGGACATAGCTGCGATACCCCCTCTTCTTCCTCCGACGACCCCCTTTCCTCCACGGCGGACAGCTTCAGTCGGTCCCCTTCCACCGGCGGCGGTGCTCCTTCCCTCCGCGGAGGCAGATGATAGAAGGAGAAGAAGGAGTCGACGAAGAGGCGGAAGGAGAAGACAGCGAGAAGCGGGGAGAGGATCCGGCGATCCCCGGATCCTCCTCCCCAGCGGCTCCCCCCCGGCATCACCCCCTGGCTCCATCCGCCGTGGTCGCAGCAGCCGGACGCCGCCTCCATTTCCTCCTCCGTCGTCCGCGAGCGGCTACGGCCGGGCAACGCCGCAACCTCCCTCCTGCTTCCCGCGAGGCCTTGGCTACGTCCGGGCGGGACGGCGTCGACAGCACCGGCACCGCGGGCCCTTCCCGGCCTTCTCTGCTCCGCCGCGGGAACGCATCCGGAAGAAGACGACGTGGGCGCACTGCGACGGCCGGACGGACGATCGCGGGCGGGGGAAGTCGACGCGCTCGCTGGGTTTTGTCGTGGCCTGCGCTCACGCGGCCGCCCGAGATGCTGCCACGCGGTCCCTGCCTCGACGGCCCACACTTGACCACGTGATCATCCCACGTGAGGGACCAGGAGGCGCCACGACCCCCACGCTCGCCCCCGCGAGCGCGGCCGACGCCCGCGGCCGGCGCCGGTTCGCCCGGTCGCCGGTTCGCGGCCCAGACCGGCCGGTCGGCCGGTTCGACCGGGTCTAGACCTGGTTCACCCCGGTTCAGGCCGGTTCAGGGTGTTTTGGGCCGGTTCAAGCCGGTTCAGACCATCTTGAGCCCGGTTCGGACCTGTTTGGACCGGTTTGGGTCGTTTTGGGCCTATTTTGGGTTACTTAAATTCTGTTTAGGGCGATTAGCGCCAGTTTAAGTCATTTTCGTTCGGTTTAGCCGGATTAGCCGGTTTGTCCCGCATCACAAACTATAAAAAAATAAAAAAAGCTTAATATTTAATGATTTGAATTATATTTGAAATTTATATAATCTTATTTCAATACTAATGTAGTAATCTATTTATTACATTAAATTTATCATTATGAAATATTTATTAAGAGTATTTTTATAATCTTGATCGTTTATTTTAGATTGACATGTAAAGACAGGATGTTAATGAAACATTGTTTGACAGGGGCTGTTATAAAAAATACAACATTATAAAATATGAAAAGACAGGGGCTACCATAAAAAATATTGATGATTACAAACATTATTTGACTCAGGTTAGGTTATAAAAAATTTTAATTAATATGATAAGGGCTGTTAATACATGCAAAGAACATATAGAGACATTACATACATGTATTTGATATTAATTACGTAAAGACATTCAAAAATTAACATCACATAACCACTTTAGGGAAAGTTTACCACTTTAGGGGCTTACACTATATTTGAAAGGAAAAAAAAGTAAGAAAAAAAAATTGCACAAAGCGACGACAACAAATCTTCTAGGCCCATGTTCAAAAATAAATAAATCTTAACATGTTTCAAAAAAAATAAAATAAACAAATTGAATTTGAGGGTTTGACCTTGTAGAAAAACCTAGAAAGAAGAGATTTTGGTGCAGGGCACCTTCCAACAGAATTCCGGCGAAGATTTTGGCAGCTTTCCGACAAGAACCCCAACCCAACGAATAACCCTAGTTCTTCTCCACCCGCTGTCGTCGCGAGAGCCAACAGAGGTCGTCGAGCACAAGAGATCACCATGAGCCAAGAGAGGTCGCCAAGCGTGAGACGTTGCCATAAGCCAAGAGAGATTGCTGAGCAGCTGAGCACAAGAGGTCGCCGTGAGCCAATCAGTCCAGGAAGATTGCCGAGCAGCCCCTAAGCATGAGAGGTCGCAGTTGCTACTTTGTTTGTCGACTGTCGGGGGGGGAGGGGTTTTAAGCAACTGGTCGGATCCTTATTGGTTCAAATGAGGTCAACCATAATCATGAGCTTCCACGTGACCGACCAGCTCAATGACTTCTTTCGCAGCGTGGCCAACCGCATGGCAAACCGGCTCAATGTGGCATGGCCAACCATGTGGAGGTGATCATGGACTCGTGGACTCGTGCTCAAGTCAACGAGGGCCCTCCGTGCACGTATGCCCGTGTGTGCCCCTGTGCTCTAGCATGTGCCTGCAAGCCCGCGAAATGCTCACCACAAAGTGGCTAGAAGTCAGCCGAGAATTTCAGCTATCTCACATCTCGCCCTCCCCACGAGATTGAAAATCTCACAAGATCTCACAAGATTTTCGTAAGAAATTGTTCCATGCTCCCACATGTTTATTTTCGTAGATGTATGATTTCTGTTCAAGGATTACTATTATAGACAATCAAGAGTATTCGAGTTTTTGCTCGATGTTATGTTATTAACATCGGTACTTCGCAACTCCGACGAGAAAATGTCAAAATAAAAATTTTCAAATAACTCCAACAACCTCAATACATATTTTTACATCTCATGAATTAGCTAATACTTCTATAAAATATCATCTATCTACATAGTTATCAAAACTAAAACATAAAATCGAATTCTTTATAAATTTTGATTTTCAAAATTTTTGAAGTTACATCAACTTCCAACCAAATCTTAGTCCAAAGATTATGCCAGTTTCCATTTGATAGATGTGTTTTATGCAGGATTTTTTAGAGGATATCGACCATCTAATTTTGCATTATGTGGCAGTATTTTTATAAAAGTTGGAATTTACGTTAGGCGGAGTTTGAAGATGTTCATTCCTGGTTCATTCAATGGATTTCATTGGATCCTTAATGGAAGAAGCAGAAAGGTTGGAATCTGGTTCTACATGCAATGTTGTGGACTACCTGGGGCTGGTAGACTCGAAACAAGAAGTTTGAAGAAAGTTCAAGATTCTTCAGCCACATGACTCTCCCTGTCAAGAAGTGGATCTTTGCATTCATTGGATCTCAAGTGTTTAGAAATAAATTACATGCAACAAATTGAATTGTGGCAACGCCACCATCAAAAAAGACAAGAAAAAAAATATACATTATTCTGATCTAAGTAACCAGGAATAGCTCCATTTCTACACAAGATTAATGCAGATAAGTGCCCAGAAAGGGTGAACCCACAAACCTCTTTTAGTAGCCGGAAACCCCCTTCAATTGAACAAACACACTTCTCTTTTTCAAGCAACTGTAACTCATTCTTGGAATGATACTTTGGATGAGTAATCTTCTGAGTCTTTGAATTATCAAAGTTATAATCTGCTATATCCAAGAATGCATCAACCAGGGCTTCCGCAAACTCAGGATCACTGATGTGGTAGGGATACATTTTCACCTACAAATATGAACCAATCACATTATCTTTTATGAACTAGCAAGTAGCAAATAAGACATGAATACAATCAAGTTGAGACAGAAGAGATTAAATGGTAGTACCTGACGTTTATCATTTTTCTCTATCAGTTTATCTAGCTCGTTTATAAGAATAGTTGAAGCTTGTAGATCATAGAAAGGCTTTCCTGGTGCATCTAATGCAGAAACACCCCCCTGTGGAAGGCAAACACAGATATTTGACGAACATTTGTTCATTTTCTCTGCAATAAATCTAGCAAAATCTTTGTTTTCATCTGCAGTAGTTCGTATAAGTGAAACCTGAAAATTGCAAATAATATCTCTTTACATTCATAACCAGTTAGATTTGAATGGAAGTGTAAATAAGATAATGGGAAATGACAGCATGCCATCTCATTCCCAACATGAGTTATGATGTTTCTTGACAAAACTGCTTTGAAGATTTGATGCTGGGCAGTTTAAAGACAACTGTTCTCTGCCACCTGATGTTTTATAACCATCATATGCTGAGTAGAAATAATTACTTGATAAAAAGAATCTTGTTCCCTTCTAGAAATTCCAGAATCTGTTAGGAAATCAGGAACTAGTGGGATTTCATTTTCATAGTGTATTGATTTAAATCAAGCAATCCCAGGGGCTGTTTGGAGGGTAATATGCATATATTGATGTATATTTTTTTTCAGAAGAGATGGCCATTGGAAGGATCATCTAAATTTTAAGATTTCAGGATTTACCATCTTACATGTAAGTGGTCTATCCCTTTACATTCATAACCAGTTAGATTTGAATGGAAGTGTGTACGAACCTCGCAATCTCTTACCCCCGCCCCGTCTCTTTTCTTTTAAAACTCTTGTTCGGCGGAAATTGTGGTTAATCTTTGGTGAAAAATTATTTGAGGGATAAAATAAAATATTATATTGTGCGGGTGCGACAACCTTTTCCCTCGTTTATCGTTTTTGGCGCGAAAATCCTCAACAACGATGATGACAAGATTCTCGCTCTACCTCTCTTGATATTAAAAATTAATTTGATGATTATCAGAGTTATTATAACATAGCGAGGTTATGGTGTGGGTTCTTTAAATTATGGTTGGACCTCTCTTCATCAATCCACAAATAGATTCGATGTTAATTACACTGAGCGGCGGCTCAGTAACCCCAGATTAACTGCCATGGTAACACATTCAAGACGGGACAAATGCAAGGAAAAAGAAATATGTGTTTATTATTTCTTTTTGAATATAAATAATGAAATAACAAGCAGGAGTATCGGCACTACCTCCCCTCTCCCATTATTTCTTTTTCATGTCTCCTTTCTGCTTCCCTCTCTTTTTTTTTGGACTAGATCCGGGGCTAGAAGGCGGCATCTGCCTTGAATCTAGCCTCACGGTCTCCTCCTTTTTTTTTCAATGCTTTGTGATTCTACATCCAACAAGCGGTATTTTCCCGATCGGGGATTAACCGACTTGCTAGGTCTTGGACATGATACCGACGACCCGGCATTTCCTTTTAGGGATTGGCCGGATTGATGGGCGTTAGAGATTTTCATCCATTATCCGGTATTTCCCGATCGGGGATTAACCGGATTAATGGGGCTTGGAATTTTCATCCATTACCCGGTATTTCCCGATCGGGGATTAACCGGATTAATGGGCCTTGAGATTTTGTTCGCCGGCATTGCTCGTTTGGGAGCGAGCCGAGTTGATGATGTTTGGTATTTTCATCCATTACCCGGTATTTTCCCGATCGGGGATTAACTGGATTAATGGGTCTTGGACTTTTCATCGGCATTGCCCGTTTGGGAGCAAGCCGAGTTGATGAATTTGGAATTTTTTCATCCATTACCCGGTATTTTTCCGATCGGGGATTGACCGGATTAATGGGTCTTGGACTTTTCATCGGCATTGCCCGTTTGGGAGCAAGCCGAGTTGATGAATTTGGGGTTTTTCACCCATTACCCGGTATTTTCCCGATCGGGGATTAACCGGACTAATGGGTCTTGGACTTTTCATCCATTACCCGGTATTTCCCGATCGGGGATTAACCGGATTAATGGGCCTTGGAATTTTTGTTTGTCGGCATTGCACGTTTGGGAGCAAGCCGAGTTGATGGAACTTAGGGTATTTTTTTTGGGTGAGCCGTTGGGGCTTTCTCTCTTATCCACTGACTGGTGCCTCCGATCAGGGATTGACCGAATCGGTAGGTCTTCACGGTCCGTTGGGGGTTTCTCTCTCATCCGCCAGTCGGTATCTCCCGATCGGGGATTAACCGAGCTGACGGGCCTTGATGGTCCGTTGGGAGTTTTCTCTTTCCTCCACCAACCGTTGAGGGTGTTCTTTTTCCAACCGTTGGGGGTTTTCTCTTTCCTCCACCAACCGTTGGGAGTTTTCTTTCTCCAACCGTTGGGGGTTTTCTCTTTCCTCCACCAACCGTTGGGGGTGTTCTTTTTCCAACTGTTGGGGGTTTTCTCTTTCATAGTGGAGTTGGATTTTTTTGTTCATTTTGGTTCAATTGGAGCTTTGATCATCATGGACTTAATGGGCCCACTTTCCATGTTAATGGGCCTTGAGTCGATCTCATGTTCATCTCAGTTAAGACCGAATTGGGCCTTAGTGGACCGAGTTTGATGTTCTTGGAATGGAGTCTCATGGCATTGAGCTTCTTTTAAAAAATGGTTAATTGGGCCTTGTAGACCTTAATGGGCCTAAGTCCCACCTTAATGGGCCTTGGACCGGTCTCTTGTTCATGTTGGTCAAGGCCTAATTGGGCCTTAGTTGATTGGACTTGGTTCATTTGAAATGGGAGCACATGGTCTTGCACTTCATTTGAAGATGGTCAATTGGGCCTTGAAAGCCCTAATGGGCTTTGATGAGTGATTTTTCTCCTTAGGGCCTTAGTTAATTGAACTTGATTTACTTGAGGTAAGGACACATGATCTTGATCCACATTGATGATGGCCAATTGGGCTTTGAGATCCTTAATGGGCCTTGATGAAATGGGTGATATTCCTCCTTGCCTAATAGGCCATTGATTGCTTGATGCTTCACATGCCATCATGATATGAGATGATATGATTGAGCCCATGGTATACCTTGATACTTAGCCAATTCCATGAAAAATGGAGTTGGACTCTCTTCCCTCCATGCACTCTCTTGGACGATGGGACAAAGGGGGGGCTCTTGCACTCTACGTATGGGGAATGCCTTGGGGAATGTTGCCTCTCTCCTCTCCAAGAGAATTTCATGGTTTTTTATATGCCAAAAGAGAGGGGCATTTTGGTCCACAAAATGCCTCAACTTCTCCTTATTTTTGATGGTGTGAGGAGATGGGAGGGTACCTTTGAAAATACTTCACCATGCCTTTTGCTTTATGGTGGGTGTGAGGGAAAAAGGTGGGGGCATTTTGGGCTTTGGTCACCTTTATGGAGGGTTGGGGTGGCCAATTACACAAAATATCCCTCAAATCATTTTACAAGGGGATTTTCGGATGTCCCATTTGGGACAGATTTTGGGCCTTCCCCTTTTGAAAATTTGAGGCCCAAATGACCAAAATAAAGGCCCAAATGTATGTGCATGGGTCCAATGAACAAATCAGCACCAATTGGGCCCATTTGGGGACCATTAGGGTAGTTCTATTTCCTCCTTACAAATTTAAACAAATTTAAATTTACTAATGAATACCCTGCTTCATGTCATAATCCAATGAGAGGAATCTCTCACTTCTTTCTCTTTTCTTTCCTTTTTTCTTTGACCGAAGGATATCATCATTTTCTTTCTTTCTTTTTTTTCTTCTTTTTCTCTTCTAACGGGCATCATCATTCATCATTTTTTTTTCTTTTCCTTCTCTGCCTCTGATTTTCTTCTTTCTTTCTTTTTTTGATCTCCTTCTTCCCTCCTGATGCTCCTTTTAACCATGACAATGGTCGAAATTGGCATGCTGTTACATCCATATGTATTTTTTCGGCTAAGTTGGTATTCTCATTCGGTTTTGACTAAGTCAAAATAACATGGACCTAAGGCGCACATCGCCAGCGAGCCTGCAGCGGTTTATCCCGCACATTTTTGAATTAAGTGGGCTATGGCCTCGCGTTAACCTGCCGACCCATTCGATTTTGACTTTGGTCAAAATCGCCTTGCTCGACCGACCAAACCCCACATCCGACAGAGCGCGGGCGCGACAAGGCTCTCGGTGGGGAAGCATCGCGAAGGGGGCAACTCGGACCTTTCACCCCTCTGGAGCTCGACCCTCCTGCGGGCGGCTGGCAGGCGCGCCGGTGCGACAGGGACAGTACACCGGCGACTGAAGGCGACGGTGGCACCTTTCCTCTCTAGCCTCACCGTCATCGAGCTCCCGCACGTCTACCGGTTGTTCTGCGGGCTTCCCCTAGGCGAGCCCCTCTTCTGCGCGGCCAGTCCCCACGGAGACGCGCTGCGTGGTCTTCCGGCTGGGTCTTCCGAGTGTCGGCTACAGTGAAGGCTCGCTCTCTCTCCCTTTGTTGGTGTTCGGCACTTCCAACCTCCTCGGCTGGTCGGCGACTCTCCGGCGGCGACCTGTCCTGCGGGGGGATCTTTTTCCCTTTTGGTTCTCCCCCTTCGGCGCGGCTAGGCTTCACGGGGACCTGTGTTCCCTGTTCGACACGCCCAGCTCCTTCAGCTCTGCCTCCCGGCGACTGGTCCGCGCGGAGGTCCTTCGGCGCCCTGTGTGGTTGCGCGGCCCTCATTCGTACTCATACTCCACGGACCAGACTCCACCGCCGAGGGTCTTGTTGGTGCGTCGCGGCCTTGGGAGACAGGTACGGACGGAGGACCTTGCTTCCTTCCCGTTCCTTTCTGACGCACACTTGCTCCTCTTCCCTTGATGCCCCAGAGGGCGCAGGGCTTATGACAGGTCCGTTTGGTGCTTGAGCAGGGAGCGTCGCCGCCGTCCGGTCGTGGTGTCCGTCGTCCGCTTCTCAGCAGCTCCTGGCGCCTTCATTGCGGCGTGACTTCTTTCCCCGGCGGAGCCTTGTTCGAAGGTTACAGCGCCGGCTGGAGAGGGTGACAGCGCCAGCTGACAGAGGCAACGACGACCAGCGAAGGATCAGCGGAAGAGGGGTCGTTGATGTTATGCTGCGCCGCCGTTCTTCCTTCTCCGACTAGTCACCTCCCCCACGGACTTCTTCGTCCTCCCCCTTCGCCAACGTGAGTTTTCTCCATCTCTGGCTCTCTCGTGCTTTTTTTGTTTGGGGGAACCACGCTAACCCACTTGTTACCTCCTCCCTTTTTTTCTGTCCCCTCCTTCATTAACCGATCGGCGTAGGAGGGTTCTGGCTTCACCGAAGGCACATGAAGAGGATAAAATGGCCCAGCGGGTGTAGTGTGCTTGGCGAGTGTTTTTGGGCAGCCAAGCGGAGTCGCGAGGGGTTCTTCCAGGATCCCCTTGGCACCAGACCTGTTACGTTTCTTGCTGTAAGCCTCTTTCGCTCATGTTGTGATTTTCTTTTCTTCGCTCTGTTCTCTTTGCATCGGACTACCGCACCTCCCCTTCTGTGCGCATTAAATTTGTTTACAGAATGTTGGATGCCATGTTTAACCGTGTGCTTGAGACCGGTTGACTTAAAAAATAATTATGATAATAATCATTGGAAAAGGTAGTCGTCGACCCCTCCATTGGAGGACCGTTGGCGTTCGGCTTGGACGAAGATGACATATGCCGGCGACCATTCCCTTCGGGGTCGTGGTTGATCGGTTTAATAAATCACCAATAATTATCAACTCCTCTACCTGACTGTGTGCCCACTGAATATTTTTGAATGACAATTGTTTTGCTTATAGTTGCCTTTTTCAATCCTCACGTTGTGCATATATTTCTTATCTTCCTGCCTCACAGCATCATGCTAATTCAAGCTGATCAAACCTGATTAATTCAATACATGCTGTATTTTTTCTGTATTTTGCAAGATTATTTTGATCATCTTTGGTGGTCCCATTGATTTGTTGGGTTTATGACATGGCATGACCACCGTCCTGTGTCTTGTTGTTTTTTTTTTCTTGGCGGGGTTAACAAAGTGTAAATAAGATAATGGGAAATGACAGCATGCCATCTCATTCCCAACATGAGTTATGATGTTTCTTGCCAAAACTGCTTTGAAGATTTGATGCTGGGCAGTTTAAAGACAACTGTTCTCTGCCACCTGATGTTTTATAACCATCATATGCTGAGTAGAAATAATTACTTGATAAAAAGAATCTTGTTCCCTTTTAGAAATTCCAGAATCTGTCAGGAAATCAGGAACTAGTGGGATTTCATTTTTATAGTGTATTGATTTAAATCAAGCAATCCCAGGGGCTGTTTGAAGGGTAATATGCATATATTGATGTATATTTTTTTTCAGAAGAGATGGCCATTGGAAGGATCATCTAAATTTTAAGATTTCAGGATTTACCATCTTACATGTAAGTGGTCTATCCCTTTACATACGTGTATGCCTTTTGTCCAATTGAACTTAACACCCTAATAACTCAAATGCATGATTATTGTGAACAAGAAAATTATCAAAAAATATTGATGTCGAAATGATTTCTCAACATTATGTGATTTTGCATTTTTTGGATTCTGTAACTATACAACATTTTTTACATGTATCATGAATACCTTAAGTATTATTTGATGGTGATTGTAGGAACGGCAAAGTGGAAATGGCAATGTGGCAAAAAAATGTAGCCACTTGAAAATGTGGAAATGGCAATGTGGCAAAAAACAAATGTGGCAATGGCAATGTGCCATCAGCAAAATGGCACTCTTGACTCTTGGAAGTCATGCAATGTGAACCATTTATGTTGTTAATTTGATGTAAAATCTACACAAGTATTGCATTTGAAGCTATACCTACCTCAGACGTCTAAAATGATTTTGTATGACTGTCATATATGGTGAACCCCAAGACATCCAACGTCCACCAAGTGAGAAACTTACGTCAGATGGTGGAGCAGGAAAGCAAGTCTCTCTTAGAGTCAGGTACTTACAGAAGTGCAAATGTGGACGGATAAGTGGTGGAACAGGAAAGCAAGTCTCTCTAAAATTGGAGTATTTCATGCCACAACAATGTACTAATATGTGATAGAGAATGGAAATAAGCATCTGTTGGAGCTAAATATTTGGTGCTGCATGATGAATAAGTCAAGGCAAGCGACCTCCAGTCTCCATACCATTGTATAGAATTACTGAGTGAAAACATAAGTTCAAAAGTTCAAGCTACCAAGTAGGCTCAAGTTCTAAATTCAAGTTCTACAATTGCAAGTCCCATTTCACAAATTTAGATCATGCTTTTGAGGACAACCTGCAAAAATGGGAGCAACTCATTAAGAAAGGGAAAATAACTGCAATGATGGGTAACAAAATGCCTATCTAGAAGATAGATTAAACCCAGAAGAAGCAGCCAAGAACAAAGCCCAAAAGCCCCTTACAAAGTAAAGAGTGAACTAGAGGCAGAACATTTAATCAGATAAACAAAGTCTGACCGACAAAAAGACTAGGAGGAAGGCTTTTAGGTGTTGATCATTTCGGTTAGCAACAATCGCCCAATCCTGCAGCAAGCAAAGAATGTTGAATAAGATTTGAGCAGGAAATTTAAAACGTCCTTCAAGATGCCACTTGTTTCTAGTTGTCGATATGCTCAGAAGAAGGCCAATAAGATTTTAAATATGGGGATCTACTCCTCAGAAGCATCATTGACTAGAAAACAAATCAAGCATGTGGACCTCATGGCCTAAAGACCTTTGTACTATATATGCCAAAGGAATTGGATATTACCGCACTTCAGAAACAGATGATCTTGATCCTCCAAAACCAAAGCACAAAAGAAGCTAAACTGAAGTTCTGATCTTTTAGCAAAACAGATCTTGCTGAATTTGGCAGTCTCTTTTACTTGTTTCCATAGGATGAGTGATGGGGACCCGGTCCGGTCCATTTTGGGGTCTATTTGTATTTACGTCCATTTGGACTTGTTTGTAAATATTTGAAGTTTGTTTTAGTCTTTTCCTTTAATTTGGGTCCTTACGAGGACATGTATGTAATTAGTTATTTACGATGTCTTGTTTGTAATAGGCTCCTCTATTTAAGAGGGCCACTTGTTGAAATGAAGAGAGAGAGTTATTGTCCAATTTTTGGAACCCTAGGGGCTGCCCCTTGTGCTGGGGCGCTGCCCCTTCCCCTCCACCCCCTCCACGATGGAGGTCGTCCGACTCCACCTCCGGTGTAGACCGGTCTCTTCGCGACCCTCCGGCGTGGGTGTCTTCTCCTTCTCCTCCGTCCAGCGGCCTCCGAGCCATTCCTTCCCCTTCCCCCTTCACCGGTTCGAGTTGAAGCCCTATCGACACCGTTCACCCCCGTTTACGTCCGTTTCGACACCTCCGACCGCGTCGATCTCCACCCCTCCGTCCACCCCCACCTCCGGCGATCCCCGGAGTACCTACACCCACCATCCCGATGCTAGAAGCCCTCCCTCGGATCCCTGTCAGACGGAGAAGAAAGAGGAAGAAGAAGCCCCGCGTCCGCAACACCGTAGGGGCGCACAGCCCCGCTAGGGCTCCGGTGCGGCTCCCCCCCCACTCCGGCGTCCTAAGGAGACTAGAGGAAGATGAAGGCGGCGCCAACGGTGCCGTTGGAGGTCCCCTTCCCCTCCGGCGACGGCGAAGGCGACGCCCGGCGCCGCTTCCGGCGCCTACCTCTTCCACCCGCCGCGGCCGACTCCACGCAAACCCCGCGCTCGAAGACACCCCACCCTGTGCTGCCGGCTTCGACGGCGGCGAGGGAGCCCCACCGGCTCCCCTTCCCCTCCGGCGACGGCGGCTGCGCCGGCTGCGCCCGCCTCCGCCTCCGCCGTCCCGCGGTTGAAGCCACGGCCGCGGCCCGGAGCCTCGCGAGCGGACGCTCGCGGTCGACGACACCCCGACGGGGGTACGCGGCGCCAACGGCGCCGGCCGCGTCTCCCCGCCCCGCCGCCAACCGCCGACGGCCACGACCCCCCCTTGTCGCGGCCGGGCGAACCGGCGCCGGTTCGCCTCCTCCCGGCCGGCCGGCGCACCGGTTCACCCCGCTCGCCCGGCCGGCCCATCCGCTCGCTCGAACCGGAAGCGGTTCGCCTCCCAGGCCGGTTCGACCGCCGGTTCAGTCCGGTTCAGGGCCGGTTCGTCCCGGTTCGACGGTCCAGAGCCCGGTTCAAGCCCTAAACCGGCCGGTTCAGGCCATTTCGGGCCGGTTCAGGCCGGTTCAAGCCATTTTGGGGCCGGTTCAGGCCCGTTTTGAGTGGTTCGGGCATGAATCGACATATTTTGGGGCCCGTTTTGACCGGTTTAAGTCCGATTTTGCTTGTTTCCTGCATTTCTTAGGTCTTTTGCGCCTCTTGAAGGCCCACTGTAGCGCCACGTCGCCGGTCCATCCCGCCTCGTCCCGCATCAATGAGTTAAATCGTTTATTGCACTTTGTTTTGCCAAACTAACAAACCCATGTGACCTTTGCTCGGTGTTTATGAAATTGGTCGAATCGGATCGGTAGGTCTCGATCTAATTACCGCCTGAAGGACTGATCAAGAACCAATTCCCAGTGGGACTGGTAAGGATCAGTCAAATCCATAGATTATAGAATCGGTCGATCTAGATTAGGATCAACCGATTCTTGTATCAAATCAGTGGTGTACATTCCAATTACCTTGAAATCAGTAAGATCAGTCCCAGATCGAATCGAGAATCGGCCGATTCTAACTGACTCGTCGGAAGCCGGAAACATCAAAAATCGGGTCTATTCGGGACCCGATTCCGAACCAATCTCCTTTAATAAGGGGGAGATCGGCCCGATTCTCTCCCCATCCTCCACCCCGATTTCCAGCTCCCCTCTCCCCCTAGGGTTCCCCCTCCAACGATTCTCAGTTCCCCCTCTGGCGATCCTTGGTCCCCCCCCCGTAAAATAGGTATCTACCCCTCCCCGTCCCCGATCCCCCCTTTTCCACCCTTCCCCCAAGACCCCCAGCCCCAAAGGGGGCTCCAGCTTCCCCCCCCCCCAATCCATAGCTGACCCCTTATGGCGTCACCTGCAGTCCACCCCCTAAGGGGTGGCTGTCCGGTAGTTTTCTCCCTTGAAGGAGTGATTGCCATCAGCCACCCTTTTGGGGGGTGATTTTACAATTTTCTCACCCTCAACATGGATGATTTTCTAATTTTCTCACACCCTAAGGACCTGAACAAGGGTTATCAATGATCATGTTGCTTGCAATTTTTAAATTGTTGTGTGTTGATGCAGATAAAATGTCGGATGAGAAGCAAAGTGTCGTTGCATATCGCAACGTTGGATGGCAACATAGCTACTTGATGTTTAGAAAAGAGTGAAATGTAAATGATGTTAAAAAAAACATAAATGTTGGTGTATGCTACCCGAAGCAACATATAGTCAGCATGGGTGGTACTGTGAAAAAGTGTGATAAGATCCCAACTGAGCTTAAGAATGTAATGAGAAGATATTTAACTAGGAAAATATCACAAAGAGATGTTAAAAATGGGTAGAGACAAGATCTTCATGATGAGTTGCTACGACAGACAAACACTGATCTCATGTTTGGATTGCGTAAGAAAGAAAAAGGACAAGTTCAAGTCCAGGTTGATTCATCATCTTTAGACGACGATAAGAAGGCTCAATTCAAGAGAGTCATGAATATTATTAAGGCTCAGACCCGTGAGGATAAGAAAAGAAGGGGTAGGAGATACGGGTGTTAGATGCTCTGATGTGGAAAAAGACACTCGGCCTGTCCGGATCCATAGGGTATTGATTTCCATCAATCGCATTCAGTTCGGCCAATGACAGACACCGCCATGTATTGACAGAGTGATAGAGGCCAGAGGTCGATAAAGCATGCCTTAGAAGGAGTTAAAGCTATGACAGGACTGCAAAGAAAGCAATCAAGCACATAGTGAAATGCTTTCTACACAGGTATATAAAAATGATAAGTTTTATAAGTGTCTGTGATGCGGGACCGACCGGGCACCAAGCTAATAGCTAGTTATGAAGGCCTAGCAGCACGTTGACTATGCAATTGACTAGCTAAGAAAAACACCTCAGTAGACAATTATATCATGTTTATCCAGCCCGAGAAGCAGTCCCAACTAGGGAGAGGATCGGATACCATGTGGGGTACCGAGATAGGACATTGCCGACTTCCAATGTAACCGATCTAAGTAGCTCGGGACGGGGAACTCCACTCACATTGGACAGCGATTAAATGAAAATAGCTAGGAGGCCTAATGACTCACGACATGGCAATCAAAGTATAATAAACGAGCAAGTGACTTCGGTTAGGAAATCATACCTCCACGCCTAAGCGTGTGGTGTCAGCCACCGTCGAAGTCCTCCACTTGGCTAGTCGCAGCACATGTTTATCCGCCGACGATCATAACACTGCCTTCTCGCTCCTTACGGAACATTTACCGAGTCGCCCGATTCACCGGGCTGTCCACTGCGCTTAGGGGAACCTGTCGAACCGCACCGTGGCACCAGAGGGTGTCTTTGGAAGGAGGGTGAGTGCTGCTGGAAGGGCTAAACGGGGCTGGTGTTGCCGGTCAGGAAAGGGGGGGAATGGGGGAGTGAGGTGCTGTAACAGGGGCGTACAGCCCTGGAAATGGGGCTGGACGGGGTTGGGTGCCAACTAGGACGTTGGGGGGGCTGAGGAGGTGAGAGCAGGTATGGACGGACCTGTTTGGAAGGCCAAACGAGAGGGGGAAAGCTGGTGGAGGAGGGAGGACTGTCGGAATCGGCTTCCGGTTCTGGTTCGCCGGAATAGGTGAAGCCGGGTAAGGGGGAGAGGGGAGGGGTTCGCAGGGGGGCTGTGGGGCCTGCTGGGGGGAAAGGAAGGTCCCGACGGACCTGCAGAGGAGCGGGAGGCAGGTGGGAGAGCTGAGGGGAGGTCCGACAGAAGAACCGGGAGGGGGGGTTCCGGATGGTGCGCTGGCGGAGGAGGAAGGAAATGGGGAAGAAGAGGACTCTACCTGAGGTGAAAGAGGTGGCGGAGGGGCCGATTCCACTAGAGGAAGGAGGGGAGAGCACCAGAAGGGAGGGCCGACGCCGCCGGAGGGAGGAGAAGGAGTACCGCTGCCGTCTGTGCCATAGCGGGCTGTTCCCGCTGCGCACAAGAGAGGAGCTCGGGAGAGGGGTGAAGAAGAGAAATTACAAGAATGCCATTCAACTTTTCATTTCATTCCATCATAACATAACATACAAGTGTGGGTATAAATAAACTAAGCTCATTACAAGTATACCCCAAAAGACACCTATTTTCCAAATGCCCCCAACTCTAAGTGTAAGGTGTGTACATCCAAAACATATAAAGATCCCCAAAATACATACAAAATGTGTCCCAAAAAAACCCAAAATGAAGTGTGTGCTACACAAAATAAACAAAAATAGCACCTAATCATCAATCCAAAGTGACACAACCGGTTGTCGACGCTGTCGATAAACAAGGGCGGGGTCGAGCCGGTCTCGACCGCGGGTGTCCTCACCAATCCTCCCCGGGTGGGAGGAACTCGACCCCGTCGAGTAGGGGTCGCTGCCACTCTGGTAACGCTCCAAAAGATCTGGGTCTAGGCACTGCAGCTCTGCCCGTGTCAGCCATGAGTCCTCCGAAGGTGGTCAACCTCTCCAGCGCACAAGGTAGCGGTGATAGGCTCCTTCCCGAGTTGTAATCACCTGCTCGTCCAATATACATTCGATATGCTCGTGTCGTGTAGGGAGAGGGGCTGAAGGTGGACACTCCGGTATAGGCTCACTCGAAGGGAGGGGGTGTAGGTCAGAAATCTCACTAGGAATCGTTGTCAGGTCCCGATAAGCCACTAGATCGGAAACATTGAAAGTAGAGCTAATGCCGTACTCGGCAGGCAAATCCACCACGTAAGCATTGGTCCCCGCCCTCTCAATCACTCTGAAAGAATCAGCCCCTCGAGCTTGGAGTTTCTTGACGACCCCCGAGGGGAATCGCTCAGTTCAACACCGACCGTGACATAATCGCCTGCACGGAACTCTCGGGCTCGCCTATGCAAGTCGAGTGCCGCTTATATCGCTCGTTGCTAGCCTCGACTTGGCGCCTAACATGACCATGCGGACTGCGGATATGCTCTACAAGTGACTCGGTGAGGCCGACATACGGGTGGCGTGGGGCGAGAGGGTGAGATCTAAAGGCCACCTAGGTCTCTGGCCAGTAACTATCTCAAAGGGGCTCAAACCAGTAGACCTATTGACCGAATCATTATATGCAAACTCTGCTAAAGGAAGAACAAGGTCCCATGTGCGAATATGGTCCCCCACTATGCAACGCAAGAAGAGATCACCCAAACTCCTATTGATGACCTCAGTCTGGCCATCCGTCTGGGGGTGGTAAGCTGTGGAAAATTTAAGTTTGGTTCCCAGAAGGTGCCAAAGGGTCTTCCAAAATAGCGGTAAACCGAACATCGCGGTCGGAGACAATCGTCTTGGGCGGCCACGTAAGCGCACAATCTCAGCAAAGAAAAGACGGGCTACCACAGACGCATCAGAAGTTTTCGAGCATGGGATAAAGTGGGCCATTTTGGAGAACCGGTCCACTACAACAAGAATGGAGTCGTGGCGGCGCAAGGTGCGCGGTAGTCCATGGACAAAGTCCATGCTAACATCCTGCCACGGGGACTCTAGAACAGGAAGTGGGGTGTAGAGACCGGTATTCTGCTTCTTCTGTTTAGACGTGGCACGAGATGCGGCACCGGGCAACGATGCGGGCCACGTCGCGTTTCAAGCTAGACGATAAAATCGATGCTCTACGAGCTCGATCGTCTTGTTTCGGCCGAAATGCCCAGTTAAGCCGCCAGCATGAAGCTCCCAGACAAGGAAATCACGGACCGAAGTCCGAGGAATGCAAAGTCTAAATCCAAGAAAAAGGTACCCGTCCTGAAGGAGGTACCCGCGAGAATCAGAGGGCTGGTCGGACCCGAGAGCAGCAATGATAGGGCCAAAGTCTGGACAATCAAGGTATTCATCCCTGATCCTCTTGAATCCAATCACCTCAATGCCGACGGCTGCGAGTAGGGACACTCGCCGGCTCAAGGCATCGGCCACTCGATTCTCAACCCCAGCATGGTGTTTGCGAAAAAAAGTGAACGATTGAAGATACTCAACCCATCGGTTATGTCGAGGGTTAAGTTTCTTCTGAGAATGGAGATAGCGGAGGGCCTCATGGTCTGAGTAGAGGACAAACTCCTGGGAAAGAAGGTAGTGTCGCCAGTGCCTCAAAGCCTGCACGACGGCGTAGAACTCCTTGTCATAAGTGGAGTATCTCAACTTGGCATCCTATAGTTTCTCGCTAAAAAAGGCTACCAGATGACCCTCCTGAGACAAAACTCCACCAATGCCCACCCCCGAGGCATCACATGCAACCTCGAACACCTTGGTGAAATCGGGCAATCGAAGAACAGGTGCTCGGGTCATCATCTCCTTCAGGGTGCTGAAGGCTGAAGCAGCCGACTTGGTCCAAGAAAATGCACCCTTCCGAAGACAATCAGTGATGGGAGCAGTGACAGTACTGAACCCCTTGATGAACCGGCGATAAAAGGCGGCGAGACCAAGGAAACTCCGGACATCGTGAATGCTACACGGCTCAGGCCACTCCGTAATCGCCCGGATCTTCTCGGGATCGGCTGAGACGCCGTCCACCGAGACAATGAAACCTAAGAAGGCAACAGAAGGGATCATGAAAGCACACTTCTTGAGGTTTCCCGGCAGGCTGTTCCCTTTAAGAGTGAGGCACACCTGGCGGAGGTGGCTCAGTGGTCATCGCGGGACCGGTGTAAACAAGGATGTCATCGAAATAAACTACCACAAATCGCCCAATGTATGGCCGAAGAACTTGGTTCATCAGCCTCATGAAAGTGCTCGGGGCATTGGATAGCCCGAATGGCATCACCATTCATTCATATAGCCCATCCTTTGTTTTGAAAGCTGTCTTCCATTCGTCACCCGGTCGAATGCGGACCTGGTGATAGCCACTTTTAAGGTCAATCTTGGAGAACAATGTGGCTCCAGCTAACATATCAAGCATGTCATCGAAGCGGGGAATGGGGAACCGGTATTTGACGGTAATCCGGTTAATGGCTCGATTATCAACACACATCCTCCAAGACCCGTCCTTTTTGGGTGCCAAGAGAGCGGGCACACCGCAAGGACTCAAGCTCTCCCGGATATATCCTCGCCCCAGTAATTCCTCGACTTGCCTCCTTAACTCGGCATGGGAAGAGGGGTCCATGCGATAATGAGGCAAGTTCGGAAGAGTAGATCCGGGACGAGATCAATGGCATGCTGTATGTCCCTCATCGGAGGGAGATCAAGGGGAAGCTCATCAGGGAATACATCATGAAAATCCTTCAAGAGTGCCTCGATCTCGGGAGGGTGGGAGGTCTCCAGGGTCGGAGGGGTCTCACGAGCGACTACCGCCAAGAGGAGGGTTTTTCGGATACAGCACTCGAGCTCATGATAATCAGCAGTAGGGATCGGCCGAGCGAGGTATGCATCGGGAATAGAAGGATGTGCCACGGGACCCTCCTTGACCTCATCAGGAGAGTCAGAGTCAGTAGAAGATGGAATGACTAGCTGCAAGTGTCCACCAAGACAAGGGGTGACGTCGGTGGGAACAAGAGAAGTAGAGGCTGCAGCTGTCGGAGAAGTCGGAGGTGGTGACTTGGCCGCCGAAGGGAGAGGGAGCGGCAAGCTACCAGCAGATTTGGGAGGAGGAGGGGGAGACGGAGAAAGAGTGATGCGCCGGCCCTGGTGTTCAAAGACACGTGTTAGACCGACCATGGAGGGTCGCATCTACATCAAAGAGCCAAGGCCGGCCCAGTATAAGGCTCCCAACCTCCATAGGTAGAACATCGCACCAAATCTCCCCAGAATAGGGAGGGAAGTGGATGGGTACCAAGCATCGGGTGTAAACAGGGATGGAAGTTGAATCCACCCATGACACTCGATAAGGATGAGGGTGGTTGGTCGGAACCAGCCCGAGGCACGATACGAGACGAGCAGAAATAGCGTTAATGCAACTCCCATTGTCGATGATAACCTTACGTGCCTTGCCCCCAAGTCGAAAATATGTGTGGAAGTTAGTAGTCCGGCGCCAATCGTCGCTCGGAATGGGTTGGGTGAAAGCGATGGACTATGCCAAGTGCACTCTCACCGACCTGTTCGAGGCACAACGAGAATGAGGGTCGGTCGGGTCTTCATCCTCCAACCGAAACTCGACGAGAGAGGCTAGGGTCAGCCACGTACGTGACCTCCTCAAAGGTGTCCGAGGAGGGGTCGAGGCCGACCATCGAGGCACGAGAGAATATGGGCATTGGGCGCGCGTATGCCGGGTTGCCCGCATCCGAAACGGTTGCCCCGAGAGATTGGGCGGGAGGGTTCAACGACAACGGGGGCCTTGCCTGTCGTACGGTCGAGGGGGAAGAGGGGCAGCCGCGGGGGCCGAGCGGGGAGGGGCGTAAGGGAAGAGGGGGTCGCGCTGGCTGACCCGCAGCTCTGGCGGGGTAGGGAGCAGCCAGACGAGGAGGGTACTCCGGACCACGGGGCGAAAGAAGGGCGGGGCGGAGGGGGGTAGGGAACCCGAGCGTCGCCACGGGTATGCGGGATAGCTACAGTACGAGCGGTCGCTCGTACGAGTCTCAACCGCTCATACTCGGTGGCTACCTCGTAAGCATGCTCGAGGGTCTCGACCCCTCGGCGGTACAACTCACGCTGATACTCAGGCCGAAGCCCTCTTCTAAATCGGGTGAGTGTCACCGCGCTCTCCTCGCGTACATTACACTTAAGCATATACTCATCAAAATCGGCTATGTACGCAGAGATAGACCTCTGCCCCTGGGCCAAAGCATGCCAACGGGCGAGAAGGCGCTGGCGATACGAAGCAGGCAATCCCAGGTCTGGATGGGCTCTTGTTGACGCTGCCTGAGGAGGGTCTCAACATTGCTTCAATGCATCTTGGCTTGCCCCATGAGTTTCATTTTCGCGAACCTCCCCCGCCGGGCATCCAACATGTCATACCACTCAAAGTAGTGATCCATGCCAGATTCCCAGTCTAGATAGAGGCTCGGGTCAAGTGCTCCCCCAAACTCAGGAGCATTGACCCTGACATGGCGAAGCATCCGCTCCTCGGCCTCCGCCTGATCATGGTGATGTCGGTGTCCGGACCGTGATCGTGGAAGCCAACGTGGGGGATGCCGCTCTGGGCGCCCCATAGGGGGAACAAGAGGGGGAATGGGAGGTCGGCCTAGAAAGATAGGGGGCCTATGGTCAGGAACAACATAGGCCGGATCGACTGGCCTGACAGGGTCAATAGGAGGGGGGCACCTCTGAAGAGTCGCAACCTGATCGGATAACTCGTGCACGGTCTGCTCGAGATAAGCGAACCTATCCCTAAGCTCCCTAACTAGTTCTTCAATGGTATCGACTCGATGTGTCAACTGGGCAGTGTGTGGATCCATGGAGGGCTCAAGAAGCTTAGGGTGGGGATCAGACATGGGAGACTCCGGGTCATAAACGGTACCACTACGGGTGCGCATGCAAATAGGACCTAGGCTCTCAATGGGTGCTAAACCAATGTCCTAACTCAACCCACTCTGATACCAAACTGATGCGGGACCGACCGGGCAACAAGCTAATAGCTAGTTATGAAGGCCTAGCAGCACGTTGACTATGCAATTGACTAGCTAAGAAAAACACCTCGGTAGACAATTATATCAAGTTTATCTAGCCCGAGAAGCAGTCCCAACTAGGGAGAGGATCGGATACCATGTGGGGTACCGAGATAGGACATTGCCGACTTCCAATGTAACCGATCTAAGTAGCTCGGGACGGGGAACTCCACTCACATTGGACAGCGATTAAATGAAAATAGCTAGGAGGCCTAATGACTCACGACATGGCAATCAAAGTATAATAAACGAGCAAGTGACTTCGGTTAGGAAATCATACCTCCACGCCTAAGCGTGTGGTTTCGGCCACCGTCGAAGTCCTCCACTTGGCTAGTCGCAGAACATGTTTATCCGCCGACGATCATAACACTGCCTTCCCGCTCCTTACGGAACATTTACCGAGTCGCCCGATTCACCGGGCTGTCCACTGCGCTTAGGGGAACCTGTCGAACCGCACTGGCTGCAACTAGAGGGTGTGCTGGAAGGAGGGTGAGTGCTGCTGGAAGGGCTAAACGGGGCTGGTGTTGCCGGTCAGGAAAGGGGGGGAATGGGGGAGTGAGGTGCTGTAACAGGGGCGTACAGCCCTGAAAAAGGGGCTGGACGGGGTTGGGTGCCAACTAGGACGGAGGGGGGGCTGAGGAGGTGAGAGCAGGTCTGGACGGACCTGTTTGGAAGGCCAAACGAGAGGGGGAAAGCTGGTGGAGGAGGGAGAACTGCCGGAATGGACTTCCGGTTCTGGTTCGCCGGAATAGGGGAAGCCGGGTAAGGGGGAGAGGGAAGGGGTTCGCAGGGGGCTGTGGGGCCTGCTGGGGGGAAAGGAAGGTCCGGACGGACCTGCTAGAGGAGCTGGAGGCAGGTGGGAGAGCTGAGGGGAGGTCCGACAGAAGAACCGGGAGGGGGGGTTCCGAATGGTGCGCTGGCGGAGGAGGAAGGAAATGGGGAAGAAGAGGACTCTACCTGAGGTGAAAGAGGTGGCGGAGGGGCCGGTTTTACTAGAGAAAGGAGGGGAGAGCACCAGAAGGGAGGGCCGACGCCGCCGGAGGGAGGAGAAGGAGTGCCGCTGCCGTCTGCGCCCTAGCGGGCTGTTCCCGCTGCGCACAAGAGAGGAGCTCGGGAGAGGGGTGAAGAAGAGAAATTACAAGAATGCCATTCAACTTTTCATTTCATTCCATCATAACATAACATACAAGTGTGGGTATAAATAAACTAAGCCCATTACAAGTATACCCCAAAAGACACCTATTTTCCAAATCCCCCCAACTCTAAGTGTAAGGTGTGTACATCCAAAACAAATAAAGATCCCCAAAATACATACAAAATGTGTCCCAAAAAAATCCAAAATGAAGTGTGTGCTACACAAAATAAACAAAAATAGCACCTAATCATCAATCCAAAGTGACACAACCGGTCGTCGACGCCGTCGATAAACAAGGGTGGGTTCGAACCGGTCTCGACCGCGGGTGTCCTCACCAGTCTGTTTAAAATATTTTTGAATAATTATTAACAACGACATTTATTTTGGTTCATGTAAATGTCCCAACACATACAAACACCAATCTTTATTTCCAAACAATGGTATATGCCAATGTTGAGACTAAGCCAAGATTGAAAACTCCCACCTCCAAATACATATACGAGGGTGGGTTGGATAAAAAGGTTAATAAGTTGACCTCTTGAGTAGATAGATTCAAATCTATCTGGAAAAAATCTATTTGGAAAGAGAGGAGATGCATTATAACGTGTGATGGGTGAACAAAAATCACAAGGAGATCCTATATAAACTTTCTTGGGTATAGTTCCGAGGGAATAATATTTTTTAAAAACATTGATGCATCAATGATGCGGGACAAACCGGACCGGGAGGCTAAGACGTCAAAATTATGCACTCTTCAAGAATTAATGATCAGATCTCCTAGGTTAAGACAATTTAAAATTTCAAAACTTGTTATAAACTGTTATCATTAGAAATTGGACCAGAAAACCTTTTCTATTTTTGAAAATCCAAATAGTTTTAAACAAAACCAGTTTTCTCGAAGGCTTGTTAGACTTAGGTTCCCAACCAATAACAAATCCAATTTTATTTAGTTTCAACTCGGTCTCTCTAATGTCCTCATAGTATTCGCCAACTACCACAAGTTAATTCGAGCTAGAATCCCTATCGCACTGAGCATGGTGTTGGAGTCGGATAATAGGGAAAGCAGGTAAACATACAAGGACTTCTGATTTAGAACATACCTCCATGCCTGTTAAGGCATGGGTTGGCGGCTTGGCTGAGCTCAGACACCACCTCCTTAAACATTTCCTTATAGCTTAAGCATACAAAACCAAGAAACGATCCACGTCTCGCAGGACGGTAATAGACCAATACAAATAACGTGGAGGGTGTCTGGCTCAGGTTGACAAGCTTATACGAAGATCCAATCCCGATCAATAGGTTCACTTCAGAGGTAACAGAAATCACTAGAAGATAGCCGGTCACAACTGGTAGTTCAATGGCAGTGCCTTTGGAAGTTAAGTCTTGGGATCAGTTTTGTTGTCTTAACCCATCCTCATTGAGTTTTCTGATTGGCAATAGGCATCTCCGGGGAGTCACCAGTACTTCAATCCGGAAGTTGGAAGGAGTCGAGGGAAACAAGATCCGCGTGATTCTCAAAACGGACTACCAAGATAAGAGGCACTAGATTGGACCAGTATGGACCGAGACGAAACATGCTTTAGCTGCTCGATAGAAATATAATAAGCAAGAAATCTCGAAGGTGCAACGCTCATCATCTCCCAATCACCATAACTTCCTAATCACATATCATTAAGATCTCAGAGGAACTGCCACTGAAACATCATGGTTCGGTGAACTAGTCCAGACTGAATCCGATTGAGTCAAAGAAAATTGTCTGTCCCATTTTAGCCAGCATGAAAATCAGGAAACAACAGGATTAGAACTGGACTACGTCTCCTACTTAGGGCTTGAGCCACCAAGGGGACATTTCTCAGATCTAGAGTAGCTCAACGAAATTCAGCACGGAATAGGCAGTCGGGATCAATTCATCAACAGAACATCTTCGACATGAATGGTGTGGAGATGGGAGATGCATCAGATCTGAAGGGACTCGCAAATAACCGGAAGAAAAGCAGGCGAAGGAACCAAGAACACCTTTAGGTATCCGAGTACTTATCTTTAAGGGTTTGCAACCATCATCCTGATGCCATTCTTTAATCGAACCAACTGAGGGAAGAAGCTGGAACCAGCAAATGGAAGACCTCCGCAGACTCAACAGCCCGGTTACCCAGCATTAAGCGTCGACAAGGAGCATCCTGACAGTCCTGACACTAGTTCCGTATCGTGAGGTATCGTAGAGGAGACTCCGGGGAGGACTAAGTTGTCGAGTAAGCACCCAAGGGAGATAAACCCACAGCTTCAAGGAGGGCGAAGGAACACCAGGGAACTAGAGTTGTGGTGGGGAAATCTACCCAGCAAGATGAGTTCATCGAGCCACCACCACAAGTAGAAGAGCCAAAGGACTACGTATCTACAATATTTGCACTACTGTAGAAAATAGCTAGAAGAAGTTGGAACGAGCAGGATGAAAAGCTTGGTGTCACTAGGTCATCCGCCGGGAGGAAAGCAACCGGAGACGACGAGCAGACTAGAACGGAGGGATGGAACTCGCGTCTGCCTTACACCATATTGCTGGAAAAGAACTAATAAAGAAAAGAGGGAGCTAACAAAGCAATGAAAATAAACTTTTTCCCAAATCATCTGTCGTCGATGGAGGTGTCCAAGCCTTTTTAAAGAGGCTCATCAATCTGCCGGGGGGGAAGGAGAGAGAAAGAGCGTATTGGGCCCACGCAAAAAATGTGACCGAGCGGCCCAAATAACCAATGTTTTAACGGAAAAACACCTAGAAATCAAATGTAAAATGCTATCTCAAAGACTCCCGGTCTACAAGTGCTGAGTTCGGCGCCTTTGACATCGGTAAACCTTGCTAAACCGGTCTTGTGACCTGGTGTCCCCACCAATCAAGCAAGGAGAAAAATGTAGATTACCTATTTGGCTTGATGAACACTATAGTGGAGAAGATTGGAGATGAGAACAGTGAGCAGTTTGTTACTGACAATGAAGTATCGTATAAGACAGCAAGGAAGAAATTAATACAGGTTAGACCCCACTTGTTTTAGGTGTCATGTGCTACGCACTCTATTGATCTTATGTTAGAAGACATTGGCCAACGTCCATCTGTGAGATCATTGGTCAATCAAGGGCAATTGATGTAGAAGAAGGATGGGGATACCACCATCCGCGTACGTCGATGGGCCCGAAATGGGCCACTCGGGCAAGTATCGAGTCAAAAACAAGCTAAACCGAGCTTGTACAACACTAAAACTGACCAAACCGAACTGGAAATAGCTGAATGGGCCCCAAAGTTGCTGGTCCCGAGCCCCAAACTAGACTGGGCCCACAAACACTGAACTGGCCCCAAACAAGCTTGAACCGGGCTTAAAACCCCTAAACCAAGGTCAAACCAACTTGAACCGGTCGGTTTACTGCCTGAGCCGGTGTGAACCAATTTGAACCAGACCGGACCAGCTGGCCAGCCCATATGGGAGCTGTCGTGCGCGTACACATGCACATGCACGTGCACGTGCACATGAGGATGCACGCGAAGGGGGGAAATGATGCAGGGTGCATGGCCGGCCAAGGCTTCGCCGTGTGACCGCTAGGGTTGGGGTCATGGTTTCTCGCTTTTGCTCTCGGTCGCAAAGAGGGGAAGCCCCGACAGGGCTTGTGGCATCTTCTCAGTGCCCCTAATGGCAAACGAGTGGATGGGCTCCCACACTCACGTCTTCTTCGTCGCGGCGGGTCCAACGATCGCGGGAGGGCCGGCAACAGTGGGATGGACCAACGAGGGGGAGCTTGCGTAACGAAGCGGAGGTAGAAGGGACTCCCTCAACGTCTCAAACACTCCACCACGCCCTTCTTCTTCCTCTTCTTCTTCGTCGTCAGATCTATCGTAAGGGGGTAGCAGACAGGGGGAAGGGGAACGGAGACGACGATGGAAGAGGGTGTTACGGAGGGCTGCAGTGGGCCGACAAGGGCAAGGAGGAGGGGTTTGTGGTGGAGAGCCAAGTCTGGGGTGTTCTGTAGGTCGTGGGGAGGTGAGGAGTGAGAGGGGAAGGTCCAGATGGGCCTGCGAGGGAATGACTTTATTGAGGACATATCGAGCCCGAAAGATAAAACAAATGGATGCACGGGACTGTACCAGTTGAGACCTTCGTAACGGTACCCCGAATGTTAGAATCTGGCTTCAAATAGACCACGAACAGTAAAATAACCTCTTTTGCCATTAGTGGGTCTAAGCAATACGGGATAGGCCCGATGACATATTGGCACATCATTGGGACTACCCAACTCCATATTAAGTAACGTTGAAGTCAGATTGGAAATTCGACTCATATTCGACAAAATATGGGCAAAACGGTAAAAGTAGACTTCTGCTGAATGGCCAAGCCAACAGACCAACAGTATTGCCTCAATCGAGAGCTTTGCAATGATACTTTGAATGTTAGAGTCCGACTCTAAATAGAAAAATGACCATTTTGCCCCTACTAATCCCGAATAAATCGAGACAGGTCCACTAGCATCCAACACCAGTTGGACATTGTAGCCACATCACAAAACTAACACCAGATGTACCATATAGTAGAATGTAACATATAGTAACTAAATCCCGTGGTAGATCTAAGAAGAGACGTACTTAGGATAAACCGCAGTATTCAGAATCGAAGATTGCACCGGATTCAACTAATCTACGCTGCCCACGGGTCACTAACATAGTCTAGTAAAGTAAACTTTCATCATAATGCATCTCACTGCATTAACTACATCTCACAAAATGCAAGCATATAAATAACTCAAACAACCAACCATTTAACCAGCATGCCAAATAATAGTCTAACCATGGGTTACATCTATAGACAACCATAAATCAATGCACCATATACATGCATACCATATCATTGTTTGATACAACTAGAACCAATTAATAACATTATGCATTTAAATGAAGTACATAAAAGCACAACCATAGCTCTATATACTACATATGTGCATGGCAATTCGCAATTTAATTAACAACATAATGCACTTAATCTAAATCGTGCAATCTAACGAATAAACATACCACATGCATACAATGACAACAACTAACTACCTACGACCTATACTAAGCAAAGCAGAATTTTAATAACACTAAGCTTTAACCACTAAATTGGCTATTAATAAATCAAGTTATTTTTTAATTAAGATCACCGCAATACTAAGCATAATAAACTAGCTAGATTCAACCATAAGATAATGTCTAACATGCTAACATGCATCATCACTAACTAAATATCTAACATGATGAACATATATAATTATTAAACCAAACAAAGCATGTATGGTTAAACACATGGAATGCCGGATCAGGATCCGGGTCGCAACTCGGGCCCGATCCGGTCAGATTTTGGGCCGACCGGCCCAATCGGGTTCCGGCTGGCCCGACCCGAGCGGGGGATCCCCTCGGGTCACGACCCGATCGCCGGGTCATGCGACCCAGCAACTGGGTCACACGACCTCAGGATCTCGCAGGGGATCCTTGCCCCCTACGGGAAGCAATGAATTGGGGGCAAGCAAGGGGGGTTCTTGATGCCCCCCTTGCACCCCTTAGGGGCCTATATAAGGCCCCCAAGGGAGGCCCTCATACCCACCCCTTCCCCCTTATGCTAAGCCCTCTAAGCCTTAACGTTTTAAGGCTAATTCCCACCCCCCAAGGCCCTTATTTTATTTAGTGAAGGTTAACTTGTTTAGTTGTTCTTCTCCTTATTGTTTACTTTGGTTCACCATAGCTTCTCCAAGTGGTGACACCGAAGTTATTAGGTCAACCCAGAATGATCCGGCTTGGCTACATTGCACTTTGCATTCCACGACGGCCAGGAAAGTGCAATGTAAATACTGTGATACAGTTATGCATGGTGGTATTTTTAGATTAAAATACCACCTTGCCGGAATGAAGGGCAACATGCTCCCGTGCTCTCGTGCTCCACCAGAGGTAAGAGCACAATTACTACGGCATTTACTAGAATTGGAAGTGACGAAGGGAACTTCAAAGCGGCATAAGGATATAGTTCGGGAAGAAATTGCCGAACCGGCAAGACATTCCGTACTTATATATGGGACCAGACAAAAGCGTTCGGACATTCGTCGTGATATAGGCCTCGAAGATGGTATGTACTATGTATTATTTATCTCTTACCATAATAAGTTTATTACCTTCCTTACTTCTATGTTTGAAAATTAGAGGATCTGTACCAGGCTATGGAGGCAAGTCGGAAGTCATTCGTCGACGAAGATGTTTTGCGCCGCACCGGCCGATCAATTAGTCAAGGATCCGGAAGTGGAAGGGAATCTAACCCATCTGTGGAAGAGGAGATTCATGATCTCACTCAAGATGACGACCCAAGAGTGGGTCCTGTTGATCATGTTGTCACCCAACCACGGTAACGCCAAACATCAATAACAACGACATTGAAGAATTTAAAAATTTGCAATGAAAAGATCGGACGGGCGACATCAAGGTGGTTCTTCCATCATAGTATACCGGCGAATGCTGCCAAGGGATCATACTATGAAAACATGATCGACACCATCGGCGATGTTGGAAAAGGAGTGCCTGGACCTAACCCAAAAGAGATATACAACGTATATCTTCCCATGGAGGTGGATGATACAAGAAAGTACGTCAAGTCCCTTGAAAGAATTTGGGATGAAAGAGGTTGTAAGTTGATGATAGATGGTTGAACCGGTAAGCTCATTTTACAAACGATTTTACTTAATTTGTTTTACGTTATACCTAATTTGTTAATATTATTCTTAACAGGTATAACTAAAAAGACGATGATAAACTTTCTAGTTTATTGTCAAGCCGGCACTATGTTTTGAAAGTCGGTTGATGCATCATCAGGGAATGTCAAGAACTCCGAATATCTTATTGAGTTGATAGATGGAGTTATCCAGGAGATAGGGGAGGGCAGGGTTGTCCAAGTAGTTACAGACAACGCGGCTGCATACAAAGCGGCTGGTCAAATGTTGATGGTTAAGAGACCGAAAATGTATTGGACACCATGTTTCGCATATTCCCTAGATTTAATGTTAGAGGACATTTGCAAAGATAGTCAAATAGATTAAGTTGTGAAGTTAGCCCAATTTATCTCATCATTCATCTACAATCACAACTTCATCCTTAACCTAATGATGGAACATACGAAAGGAAGAGAGCTTCTCAAACCTGGTGTCACCCGCTTCGTCTCCCATTATATCTCCTTTGAAAGTCTATTGACTCATAAGAGGGCTCTTTGTCACATGGTCATCTAACCGGGGTGGGGTACTTGGTCAGCTAGATGTAACCCGTCAGATAAGCGGAGAGGGAGGAAAGTTAAGGAAACAATTGAGAGCGAAGATTTCTAGAAAGTTGTGAAGAAGACGTTGAGCATTGTAGGTCATATAGTGAAGGTGCTAAGGATAGTCGGCGTGATAGAAAAGCGGACATGGGCTATCTATACGATACAATAGACAAGGCAAAGGATGAGATTGCAAAGACCGTGTCTGACTTCAATAAGTGGTGGGACATTATTGACCGTCGGTGGGAGCGAACATTACATCAACCAATACATGCTGCAGGTATATTTCATTACTCATTTACTTCATTCATTTGTATTTGAAAATATTATTTGATTGATTAGTAACATTTGTATCTTGTTAGGTTACTTCTTCGACCCTCGTTTCTGTTACAGTCAACAATTCAGGGCAACAAATGAATTACTTGATGATGTCAAGAAGGTCATCACAAGGATGCTTAATGATGATCATCAGTCGATAATTGCATGCAATAAGATGTATCACTATAGGATGCGGTCCAATCATTTTGGGACAGCGAGTGGAGTGAGTTGTTATGCTCCTAAGTCCAGGTAGTTATCGATTAGTTCTTTATATTAATATTGATTGTTGATCCCTCTGACGTAGTTCTATTTTTGTAGTTGATTGGTGGATGCATCATGGCAAAGTACCCGGTTATGAAAATTTGGCAGATGTGGCTATCAGAGTGCTTAGCCAAACGACTTCGACATCCGGCTGCGAAAGGAATTGGTCGACGTTCAGTTTGATCCACACAAAGTAGAGGAACAGGTTGACGTCAAAAAGATTTGAAGACCTTGTGTATTGCCACTACAACATGAGGCTCAAGTTGAAAAATCTAGACAGAATAAAGTAAGTTCAACGAGAAGAACAACGGTGGAGGATAGCCAGTTCAGGTGGTCAAATTGAGGAACCAATGATCCAAGAGGAAGACATCGACTTGGATCAAATCTTTGATGAGAGAAATCCATTAAGAGCATGGGTGAATGATCAAGAAAGGATGGGCAAGGCTGAGTTCAATCCTGAAGATCGACAATGGGCTGAAAGAGTGCTTGACGACATCCCTCTCGCCCAAGAATTTTAGATTCCGCCCGCCGTGGCAAAGAGACGGAAGACCGATGAAGGATCTAGCAGAGGTGCACAGAGTAAGGGAAAGGGTAAGCAAATTTTAACTGATCCTATTGATATAGCAGATGCAGAGACACTTGACGAGGATCGGGAAGACACTCCGGAGACTGACATCAGACTACAGTATCAAACTTCGGAGATTCTTCTTCGAAGATTAATAGCGGTGATAGAGTGGGGCACCAGGGGCAGGGAGCCACGGCTTCAAGCAAGCAGAGATCTACGGATGTGGAAAGAGCTCCTACTATGGCAAAACACTTCACTGGAGAAGACCAATATACCCACGCGACCCAGGACATAGATCATGGGGCGAGGTCGCAGGGTGGAGGAACACAGCATACCCAATATGGCGGACATCAGTACCATGGATATGAACAACCGACCTATGAGTATTATTCATCTCAAGACTCTTGGTTTCCTACAAATGATCAAGAGTGGAGTGGGATGAATTATGGATCATCCATGGACACCCCGATCCAATCCCCATATAAACATTACTTTGGTGGTTTTTTAGGACCCAGTAGCGACATTAAGGTCATTATAGAAGGGACTCCGGAATATAATATTCATCATCATGTGTGCCAGACTGCATATAATACAATGTCGTGGGAAGAGTATAAAGCTTATGTAGAAAATGTACACCAAATCAAGTTTATGTAAACTATAAAGTAAAGTTTATGTTAATGAATGAAAATATTTCTATTGTTATACTTCTTATTTTTCAGATTTTTTTCGAATTTTTTTGGCATTTTTTCGGATCAGATCAGGTCGGGTCGTGATTCAGGATCGGGTCGTGATTCAGGATCCAGCCTTCCTTGGTTAAACAAACTAATCTAACTATAGATAAACATGGTATTAAACTAGAATAGCCTACTAATTATATTCTATTAACCATGGTGATCTAAGTATGTTTTTACAATTTAATTAGTCTTATAGGATGACAAGAATAGCCGAGACTCCTACCTCGACGACGACGATCGATGCACGATATTCTAAGGATGATTGACCGGATGACGAACTCGCTACAGACACGATAGTGGGGAAAAACTGAGTAAAACGGTCCCTTGACAAGTTGCTGAAATAAGGTGGAGAATATAAGATAAAAGAGAGAAGAAATAGAGAAAATAGGAGAGAAGATGATAGGAGAGAGAGAGAGTATACCAGCGGTGGAGGGCGCTGGTGCTCAATGGTGCACCAGCGGGTAGAGCACCGACAACAGGATGCAGTGCACAGGAGGTGGCGAGGTCCGCGCGCGGGCGCGTGCTCGGGTGGGCGGCAGCGGCGGTCAACGCGACGAGGCCGCGACAAGCGGGGGATGGTGGATGGCGGTGCGGATGTGTGGTCACGCGCAGGCGGCCGACAGTGCAGAGAAGTCAGCGGGGCGAGGCGACAAAGGCGATGAGAGAAACGGCCGCAGAAGGCCATCAACGGGGTGGCGGTGACTGGTGGCTGGTCCAAGCAATAGGCAGGAGAGCGGTCTGACAGTCAGGGTGTTGCCGCAGCAGCAGCGAGACGGCAGCAAGAGCCACGGCTACGAGGGTGGCCAGCGGGGATGTGCGGCTGGTTCAACGGGGGCGGCGTCACACAGCCCAACTGGCAGGCGGTGACGACTGAGGAACTAGGCGGAGGCAACGTCGCCGATGGGAAAAAAACGTCACAGCGGAGGGGGAAAAAACGGCAACGTGGGAAGGGGCGTACGCGGGCGGGAGGAAGAAGAGAGAAAGAGAGAAAAAGGAAGAAAATATGGAAACGGCGAAAGAAAGAAGAGGAAAGATAAATATAATAATTAATATACATAAAAATTCACAATAAATATTATTTTAAATAATACTTAACCTTAAAAATATAACATACATTACACTCAAAAACAGCCCCCTTGCCGCTCATAAATCTGCCCCGATCAGGTTCTTAAACTGGACCCCATGCTGTCCTGGTTTCCACCCATAACCGGACCCTACGTTGTCCCGGTTCTAACCCAAAAATCAGACCTTTAAGCAGGCCCTTACACAGTCCCTTTGCAGCGTCCTTTTCAAGGTCAATCAGTCCCCTCGTGTGCTTGAGATAAAGGTCGACATCCAAGCCTCTTGGGATCCGTCCGATGGACTAAAAGACTACTCGAGTGGAGCCTTATCTTCTGCTCAAACAGTCCCTTAACTGGTCTGATTTGTTCAGATCCTTACCTGCAAAACAGTCCCAAACCGGTCCATTTCGGCACCTAAAATTAGACCACAAACAGTCTCTAATCTGCCTATTTTTCCAGCCCCTTTAGCCAATCGATGCCAACCCACAAAATAGTCCTCTAACCGGCCCATTTCCAGCTGCCTTCAATCGACCTGCATACCCCTTGTTCACTGCCCCTAATTGGTCCTTAAACAGAAGCTGATTTCATCTCAAAACAGTCCTGTTAAGGGTTTGAGATGAAGGACAACATCCAGGTCTCTTGGAATCTGTCCAACGGGCTAAGAGACTACTCAGGTGGGGCTCTCATTCTCGGCCCAAAACAGGAACATGAAGGAAGGGTTGAGGCATCGCAGCACGCCATCCACGCCCACAAAGTGCAAGCCAGGCCAGCAGAGTCCAAGAAGATTTTGATGCGGGACCGACCGGCGCCAAACTGAAATTAGCAATAAACAGCAATGCGGATATACCAATATGCTAAACAAGTGTAGTGTAACCAGGATAATGACTAAGTACAAGTAGAAACACGCCCGAGTATCGATCCCTCAAAGTGAGAGGGGTTTACGAATGTGTGGATGCCACTGAGTTAGGATACTCGACTACCAATGAAAATGATCTAATTTAACCGAAATCAGGTAACACTCACATAACACATCAACCTGGCAGCGTAACATTTAACTGGTGTAACACGTAGCTCACAAATTGACATGGCAAATCGGTGTATAATAAATGGGCAAGCAGCAGACTGAACAAAGACATACCTGCGCTCCCGTTGCTAGGGAGGTCGACTACCCATGTCACCACAGAGTATTGTAGCACTAGTAGAAATCATACGTTGGCGTGCAGCGGACATAGGAGGAGACGGCACTGTAGTATTGGCGGAAACCCCTCCGCAGCGGGCCGCTCGGGACGAAGCTAGCGTTGCGGAAGCACCGTCTCGATCTGTTGTGTAGCGGACCTGCGGGCTGTGCGCGACGGAAGAAGAAGGCAGAAGAAGGGAACCCGTCGATCACGGGAGGTGAAGGCAGAACCCGTCTCTACGGGCGGTGAGAGACATAACCGCGGCGGCGGCTATGACCTAGGAGAAGGGAGAGAAGCCGGGGACACAAGAGGAAGGGATCATCTCATTCTCATTTCATTCATCATATCCGGCGTATACAAAATGAGGGCCTTATGTAGGCCTATGACAAAAGATCAAATAAACCCAAAAATTCTTGTCTATACCTCTATGTACCCAATCCCCATATGTATATATGTCATATCAACAATATGCAAGCGTGAAATGTGCTGACTTCCCTCAAATAAATCCCAAAAAAATACCCAAAATATGTCATGAGCTAAACAATAAAATAAAATAAAGAATGATATGCTCACTCATCATCTATCCACAAAGATGTGACCAGATGTCGACGCCGTCGGTAAACGTAGGCTGGATCGAACCGGACGCGTGCACGAGTGTCCTCACCAGACTTGAAGGCCGCCAACCAGGCTGATGAGACTCAAACCAGCTCAATGGGCCTCAGACGTAAAAATCAACTTAATAAAAATTTAGAATCCAAAAAGAAAAACTAAATAAGGAGTTAGCCCATTACTTGGGCGCTCCACCATTGCTACTCTAAGAACATCCTAGTATGTTAATCCAGGCTCAGGCATGGAACAAGTTGCTACTGCAAACGACCCTTCCTTGATATGGCAAGTCTAAAGACTTAGCCATGTTGAAGATAAATTTTCATTCAATTAAGGATGAATCGGTATGCCATCATAATATCAAATTTTTTCTTCGATCTTACGGAAAATCTACCTCGGGGAAAGGAAAAACTGACATATTTAGATTTCATTTCATGAAGCTAAGTTAATGTATTCCATGTCAACATGGTATTGAATGAAGAACTTTCAAGCACTGATGTGAATGTTTGACTTTGGGCAATCGATGCTAAGCCAACAGACTGGATGGGATGTAAACCAAACTGAGATAAACAAAAATAAAATAGTCATGAAAGACATTTAATCAAATCTAAAAAATGACAAAAAAATCATTCAATAATCTGGAAAACACAAAAAATAAGATTTTAATAATCTTAAAATTCACTTAAGTTCATTTAATTCAATGAAATTAAATTAATTAATCAAGTGATAATTAAAGAACTTTCAAAAAAATTTAAATAAGCAACACCCAAGACAACATTGATTGCAGAATCGCCAGAATCGGATCGGAATCGACCGATTCCGGAATTGGATCAGTTGATTCCCCACGGAAGGTCCGATTCCAGGGGGAATTCCGCTGGAATCAGATTGAATCGGTTGGATCAGCCGAAATCAATCTGATTCTGACCGATTCAGCCTGGAATCATTCGATCTGGCTGATTCCATCGGAAACCGGTCTATCTGGTCCGGTTAGATTCCTAAACTAATTCCGAACTGGGAATTGAACCGATTCCGTCCCTAAAGAGCCGGAATCGACTACTCATGGTCGATTCCCACGCATCCAGCAGCCTGTGGCGACCAGAGCAGCGATTCCAGGTCAATTCAACCCTCGAAATCTATCGATCTAATGATTCTGAGCTCGATCCTAGCTGTCAGCGCCGATTCTGGCGCGATTCCGGCGATTCCGGAAATTCAACCGATCTCTTCAAGGGATTTCGCTGATCCAAGCTCCGATCCATCTCGATTCAACCTCTTTTTCAATCCTTGGAAGATTATCGATAAGATTTCTTCGCTGAAAATCCCGTACGCCCACTTTTACGCGTTTTCGACTACTCCGAGCATAGTTAAACTCGATGATTTTCGACCGAACAACTTCGTTCAAGTTGAAATAACATCGATTGGATGTTCTTTGTACGAAAAAAATTCCGAAAATCCCGTACACCTATTTTTATGCATTTCTGACGAGTCCGAGCATAGTTGTAAGAACATTGATTGGATGTTCTTTGTATGGAAAAAATTCTAGAAATCCTGTACATCGATTTACGACACTTTCCGGCAAAGATGTAAACCTCTAAACATACCGAATAGTCTATTTAACGGGTTGTCTGCTTCCCGAACAACCCCTAAAGCAATTTATAGGATGTCTATAAATTTTCTATGAATTGTTTATAATTTTTGTAAGTATAAGCGATGGCCGATCAGGGTGATGTAGCATCAGCACGTCCTTCTGACGTGGGTTGGGAACACGGCCATATGGTAGATGCAACCAGAAAGAGAGTGCAATACAAGTGGTGTGGGAAGGAGATGAACGGGGGTGTGTTCCGACTGAAACAACATATTGTCGGAACATGTGAGAATGTTAAAAAATGTGATAAGGTACCAAAGGAGAAGAATGAGGAGATGAGAGGCTACATGACAGGTAGAGCCTCTCAACGGTCTATTAGGATTGAGCAAAGGGAGGAGTTGCACGATAAGCTACTTGAGAGAATGAGGGACCAAGATTTGCTTACATATAAAGGGAAAGGCAAGGGGAAGGCACCAGCTGAGCCAAAGCCAGAGAGTGAGGACGACTCCACGGACTCCGAGCTTAGACATGCTAGGTACGCTAGCAAGCGTGCATCTGCTACGGAGGAAGACAGGAGGAGGGAAGTAGAAGGGTCAGGGTCCAGAGTTGACCCAATTCTTGATCCATCAGCATCGGCTCGCCCTACCCGGGACCGGGAGAGTGAACACTAGGAGTAGATGGAATCCACTTGCTACCATTGGTATCAGGATACTCAGTCAGAGCACTAGTTACTCTCATTGTGAGAGGAACTGGAGTACATTCAACCTGATACATACAAGGAGGAGGAACAGGTTGATCTCAGACCAGCTGGAGAAGCTGGTCTTCTGTCACTACAATATGAGGCTGTGCATCAATAATATCAAGGATCAACGGAAGATCTCTGAGGAGCGATTTACACGGTTCGCAGATAATTCATACGAGCAGAGGTATACCTCCGCCACACCACCACCTGAGGAGGTGGACATAGATCAGATATTCTAGGAGAATCATACACTTGCCTTTTGGATAAAGGAAAGAGCAGCTAGGGATCATCCAACTGAGTTTGATCCCGATGACCAAGCATGGGCTGAAGTAGAGTTGGATGGTGTTGAGGCCAAGGATGATGCTCCAGCTTCACCTACTTCTCAGGTTCAGGCAGGCCCTTCTTCAACCCCAGGCAAAACAAAAACAAAAGTGACAACACAAAAAATGGGCAAATTTCCAAAGTTATAAAAATCTTTGGGTTGTGGTGGGACATCAGAGATGGTTGAAGATGTGAAAAGAATGAAGCTGGAGATCAGGCAACATCCTGTGAGCCCAAATGACAACACTCAGTCTCCTTACTCCTCAGTTGATAATGACGAGGAGTGCATACCAGCAACACAGCCATCAGCAACCCAGTCACCTGATTCACGGCAGCCAAAGCCGTATTTCACGCTAGATGAGCAGACACCACAGCAGTATTATATGGAGCCACAATATTCAGCGTTTTACAATCCTCAGTAGCCGTCGATTCCTCCACCTGAGCCTACCTACGTCCCACAATCCGATGCATATGACTTCGATAGTATGACATTGTTATTATTTTCATATAGATATGCCCCCGCACTTAGTAGAAGATTAGGCACAACTGAGGAGCATCGAAAGCATCAGGAAGAGAAAGAAGACTAATATCCATATCATAGATATTGGTGAAGAGTGATAACATGTATATTTCTATTTTTATGTTTTCATGCGATACAGTTAAAATTTATTATAGTTTTTGCATCTCAACGTGTACTTAACATCTCTTCATGTTCATTAGCAATTATTACATATGGATGCATGCTAATCTTATTTTTAGAACTTTTTCTAAACTATTTTCTATTTTTCGAAATTTTTATGATTTTTTAAATTTTTTTTGATGAAAAAATTTAAAAAAAAAACGATCCAGGCCGATTCCTAGATCGATTTCCTTCCCAGGAATCGGCCGATTCCTGGACCGATTCCGATTCTGGAATCATTGCAAGACACTTAAAAATCATCAAAAATAGTTCCTTAAAACAAAAAAAAATCGGATTATAAAACTCATTAAAAGAAATTCAAATCAAACTTTTAAAACCATTTTAAAACATACTCAATACATTCAAAATTCATCCGACTCATTTAAATTAAATCAAAACACATTTAACACATCTCAAATCAGCATAAAATTTTTGAATCAACAAAAGACATAAGAATAAGATAAATAAAATATTTCAATCAACATGTCAATCAAGAGAAATTAAATCATAAATATTTAATCCACTCATTTAAAAATTCAAACAACATAATTAAAACAATCAAATCAAATCAAATCAAAAAATTAAGCAAAATTAAAATTCAAATCATAATCAAACAAAAATAATCAAAGTTGGACATAAAATTCAACTCACATTCAAACCAAATAAAATTCACTTCAAACAAATTTAAAATTAACTTGTTTACATCTCACTGGGCTTGCAAGGCTATGGCCCTGTTGAACCAAAAAATCTCGAGCAAAAAGAGGGGGGGGGAGTCAAACACGTGCATTAAAACCAAATCCGTAAAGGAATAAATCCTGATCGGTTAAATCTTTAGCAATTTGCAAAGACGAGTTGACACATGCAAACGAGGTCTCCCTATTGGTTGAATCAACATAAAAGGAAAGACAGTTGATGAAATTAATTGTCGAAAACAAGGAACAAAAAATCAAAAGCACTTTTAACACCGTCAACGCCATGAAACAACAACGAAGTCGACGCCGAAATCAGATCCGAAGGGCCCCTTGTTCACCAAACATGAAAGGAGCAAGGCTGAGAGCCTTTTGCCTCCGTCGACATCGCGAAACGACATCGACGTCGCTGCCAAAACCAAGCCCGAAGGCGTCAATACACGAAGGATGGTCCAAGGCATGTTCACCATCGTCGACGTTACAAAACGACGTCGACATCGCTGCCAAAACTACTAGTTTTCCTTGCGCTTTTTGATGATTTTCGAAGATCTAGTTTTCAACTTGAGCGGTGACATTACTCTGGGATAGAACATGAGAAAATCAAGAAGTCGCCATTCTTTGTCATTGAGACGTATTCTGGTCACATTATTGAATCCATCATCCTACTAAAGAGTCCAGCTTCCAAGGCCATAATTTCTCAACTGCTAGCAAAAATGGATAGTCTAAAGCACACTTTGTGTTGTGCAATTAGAAAACAACAAAAAATATTTATTTTTAAATATTTTTAGTGGATGAATTTGGGGGTTTTTCATCCATTACCCGGTATTTTCCCGATCGGGGATTAACCGGATTAATGGGCCTTGAACTTTTTGTTTCTCGGCATTGCCCATTTGGGAGCAAGCCGAGTTGATGGAACTTGGGGTATATTTTTTATTTTATTTTTTTTGGTGAGCCGTTGGGGCTTTCTCTCTCATCCACTGACTGGTGCTTCCGATCGGGGATTGACCGAATCAGTGGGTCTTTACGGTCCGTTGGGGGTTTCTCTCTCATCCGCCAGTCGGTATCTCTTGATCGGGGATTAACCGAGCTGACGGGCCTTGATGGTCCGTTGGAAGTTTTCTCTTTCCTCCACCAACCGTTGAGGGTGTTCTTTTTCCAACCGTTGGGGGTTTTCTCTTTCCTCCACCAACCGTTGGGAGTTTTCTCTCCCCAACCGTTGGGGGTTTTCTCTTTCATCTACCAACCGTTGGGGGTTCTCTTTCATAGTGGAGTTGGATTTTTGTTCATGTCGGTTCAATTGGAACTTTGATCATCATGGACTTAATGGGCCCACTTTCCATGTTAATGGGCCTTGAGTCGATCTCATGTTCATCTCGGTTAAGACCGAATTGGGCCTTAGTGGACCGAGTTTGATGTGCTTGGAATGGAGTCTCATGGCATTGAGCTTCTTTTAAGAATGGTTAATTGGGCCTTGAGAGCCTTAATGGGCTTTGATGAGTGATTTTTTCTCCTTAGGGCCTTAGTTAATTGAATTTGATTTTCTTGAGGTAAGGTCACATGATCTTGATCCACATTGATGATGGCCAATTAGACTTTGAGAGCCTTAATGGGCCTTGATGAAATGGGTGATATTCCTCATTGCCTAATAGGCCATTGATTGCTTGATGCTTCACATGCTATCATGGTGTGAGATGATGTGATTGAGCCCATGGTATACCTTGAGACTTAGCCAATTCCATGAAAAATGGAACTTGGGCCTCTCTTCCCTCCTTGCACTCTCTTGGACGATGGGACAAATGGGAGCTCTTGCACTTTACGTATGGGGAATGCCTTGGGGAATGTTGCCTCTCTCCTCTCCAAGAGGATTTCATGGCTTTTTATATGCCAAAAGAGAGGGGCATTTTGGTCCACAAAATGCCCCAACTTCTCCTTGTTTTTGAGGGTGTGAGGAGAGGGGAGGGTAACTTTGGAAATACATCACCATGCTTTTTGCTTTATGGTAGGTGTGAGGAAAAAAGGTGGGGGCATTTTGGGCTTTGGTCACCTTTATGGAGGGTTGGGGTGGCCAATTACACAAAATATACCTCAAATCATTTTACAAGGGGATTTTCGGATGTCCCATTTGGGACAAATTTTGGGCCTTCCCCTTTTGAAAATTTGAGGCCCAAATGGCCAAAATAAAAGCTCAAATGTATGTGTATGGGTCCAATGAACAAATCAGCACCAATTGGGCCCATTTGGGGACCATTAGGGGGTTCTATTTCCTCCTTACAAATTTAAACAAATTTAAATTTACTGATGAATAGTTTAATGTTATAACTTAATGGGAGGAATTTCTCACCTCCTTTTCTTTCCCCTTTTTTTTATTTTTCTTCTCCCCTTTCTTTTTTTTGCTGGTTTTTTTTTCTTCTCTTTTTTTTATCCGTCGCCTCATATTTCATCCTCCTCACTATTTTTTTACCTTCATGATGGAAAGAAAAAGAAAAAGGATGAACAAAAGAAATTTGATTAATGATTTTTTTTTGACCAACGGTAGATCCCTTTTGAGATCATAAAAATCTTATTTTAAATACCTTGTTTACTCATTCCATTCGGAAGCCAAACGATGACCGCCTTCAATTTTGACCAAAGTCAAAATTGCTCCCATCGCCTTGCGGAATCAAGACATTCGCATCCTTCATTTATATTTTGCTGGAGGGGGTCATGGCATTGCGTTAGCACAAGCCCACTTAACAGCCCGAGTAACCCAGCTCGGCGAGGCTTCTTTACTCTCACGCTCCGATTTTGACCAAAGTCAAAATCGCCAAGGTCACGGGTGCGACAGGGAGAAGCTTCCGGAAGGGGTACTTTGGGCTTTTCCGCCTCTGGAGCTCGACCCTCCTGCGGGCTGGCAGGCGCGGCAGAGCGCTGATGCGAGAGGAGCAGTACGCCGGCGGCCCCCCCCTCCTCTCCGGCCTCACCGTCATCAAGCTCCCGCAAGCCCTAGTAGCCGTTCTGCGGGCCTCCCCTAGGCGAGCTCCTCTCCTGGGCGGTCAGTTCCCACGGAGACACCGCTCGCGTTTCCGTCCATTTGGCGCGCTGCGAGGTCTCCCGGCTGGGTCTCCCGGGTGTCGGCCGTGGCGGAAAGCTCTTCCTCGTCGACGTTCTGCTCTTCCGACCTCCTCGGCCTGAAAGACTTCCGGTGGTTGTCCGCCTCGCGGGGGATGAGCTGGCAGAGGTAGACACGTGCAGGATCAGCCCCTTCTCTACCGGGCTGTGACGGTGCCTCCCCGAGGTACTCTTGGCTCTGCACGCTTTTCTCTTCTCTCTTCTACTCTTTTCTATTGTTGATTCCTATTATGTGCCCGTCGTTGACACCATTGTGCGCACCTCCTTGTCCCCTTCCGCTGGTGGCCCTGTGCAGGCTTGAGAACTTCTCCGCACTCCCTGGTGGGAAGACCACGCTGGCGCGCTTGTTACCCGTACCCCCTCTTCCTCCATCGGTCGACGCAGGGGAGGACACTAGCTCTGTCGCCGGCCTTGGTCGCTGGACGTGGTCACTAGGCTGTGGTCACTGTTTCTTCTCCTTCCCTGTTCTCTCTCTCTCTCTCTCTCTCTCTCTCTCTCTCTCTCTCTCTCTCTCTTGCGCAGCGCGTGAAGGGGTCTAAGGCGCCGTACTGCCAAGCCTTCTTCCACGACTAGCCACTCCCTCCGCGGTTGACTGCATCGCACGGGGCTGGTCTCCTGACCTTCGGCTTGGGTTTCCGTAAGCTGCCCGCTCTCATTCTGGATCGGTTGGCAGAGGTAGGCGCGAATGCGATCCCCCTTCTTTCTTTTCATTCTTCTTCTTCTCTTTTTTTTATGTGCCGAAAGGGAGGCAGGCAATGCTCATTCCGTTTACAGCCATATCCCTTGTATATGCAGAAGGGGCTTGTCTGCTTCGTGAGTATTTTTTGGGCAGCTAAGCGGAGTAGCGAGGGGTTCTTCCGAGATCCCCTTGGCACCGGGACCTGTTACATTCCTTGCTGTAAGCCTCTTTTGCTCATGTTGTTTGTTTGTTTTTTTTTTTTTTGCTCTGTTCTGTTGGCATCGGACTACCGCACCTCCCCTTCTGTGCGCATTAAATTTGTTTACAGAATGTTGGATGGCATGTTTAACCGTGTGCTTGAGACCGGTTGACTTAAAAAATAATTATGATAATAATCATTGGAAAAGGCAGTCGTCGACCCCTCCATTGGAGGACCGTTGGCGTTCGGCTTGAACGAAGATGACATATGCCGGCGACCATTCCCTTCGGTGTCGTGGTTGATCGGTTTAATAAATCACCAATAATTATCAACTCCTCTACCTGACTGTGTGCCCACTGAATATTTTGAATGACAATTGTTTTGCTTATAGTTGCCTTTTTCAATCCTCACGTTGTGCATATATTTCTTATCTTCCTGCCTCACAGCATCATGCTAATTCAAGCTGATCAAACCTGATTAATTCAATACATGCTGTAGTATTTTTTCTGTATTTTGCAAGATTATTTTGATCATCTTTGGTGCTCCCATTGATTTGTTGGGTTTATGACATGGCATGACCACCGTCCTGTGTCTTGTTGTTTTTTTTTTCTTGGCGGGGTTAACAATTGCCCCCCACGGGAGATTTCCCAAAGACAACGTCGAAGGGGGAGGTCCCGTGCACGGATTTTGGGTCCTTTTTCATGTACACCCTTGCGGGAATCATCCTCGCGCTTGATGTCGGAATCTTTTCTACTTTCCCTTCAATGAATATTTCGGGTGTATCTATCTCGACTTTTTCTTGTTCTTTGCGTCCTCCGCCTCTTCTTTTTTTTTCATTGCTAATTCTTCACTCTCTTCTATTCTTTATGCTAGAGGATGAAGAGGGGTACTTGTGCTCCACGAGGTGCAGCTAGGGGGATGCCTCGTGGCACGGGTTGTGGGCGGGGTAAATGCACCGAGGAGCCCATGCCCGGTCCGAGTTGCCCAGATGCTTCTCTCCTAGGGAATCTTGAGCTTCGACGTCCAGCCCGTGGTCCTCTTGATGCTGACCCGGCTTCCGAATTTGTGGACGAGCGACTTGTCACATGTCGCAGGAATTGTTTCAAGTTTGAACGGTCATCATCATATCCCACTTATTGGCCTTCAGATGAGGCTCTCTTATTATTTCTTCGCGACCATCGCGCGTCCTCAAGCAGTAAGGATGACCATTTGACTACTCAAGAACGAGTCCGGCTGGAGCGAGTTATCTTACGTGATATGGACATCATGAAAGGAACTGTTTCCTATTCTTATGCTTCATTTCCCATGGAGATGCCGAGGCACCAACTCCAGCCTTCTGCGGTGTTTCTAAGCATGTTCAAGCAGTTTGCCACCGAGCATATCAAAGAGTTGAGCTTCACACCGGGCAAGGGGACATATAACGGGCCGTGTCATCCTATCCCTGATGACTTTACTACTGGGCTGTTTCTAGCCCCATGCGGCATCTCCTTTGCCCAAGAGGGGTACGATGGCAGATGCATGTTGGATGGCATTCTTTCTCAAAATATCCCCAGTTGGTACGGACAACTCTCTATCCCTCAGTCTCATCAGCCCCGGATGGGGGCGTGCGAGTGGTTAGAGTATATTTTGACAAATTTCAGCTGGAGGTTGCAGCGGATTGGCCTGCATGGTGCCGTGACAGCGGCACTATATTCTTACCCTCATCACGAGGGGTTCATCCAAGGTATGGCAGAACGATTTAACCGGAGATGGAACACCTTTGCGACTGCCGATGGCGAGACAGCCTTAGACCTTTGGGGCTTCCACATGATCTCCGGTCTTCCGATCTGTGGGGAGCCTTATGAAGAAGTTGTGCTTGAAGACGCCCACCGATGTATGACTGATGGTAATGGCAACTACCGGCTGGCCTATTGCTATCGGTTTTTGACATTAGCTTGGTGAGACCTTGCATCGAGCGGGCAAGATCATCGTACTACTGCTGCCCTCCGTGTTTCAGCTATAGCCTGGCTCCGGTATTTCTATGGAGGCCCATATTGTTATCGAAACTGCTTTGCAAGGCTGGGCATCGGACGGGAGCATTATACCAAGCTTGATAAGCATGCTTTCACTCCACGTGGCCGAAGTATAGAAGCATGTTCCGAGACTGAAGACCCCCGGGAATTGGGGGAGATCACTCATCTGGCCGCCTACTGTCTTATCGGCTTTGCACCTTTGCGGTTCCATATGGGGAAGATGGCATGCGAGGGTCGGTGCTATTTACCCGGCGTGCCGTCTAGCTGCGGCACCAGTCGGCTATTGCTCGGCGGCGTTGGCCGCCATATACCATTCTTTCGGTGCTCTTGCCACACATGTTTCCCCGAGGGATTGTCGGGTCCCCACGGCCACTCACTTTGTAAGCACACGGGCCGCCTCTTTGTTCCGAGGGCTTCCCGTCGCTAGGGAGGGAGTGGAACATTTCCACCCTTTGATGCTTCGTCTCATCGGAGTTATGGGCCGAACCCTCCGTCACGGAGTTGGCCTTAGCTCGTCGTTGTTTGTCGAGTATCCGTGCTGATGGTTCGATGTACACGAAGCTTGATCATTGTTCCGCCGACTATCGCCCCCATTCAAAGAACGCAGGAGGAAGGGGGCTTCGTATGGGTGGATCCTCTTGTCGAAAGCGTACAAAACGGCAGGGCGAGAATGGTTTTTGTGTACTCGCCCCAGTGTCTTGGTGTTTCGGCGTGGCCGTAGTGCCATACTGGAGCCGTATTATCCCCACCGCTTTGCTCGCAACTTCGGGTATCATCAGGGTGTACCACCCAATGTTGACTTTGCTGTATTGAAGAGGGTGCGCGACCGGCGGGATAGTCATCTCATAGCTACGAGAATGGTGGAATTATTTTAATCGCGCGATCCACGGGACGCGTTTTGACATCCCGGCCTTGGGCCATTCTAGTCGTTTCGAGGTTTCTTATGGCATGTGGTGGATGCGCCACGTTTTCAACCATCGCAAGGCCCCGCGCTTCATTGTTGCTGCCGAACGCGACCGTCTATCTGATGAGAGGAGAACTCCCAATGTAACTGCACCTTTAATTCGGAAATTGTATCCTAATCTAGTGAGCAGCTTCTTAGCTCGACTGGACACGGCCCGAGCAGCGGGCGAGTTGGTGACCCATAGGCATCATTATACGGGCACTATTTCAGGCCTTTATGAGCCTTTGCGTGCGCATCAGCATATGGAGGCAGTTGGTGATCCTACTCCCTTTGACTGGCGTTCACGGTTGCTAAGGGATTACGAGTTACCCATCGACTGCTCACTATCCACGCCGTTGCCGCCGACAGGTGTTGCCGACACCTGGGTCACACACCTTGTTGCTCTCATATCCTCTTGGGGGCCATTGGGTGAGGCCTTAGATGCAGAGCAGGCTACGACCGTGGGCGAATTGATTGGTGCCGCCGCCAGTGCAGCTCAGAAGGTGGGGCGAGATGCTGGGCATCTTATCACTTCCCCTTTGCGGGCTACTATGCCAACGGCAGGTAATAACTTCTTATACACTTTCTTTTTGCCTTAGTGGATTTCCATACTTTGTCAACTTAATTTGTCATATTCATTACCCCTTGTCTGCTGGCAGAGGGTGTTATTCGCGAGCCTTCCGTCGCTCATGGACCCCATGAAGCCGATGCTCAGCCTTCTCCTGCTCCTTCCTGGCGTAATAAGAAACGTATGGCCGCCGGTTGTTCTAAATCTGCTGAGCTGCCACCTAAAAAGAACCGGGGCGTCTCTGCGACGTGTGCTACGCCAGAGCATATTTTGGGTGAGAAATCATGGGCATTTGGCTCATTGGTTACCCTTCCTTCATTTTTCTTTGAACTATCCCGTGCTTGCTTACACTTATCCATCCCTTTCTTCTTCTTCTTCTTTTTTCTTTTAAGGGGCAGAATCTAGCGCATGTGAAGAGGCGGACAAAGATCCTGCTCCAGCTCCTCCTACCAGTCCCCCACCCACAATCGAGGTTGAAGGGCTCGGATTACATGTAAATGTAGGGAGTCCTACGCCCCCCGTCTTGGCAGCGGAATCGAGCCCATCACCTATGCGGAGTCTCGAGTCGGGCGGATCTGACCCTCTTACTGGGCTCTGATCACTTTCTTGCTCGCCTCCCAAGGTGGCTAGTGTTGAGGCCGGGGAGCTACCGACTAGCTGTTCGGAACCCGCATTTGATTGTCCCGATCAAGCCACCCCTGAGCTGGCACAAGCAGAAGGTATGTTGAACGGCATATCTTGTCTCGACCACTTTCCCTTGTCCTCTTTTTAGAGGATGCTGAGTGTTAACGTGCCCTTTTTTTATTTTCTTGTTTGATGACAGATGACATCTTTGAAGGGGAAGGGGGTGCATTTGCGGCCCCGGCCGACCTTCCTGGCAATGCCCTTCCCCTCGCTTGGATCGAGGCAGATTTGATTGATTATGGTGACATTCAATAGGTCACGCCTCTTGCTAGTTTGTTCCCTCGCCGCTCTAGGGTCTGCTAGAGCATCACTTTTTCTACTATCTTTAGCTTGCTGGCATTTAACTCTCTCTTGCTTCTTGAAGTGTGTCCTGGCCCTGCCTTTGGCTGGGAAGTGCTAGATTCCGCTTGTAAAGGTGGTTCGGAAGAGCTTGGCATCGGAGCCTCACCTCCTCGCCCCCCTGAGGCGGCCATGGCGGGGATGGATGCACCCCAGGCGGAGGGTCAAGGTGTTGAGTTGGGTGGCAGCCCTCATCCCGAGGTGATTTTGGTAACATGAGACCCGGTGGGGTGTATATCATCTTTGTATGGTGCTTACACCTCATTTTCTGGCATCTGGCGGGAGATCCAGGCACCGGCAGGGGTACCAGTGGCTGACCCGCCTTCCAGTACCAGTCCCCAGCCCATCGGAACATCTGGAGGTTCGGTTCGAGCTTCGGACTCCCCCCCGGTTGATGCCATGATTGACCTGACTTGCCTTTTCAGGGGTAGGAATATGATCTTTCTGTATTCCAACTTCTTTGGTCGCGAGATATCTTCTCATTAAATCATGTTTGGTGCAGAGATTGATGATTCACTGTCCGAAGGGGCTTCTGCTCCACCTGCCCTCGGGCCATCTTCACTTGGGATAGTGTGGCCGACGACGTCTCCGAAGCTTACTAGCATGAGCCAGCGCCTGGAAGAGTTCATGCTGAAAAGTGTCGCCGACTTGGAGAAGGCAGATCTGGCCTTCTCTCCCGAAGACCTAAGGGTAGAGTTGCAATCTTTGACGAACTCATACCATCCTCTGGGACTTCCTATGGATGAATGGATTCACGCCGTGGAGGCTGTTTGGCGTACTTTTTGTGCGTTACAGCAAGAGTGCCATGCTCAGACACATTGGGAGAAGGTCCTACAGCCATTACTCGAGAGAGCTTCTCGCGGGCTGGACCAAGCGAGCCTTCGATCCGCCTCTTTAGCTGCCGATGAGGGCGAGGCGAAAGATCGTACGGCCGGGCTAAGCACAAAGTTGAGTTCTATCTTGACGCGCCTTAGCGAGTTGAACAAGCTGCAATTGACTTTGGCTACCGAGGCGGCCGCAGTTCATGGTGCCCTTCTCGAAGCAGATAAGGCTTCTCAGATGATCGCGTTGTGCTGAGTTGAAGCGCACGCCGAGGGGGAGCGTTTACACGCACTTGTCGAAGCCTTAGAGAAACGGCGGCCCCGTTCTCCTTAGATCATGGCTATTGTTCATTTTCACATGTTATATCACTCCTTGAGTTGTGGGGGCAGCCTCATTTTTTTATATAAGGTCTACCAGACATTGGAGCGCACGTCTCTCTTCTTTTTTTTGACTAATTTTGAGGACGTCTGACGCACTACGAGTGCGTATTTGTGTAACTGTTGCCTCATGATTGTACTTCGGTACAGGATTGTGTCCCTTCTTGCCGTCACTTATTGCTCTGTGTTTTTTTTTAGACGGTCAATATTCTTCAATATGTAGTTCTGCAAGTTTGGTGTGAATTCCATAACATTGGGCATCGTTGCGATTATTTTATCAGCATCTTCGTAAAAACATTCTTCAGTATCTTTTATGCAGCACTCCAGGATTAACCTGAAAATCCTAAAAAAAGAACGATACTCTGAGCGCTTTGATTTCCTTTTTCCTTCTTTTTTTTATTTTCCACTGCCCTCCCATCTTGTAATTCTGCAGCAAGTATTTGCGCTCATGCCCACTGAATGCCGGCCATGGTTGATTGTATTTTCTTGTGAGCTCCTTGAAGGTACCCTTTGGGATCCCAGCGAAGAATCCCCAAGTTGACATATTCAACGAGGGTGTTCTTCGGAGAGATGATTTTTTGTGCCCAAACTTGCAAACTGGTCATTAAAAACAGAAGAGAACAATGGTCCCTCTTCTGTCACAGGCAATCCGTGTTCAAGAACATTTCTATTGTTGAGTCCTTCGTCGATTGGCTGAAGAGTTTCTGAACCACCAGGTAAGTGGTCATTTCTAATGTGGTCGGTGGGTGTCACATTACATGATTGAGAGGGCACATTTGACCTCCTCTTTTCTCTTTGACTGCATGCCTGCTTACCCTCCATATATTGTAGTCTCGCAGATTCTGAAATCCCATGAACATCGGCAGTGGAGACAACTTCACTAAGTGTAACTCCGTTTTGCCTCTTCTGTAATCTCCTCTTCTCTGGTGCCTGAGGAAATGGAGGGGATTGACCTGCATCTATTAGGGACACAGATGACCCAGTTGGTTTACTAGGGTTTAAGTCGTGTGCATACTTAAAATGTCCTCGAATTGCATTAACTCCATGGAGCATAGCGCTGTAACTGAGGTCATTTCCCTCCATGTTTTGTTCAGTCCTCACATTCTCATTTCTGGACATCATTTTGGCTGTAGAAGTCGGGGTTGGTGTATTTCCAAGCACTGATTGGCAGCCAATTTTTCCTGACCACGTAGTGCTCTCGTGGCCTCAGACTTGCCTGATGTCCCTTAACCTCACAAGCTTCTTTAGGCCCCCTTTTTTTTTATTCTCTCCTTGACGGTTGAAGGGATAAGGACAGAATATCCAGAGAATTTAGGTAACCATCAAGAACTTGATTGTTGGAGACACTCAGAGCCAGTGAGAAACATGATGAAGAATAATTAATCCCTGCTTCATGTTTTCCCTATCTCTTTTTTTCTAGAAGAAAAAAGGTGACATCATTTCCGCCGCACCTCTTGTATCTTTATCGATTCATTCATCGTTTTTTTTTACTGTTATGATCCCCTGCTTTGACGCCTCCAGTGCCTCCTAGCTTTGGGTTTCATTTTGATATTCCTTAATTGGGGGCCTTCCATTAATCACTCTGTTATGCGGTGCTCAAATCTCAATTTATTTTAGCATGTAAAACCACTTGTGGATGCATCAAGTCTCTTTTTTTTACTTGCTCAATGAAGGTGCAGCAGTATAAGCCCATAGATGTACGACCTTAGCCACTTGAAGTGGCTTAGAAAAGCCTAACTAACTTAGCATCATGACGGGCATGTGAGTAGGCTCTCCTACCCGGCTAAATTTGCAACTATAATTCTAAGAGTTAGCTTTTATTCATATGCGCACTTTCTTCTCGATGTGGACCTGCTATGCTGGTTAGGGGGCTCTTTGAATCTGCCAGATCGGGAAATCAGGCTAAGAACCGCCAGCTGATCCACTACTGTGCTTATGGCATGGATTAACCCTTCCTGTCAAGAAGACACCTGCTGGCATTGGGCAGTCATCGGAACAGTGTTCCCTAAAAAAAGAATCAAATTTCTGCCAGCGAGAGGAGAAATATTCTAGGTCGGTCCTTGACTATCGAGATCACTGGTTAAAGGCAATGTCGAATTCTGTATCAATGATGTCGGGTTTCCGGTTGCTCATCCTCGAGTTCTACATGTTCATCTGCAGGCCCTCTACTGTTTTTGGGTGGTCCTATTTTGCAAAATGAGCACCTATGAAGGAGGTATTTCACCGACCTTTTTCCTTGTTGTCCTTGCTAACGTCCCTAGCAATATTCTGGACACTCGAAATTTCTTTAAGTCTTCCGCTTATGGACTTTTTGCGCTTATTCTGACTCGGCCCCTTTTTTTTTCAGCAGCTGCTGCATCATCCATCAAGTCTATGGCTTTGTTGGCGTGCCAAGCGACATCATCTTTGGCGGTCCGCAGGCTGTCTTTCTTATCAACTGGGCCTCCGTCTTCACCGGGCCTGGCTGTCCTTCCCTCGGCAGGTTGATTTAACGTCACCACTGCCATTCCAGTGCCGGGAGACTCACTCTGGCTGCATTCCCGGATGTATTATGTCCTTTTTGTTTTCCAACAATTTATCATATTCTGAGTGTGTATGCGCGTGACACACACGCCTGATTCGGTTGTGCACCAACGCCCCTTCTTTTAGGCCCCTTCGATTTCTATTGAAGCTATGGTTTGATGCTTTCGATATGTTGTTGAAATTCGCACTCGAATTATCTCCTTGCTTTAATTTTGATTAATCCGGCCCTTGGTGCTGTCCACTTTTTGATGTACAACTGGCAGGTGCTTTTTCATGGAATTTCTATCTTAAAGTAACCCCATCAGCATGATGATTGCGCTAACATCAGCCTCTGTTGCGTAGCCCTCTAAAACGTGCACAGCGTCGTGGCCTTTACCACGCTTCTAGAACTTCTGGGCATAGCAATTTGTCCCTGTTCATCAGCATTGACAGCGTTTTTTTTATTGTTGATTCCCTCTCTTTTTTTTGTTTTAACGACACGTTCAGGGGATTTCCCTATTGGTTGTAAACTTAGATGTGCATTGGTACATAGCTCAACCTAAGCGTTGCATTATGTGGTCCAAGCAACGTCATCTCCTTAGGCAAACCTGATGCAACCATAGATTCTGCTGCAGTCTTCCCTGGCGTCCGTTGGTTCAGATGGTGCAGCATACTGCTTGACAAAAATAGTGAAATTGCCAATGCTCTCCTCCATTCTTTCCTCTTTTTCTGGTTCGTCAGTCAAAGAACCATCCTCACTCCTGTCTTCTACTTGTAATTAGTGGACGAAAACCTTATTCCTTAACAGTTGGAGCCTCCTCATATACAGGCCCATGTAGCAAAGAATGATTTCCTTGGCTTTGGTATGCCTAACAAAGTGAGTTAATGAAACTAGCTTCTCCCAAAATGGGAACGCTGAATCGCAACCCAGCATGCCTATATGTACAATACCCTGGTCATGGAGATGTTTACAGCTCACAACGTGCAATAAGCTTCATGAGAATATGTTCCTTAATAAGTAGTCAATGCATCTAGGATTCTCTTCATTTTTTTTTTAAATTTTGATAAGCAAGAATTGGAGATTTCCTTTGGCCCAAGAGGAAACAACAAGGCCTACAAGATTCGAATTGGTGCTTTTCACAAACTGAAGAAGCAGTTTAAGCATTACAAAGTCGGACCTCGTAGGCGGACTCAGAAATGCATAAGAACGGCTTTCCTTTAGGGTAGGAATTCTGTACACTTACCCAACGAGGTAGAGCAAGCGACTTTCCCAGAAATTTTACGAGCGGGAGATGGTCCTCCTCGTTACTTCAGATATGGTCTCCCCGGCACGTCTACTACTAGGTAGATAAGCCTTATGGGAAACGTCTTCGTCATTGGCAACTCGGACCCCCTCCCTAATAAAATTAGGGGGGAAGCTCACTCGTCTACCTTATCGAGTAGAGAAGCTCGCCCGGTCGGATGATTGTTATTGTTTGTTTTTTTGTGTTTTTTTTTGTTTGTTCTCTCTCCTTTTTTTTCTCTTCTTTTTTTTCACATATATTTTTTTCTCTTTTTTGTGTTGTTTTTTTCTCTCTTCTTTTTTTTTTGCTTTCTTTCTTTTTTCCTTTCTCTTTTTTTTCTCTTTCTTTTGTCTCCTTTTTGCTATTTCTCTTTTTTTTCTCTTTTTTTTTCAACATTGACTTCAAAGTCGACCTCAGTCTTCCCTATGGAATTCATGCTCTGGGGCATAGTACTTCTTGATGTGTTTCCCATTGAGTGGAGGGGAAGGGGCGTTTCCTTTGCTGTCGACCACCGTGTAGGCCCCTCCCTCGAACACCTGATCAATGATGTAGGGACCACACCAATTCGGAATGAATTTGTTTTTGGGTCGAGATGCCATGGTATCTCTCTGCTTGATCATCACCAAGTCGCCCTTCTTGAATATTCTTTCCCGAACCAACTTGTCGTATGCACGCGACATTCTGGCTTGATAAACCTTCGTTGTTCATATGCTTTCAACCTTTCTTCTTCCAAAGCCGAGCTCGGTGAGCCGCCTTTCCACTTCATCCGGCTCATCCGCGGGGACCCCACGGTGGACCGCCACCCTATACGATGCCGGTTCGATTTCGACCGGGACCGCGACCTCAGTCCCATATACCAGGGAAAATGGAGAACACCATGTTGGTGTTTTATAGACAGTACGGTATGCCCACAATGCTTCGTATAGTTTTTGATCCCAATCTTTTCTTTTACTGCCCACAACCTTTACCAACAATTTACACAAGGTTTTGTTAAAGGCTTCTGCTAAGCCATTAGCTTGAGGGTTGTACACGGTGGATGTCCTCCAATCTATGTTGAATTTGGTCGCCATTTTGTATACTATCTGGTTCTTGAACGGGGTGCCGTTATCAGAGACAATCCGACTAGGAACTCCATAGCAGAAGATGATATTGTTTCGAATGAACCGAGCCACGACTTCACCAGAGACTTCTCGTGCCGGTATTGCTTCCGCCCATATGAAAAAGTAATCCGTTGCGGCCAGTATGAATTTACAACCTCTGGCTGACGGTTTCAAGGGACCGACTATGTCCATACCCCATTCGGCGAATGGCCACGTCGGGGTTGTGGGGTGTAGCTGGATTGGGGGGCGTCTTGGTAAAGAACCAAACGCCTGACATTCATGGCATGATTTGGCAAACTTGTCGCAGTCCTCGAACATAGTTGGCCAATAAAACCCTTTCAACTTGATGGTTATCTTCATCTTAGGACCTGCTTGGTGGGCTCCACATAGTCCCCTATGAACCTCACTCATGATTCGGTAAACTTCTTTGTTTGAAAGACATTTTGACAAAATCGCTTTATCCTTTTCGGGGACAAGGCGGTGTAATTCTCCTTCTATCAACTGATACGAAGCGGCTCTCCGCAATAATCGGACACGCTCGGCTCGGCTATCAGGCAAGACACCATTCTTTATATTTATGAGGGGAAGCCTCCAGTCATCATCATCACTCAAGGGATCTTCAATATGGTCAGCCATGGTCACTTCCTAGGTTGCTTGTTCATCATCGGCTTCCAGGGAGCTGGGGAGGAGTTTTCTTTGTTTAATAGTGATTTCTATCACAGCCTCTTGCGGTAGCCTTATCGCGGATGCTAATTTGGCAAGCGCATCTGCTTGGGAGTTCTGACTTCGCTTGACATGGTGTATACTAAAGATGTAGAACTTCTCGCTCAGCCTTCTAGCTGCAGAGTGATAGGCCACAAGCTCTTCTTTCCGTACCTCAAACACACCTGTCATCTGTTGGACCACCAACATGGAGTCTCCAAACACTTCCAGGCACTTGATACCCATTTCGAGAGCAAGCTGCAGCCCGACAATGAGTGCCTCGTATTCAGCTTCATTGATAGTCAACGACTCGGGCAAAGCATATGAATTATGTAAAACCCCCTTTTCTGGGGAGAGAAACACTATCCCCTCACCTGCTCGGTATCTAAACTTCCCATTGGGTAACTTTTCGGCACTTGCCGCCCCGTCAAAATAGAGTTGCCAACATTTAATTTGGGTTTCTTGCACATTGTATGCCTCATCTTCCCTCAACGTTTCTTCTTCTGGTAACAGAAGGTTGAGTGGAGAATCCTCGGGCACTGGATGGGTTGCAAAAATTCTGCCATTCCTTGTCCTTTAATTGCCTTTTGAGGCATATATTTTATGTCAAACTCCATTAACATGAGGGCCCATTTTCCTAGTCGGCCGGCCAGGACTGGCTGCTTTAACATGTATTTAAGAGGGTCAAACTTGGATATAAGTTGAACTTCATGTGACAACATGTAGTGCCTTAACTTTTTAGCTGCAAACACAAGTGCCAGACACATTTTTTCCATTGGGGAGTATCGATGTTCTGGCCCAACCAGCCGTCTGCTCAAGTAATACAAGGGTTGTTCTTTACCTTCTTCATTTGTTTGTGCCAGCAATGCCCCCAGGGATGCATCTAAGGCGGCTATGTACAATATGAGTGGCTTTCCTTTGATAGGTGCCCCCAAAGATTGGCGGGTCGAGGAGATAGTCTTTGATTTCATCAAAGGGCTCTTCGCAAGCTTGATCCCAGACAAACGGAGCTCCTTTCTTAGCCAATCGGGAGAATGGGTGACACCTTCCCGATAAATTTGAAATGGACCGGCGTATATACGCCAATCTTCCTTGGAGGGACCTCAGTTCTTTGATGTTCCTTGGGGGTGGCAATTCCCTAATGGCTTTAATTTTATCAGGGTCAATCTCGATTCCTCGGTATCTGACCACAAAGCCGAGAAACTTTCCACTCGATATGCCAAAGGCACACTTCATGGGATTCATTTTGAGTTTGTACTGCTTGAGCCGCTCAAAAACTTTCCTTAAATCTCGAACATGATTTTCTCGACATTCTGTCTTTATGACCAAATCATCCACATAACATTCCACTGGATCATGCAACATTTCATTAAATATCTTGGTCATGGCACGTTGATAAGTTGCCCCAGCATTTTTTAAACCGAACGGCATTCTTTTGTAGTTAAACACCCCTTTAGGTGTTCGGAATGCCATGTTGACTTTATCTTCTTCTGCCATCAATATTTGGTTGTATCCTGACGAGCCATTCATAAAGGAAAAGGCTTCACACCCAATGGTGCCATCTATCATTGTTTCTGGGATTGGAAGAGGAAAGTCGTCTTTTGGACATCCCCGGTTCAGGTCCCGGTAGTCAATACAAACACGAATTTGACCATTCTTTTTTCTAACAGGGACTATGTTGGCGAGCCAAATCGGATACATACATGGCTCGATGAAGTCCACTTCTAGCAACTTATCCACCTCAGCATTGACTTGGATTTCAAGGTCAGGCCGCATCCTTCTTTGGGCTTGTTTTATAGGTTTGGCTGTTGGAAGTATGGCGAGTTTATGTACAGCCACTGAAGGCTCCAATCCTGGCATTTCACTATATGTCCATGCAAAGCATTCTTTAAACTCGGATAATACATTTTGTATTGGGTCCTTTCTTTGTCACTTAAGAGTGCACTGACAAAAATAGGCCTTGGGTCTTCTGGGGTACCCAAGTCCATCTCAACTAAGTCGTCCACTGTGGCCTGCCCCGTCTTCAATTTCCTCGGGAGCAGGTTGTGCATCAACAAATTCCTCTTCCTCACTTCCCAACATATCGGCTTCACCTAGCACTTGCAGTGGAAGGGGCGGAGCTGTAGGAGATGAATCAACTATATCGGGGTCAACACTTGGCTGGCCTTGTTGGGCATCATACCCATTTCCGTCTTCAATCGGAGGGTGCACCTCGAGATTTTCGGGAGGTTGAGGCTCATCAATCTGGACCTGAACCACCTGGACAACGAAGTCTGTATCATACGAGATCTCGGGATCATATCCCAAGCCACGGTGCCCTCTTTGGGCTTGGGGATCTTCACCAGTAGGGTACCATATTCGTTCAAATCTGCATACCTCTTCATGGCGGCAGCAGTGTGGAACTTGGAGTTTGTGACACAAATGTTTAATGGTTTGAGACATCTTTTCATATGTCGGGAGAATTACTTCTACAGGTAGATCTTGTTCCGGCCAGCCAAAGTCATCCTTCGGGGCACACTTAGGGACCCAATCACTTTTGTAATACACCAAGAGGTGACCGTCATGAAAAGGGACGGCGAAAGTGTCAAGTCTTCCCACTGTATGCTCTTCCTGCTCGACTGGCATCCACATGACCTCAAGAGGCATGCATATGCTCGCATTCACGGCCTTAGTGATGGAATTTGCTCCAAACTTGACTATTCGGCGCTCTGGCCCTTTCACATGTTGCGGTGGAGGTTGCGGTTGGATCATGAGGCAATGTACCCTAGCTTTAGCTTCGTCCACCATTATTTCAAATTCTTCTTCCTCTTCTACCTCGCTAACCTTCTGCTTTCCTTTGTCGATAGATGACGTGGATGCCCCTGCCTCAAAGTACAATTCAGCATCTGCCAAGTGGCATTCACATACTTCAAATGGAGAGCGATCGGCATATAGCCTGTGTTGTTTCCCATCCCGGGAAAACTTGATGCATTGATGAAGAGTTGATGGAACAACTCGGTTCTCATGTAGCCAAGGGCGGCCTAGAAGGGCTTTATAGGTTGTATCAGCTTCGATCACATAGAATGTGACGTTTGTTTTGAAGTCATCCAATGCCATTTCAACTTCGACTTTGCCCAATGCCTGTTCAAAATCTTGGTTGAAACCTGATATCTTCACACCTGCGACTTTCTGCAAGTGCGGCATCAAATATAAGGCTTTAAAGGTCTTAAGGGGTAGCAAATTAACGGAAACCCCCGGATCTATCAATATCCGACTGACTTCATGCCCGTTCAAATGTCCTTTCATGTATAAAGGTCGGTTATGGAAAGTGGAGGATAACATGTCTTCATCCGTGAAAGTGACCGACGCCATGTATGCTTCACACCTCTGTAATTCTGCAGCATGTGTCTCGTACGCTTCTGGATCTTGAAGTACGGACACAAGGGTTTCTCTCAATTCTTTGCTTAGGGAAATAGCCTCCCATATGCTTAAGGAAACATGGAATCTTTTCATATGATGAAGCACTTTTCTATTAGCCCTTTGTTTGGCATCTTTGATGGGAGGCAGAATCCCTACGCCCTTCTTGGCATCTTCTTCCTGTGGCGGCATGTTGGTTTCATTTCCAGGCTGAGCTTTATCTTTTTCTTGCGACTTAACCGCTCGCAAGCGGTCGCCGAACAAATCAGCTAGGGTTTCTTCCTCTTCCATGGGTAAATTCTGCTGGGGTACTTCTGGCGTAAGCTCTACCATGATCGGCACCATTGCCGAGGCATCAAACCCTTCCTCTTCATCAGATGATAGGGAAAAATGTACCACCCCTTTGGGTGGTTGTTTTACTTGTGGCGAGGGCACCGGCCCCGGATTTTCTCCTCTAAAGTAAATCACTTTGTCATTTGTTTTGGCTGATGTGCGACGGCCACCGCCTCTCCCTCGACGGCCCTGACCATTCCTTCTCATCGTATGTTGTTCCGAATACAGTTCATCGGGTGGGGGAACACCCACCATATTGCACGTCACATCGGGCCGGAGCTGGGTTACTCCGGCTGTTAAGTGGGCTTGTGCTAACGCAATGCCACGACCCCCTCCAGCAAAATAAAAATGAAGGATGCGAATGTCTTGATTCCGCAAGGCAATGGGAGCAATTTTGACTTTGGTCAAAATTGAAGGCGGTCATCGTTTGGCTTCCGAATGGAATGAGTAAACAAGGTATTTAAAATAAGATTTTTATGATCTCAAAAGGGATGTACCGTTGGTCAAAAAAAATCATTAATCAAATTTCTTTTGTTCATCCTTTTTCTCTTTATTTCCATCATGAAGGTAAAAAAATAGTGAGGAGGATGAAATATGAGGCGACGGATAAAAAAAAGAGAAAAAAAAAACCAGCAAAAAAAAGAAAGGGGAGAAGAAAAATCAAAAAAAAAGGGAAAGAAAAGGAGGTGAGAAATTCCTCCCATTAAGTTATAACATTAAACTATTCATCAGTAAATTTAAATTTGTTTAAATTTGTAAGGAGGAAATAGAACCCCCTAATGGTCCCCAAATGGGCCCAATTGGTGCTAATTTGTTCATTAGACCCATACACATACATTTGGGCCTTTATTTTGGCCATTTGGGCCTCAAATTTTCAAAACGGGAAGGCCCAAAATCTGTCCCAAATGGGACATCCGAAAATCCACTTGTAAAATGATTTGAGGGATATTTTGTGTAATTGGCCACCCCAACCCTCCATAAAGGTGACCAAAGCCCAAAATGCCCCACCTTTTTCCCTCACACCTACCATAAAGCAAAAAGCATGGTGATGTATTTCCAAAGTTACCCTCCCCTCTCCTCACACCCTCAAAAACAAGGAGAAGTTGGGGCATTTTGTGGACCAAAATGCCCCTCTCTTTTGGCATATAAAAAGCCATGAAATCCACTTGGAGAGGAGAGAGGCAACATTCCCCAAGGCATTCCCCATACGTAAAGTGCAAGAGCTCCCCTTTGTCCCATCATCCAGGAGAGTGCAAGGAGGGAAGAGAGGCCCAAGTTCCATTTTTCATGGAATTGGCTAAGTCTCAAGGTATACCATGGGCTCAATCACATCATCTCACACCATGATAGCATGTGAAGCATCAAGCAATCAATGGCCTATTAGGCAAGGAGGAATATCACCCATTTCATCAAGGCCCATTAAGGCTCTCAAAGCCCAATTGGCCATCATCAATGTGGATCAAGATCATGTGACCTTACCTCAAGAAAATCAAATTCAATTAACTAAGGCCCTAAGGAGAAAAAATCACTCATCAAAGCCCATTAAGGCTCTCAAGGCCCAATTAACCATTCTTAAAAGAAGCTCAATGCCATGAGACTCCATTCCAAGCACATCAAACTCGGTCCACTAAGGCCCAATTCGGTCTTAACCGAGATGAACATGAGATCGACTCAAGGCCCATTAACATGGAAAGTGGGCCCATTAAGTCCATGATGATCAAAGCTCCAATTGAACCGACATGAACAAAAATCCAACTCCACTATGAAAGAGAAAACCCCCAACGGTTGGAGAAAGAAAACCCCCAACGGTTGGTAGATGAAAGAGAAAACCCCCAACGGTTGGGGAGAGAAAACTCCCAACGGTTGGGGGAGGAAAGAGAAAACCCCCAACGGTTGGAAAAAGAACACCCTCAACGGTTGGTGGAGAAAAGAGAAAACTCCCAACGGACCATCAAGGCCCGTCAGCTCGGTTAATCCCCGATCGGGAGATACCGACTGGCGGATGAGAGAGAAACCCCCAACGGACCGTGAAGACCCACCGATTCGGTCAATTCCCGATCGGAAGCACCAGTCGGTGGATGAGAGAGAAAGTCCCAACGGCTCACCCAAAAAAAATAAAAAAAAATATACCCCAAGTTCCATCAACTCGGCTTGCTCCCAAATGGGCAATGCCGAGAAACAAAAAGTCCAAGGCCCATTAATCCGGTTAATCCCCGATCGGAAAATACCGGGTAATGGATGAAAAGTCCAAGGCCCATTAATCCGGTTAATCCCCGATCGGGAAATACCGGGTAATGGATGAAAAGTCCAAGACCCATTAATCCGGTTAATCCCCGATCGGGAAATACCGGGTAATGGATGAAAAGTCCAAGACCCATTAATCCAATTAATCCCCGATCGGAAAAATACCGGGTAATGGATGAAAAACCCCCAAATTCATCAACTCGGCTCGCTCCCAAACGAGCGATGCCGAGTGCCGACGAACAAAGTCCAAGACCCATTAATCCGGTTACTCCCCGATCGGGAAAATACCGGGTAATGGATGAAAATCCCAAATTCCATCAACTCGGCTCGCTCCCAAACGAGCAATGCCGACGAACAAATTTCAAGGCCCATTAGTCCGGTTAATCCCCGATCGGGAAATACCGGGTAATGGATGAAAATTCCAAGCCCCATTAATCCGGTTAATCCCCGATCAGGAAATACCGGATAATGGATGAAAATCTCCAATGCCCATCAATCCGGCCAATCCCTAAAAGGAAATGCCGGGTCGTGGGTATCATGTCCAAGACCTAGCAAGTCGGTTAATCTCCGATCGGGAGAATACCGCTTGTTGGATGTGGAATCACAAAGCATTGAAAAAAAAGGAGGAGACCGTGAGGCTAGATTCAAGGCAGATGCCGCCTTCTAGCCCCGGATCTAGTCCCCAAAAAAAGAGAGGGAAGCAGAAAGGAGACATGAAAAAGAAATAATGGGAGAGGGGAGGCAGTGCCGATACTCCTGCTTGTTATTTTATTATTTATATTCAAAAAAAATAAACACATACTTCTTTTTCCTTGCATTTGTCCCGTCTTGAATGTGTTACCATGGCAGTTAATCAGGGGTTACTGAGCCGCCGCTCAGTGTAATTAACATTGAATCCATTCATGGATTGATGGAGAGAGGTCCAGCCATAACTTAAAGAACCCACACCATAACCTCGCTATGTTATTCATGATAACTCTAATAATCATAAAATTATTTTAATACCGAAAGAGGTAGAGCGAGAATCATGTCATCATCGTTGTTGAGGATTTTCGCGCTAAAAACGATAAACGAGGGAAAAGGTTGTCGCACCCGCACGATATAATATTTTATTTTTATCCCTCAAATAATTTTTTACCAAAGATTAACCACAATTTCAGCCGAATAAGAGAGTTTTAAAAGAGAAGAGATCACGAGGTTCGTACACTGGATCATACTTTTTATTTTAGTATTAATTCACATCATAACTTTGCTATTGTACCTTATAAAAATTGTTTATGGTACTTCTTTTTAAATAAAATACTGTAAAATCAACAATAAAATTATATTGATTTTGTTAGATTAAAATTCCCTTTTTTCACAATTTTTAGACTATCGAGTTGTTTGATTTATATATTTTGGGACTTATTTTTTAAGATTTAAGAATTTCAAACCTAAAAGATATTTGAACTTTCCAAGTTTTCATACTTAGTCAGTTCTCATATTTTTAATATTTTCAAATTTTCAAAGTTTCCAATGTTTTCAAATTTTAAATCCCTTGACTCTCAATTTTCACATTTATTTACTTTCATAGTTCTATTTTTTATATTATGTATATATATTTTATATTTTTAGATTCTTTTTCACATTTATTACAATTTTCTAATTTCAAAATTTCCAAAACTTTGGTACCAAATTAACCCCCTTGAAAAAGAAGCCAAAATAAAGAAATTTCTATGTAATGTATAAGTGCCTATTTAATCCTTGCTCTTTTACCATCCCGCCAAGAAGTCTTCCTTGTTACCATAGCTTCCCTTCTTGACAAACATCCAAAAAATCACGCTGAGTGCCATTCAAAAAATATTGACCATTTCTGATTAATACCAAATGTATGCATAAAGGGAAAAGGGCATTGAAATAAAATTCAAACATAAAGAAAATAAAAACATATATAGGAAAAAAGGTAAGAGTACAGAGTTAGTAAACATTTCATACATTACCATGTGAAGTCTCCTTGGAGTCATAAAAAAAACATTATGTTGTGCGAAGACCCCTTCTCTGGGTATAATGTGAACCTCGATAAGTGACTATTTAGGGATAATAGGAAAATAGGGTAATGTGCAAATAAACTGAAAATGAATAAGTGAAGGAAAAACAATATAACGACATTGACATTCGGATGTCTGGAAGCTCTCAATTAATCTCTTCCGGTTCAAATGACCCAGAGCACAGTATAGAGGACGTCTGAAGCATATAAAGCTCTAGGGGCATTCTAGAGAGACATGACACCAGAATCTAGGTCAGATATCTGATACGAGCTGGAAGAGAGATCAACTTGGTTGTCTTACGACTGATGCATATTCAGTTGTGGCATTCCTTCACTCCTTTTTGGGGCACGTAGACAAATGGGTGATGCATATGCATGCCTGAACGCATAACCTTATAGAATTTGGAACGACCACGTACATGCATGCCTCCACAGAAGAATCGATCTGAGCTCGATAATGGCACCATTTAAGGGTAGGAGGAACGGCCCCGTCTGTAATTAGCCGTGTCAATCACACCCAAATTGAAGAGCACATCAAGCATACCTCTCACGGGAAATCCATCGAACAACTGGCGGTCACTACCCGCCCACGTGCATCTACGCCATATCGGCGTCAGAACGACCAGCGCTCGACACGGTCCTTCCCTCCAGCCCCGATCGAAGATGGCACCGCGACGCGACTCCCTGCACGATCTTCTTCGGCCGACGGGCAGCGAGGGTGGGGCGAGGTCCACCGGTGGGATGGTACAATGAAGTTTGTACCTTTCTGAAACGGAAGCCAACCTTCGCAACTGACGGCGGTAAAATGATCGGCGCTTCGTAATGGACGATGATGGAGATGGAGGGTCGTATAGACATTGAAGAAGCGATTGAACGAGAGCATAATGAAGGGAATGTCAAAGGAGGATGGGCCATTGAAAGTCGGAACAGGACGCAGAGAGGAAAGTTGAGAGGGGAAGATAGAAAACGATCACCCCGGAGGAAGATTGGAAGTGCAGTGTACAGCAGAGGAGGGTAGTCGGCGGAAGGGAGGGCGTGATGATCAGCTGCTGATAGCGGAAGATGCGGACAAGCATGTTGGCTGAGGAAGCAGATGGCGCGGCCGTTCCTGTTTTGCCGGTGGAGAGCGAAAACACGGAAGGGGCGTAAATCTGACCGAAGGTTTCTGCATAGGCAGTCGGCGGGAGAGATGGAAATCGGACGATGCACAGCATAAATAATAGCGATCGGAGGATGAAAAATGGGAGGATGAAAAATTGGCTACTCGCAGTCCTATAGATTAGGCATAGATTTAGCCGTCTGCAACTCTGCATGACGACCATAACCACAGGATTCGGCCGCTGCGTGGCGACTCTACACCTCCGTCTTCAGTGTTTCCGTGCTGGAGGCTCTCCTCAAACGTGGCAGTAGGGTCGAAAGCTGCTACTGGCACGCCATAGGCTGCGTGTGGTACAAACTAAAAATATGCGGTTGTAGTGCACGTTTGGCATTTGATGATTTGAGCTTCGTGATGTAAAAATTAGATATATATAGTTAATGGGGTGTTTGGTTGCATGATAATTTTTTGTACACTTTCATGCTAAAAAATTGTATTAAAATAAAAAGTGAACCAACTCATGACATAAAATTATCATGTTTGGAGGAATGTGATTACAAAAAAGAATAACTACCATACATGACCAAACAAAGTGAGGGACCACAAGAAAAAAGAAAGAGGTGAGACCCTCTTTTTTTGTTTAAGAAGAAAATCACTTTCAAAACATAAAATTATCATAATTGTCAAACACCTCTTTTAACAAGTTTTCTTATAATTTTTAAAAATTAAAATAAAAACCTTAATTATCATGCAACCAAACACCTCATAAGTTTGAAAAAACCTTGTGAGGTGTTTGATTGCGTAATATAAATTGAGTTTTTGTTTTAATTTTATATTTTTAAAGTATTTTTTTTCTTAGACAAAAAAAGAGATTATCATCTTTTTTTTTTCATCTTTTGATCCCCTCACTTTATTTGGCCATGCCGTTAAATTTTTCTGTCGTCACATCTTTCGAAATATGATAAATTTATATCAATGGTTAACTCACATTTTATTTTAATATAATTTTTATCACGAAAATATAAAAAAATATTGTACGAAACACCCTATTAGTTTCATGTACAAAGAAAAAAACCTTCATAGAAAACTCTTTTCAAGCAAACTGAAAACGTGGGTCCTCATTGTCTACTGTTTTTTTATAGAATACCTTATGAAAGCTATCAACAATGACAGTCATAGATAATTTTATCAATATTTATATAATCAAATCATTTATTTCTATCAAAATATTAATGTAAAAATAAATTAATTCAATTATTTTGTTTAAATTTATTTTTAACTAAATTTAAAACAAATTTTATTATTTATATATTAGTTGAATAAATTTTTTAAAATAATATATTATTTTTATTATTTTAAATTAAAAATTTCAAACTGTTTGTATTATTTAAAAATCTGTGAATTAATTTTTAAATTTTCATGTAAATTTTTACCATAGTATCATTATATATTTACTTTAATATTTAAAAATAATCACTATATATCAATTTTTTTTAAATTAAGTATATGATAAAATATTTGCACTATCTCATTTTGTTTGAGCATAGTTAGGTTGATGATATTAGATTCTTCTAATTGTTAAGACCTAGTCAAGTTATTAAATATTGTTCTAAGTTATATTCTATAATCTTTTGTATTTCTACTAATATCATTTGTATTTTTCTGAAGTTCTTATCTATGATAAGTTGAAGTTTTACTGTTAATATTTTATAACTCATGATTCATTCAGTACTTTGCATTGTTATACCAGAATTTTCAACTCTAGAGTAAAGCTCTTTCCTCATGGAGGTCATGGTTTGTAACTTATATCATTTATTTCTAAATACAATTTCATGTAAAAAAATTTTAAGTCAATTATTTTGCATAAATTTATTTTCGAGTAAATTTAAAACAGAATTTATTATTTATATATTAGTAAAATATTTTTTTAAACAAGATCTATTATTCTATTATTTAAAAATAAATTTTTAGTATTTAGATATGTATAAATTAATTTTATAAATTTTATGTAAATTTTTATTATAGTATCATTATTTGTTTAATTTATTATTTAAAGTAATTACTAAATATAAAAATTTTATTACAAATTATGTATACGATAAAATATTTTTTGAAAAACTAATTTTTTTTTATAAAAAATTGGTTTACTCAAAATTCATATTTTAGAAATTTAAAGCAGTATGCTGACAACTAAATAAAATGGTATATTATATAATATTGCAACATAAAATGTTCTTATAATTTCTACACAAAAATAATTTAATTGACAAAATAGGTCAAACACTTGCAAACTCAAGTTTCAGTTAAATTTTTTAATAATTTTCTTAAATGAGTAAGTTTTATGATAAAATAGCTTTCAATAAAGATAATGCATTTGCCAAACACATAAGAATGATTTAAAAATAAATTGGTCATTTAATAACATTAACAATGATATAAAATTTTAATTATTATTAAGTCTAGCAGTTGACATGGCCAGAAACGGTTTCGCCTAAAATTTCAGGCCGAAATCCAGGTTTCTCCTTGATCAAAGGAGAGCGCTTTTCATTGACAAACATTTTACGTGCAATCAAATAACAATATTCATGATCACGTTTTCCTCAAAACCTAACACATGCAAACACTTTTACGTGGAAACAAACTCATCCTTACTTTCCTCTACATAATTAAGTTGTTTTGTTTGGTTTCTTTTCTTTTAAACATACAATGTAATGATCTCTTGAGAATTTGAAAACTTGTCTTGTATCATTTCTTTGAAGATGTGATTATCCCTTTATTTATTATCCTTGAGCATTTCATTACTATGTCCGATTTCTTTTCGAAATTAATTTACTCATGACATTGTATTTGTCTTTAGAATTAGTTGTGATTAAATAAAATTTTCTATTTAATTAAGGAGTTTGTTCGTCTATCCAAGTCATCTGAGTTGTCAATTAATTGTTATACTATTTCCTACCTATGAATTTTTAGATAATTCAAAACATTTTGGTTTTGAATATGTATTTATATGTTGCGTCTCATGTAGTTTAGAATTTGTCTCAATCATTTTTGTACACATGGCTGATAAAAAATCTCATTTGTTTTAAGACGATATGTAACATTCGTTTTTTTTTATTATAGGTTAAAGATAATTTTAAATTAATTTTTATGAGCGTTTTATTGTTATTTAAACCCTTCCCCATTTATCCTTTATTTTTACCCAATTTTTTCCCCCTCTCCGTACCCTAGTTTAATCGTCGCCGTCTCCCCTCGCGAAACCGTCTTCGCGAAGGCGAGCAGCGCCGTCGGCCTCCTCGTCCCCCCCTCTCTCTCCGTCGCCGCTCCTCTCCGCGAGCGCCTCCACGCGGTCACCGCGGTGCCACCGCCGCCGACGCCGGCCGGCGACATCCGCCGCCCGCGGCCGCCTCGTCCGCGTGCACACGCGGCACCCGCCCCGGTCAACGCGCTCGCGCGACCGCGCCTCGCGCGGCCAGCCGCCGCCCGCGTGGCCAGCCGCCGCCCGGTCAACGCCACGCCCGGCGCACACCCGCCCGCGCGACCTCCCGCCTCTCGCGCCCGCCGTGCGCCCTCCCCGTGCCGCCGTGCGCCCTCTCCCGGCGCCGTGCGCCGCCCCCTATCAACCGCCGTAAGCATCCTCTCTCCTATCCTATCATTCTCTCTCTTTTATCTATTGCCCTATCATGATATTCTTCTCTTCAATTATTTTTTCTAAAATTTTCCCTTGATACAACAGATTATTTTTCTTGTGTATACTCTTTTTCCAGCAACCTAAGTGGTGTGATTTAACCCTTTTCGACCGGTTCAAGCGGTACATTGCGTCGTCAACGTTCGATATCTTTTTCGGTCGCCAATTTTCGATATCTCCAGCACGGTTTCCGGTAGGCACTCTTGACGTGTCTACTATCATTTAAATCACATACTTTAAAAATCTCCATGACTTGTAGTAATTGGCCTATTTTATTAACGGGGTTGGTGTGACTGTTGTGGTTAGATAGTACTTCCTCTTTTGTGCATAATTAAGGATCATGGTATGATATTATATATGTCATTTATAGCATGTTGATTGGTAGATCTGAGTCGATTACATCCCGGTTCAGTAGTACTCTTTGTTACCCTTTTTAAACTACTCTCCTTGTACAGGTGGTGTTATGTTAACCTTATTAGTTAATGCCTTTTCTAATAATATTAAATCTGATTTTTTGGTTATGTTATGACCTTTTAACCAAGAGATAAATCTGATTGGGTGGTTACTATATGTTTGGTTGAGTGTTTGATGTGGTATTCATGATAGTCTTAAGTTATGTTTGTCATTTCATGGTTCTAGTATCATATGTGTTATTTAGATATTGTTGTTCATATCAATTGCATTGATAGCATGTTGGTCATAGCATGATATGGTGTATGTCATCTCTTGCATATTCCCGTTATGGCATGGCATAATTAGGTGGATGCATGATGCATTAATGAATGTAAATGGAACAACTACACTGCATTAGTTAGTCGTGACCCGAGGGCGCGGAGGGTTAGAATGTCCAAGGCATCCTTCGATCTCCGGATACCGCGGTTTGTCCCCGTGCCACCACGGCCTAGGTGCACTATGGGATTTCGTTTAGCTATATGGTACTGCTATATATGATAGATCTGGTTGTAGTTTGTTGAGGTGGCAAGACGACGTTTTCCTTGCTAATAAGAAAAAGGTGTGGTGCTTACTAGAGGATAGGTGCATTTATTTTCATAGCATGGTATAGGTGTTCTTGTTTATTTCTTAGCATATTAAGTTGCATTGTGTGATGTAAATGTCTTGGTTTTAGTTCATCATTTTATGGAGCATATATACAGGTGTCTATGCATACGTTCATACCCTCTTTTTAGGTCAAGTTATGGTTCATATAGGTGCTGGTCGTCATGGACATAGGGCTGGTTGGTGGTGTAAAAGATGTGATTTAAGTCAATTGTTAATGTATTAACTAGTTTTACTTATATGTTTATAAAGGGGGCAGGTCTGGGTATCTATTTAAATATCATTCTAGGGCCTTTTGGCTATCCGATCTGGCGGACGATGGAGTGCCTACTGAGTCATTTTTATGACTCACCCCGTGGTTTAATTATTTCAACAGGTCTTGAGGAGGAGGAGAATACCGAAGCGGTCTTGGAAGACACGCCATTGGTGGAGCAGGATTACACCGACCTTGGAGATGCTTGATTTTCGTGTTCTTGGTCTTCGAGATGGTCGCTTTAGTTACTATAACATTATTTTTCAACACTTAATGAAGTCTCATTGGAGTTGTTTAGATTGTTTAATTCTAGACCTTTAGTTATGTTACGTTGTTAGTTTGATCTTGGAGTTGTGAACGGTTTAGTTTGTGATTTGATGTTGATCTCGATGTTGGATTAGTTCATGGTAAATTTGGTTATGTTTGGTGATTGTGTTTTTGTTACCAAACCTCCCTATTTCCGGGTTTTATCCCGCTGTCATAATCCGGAAAAAAAAAAATCCGCTGCATTTTCCGGGTCGTGACAGGAGTTGGTATCAGAGCCAAGGTTTGGTTAAGATAATAAAAACATAATCTGTTGGATTGTTTGGAATTTTAGGATGTGAATTGTGGTTAAGTAATTTGTTAATTACTATTTGGATTGATGGTGTGTAGATCTTTGGACTTATCAATTGTTATTTTGCCTATTCAGAGATGGCCGGAAGGGGAAACAATCGTAGGAGGGGTAATGATGATCCTCAGATGTTCTGGTGGATAACAATTTGGTGGGTTCTTCTAATTCGTGGCAAGCCGTGTGCTGGACAGTACCCGCATGGTGGTCATTGGGCCAATGCATTTCGTGGTTTTCTTCGACCATGCAGCATTGCATACTGTGCTCAAGAAGGCTTCAATGCCATGATTGCTCGCCAGGCATACGTAATGCCCAGCTCGGGTGGAACCACATCTCGGGTGCCGTGATTGACATGTTTCGCAAGATGGATCCACCCGCATTCAAGTGAGAGATGGAGCCTATGATCGCCGAGAGCCGGATTCGAGAACAGAGAAGATCTTCACGTGATTGAGTGCCCTCCAGGGGATATGGTTAAGTTAGCAACTCACACGCCATGTCGCACAAGAATGTGGTGGGAGGCGCCCTCGCGCACCCAATTTGTAGGTGCTCGTGTGACTGAGATCACTTGGGAGGAGTTTGTCAGGGCCTTTAAAGACAAATACATCCCACCCCATGTTCGCCATGCAAAGAAGCAAGAATTCATGCAGTTGGAGCAGGTAGTGATGACAGTGATGCAGTATGAAAACAAATTTGTGGAGCTAGAATCTTATGCTGCTTATATCTGCGAAGATGAAGCTGATCGAGCCAGAAAGTTTGTGCATGGGCTCAGAGGAGGCATTAGGACCAGAATGATGTCCACCCCTTGGGCCACTTTGGCCTCAGCTTATGAGGCATTTGTCGGGTGGAAGGGGATCTTGGGCCTTATAGGCCACCAAAGATCTTCTAGTAGAGCTCCACTGACCAAGAACAGTATGGATCGCAAGAGAAAAATGCCGTATTTTTCAGATCACAAAGAAGAGTGCCTGGGATAATCGTGGTCACCTTGTAGCCAAGTGTGGAAATTTTCATCAAGGTCGACTCATGCTTCGTAGGGCAGAGGTGCATGCTTTGGTTGTGGCGGTTTGGTCACCTAGTTTCACGTTGTCCTTATCTTCCGCCGAGGCAGAGCAAGAAGAAGAAGGTACCATTTCGGGCCCCAAATGCTCTCCCGTATTCCAGCACGTACTTCAAAGACCACAAAGAGGCCACTGACCAGTCGAAGAGGCAGCTTTACAAGACCTAGAGCTCCGCAAGTTGCCAGAAGAAGAACGTCCCACCTGTGCAAAGGTGTTTGCCATGGAGCACACAGATCTTCCCACGTGGCTACCGCGACAAGGTACCTTACACGTTTCGGATTCCATGCACGTGTCTTATTTGATTCCTGGAGCTACCAATTCCTTTGTGTCATTCTCGCTTAGCTACATATTTATTTAAGTACCATGGTTTGTTAGTTGAGGAGTGTATCCTCTCGGGGAGTGAGTGTTCCTCCGGTCGAACCATAGAAGTTACTCATGTTATGCCTCATTGTGAGATAATCATATCAGTGGAACACTCCATGTGCACTAATTATATGTTCTAGACATGGATGACTTTGATATCATTCTAGGGATGGATCGGTTAGAATCACACCATGCCGTTCTTGATTGTCATAGAAGGAAGGTTACTTTTCGTATCCTCGGTAGTCAAGATTTTTCTTATAAATGCCCCGATTACACCAAGTCCAAGTTATTGGTTTCTCGCCTTGAAAATTTCAAAGTGGATGAGGTCTCGCAGAGATGTACTTAGCATGCATTACTGTGGTTAGTGATGCTGATAGCAGGAAAGAAGTTGGAGATGTGGAGATAGTCTGTGATTTTGCAGATGTATTTCCAGAGGAATTGCCTGGTTTGCCTCCTGTGAGGGATATAGATTTTTCTATTGACCTCATTCCAAGTGCTGCTCCCATATCGATTGCACCATACAGAATGGCACCGGCTGAGTTGAAAGAGTTGAAGCAGCAGTTGCAAGATCTACTTGATAGGGGTTTTATTCGCCCCAGTGTTTCTCCTTGGGGTGCCCCTGTGCTTTTAGTGAGAAAGAATGATGGTTCATTACGGTTGTGTATTGATTATCGAAAGTTGAACCAGGTAACAATTAAGAATAAATATCCTTTGCCCCGTATTGATGATCTATTTGACCAGTTACAGGATGCCAAAATATTTTCAAAGATTGATTTGAGAACAGGATACCATCAACTCAGGATTAAGAAGGAGGATATACCAAAATCTGCATTCAGGACCCGATACGGTCACTACGAGTTCCTAGTTATGCCGTTTGGTCTTACCAACGCCCCTGCCGCATTTATGAGTCTGATGAATCAGATATTCCGGGAGTATTTGGACCAGTTTGTGGTAGTTTTTATCGATGATATTTTGATTTATTCTGCCAACAAAGAGGAGCATTGTCAGCATCTTAGATTGGTTTTTCAGACACTTCGAGATCACGAATTGTACGCCAAGTTCAGTAAGTGTGATTTTTGGCTTGAGAGTATTAATTTTCTGGGGCATGTCATATCTAGTGCAGGAGTACAGGTTGATCCAGCCAAGGTAGAAGCAGTGCAGAGTTGGGAACGACCCACAACCCCACGGAGGTCAGAAGTTTTCTTGGCCTTGCTGGATATTGCAGAAGGTTTATTGAAGGTTTTGCATCTATCTCTGCACCTTTGACTGCTTTAACCAAGAAAGGGAATTTTCTGTGGACTGATGATTGTGAGAAGAGCTTTTTAGAGTTGAAGAAGAAGCTAACTACTGCACCAGTCCTTATCCTACCATCTGGAACTGGAGGATTTGTTGTGTATACTGATGCATCTAGGATTGAACTTGGTTGCGTTCTTATGCAGAATGGTCATGTTATTGCATATGCCTCTAGGCAATTAAAGTTGCATGAGAAGAACTATCCCACTCATGATTTGGAGATGGCAGCAGTTGTGCATGCACTCAAGGTATGGAGGCATTATCTTTATGGTGAACAATTTGAAGTATTTATCGACCATAAAAGTTTGCGTGATATCTTTTCCTAAGGATATTAACTGAGGCGCAGGAGATGGGTGGAGTTTCTTAAAGATTATGATTTTAATCTTAGTTATCATCCAGGCAAAGCAAACAAGGTAGCCGATGCTCTTATGTGAAGAAGCTCTTGTCCATGCAGATGCATAGAGAATGGAGAGATATGGAAACTCTTACCGATTGTACACCATGCTTAGCGCTGATCGATTGACATCGTTCTTGGGCCAGCTTGTCTATTGGCTCAAGATTGGTTGACAAGGTGAAAGAGGCCCAAGGACATTGTTGACATCCAATTTGCTTAAAAGGGCTGAAGTTTCCAAGTATCCAGATGGGACTATCATATATCAAGGAAGATTATGTGTAGCAGATGATATTAGCTTGAGGCAGGAGATTTTGGAAGAGGCACACAAATCACAGTACGCTATTCATCCTGGTGCAACCAAGATGTATCATGATTTGAAGAGGCAGTTTTGGTGGGAAGGAATGAAGAAGGATGTGGCAGAGTATGTGTCCAAGTGTTTGATATGCCAATGGTAAAAGCAGAACATAGGAGACCACAGGTCCATTGCAACCTTTGGAGATTCCACAAGTTGGAAGTGGGAACACATTACCATGGATTTTGTTACGGTGCTTGCCTCGTACTTAGGAAGCAATTTGATGCTATTTTGTCGGTGGATTGGCTAACTAAAAATTTCCACTTTTTGCCGATCAAGGAAGCTCAACCGACCGACAGCTTTGGTAAGGTTATATTTTGATAGCATTGTTAAATATCATGGTGTCCTTGTTTCCATTGTTTCAGAGTAGAGATTATGCAGTATGGAAGGGCTTGCAAGATGCTTGGGAACCCAAATGAAATTCTTCAAGATATCATCCTGCATCGAGGGCCAACTCGAGAGAACCATTCGTACATTGGAGGATATGTTGAGAGCAGGAGCTTTGAGAAAAGGAAAAGTTGGGATTCGCAATTGCCTTTGATAGAATTTGCTTACAACAAGCTTATCACTCTAGCATCAGACAAGACCATTTGAAGCTTTATATGGTAGACCATGCGTATCGCCTATCTGTTGGGAAGAAGTGGGAGAACGGAGTTTGATTGGACCCGATTGGGTTCAAGATAGTAACGAGAAGATCCAGTGTTATTCTACAAAAGCTACTTATGTACCCGTAGTCGCCGAAGAGCTATGCCGACTTGAAAAGAAGAGATGTGCAATTTGAGGAGGGTGATCATGTGTTCTTGAAGGTCTCTCCATCCAAGGGAGTTATTCGATTCGGTCACCGCTTGAAAGTTGAATCCAAGATATATCGACCGTTCCAGATTGAGAAGCGGATTGGAGAAGTAGCATACCGGTTAGCTTTGCCGCCTGCTATGTCGAGAGTGCATCCCGTGTTCCATGTCTCCTTGTTGCGGAAATATGTATCGGATCCGACCCATATCATTAACTTTGCGGAGATTGAGGTGCAGCCCAATTTGACTTTTGATGAACACCCGGTTCGGATTACGGATCGGATGGTGAAGTAACTCAGGAACCGAGTGATTCCGATGGTGAAAGTCTTATGGAAGCATCATTCGACGAATGAATCGACTTGGGAAGTGGAGGAAGATATGAGACGGCAGCATCCCCTTTTGTTCGGTAAGCCTTGATTAGAAATTTCGGGTCGAAATTTTTTTTTAGGAGGGTAGATTGTAACATTCGTTTTTTTTATTATAGGTTAAAGATAATTTTAAATTAATTTTTATGTGCGTTTTATTGTTATTTAAACCCTTCTCCATTTATCCTTTATTTTTACCCAATTTTTCCCCCTCTCCGTACCCTAGTTTAATCGTCGCCGTCTCCCCTCGCGAAACCGTCTTCGCGAAGGCGAGCAGCACCGTCGGCCTCCTCGTCCCCCCCTCTCTCTCCGTCGCCGCTTTCCTCTCTCCGCGAGCGCCTCCACGCGGTCACCGCGGTGCCACCGTCGCCGACGTCAGCGGCGACGTCCCGCGCCGCCCGCGGCCGCCCTCGTCCGCGCGTGCACACACGCGGCACCCGCCCCCCGTCAACGCGCTCGCGCGACCGCCCCGCCTCACGCGGCCAGCCGCCCGCCCGCGCGGCCGCCAGCGGCCGCCCCGGTCAATGCCCACGCCCGGCGCACACCTCGCCCGCGCGACCTCCCGCCTCTCGCGCGCCGTGCGCTCCCCGGCCGCCGTGCGCTCTCCGCGCCCGTGCGCCGCCCCCTATCAACCGCCGTAAGCATCCTCTCTCCTATCCTATCATTCTCTCTCTTTTATCTATTGCCCTATCATGATATTCTTCTCTTCAATTATTTTTTCTAAAATTTTCCCTTGATACAATGAAATTATTTTTCTTGTGTATACTCTTTTTCCAAAGCAACCTAAGTGGTGTGATTTAACCCTTTTTCGACCGGCTTCAAGCGGTACATTGCGTCGTCAACGTTCGATATCTTTTTCGTCTCAATTTTCGATATCTCCAAAGACGGTTTCCGGTAGGCACTCTTGACGTGTCTACTATCATTTAAATCACATACTTTAAAAAATCTCCATGACTTGTAGTAATTGGCCTATTTTATTAACGGTTGGTGGATTGTGGTTAGATAGTACTTCCTCTTTTGTGCATAATTAAGGATCATGGTATGATATTATATATGTCATTTATAGCATGTTGATTGGTAGATCTCGAGTCGATTACATCCCGGTTCAAGAGTACTCTTTGTTACCCTTTTAAACTACTCTCCTTGTACAGGTGGTGTTATGTTAACCTTATTAGTTAATGCCTTTTCTAATAATATTAAATCTGATTTTTTGGTTATGTTATGACCTTTTAACCAAGAGATAAATCTGATTGGGTGGTTACTATATGTTTGGTTGAGTGTTTGATGTGGTATTCATGATAGTCTTAAGTTATGTTTGTCATTTCATGGTTCTAGTATCATAAGTGTGTTATTTAGATATTGTTGTTCATATCAATTGCATTGATAGCATGTTGGTCATAGCATGATATGGTGTATGTCATCTCTTGCATATTCCGGTTATGGCATGGCATAATTAGGTGGATGCATGATGCATTAATGAATGTAAATGGAACAACTACACCAGACTAGTTAGTCGTGACCCGAGGGCAGCGGAGGTTAGAACAGTCCGGTGCATCCTTCGATCCCGGATACCGCGGTTTGTCCCTGTGCCACCAATCGCCTAGGTGCACTATGGGATTTCGTTTAGCTATATGGTACGTTTATATATGATAGATCCGTTGTAGTTTGTTGAGGTGGCAAGACGACGCTTTCCTTGCTAATAAGAAAAGGTGTGGTGCTTACTAGAGGATAGGTGCATTTATTTTCATAGCATGGTATAGGTGTTCTTGTTTATTTCTTAGCATATTAAGTTGCATTGTGTGATGTAAATGTCTTGGTTTTAGTTCATCATTTTATGGAGCATATATACAGGTGTCTATGCATACGTTCATACCCTCTTTTAGGTCAAGTTATGGTTCATATAGGGTGCTGGTCGTCATGGACATAGGGCTGGTTGGTGGTGTAAAAGATGTGATTTAAGTCAATTGTTAATGTATTAACTAGTTTTACTTATATGTTTATAAAGGGTGCAGTGTCCGGGTATTTATTTAAATATCATTCTAGGGCCTTTTGGCTATCCGATCTCGGCGGATGATGGAGTGCCTACCGAGTCATTTTATATGACTCACCCCGTGGTTTAATTATTTCAACAGTGTCTTGAGGAGGAGGAGAATACTGAAGCGGTCTTGGAAGACACGCCATTGGTGGAGCAGGATTACACCGACCTTGGAGATGCTTGATTTTCGTGTTCTTGGTCTTTGAGATGGTCGCTTAGTTACTATAACATTATTTTTCAGCACTTAATGAAGTCTCATTGGAGTTGTTTAGATTGTTTAATTCTAGACCTTTAGTTATGTTACGTTGTTAGTTTGATCTTGGAGTTGTGAACGGTTTAGTTTGTGATTTGATGTTGATCTCGATGTTGGATTAGTTCATGGTAAATTTGGTTATGTTTGGTGATTGTGTTTTTGTTACCAAACCTCCCTATTTCCGGGTTTTATCCCGCTGTCATAATCCGGAAAAAAAAAATCCGCTGCATTTTCCGGGTCGTGACACGATATGTATCATTTATGCCTGCCACAAACTTATATTTGAATCATTTGAATTTGAATTTGTATGTTGAACATGCATATGTCACAATTGCATTTGCATAATTTAAAAATATACTAAATTGAGCTTCCCGACCTAAGGCTAGTTCACCTGAGGGCAACATGTTTGTTAGTTTGACTAGAATATCCAATGGTCCCGAATACCGCAATGTTGTCTGTGTCATTCTCTTGACATACGGGGATTAACTTAGAGTTAGGTCTAGAAGTGTTTCGTGCAAGTGATAAGATTTACATTACACATCACATTTAGGGTGCATTTGGATCTATGTAAATATTCAAACGGATGAAAGTATCTTACACGTAGTAGTCACTTTTTAATGGAAAAGAAAAATCAAATATCCTATTTGGTATATAAGAACATGATTTTCTTGATTTTTTTTAACATTTTGGTTGCTTGTAAAATATTTTAAATTTTTTTTGTTTAACTTTTAGAAGGTAAATTATGTATCATGACCAAAATTATATTGTTTACAAATTCTTTTTTTTTGAAACAGTTTTAAGGATAGTAAGAACCACGATATATTAGGTTGATGATCAAGTTTTATAGATTCTTTTCTCTTAGCTTACGCTATAAATTATTCTGATATGTTTTTGGCCTTTTCTACTAAAATTTCATCTAGTTGTAAGTAAATTTTAAAAGTAAAAAAAATAATTTTGTATTTTAAAGAAAGAAGCTACATCATTTATTACTATGCGACTTATAGCTTATTTTTAATGAAAAGATGGTTTTAACCAATAAATATCTTTTTTCAATTTTTTCATCTTATTTTTTATGTAAAAAATCATGTAAAGTATTTTTTATTACTTAAAAAATGCTTTGAGGATGTCTGAATCAATGAAAAATATGTTAATTTTTAAAAAATATTTTTTTATAAAAACTATGTTTATTTTAAAATTATTTTGATTTTTTATAAGCTGTTCATAATAAAATATTTATAAGCATTTATTCTATTAAAATCTAAATTACATATTTAAATACAAAATTTAAAAATAAAAATTTAAAATAAATGTTTTTTTTATCAATTTAAAAACAATTGAGTATGATGGCGTATTTTACTTAGTTTTTATATATTTTTGAAAAAAATTATTTAAGTAATATATTAAATCAACAAAATTTTACGTCTTAAATATCTTAAAAATAAATTTTTATATTTATTTTTTAATATTTTTATTTAATGATTTGAAAACTAATAAAATTTGTATGTAAATTTCCAGAAATAAAAATGCTCGAAAACATTTAAAATTGTATGTATATTTTGATAGGTGCACATATCATGCTCCGTTGGCCAGAAAACAATGTACGCCGTAATTTGGCAGATGCCAAGTTCTAGTTTTAAAAGCAGTCAACGGAGTACATTTTAAGTTGACCCAAAATTTACATGCTACCAAATAAAACGGTGGAGCACCCTTTCTGGAAAACAAGGCCACGGCGGCCGTTCGATAGGGATCCAAATGGACTCTTGGATTCAGTTCATGCTACCGAAATTAACTGACAATTTAGATTATTAATAGGCAAGTAAAATCTAATGGGGGTGTTTGGTTGCATTTTAATTTTTAAAAATATTTCATGATAAAAAATTAAAATATAATACCAAACAAGATAATTTTATAAGTGAAAATGTGACAATGAATGTGTTTGGCAAAAAAATTTAAATTTTTAAAAATGATAATGAGGTGTTTGGTAGCATTTTAAATTCAATTTTCATCAACTATTGTTTCAAAATTTCAATTTTCCCCTCATGTAATTTAAAACCTGAACTACTGTTTCAAGATACAATGTTTCAATTAACCCAAGCAAATGAAAATGCTGCAAAATTTTCATAACCGCTCAATAACAATCTACTAATTATTACCGAATTACCAAATTACCATTTCGACGGAGGATGTTCACTCCACCGGGAGACCGAGGTGATCTGGACTCCATCGCCCCAGCGGACAGCGGTTCATGGCCGTCGCAGCACAGAGAGCAGGCAGGCAATGACGAGACCCGCAACCCAGCGGCGCACGAAGGAAACAACGAAGAACAGTAAGAATCATGGTGGAGAAGAAGGGAAAAATCTGCGACAAGGGGGGCGCCTGTCGATTCACAGATATTCCTTCAGATCTGCGAGAGGGCGGGAGCAGATTGCTCTGCCGGGCCACCTTTCACGGGCATCCTCCTCCCCCGCCGCTGCCTCTCAACGTTGATCGGAGGGAGAACAGCGCCCGCCCGGCCAGTCATCACGGCGGAGATCGATCCGGCCGAGATCGAGCAGGAAGCAGATGGGCAGGAAGTACCGAGTGCGGAGGCCAGGACGCTTCGCGAACGCTGATGGCGCCGCTGGGAAGCGCCGGGAGGGCTTCGCGAGGGAGGGCTTCGTGAGGCCGCCGCTGGGAGCCGGGCCGCCGCTGGGAAGCGCCGGGAGGAAGCGCCGGGAGGGCTTCGCGAGGCCGCTGCTGGGAAGCGTCGGGAGGAGAGGGCTTCGCGGGGAGAGGTAGCGTCGGGAGGAGAGGGCTTCGCGAGGGCTTCGAGAGGCCGCCACTGGGAAGCGTCGGGAGGAGAGGAGACATTGGGTTTCACTTTCAAAAAAAAAAGTGGTCTCGACCACTTTCTTTTTTACAATACCCTTTCGGTGAAAAGCATTTTTAAGATAAAAAACGATAGAACGAGCCAAACAAAGTTTAAAGGTCACTTTCATTACAATTTTTAAAAATTAAAATAAAAATCCCCATTATCATGCAACCAAACACCCCATAAAGATAAATAAAGTTGCATTAGGATGCATTAGTTCTACTTTTTTTGTCATTAGTTGTCTTATTTATTTTGTTTCGCTATAACAATTTTAGTCTTTATCGACAATTTCTTTAAGCAAGTAAATCTTATTTTGTATGAAAATTATTCATCATGTTTTGGTTTGCATATAAAAATTATGCATGTTGTATCATATATTTTTTCACGGTGGCTCATTCTTTTTAATTAAGTATTTTTCGGAGAATCAAAATTATGCAACAAAATGAATTGAGAAAAAATTTAAAGAGTCAGTTGATTTGAAATTAGATAATATGTATAGATAAAAAATTTCAAGTTAATTAAAGATTATTTAGATTATCATTGTTTTGATTCAGGTTAATTGAAGATTATTTATATTATTATTATTTTGATTGTATAGTTATAAAAAATAGTTGATAAAGATCATAAAATTATTCCAATGAGTATTTGAAGATTGTGTGTATTCTTTGTTTATAAACTATTATATTTTATGAACAAAATACTCAATGTTTCCGCCTTTGGTTGAGCGTGTGACAATTTAAATGCTATATGGATCACGCGAAGATGAGGAGAGTCGAATGAAGGATCAACGTAGAGGCTAAAAAAAATGAAATGGTCAAGAAACAAAGTTAGGGCACAACAGTAACAACTGACTAAATCAGCTGACTGATCCAACAACTGTGCTGTTGTTGTTGGTAGTCCACTGATTTAATCTCTTAACATCTTCACAAAGTGGCATGTGTAGACATGCCAAATTAGCTTGATTCGGAGCTCCAGACTCTTATTCCATAGGCGATATCCTTTATTTGACCATTATCTGATCCGGATTATCTCGTGGACATGAACTAAGGACATGGGTGGAGCCCCTCGCAAGTTGAGAATGGACCAATGATTTCCGGAATATTGCCGTAACCTTCAAGCGAGAGTCGCACGTGAACTGTAAAAACATGAAGCCTGCTCGATGACCGACCTTGAATGGTCCATAATTGAAGGTCTCGGGAATCCCGCATGTGTTCCGTAACATTCAGGGTTTCCTAAGAGTCATTTCGGTAGGCGTCGGTCAATGACGGCTTTCATTACGGCTTTTTTGATCTGTGCTGACACGGCTATCCCGGACCACATGTTAGGCCTTTCCGGTCATCACCGGGTCTTTTCAAGTCATCCGGGTCGATTCTAGCCGAATATTTTCATCAACCGGGGCCATATAGCCATTTCGGTCAATTTTAGGGTTTCCCGGCTTTTCCAAGTTTCAGTTCACGTTTACCGGGTTAATATCAAATTTTTTGATGACTTCGGGTTTTCCGGTCGTACCGGACTTGTTCGGTCATCATTTTAAGTCATCCCCAGTTGACCCGAGATTTCTCGATCGGAATCGTGCTCTTTCGGATCTTCGCCACGGGTTTCGGCTTTCAGCGAGAGGGTAAACTGGTAGAAAGCCCCGTGTGAACATATCAGGAGTCATGCCGGCTGGTTTACCGACTTAAGGAGGTGCGGTTGAAGGCCCTCTTTCCAACGCGACAAACGGGAGCCGAATCGGACATCCCGTTTGCAAGATACGACTCGCGGAACACGCGCGCAGGAGAGAGAGTGTACTGCGCCCCCGCTCCCTTTGAAAGAGGAGGGCGCGCCCTGCACGCCCTCAAACTGGGGGCACGCCCTGCGCGCCCCCGATTCCTTTGAAAGGCGGGGGCGCGGTTAGTTTCTTTAAATCGCAAATTACCCCGATTAGCACCTTCTAAACCGGATTTTTGGAAGGTTTCCGCGGAGGATTTTCGATTATTTGTACCGTGCCCCCGGTTCGGGGGCGCTTTACGTATGTCAAGTCGATTTTTAGCAATTTCCGGAAGATTCCATCAATTTTTAGCAGTGTGACGCGTAACACGCCCCCGCTCCCTTTGAAATAGGGGGGCGCGCAGACCGCGCCCCCGAACTGGGGGCGCACCCTGCGCGCCCTTGGTTTTAGGGTGCGCCCTGCGCGCCCTCGTCCCCTTTGAAAAGCGGGGGCGCGGTCGGTCCAGTTTCCAAATTTTGCACCGGCTTCCTTCCCCTATAAATTGAGGGTCATTCTCAACGACCCAAGGTTAATCCCTGATGCCTAGCTCGTCCAAAGATCATCCAAGCTCTTCTCCAAAGCCGTCCCAACGTCCAAAGGCGATCCGAAGTCAAGAGATCGATCCCGAGGTGAAGGAGAAGGCTCGATCCCGGTGTTCTGCATCAGCCAACTTTATCGACTTCTTAAGAAAATCAGAGATTCCTTCTGCAAAAGTCTTCAACATATAAGATTTTCATCTCTTTGTCCTCTTTCATCTCCAACTGATGACACTCAATTCCGACTTGCCGTTTGTTCGTGGCAATTGCTACACTGAGGGCGCGCATCCAGGTTCTGTTTTCTATATTCTCTCACTTTTAGAATTTTTACTGACTTCTACAGGAGTATTTCGGAGAAGTCATCAACATAGGAACTCTTCCTTTCTGAGTCCTCCGTCTACTCCAACAAACAGTACTCCATTCTGACATTGGGATCGTCCTTAGCATCCTCTTCACCAAAGTCGCGCCAGAAGGGTGCAAAGGCTACCCGAACCGGCCTTCTTCAACCAACTCGGCTTCAACTCAAGCCGATCCATTCCATAAACTTTTTCAACTCCCTTAACTCAGTTTATTTATTATTTTAAAGCATATTTTAGTTCATTTACATCATTTTTACATAATCATAAAAAATACACAAAAAAGGGGTTAGGACTTGCCTCAATCCGGTGAGTTCGATTCCAATTGCTTCTTTCTCATATTCTCTCTACAGTTACTACACTTCCCATAGTTATAATCATTTTCTTTCACTTGGTTTATTGTTCTAGTTGCACATGTCTATCAAGCTAGCATCGGTTGGAAACTCTTCTTCATCGGCCGGCCGAAGAAGAAGAAGGTTGAACCCATATCCCGATCTCCCACACTAAGGTACACGGTCAAATCAACTCATATTTTGTTTTTATTCTATAAAGCGGAGTCCGCGGCTCCTGGCGACCACATTTTTCATGTTTTAATTTCATCTCCTCCGCACTCTCCTCCCACATGACCCGAACTATCTCCGGTGCTCGAGCGACGCCGTGAGATGAAAGTTCGGGGATCAATGTGAGTGTGGGATCGAGGTGAGGACATTTTACCGCTTTCCGAGTGTTTTTCAATTCACTCCCCCCTTTTTTTCTCCCTCTTCTATCTTTCACCTTCTTATCTTGAGGTGCCGATCCGGAACCCGTTTTCGGAGTCGACAGCGTGTTACAATCTATCCTCTTTAAAGATTTGACATCCACGTCAAGATTACACACATCATATATCACATACCCATGCAAGTTACATGGACCTTCCGGCTGGGTCATCCTCTGATACCATTTATAACGACCAACTAAATTTTAAGTTAATTAAAGATTATTTAAATTATCATTATTTTAATTCAAGTTAATTGAAGATTATTTAGTTTATCATTATTTTGATTGTATAGTTATAGAAATTAATTGATAAATATCATAAAATTATTTCAATGAGTATTTGAAGGTTGTATGTATTCTTTGTTCATAATCAATTTTTTGATTTTATAAAAAAAGTACTCAATGTTTCTGCCTCTGGTTGAGAGCGTGACAATTTAAGTGCTATATGGATCACAGGAGGATGAGGAGCGTCGAATGAGGGATCGATGCAGTGGCCTAAAACAATGAAAATGTCAGGAAACAAAGCTAGGGCACAACTATAACGACCGAATAAATTAGCTGATTGGCTCAACAACTGTGCTACTTCTCAAAAGGTCACCCATCTTCCAGGGATAACACACTTAACTTCGGAGTTCTTTCAACTCAACTTGCGAAAAATAGTTAACCGTTGTTGTTGATAGTCCATTAATTTAATCTCTTAACACATTCACAATCTGGGGTGTTACAATCTATCCCCCTTAAAGACTTGATGCATCTCAAGACCACACACATCACATATCACATACCTAGGAGAGTAACATGGACCTTCTGACTGGGTCATCCTCTGATACCATTTGTAACGATCGACTAAATATATTTGAAGGTTGTGTGTATTTTTTGTTAATAAACTATTCTATTTTTGGAACAAAATACTCAATGTTTCTGCCTCTGGTTGAGGGCGTGACAAATTAAGTGCTATATGGATCATGGAAGGATGAGGAGCATCGAATGAGGGATCAACATAGAGGCTCAAAAAAAATAATGAAGTGGTCAGGAAACAATGTTAGGGCATAAATGTAACGATTGACTAAATCAGCTGACTGGCCCAACAACTATGTTACTTCCTAGGAGGTCGCCCATCCTCCAGGGGTAACATGCTTAACTTTAGAGTTTTTTTCAACTCAACCTTCGAAAAATAGTTAACCGGTGTTGTTGGTAGTCCATTGATTTAATCTCTTAACATATTCACAAACTTGGGTGTTACAATCTATCCCTTTTAAAGACTATACATCCTCATTAAGACCACACACATCACATATGACATACCCAGGTGAGTCATATGGACATTCGGGTTGGGTCATACTTTGATATCATTTGTAACAATTGACTAAATATATTTGAAGGTTGTGTGTATTCTTTGTTCATAAACTATTCTATTTTATGAACAAAATTCTCAAGGTTTCTGCCTCTACTTGAGGGCATGACAATTTAAATGCTATCTGGATTACAGGAAGATGAGGAGCATCAAATGAAGGATCAATTCAGAGGCCCCAAAAAAAATGGAATGGTTAGGAAGCAAAGTTTGGGCACAACTGTAACGACTGGCCAAATCAACTGACTAGCCTAACAATTGTGCTACTTCTCAGGAGGTCATCCATCCTCTGGGGATAGCACGCTTAACTTTGAAAATTTTTCAACTCAACCTCTAAAAAATGGTTAACTAGTGTTGTTGGTAGTCCACTGATTTAATCTCTTAACATATTCATAAATTGGGGTGTTACAATCTATCCCCCTTAAAGACTTGAAGTCCTCGTCAAGACAACACGCATCACATATCACATACCCAGATGAGTCGCATGGACCTGCCAGCTGGGTCATCCTCTGATACCATTTGTAACGACTGACTAAATATATTTGAAGGTTGTGTGTATTCTTTGTTCATAAACTATTCTACTTTATGAACAAAATACTCAATGTGTCTGCCTTTGGTTGAGGGCTTGACAATTTAAGTGCTATATAGATCACAGGAGGATGAGGAGCATCGAATGAGGGATCAATGCAGAGGCCCAAAAAAAGTGAAATGGTCAGGAAACAATGTTAGGGCACAACTATAATGACTAACTAAATTAGCTAACTGGCCCAACAACTGTGCTACTTTGTAGGAGGTCACTCATCCTCCGGAGATAACACGCTTAACTTTGGAGTTCTTTCAACTCAACCTTTGAAAAATGGTTAACCGGTGTTGTTGGTAGTCCACTGATTTAAACTCTTAACATATTCATAAACTGTCATGTTACAATCTATTCTTCTTAAAGACTTGACGTCCTCATCAAAACCACACAGATTATATCACATACTAGGTGAGTCTCATGGACCTTCCATCTTGGTTATCCTCTGATACCATTTGTAATGATTGACTAAATCAGTTGATTGGCCTAACAACTATGCTACTTTTCAGTAGGTCACCCATCCTCCAAGGATAGCATGCTTAACTTCAGAGTTCTTTCAACTCAACCTCCAAAAGATGGTTAACTGGTGTTGTTGGTAATTCATTGATTTAATCTGTTAACATATTCACAAACCATATGTTAGAACAACATGATAAAGAAAAAAATAAATGATATTGCTATTGTAAGGAATCGTCCATTAAAATTTGGTGCAGCGGAAGCGACGATTCCTATGGGTTCCTTTAGAATCCGTCTCAATCAGAACCGAACGACGAAAACCGAAAACCGATCAAATCGGGTTCGAATATACCTGATAGGGATTCATATAATCCCATGGAGAGGAAGGAGATGAGTTTCTCAAGCTCTCCAAACCGTTCAAGCATCCGGTCTCCAGCAGTATCCACACGAACTTCACCCACAGCAGGTTCTCCCTTCGCGCCAGCCTCGAGAACTCTTCCCGAACGGAGCTCCATCGACCATGGACACCTTCTAAAGAGAAGAGGAGGTAGGGAGGAGGCTTGGGACGTGGTTTTCACCCTTGGCTTGATGGGGTTTGGCTGAAACCATTAGTATTTATAGAGAATTATGGAATTTTTCATTAAAACCCAAAATCTCTATAAATTACGTCCTTGCCCCTGTACTTGTGGATAAGTCCTTTTGTGTGTGACCCACTAGTCCCAATAGCCTATTTGGTTGAGGCCTAAATAAAATAGAACAATTCTATTTAATTTAATTTAATCCGTTATCCGATAACAGGTTAATCGGCCTACCGATCATGAAGGGTACAAGCCACATCCCATGATCCCAAATGGCTATGGGGATAATCTCATCTCCATTGAGCCTTTCCATCATCAGTTACCACATGGATATAAACCCTCATCCATCCAATGTCCCGGTCGGAAAGGAGTACGGCATCGACTGTCAACTCCTTAGTGTACCGACTCTATAGGATCCTGTACTCGGAATTGGATCAATTGGAAAACTCCTTTTCCAATTATCCTATCTACCCTGGCCAGGGATTTATAGTACTATCCCATTGGACATTCACTCTCTCACTTACCGAGAGTGGATGATCCCTTGTTGTCTGCTCAATTGCCTCCATCGGATTTTCCTTGTACCCGATCCATCGCTATATAGGACCATCTAAATTGTGATCCATAAGTCAATGGTCAAAGCACAAGTTCCACCCAACAAGGCATCTTTGGCGACTCAGGTCAAAGGTCCAATCATGCAACCGTGATGATAGAAAACCCTGATAGACAGTTCGGTAAGATACCATTCAGGGTTTCTAATTCAGTCAGTTCAGTGAACTCATTCAACTAATGAGCACCTGCATGTGTATCTCAGTGTCTCCACACTAATGACCAATGAGATCGGTCGTCCTCATAACATGAGAAGACATCACATACACTAGTCTATCCGGATCCTTGATGTCCCGTCTCAAGTATCCTATGACTAGGAACATTTAGATCAAATACCTCTAGATGATCAATCTCATTATCATGATCTCATCATGATTTAATCATCATTGTATTTGATCAAGGACTTCATTATGATGTTCGCTTCTAATAAGAGCTTATAATGAAGATTTGCCTAATTAATTGAATGAGATATTTCTAGAATTGTCGAATCATATCATATATGATTGGCTTGTAGGGCATACATTTCTATCAGCTATTTCACTAAACATAGGGAAACACTAAAATAGGAGTGCAATTGAGATAAGTGCTTTGAAAATGTTATGTAAATGTAATACTTATTAACGTTTATTCTAAACAAGTTTTACAAACATGTATGCTAAGCTCAAGAAGCACCTCGAGTACATTTTGCATCACAAACAAGTTTACTTACTTCTCATTAGATGGAGAGAATTTTAGTGCATATGTGTTGCAATATTTATTGGAGCATATCTTACCATTCACAAACAAACATTTTGCCAAATCAAAGCCTGCATTTATTAAATTTTGTACATAGTAATTCTCTAAAATATTATAATACATATAATTATAAAATTTTACTTTTGTTCTTATTCATTGATTAAATATATCAAAATATCATTTTATACAAATCAAAACAATTTGATCAAATTATTCTTGCTACAATCAATCCTCAACTCCAATAATGAAGTGATGCATTTATGGCTCAAATTAAAATTTATAGTGCATAAATCTTAATCTAAATGTTGTATTTAAAATATCTTCACTCTACTTTTTTAGTTGGTGTTTGCTTGATTTGATATCAATCTAGTTCAACTTGTGATAGTCATAGTAATGGTACATTCCACTCTGACACACTTGGTTGGGTAAAATTTTTTCCAATTAATATTGCTTCTTTAATTTGATTAATTCTGTAGAGAACATGATATAAGGAGTTATTAAGATAAGTCAGGTTCTTAAGATAGGATCAACTCTATTTCACAATTTAATAAAGAAACATAGAGACCTTCAAGAATAATGTTTACATATTCTTTAAACCTCTTATTATTCCAAAGAGACATGGTAGCCTTTATGAAAATCACACTATCTAGAAAAGCTTGATAATCTATATTTATAAATTTGGTTGCTTTTTTGTTGGAATTATTGTAAGGAATCACCCTATATAGTTTGGTGCAACAATTCTATGAGTTTATGTTGATCTTGTCTCAAAGGTGAGCGATGAAAACTGAATACCGAATAAAATAGTTTCAAATATACTTGCTAGGGGTTCATTTAATCTCTTGGAGAAGAGAAGGAAAATTTTTTAAGATCTTTAAATTATCCAAATGCATGGTCTCTAGAAGTATCCACACTAACTTTCTCCATAGTCAAATCTCCTTGGCGTCTGACCTTCCAACTCGTCCGTAATGGCTTTCTCTCACCTCTTGGAGGTAGCCACCATGGGAGAACACGCTGAAGAGGGTGGAGCACTAAATTGAAATCATTGACTTGATGAGATTTGGCTCAATTCACTATTCTTTATAAAAATCGAATTTTTTTACAAAAAACTCTTAATTTCTATAAACTGCTCTCATACCCACAAATTTACTGATCACTCCATATATATGTGTGACTGACTAGGTCCAATAACCTATTTTATTAAGGCCTAATTAAAATAGAAAAATTCTATTTAATTAAATTAAATTCATTATCTGATAATAAATTTAACGACCTACCGATTATGAAAGGTATAAGTTATATTTCATGATTTCAAACGATTGTGGAGATAAATTTATCTCAATTGAGCCTTTCCAACATCAATTACTATATGGATATAAACCCTCATTTATTCAATGTCCCAGTTGAATAAAGGTATGACATTTACTATTAATCCCTTAATATACCGACACTATGAGTTATCAAATCAATTGAGAATCTATGTTTTCAATTATCCTCTCTACACTGGCCAGAGATTTAGAGAACTATTCCATAGGACATTCACTCTAACATACTAAGAGTGGATGATCTCTTGTTGCCCACTCAATTGCCTTAAGTTGGTTTCACTTGTACCCAATCCATTGTTGTACATGACCATTAAATTGGTGATCTATAAGTCAATGGTCAAAACACAAGATCTGCCCAACAAGGCATGTTTAGTGACTTAAGTCAAATATCCAACCGTACAACTATGATAAAAAATCTTAATCGACAATTTAATAAGATACTATTTAGGGTTTATAATTGGGTCAGTTCAGTGAACTCATTCGACTAATGAGCACGTATCTGTGTATCTTAGTATCTCTACACTAATGACCAATGTGATTGGTCATCCTCATCATATAAGAAGACATTGAATACACTAGTCTATCTAGGTCATTGATATCCCATCTCAAGGGTCCTATGACTAGATCACATACCTCTAGATGATTAATCTCATTATTATAATCTCTTCATGTTTCAATCATCATTGTATGAAATTAAGGACTTCATTATGATGTATGCTTCTAATATGAGATAGTAATGAAGGTTTGACTATTTATTTGAATGAGATATTTCTATGATTCTTGAATCATATTATATACGATTGGCTGATAAAATATTCATTTTTATCAATCTTTCACTTGCACTACAACCAATTACTCATTTGGTTGATTTATATTAGCTTAAGGTGACACTTAAATAGTTTTTGGGTTACTACTTTAGTTAATGAATCTGTAATGTTATTAGCAGAAGATATTCCATCTTTTAATTATATCTCTCTTAGTTGCAATGTCTTTGACCATATGTCATAGTCATAGAAATTTTAAACTTCTAATGAGTTATCAACTCATCCCATTATTTTCATAAAATAATGGCACATTTTTTTAGATAGTTGGGACAATCTTATATCTTAGACGAACATCTTCATCTAGACTACTTTTTAAGCATTCATTATGTATTATACTTTACGTTAGTTATAGAATTTTCAATATTTTTTAGCATGGAACTTTTAGAAATGTAAGCCCTACAAGCCAATCATATATGATATGATTAGACATTTCTAGAAATATATCATTTAATTAACTAGGCAAATCTTCATTACTAGCTCTTATTATATGCAAATATCGTAATGATGTCATTGGTCACATACAATGATGATTGAATCATGATGATATCATGATAATGAGATTGATCATCTAGAGATATATGATTTAAATGTTCCTAGTCATTGGATGCTTGAGACGGGGCATTAAGGATCTAGAAATACTAGTGTATGTGATGCCTTCTCATGTGATGAAAATGACCGATCTCATTTGTCATTAGTATGGAGACGCTGAGATACACATACATGTGTTTATTAGTTGAATGAGTTCACTGTACTGACCATAATATAAATCTTAAATGGTATCTTATCAAACTATCGATCAAGGTTTTCAAACATCAGGTTGCGTGGTTAGACCTTTGACCTGAGTCACAAAAGATGTCGTGTTGGGCGAAACTTGTGCTTTGACCATTACTTACGAATCATCATTTTGATGGTCTAGTATAGCGATGGAACGAGTACTAGGAAAACCCAATGGAGAAAATTGTGTAAGGAATCGTCCATAAAAGTTTGGTGTAGCGGAAGCGACGATTCCTATGGGTTCCTTTAGAATCCGTCTCAATCAGAACCGAACGACGAAAATCGAAAACTGATCAAATAGGGTTCGAATATACCTGATAGGGATTCATATAATCCCATGGAGAGGAAGGAGGTGAGCTGCTTAAGCTCTTCAAACCGTTCAAGTGTGCGGTCTCCAGCAGTATCCACACGAACTTCATCCACAACAGGTTCTCCCTTCGCGCCGGCCACGAGAACTCTTCCCGAACGGAGCTCCATCGACCATGGACACCTTCTTGAGAGAGGATGAGGTAGGGAGGAGGCTTGGGACGTGGTTTTCACCTTTGTCTTGATGGGGTTTGGCTGAAACCATTAATATTTATAGAGTTTTATGGAATTTCTCATAAAAACCCAAAATCTCTATAAATTACGCCCTTGCCCCTGTACTTGTGGATAAGTCCTTTTGTGTGTGACCCACTAGGCCCAATAACCTATTTGGTTGAGGCATAAATAAAATAGAACAATTCTATTTAATTTAATTAAATCCGTTATCCGATAACAGATTAATCGTCCTACCGATCATGAAGGGTACAAGCCACATCCCATGATCCCAAATGGTTATGGGGATAATCTCATCTCCATTGAGCCTTTCCATCATCAGTTACCACATGGATATAAACCCTCATCCATCCAATGTCCCGGTCGGAAAGGAGTACGGCATCGACTGTCAACTCCTTAGTGTACCGACTCTATAGGATCATGTACTCGGAATTAGATCAATTGGAAAACTCCTTTTCCAATTATCCTATCTACCCTAGCTAGGGATTTAGAGTACTATCCCATAGGACATTCACTCTCACTTACCGAGAGTGGACGATCCCTTGTTGTCCGCTCAATTACCTCCATCGGATTTTCCTTGTACCCGATCCATCGCTATATAGGACAATCTAAATTGTGATCCATAAGTCAATGGTCAAAGCACAAGTTCCACCCAACAAGGCATCTTTGGCGACTCAGGTCAAAGGTCCAACCATGCAACCGTGATGATAGAAAACCTTGATAGACAGTTCGGTAAGATACCATTCAGGGTTTCTAATTCGGTCAGTTCAGTGAACTCATTCAACTAATGAGCACCTGTATGTGTATCTCAGTGTCTCCACACTAATGACCAATGAGATCGGTCGTCCTCATCACATGAAAATACATCACATACACTAGTCTATCCGGATCCTTGATGTCCCATCTCAAGTATCCTATGACTAGGAACATTTAGATCAAATACCTCTAGATGATCAATCTCATTATCATGATCTCATCATGATTTAATCATCATTGTATTTGATCAAGGACTTCATTATGATATTCGCATCTAATAAGAGCTTATAATGAAGATTTGCCTGATTAATTGAATGAGATATTTCTAGAAATGTCGAATCATATCATATATGATTGGCTTGTAGGGCATACATTTATATCAAATTGAGCGGACAATAAGGGATCATCCACTCTCGATAAGTGAGAGTGAATGTCCTATGGGGTAGTACTCTAAATCCCTGACAACGTAGATAGGATGATTGAAAAATGAGTTTCTATTCAATTTCGAGTACAGGATTCTACAAAGTCGGTACTGAGGAGGTGACAGTCGATATTGTACTCCTTTTTGACCAGGATATTGAATGGATGAGAGTTTATATCTATGTGGTAACTAATGATGTAAAGGCTTAATGGAGATAAGATTATCCGCATAGCCATTTGGGATCATAGGATGTGGTTCGTATCCTTCATGATCGGTAGATTGATTAATTTGTTATTGAATAATGAATTTAATTTAATTGAACATAATTATTCTATTTTAATTAAGTCTCAACCAAATAGGCTATTGTGTAAGGAATCATCCTACAAAATTTTGGTGCAGCGAAAGTGACGATTCTTATAGGTTCATTTAGAATCTATCTTAATAAGAACCGAACGACGAAAACCAAAAATCGATCAAAATGGGTTTGAATATACCTGATAGGAATTCATATAATCCCATGGAGAGAGAATATGAGCTTCTCAAGCTCTAAAAACTGTTCAAGTGTTTGGTCTCCAGTGTACACGAACTTCATCTACAACAGGTTCTCCCTTCGCACCAGCCTCGAGAACTACAATAGGTTCTTCCTTTGCAATGCCTTCTAGAGAAAGAAGGAGGTAGGGAGGAGGTTGAAGATGTGGTTTTCACCCTTGGCTTGATAGGGTTTGACTGGAACCTTTAGTATTTATAAAAAAATTTAGAATTTTTCATAGAAATCCAAAATCATCATAAATTACACCTTTGCCCCTGTACTTATGGATAAGTCGTTATGTGTGTGACCCACTAGGCCCAATAGCCTATTTGGTTGAGGCCAAGTTAAAATAGAATAATTTTATTTAATTTAATTAAATCTATTATCTGATAACAGATTAATCAGCCTATCAATCATGAAGGGTACAAGCAGCATCCCATGATCCCAAATGACTATGGGGATAATCTTATCTCCATTGAACCTTTCCATCATCAGTTATCATATGGATATAAACTCTCGTCCATTCAATGTCCCAGTCAGAAAGGAATATGGCATCGACTATCAACTCCTAAGTAAATTGACTCTATAGGATACTGTACTTAGAATTGGATTAATTGAAAAACTTATTTTTCAATCATCTTATCTACCCTGGCTAGGAATTTATGCTACTATCCCATAGAACATTTACTCTCACTTACCGAGAGTGAGCGATCCCTCGTTGTCTGCTTAATTGCCTTCATCAGGTATTCCTTGTACCCGATCCATCGCTATACTGGACCATCTTTACGGTGATCCATAAGTCAATGGTCAAAGCACAAATTCCCCCCAACAAGGCATCTTTCCCGACCCAGGTCAATGGTCCAACTATGCAACCGTGATGATAGAAAACCCTGATTGACAGTTCGGTTAGATACCATTTAGGGTTTCTAATTTGGTCATTTCAGTGAACTCATTCAACTAATGAGCACCTGTATGTGTATCTTAGTGTCTCAACACTAATGACCAATGAGATCGGTCTTCCTCATCACATGAGAAGATATCACATACACTAGTCTATCTGGATCCTTGATGTCCCGTCTCAAGTATCTTATGACTAGGAACATTTATATCAAATACCTCTACATGATCAATATCATTATCATGATCTCATCATTATTTAATCATAATTGCATATGATCAAGGACTTCATTATGATATTCTCATCTAATAAGAACTTGTAATAAAAATTTGCCTAATTAATTGAATGAGATATTTCTAGAAGGCTTAAAGTCTTATCCTTTAGTGTATAGAGATACAATCTTAGTGCTTCTCAAGTACCAAATGATATATCTTTAAACTATCCAGTGAATTTCACTTGGATCTTCTTGATGAATGTTTTTAACACTTAAAGCATTAATCAAGTCATGTATGTAGCAGCACATGCACCCTGTTGTAGACCCCAATGTAGAAGATGAATTCCTGGCCATTTGGGCCTACACCTGATCCCCCTACAACCTGGATGTTTAAGGTCTCTCCAGGTGCTAATGTTCTCACATTACAGGCCTTGGCTAGACCTCTCCCATGTCTTGCCACTATAGCTAATTAAACACAAAATATCAACATAATTATAAGTGATGTTAACAATGCTACAAAAAATTAATAAAATATATACCTGATGTAGTGGAAGATGGAATCTCTATAGGGATAGTAAGAAGAGGGACAACTCCCCTAGATGGTGATGGTGATGAAATTGTGTCTAGTATAGGTTGAGGTGTACCATGAGATCCATTAGATTTATCAGTGGATCCACCGGCCATCCCACTTTTAGATGTACAACAACTCTTACTAAATTTCTTCATCTATAATATAATCAAGGTGGTATTATAGTTTGGCCAAACTAGCCATAAAATGAGTATTGTGGCAATATTGGACTTCTATGGCTCGTTTGGCCAATCCAAATCAATTTCCAACTTGGATTGGCGAAACTAACCATGGAATGTGTTTTATGCCAATTTCGACTTCCATGGCAAGTTAGGCCAATATAAAATGATTTTCGGCTTGAAATCGATTTGAATTGGTCTAATAAGAATCAGTTTTTTGGGAATTTTTGACTTCCAATGTCCGTTAGACAAATCTAAACCGATTCCTGGCTTGGATTGGTCTAACTGGCCATGAAATGGGTTTTATGCCAAATTTTGACTTCCATGGCCAATTAGGCCAATACAACCAATTTCCAACTTGGTTTGGCCAAACTAGCCATGGAATGAGTTTTATGCCAATTTTCAACATCCATGGTTGGTTAGACCAATCCAAATCGATTTTCATCTTGGCTTGGTCTAATGGGCCGTGGATTGGGTTTTATGTCAATTTTTGACTTCTATGCCCAGTTAGGCCAACCTAAACCAATTTCTAACTTCTTTGGCTTACACCTTGAGAAGCCTGTAGAAGTTAATGAAGGCAAGAAACACTAGTGAACTAGAACCGAGATGCCATTCCCTTTCCAGGAGAGATTTCTAACAAATAGGACAAGGTAGGATGCATGAGAGACTTTGGAGACAAGCTTGAGACATTGGGGACGAGCTTCAGATGGGGTGGTTAACCTCAGTTTGTTGAAAATATTGTCAAATTTATAAGAAGACAAAGATTGGTGCAAAATAAGAAAAATAGACTACCTTGCCCCTAGTTTGGGGCGAGCAGAATATCCCCATATGTAGGGCACGTTGACTGCACCCCTAATCCAAGGGTGCAGTTAGCCAAAATTGCTATTATCGACTTGGAAGATTTTAGAATTTTTTTAAACATAAAGATAACTAAACTAAACAAGTCCTTGAATTGGGGGTGTGGTCCAAATCATCATTTTTTAAAAAGAAAAACTCATAAAATGGTTTGCAAAGTCTTAAATTGTAGCAGATCGGATGGACATGATTTGCAAATTGTGCCCCCTAGCTAGGGGCATGCATAGGGTGCCCTGGGGTAGGTGTGTGCCCATAGCGCCCTCAGTCTAGAAGCTCACTCAACATGCCCCCTTAGTCAGAGAGCAAGTGTGGTGCGCACATAGCATGCCCTTGGCTGGAAAAGAAAACGGGGTCACGCATAGTGTGCTCCTGTCTGGAGAAGAATAAAGGAGCATGTTGACTACAACATACTAGAATGACTTGGGACATCATCTGAGTGTATGAAAAAAAAATCCAAAAGACTCGGAATGGCTAGAAGAATGGGCAGTAGCCCAAAAAACTTGGAATGACAATCAGAAAAGACAAAGATAACCCAGAAAGCTCAAAATGATAATCAGAAAAGGCGTGGGGACCCAAAGGACTTGGAATAACTAGAAAGGATGGTTGTATCCTATATGACTTGAAATGATGACCAATAAAGATGGGGCAACCCGGACAACTCAAAATGACGGGAAAAGACGATGGTAAAACCCTACAACTCAGATTGATGACCAGAAAAGATAGATGTAACCCTTAAAAAACTTGAGAAAGTACATCAGTGACTAGATAGACCAAAATCAATGACCAAGTGACAAGAAGGCACCCAATGGGGGTCCAAGCTGACCAATTGATCCCGAAATGAACAAACAAGCATGTGATCTAAAGCCCCTCGGTACTGACCGGAATAACCCAATGGCAACTTGGAAACCCTAATTGTAAGCGAAAGACCGAAAGCAACCACACGATAATCATGACAAGACATGGCATAACTGAAAAGTTCATCACCTATAAAAAGTAACCATTGTTTGCCGATCATCTCGCCAGACACAACCCTCACTTCGTGGATACGACTTTGTTCAAAAATTCATAACTCATCTTCAAATGACCTGGTAAGCTCCTGATTCGCTATTGGTACCCTCAGATCGTCACCAAAAGATGGTTTAGCTTTAATTCTAATAGTTCAATAAAAGATGTCACTCATAGATTAGGAATCTTAAACTCTAAATCAAGCCAATTTGATTTGTCTACACTTATTAACTCTTCTCACGCCACCATCTATCTTATTTTCTAATCCACTTTTTCTCTTGTTGTAGGAGGTGGATGTCACCCCTACTACTCTTACAAATCTCACAAATCTCACCCAACCATCCCATGACTTAGCCCTACCACTGTGAAAACCCTAGAGGTGATGAAGTGATGAGGCAACGAAGGAGACACTAATATTACCTATCAGCAATATCCTATAGCGATGAAGGTGGTTCATAGGTGTGGTGTAACGTTAAGAGTAAATATTAGTTTTTTAAAAAAATATTTATTATACTTATTATGATATTAATATTATTAATGTTCTCAACGTTTCCTATTTTTTTCCCTCTCTCTGGTTACTTTAATATAACAGTCTCTCTCTTTTTCCTCTACCCGATACCCTAAGTTTCTGGCCGTTCGCCGTTTCTTTTTTCTCTCTCGGTCGCCCTATTTTATTCCCTTTTTCGGTCGCCGTAGCGCCTTTCCTCCGCCGTCGTGCCATCTCGCCCACCCACTCGCGGCTCCCACCTGTGCGCCCACGCGGCCGCCGCCGTGTGTCCACCGCTGAGCCGCCACACGCCTTCGGTAGCCCACCCACGACAGTCGCTGTCGCGCGATGCTGCTGTTCACCAGCCCCCACGCCCGAGTGTCGTCGCCTCGGCAGCCTCCTGTTGCCTGCTCGTCAGCACCCCCCTCGCCATGCCGCCTCCTTCCGCGTGCCGCACCCGCGGTCACCGTCCCGTGCCGCCGCCCGCTGCCCCTGGCGTGCTAACCCCCCTCGGTTGTCCTGTGGTCGCGCCAACCACGCACTGTCGGTGCCTGGCAGCCCCCGTGTGCCTCGGTGTGTGCCGCCCCCTTCACAACCCTGTCGGTATATATATATATATCTCTCTCTCTCTCCTATCGTCCTCTCTCCTATCATCCATATTTATTCTCTCTTATTTTATTCTTCCTCCTTCCAGCAGATTGTCAACATACCATCCGGATCAATTTTTTGTCACCATCATGACTGCAGCATATTCGTCACCCAGATCGATCCCTTTGGAATTCCGTGCACCATTCGTCATTGTCGTTAAGGTAGGCATCTCGGCTATTCTTAGCACTCATATATATTTGATTAAACCATAAAAATATTCTTAGATCACCATGATTAGTAGAATGTAATTAGTGAGTTATTCTTAGTGTAATAACATGATTAGATAAGGTTAGATTTGCTTGTTTAACCATGCATGATTAGATTGATTTAGTTATTCACTTATACTAATTGGCATGTTAGGTTTTCCTATGATTGAGTCTAGTTAAATTAGCATGTGTTGCATTGCAGTGATCAATATATATATTTTGATTCGTTAAAAAGCCGATGTAAGGATTATGCATAGTGTTATTAGAATTTGGTTTGGTTTCATATAGAGTAAGATAGTAATGGTTGCCAAGGCATGCATTTAGTATGATTGATTTGTAACTTGCACGGCATGTTAGGTTCATATATTGCATGGTCTTAGGGTATATGCATTTAAGTTATTGATGAGGTCATGTGTGGTTGTGTAGTTTAGCATGTATGTTGTGAGGCATAACATTTACTTGAGTTATTGTGTAGGGTTACATGATTTTTAGAATAGTTGTGCCACTATATTAATGGTTATTAGATTAGTTAATCATGACTTAGTATGCATGTAGCATGTTTATTTTGTTAGATTGTATTAAGTGTATCATGTTGATGTCTAGTTCTAGTTTATGTTAGATTGTAATTTGGCATGCATATATGTAGTATATAGAGCCATGGTTGTTCTTCTATGTACTTCATATCTTACTTGTCATTTAGATGCATAATGTTGTTAATTGGTTCTAGGTGTATCATACTATGATGTGGTGTGCATATATGTGGTGCATTAATCTATAGTTGTTCATAGATGTAGTCATGGTTGGATTATCATTGGCATGCTAGTTAAATGGTTGGCTGTCTGAGTTAATTATGTGCTTGCATCTTGAGAGATGTAATGTGCAGAGGGTTCCAATGTAATGGAATTTTATTTCATCAGACTATAGTTCATGACCTGTGGGTAGCAGATGAATTAGAATAATCTAGAGCATCCGTCGATTCTAGATACCGCGGTTTATCCTAAGTACTCCCCTACCAAGGGGTATTATGGAATTTAGTTTACTATATGTTACTTCTATATATGGTAGATCTGGTGTTAGTTTGTGACATTAACTACAATGTCCAAGTGGAGTATATAACTTACTCAAATAAATAGTTTATTTATGCATTTTTGGCATGCATGATAGTGATTTAGATGGGTCATTTTTATTATGATAGGTTCATATGGTGTATGCATACCTAGTTTAGTAAATTTGTGCAGGTTATGTCAATTTAATTCATATCGAATCATGTTAACACATGGGGTAGTAGAAAGACACTTTAATTAGTCTAATTGAAGATATAGAATTAGTTTAAATCATATGTATTATAATCTAAATTTTAGGTTATTTATCTTTAATATCAATAGAGAATCACTAGTATAGTGGGATAGTTAGGGTGTAAGTCCTACTGAGTACGTGGTGACTCACCCCTTCCGTTGTTAATATTTTCAGGAGTGCAGGTTTAACGCAACAGAAGCGTAGTGGTGTTTTGAGAATTTGAGGAGCTAGTGATTATTTGTTCAATGTTAGTATTTAATTTGTTTAGATAGATGTTTGTTTGTTATATTAATGGGTTGTCATGTTTGGAATTGTGATTCTGGATTATGGATTTTAGTCTTATTTTGGTCCAAATCGATATTCTTCCCATTTCGTCGCCAGATTATCTTCTGCTGTGCATGTTAAAAATCCGGGTCATGACATGTGAGAACAAAGACAGTGCCTAGGCGACAAACCAATGAAGGTAGTGGCAATTCCTCTTTGGACCATCTAACATAGCAATTATAGGCCCCCATAGGACTTGTCTTGTGAAGGTTGAGGAACCACCAAAGTTGGAAAGAGGTCAGAGACAAGTGAGTGACCAGCAAGGCATTTTGTAGAATCAGAGATGTGTCAATGGGAGAATAGGTAATCATGAGGGAGATCTTATATGGTGAAAGTGCGTGCAGCTGGTAGATGGCGATGATTTGGGGCTTGTTCAGGGGATTGTGGGAAGCACAAGAATGGGAGTAGTGACGGGTTGTTGGCGGGGTTTCTCTTTCTTGTGTATTTAAGACTTGACTTGGTTAATAGTAATTCATCTAATTATCCATTGGAAAACCAAAACCACCGTTGACCAGCGTAGGGGCAAGTATGTCAATTGAGAAAATTTTAATTCTTCTCCAAGGTGATGGGGGCAGAAGTTAGAGGAATTACGTACAAACTCTGGGCCTCCCCTTAAATGTTTTATGACTCTAGGTCTCTCGTTAAAGTGATTCATGAGGGTTGGGCCTCCCATTAACTTCTTATTTATTTTATAAGCTATAAATTTATCTTATTTAGAGAATTACCCTTGCAGGCCTTTTTTTTCAAGTCTGCTGAGATAACATTATATATATATTTCGTTTCCTTTGCATGAACCTACCAGGCTTATTGAGAGAGTTCAACTTGATTGGTAATTGTGCTAGTAAAATCGTTTTCGCAACAACTCTTCAGTCATCTGAAAGCTGATGAATAAGCGGTGTGTTATCAATCATCCGAGAAGAGCTGAAAGAGTCACCCTAGGACAACCTTGTCGTTTCTGCTTAAAGATTTAGAACTTATTTGGTTGTCCGGAAAAATTACCCCATGGAAAATGAATTACGTATGACTGCGTATCCATCCGGATTTTGGCATCCGCGAGAATGTGGCTGAAGCCGTTTTCCATCAATGGCGGGTGGAGTTTTTTTAAAATATATGATATTAAATAAAATATTATTAAATAGATAGTACACGTAATGAGTTTACTATTTAAAATTAATTATGTAAAAATATATATCAATAGATAGAAATTTTATTTTATTCTTGTGTGTTTAAAAATAAAAGATATTTTACGTACAAAATATTAATTTAACAAATTTATTAACAAAAAATTGACTGAAACTTGAGTTTTTCAAGTGCTTGAACTCATTTTTAACTAAATTATTTTAGATAGAAATTATGATAACAAGCCAATTTTAGCAAACCAATTTGTTGTGAAAATTATTAGTTTTAAACAAAGTTTTATAGTATGCTTAATTTGAGAATGTTACTTGAAATTTAGTAATTATTTTTAAATATTCAAGTAAATAAATGAGAATAATACAATAAAAATTTACATGAAATTTTTTAATAATGTACAGATCCAAATGATTGAAAATAATTTAAAAAATAACAAAATAATAGGTCTTGTTCTCCAAGAAAATATTTGACTAATATCTAAATAATAAACTATATTTTAATTTCATTAAAAATAACTTCATGCAAAATAATTTACTTGATTTATTTATGCATCAATATTTTGTTAAAATAAATAATATAATTATATAAATATTAATAAAATCATCTATGGATGTTCTCATGAAAGTAATTGATGAAAATTTCTAGAAAAGTAATTACAGACAACCAAATATCTACTAGTGTTTTCACTTTTCTTGGAAATAGTATTCCCCGAGAGACTTTTTCGTTGGTTTTGGTTTTACATCAAACCAAATAGACCCTTAGATGCATCACTCTGCGGTTCACTTTTTCCTGCTGGTCGTCGTCATAAATTAAATTGGCAGTTGGGCTTTAATTCTGGTCACAATCCGGCCAGACTGTGCTTTGTGGTCTTCATCTTTTCTTCCGTGTGCTCATGCATGAAATCTGAAAATTCTTCTCTGCTTATATATTAGGAAGTTCTTGCGTAGTGCGGTGATGGATTCTTCATCTACTGCTATAAGAGTGCTGGAGCTCTAGGCTTTGACGCTTTTAGTCGATCTTCGGTGCTTAGGTTTCCTTCCACAAGGATTACCTTGTTTGTTCCGAAGCATCTCCGTACCGGTATATTTGAACTATGGAAGAAGCCAGCACAGTCGCGATCTCAGAATAATAGTGGATGAAAATTTATCAACAAGGTACGAGTGTTGTCTTTTCTTTTCCAATTTCTCTTGTGATATTCAAATACATCTTTTTTGATGGAAGCATATATGACGCCTTTGTTGAAGTTTAAAATTTCTCAGCTCCTATCTGCGCAGGTCAAATAAGCTGCTCCTCTTTGATCTCATTCGCTTAATATTGCCAACAAACAAGCATGCATGCCAGTTTCTTCTGCTTACATCGGGTAGAAGAGATCTGTCACGACCCGGAAAATACAAATACGCAACGGAATAAATCCGAAAATCGGGACAGTTTAGGAGAACAAGATAAATCCACATCATCAAATCTGAACAATTTAAAACAACTTGTAATGATCCGATTAAACTCAAAACTTCACAAAAATCCCATAAGTAACCACATCCAAACAACCAAAAAGGATTCAACATAGAGTTTGCAAACTGCTATATAGTAAAACCAGATATAATAAAACAATTGCAACTGAAGATAAATTCAAACAATCTAAAAATAAATGGTGATCACTCGTCACCAAACTCCTCGTCTATTGGATTTTCGAGCGGCTATGGATCACCTCCAACGTCCTCCTCGTAATCCTCTCCAAACTCCTCCTCGAGAAGAGGCTCCTCGAAATTTGATGAAAAAGTTAATAATGGGAAGGGGTGAGTCACCACAGACTCAGTAGGTCTTACACCCGGACTACCTCATTATATATACTAGTTATTCTCTACTAATTTTAATAGTAATAAACCTAAAAATTCAGATTATAATACATAAGGTTCATACTAATTATGTATCTTCAATAGACTAATTAAAGTGCCTTTTCACTACCCCATGAACTGACATGATTCAATAAACATTTAACCTGACATAACCTGAGCTTTAAGAAAACTAGGTATGCATGCATTACATAACCTTATCATAACAAAATAACCAATCTAAATCACTATCATACATACCAAAATGCATAATAAACCATCTGTTTGAGTAAGTTATATGCTCTGCTTGGATATTGTAGCAAATGTCACAAAACTAACACCAGATCTACCATATATAAAAGTAACATATAGTAAGTTAAATCCCATAGTACCCCATAGGTAGGGGAGTACTTAGGATAAACCGCGGTATACGGGATCAACGGATGTTCTGGATTGTTCTAATTCATCTGCTGCCCACAAGTTCGAACTATAGTCTGGTGAAGTAGAATTCCATTACAATACAGCCCACTGCATACTACATCTCTCAAGATGAAAGCATATATATAACTCAGACAATCAACCAATCAAAGTAACCATGGACATGTGCATGATAATCTAAACATAGTTCACATAGTTGAACAACCATAACCGTATACCTCACATATGCATATCATACCAAAAACAAACTCATACTATACCAATTGACTAACATCATGATACTCTAAACTTTGAATCATGCAATTCTAACATACTATCATGATGTATACATGCAATAACAATAACTATCTATCTAGTACATGAATTAACAAAGCTAAAATTTAAATACATCAATGCCATAACTCCTACTTTGGCTATTTAATAAATCAGGTTATCGTTTAAGGTCATCAAAATGTTTACCATGCTATACTAAGCATATTCTAACACAAAACATGATATTTAACATGCTAACATGCATTTTAATCTAATGTCTAACATGATGAAAATGCATGATCATTCAAACCAAATAGGCATATATGACAAATCAAATTAACTATATCTAAGTAAGCTAATAAATTGAATAACCCACCAATATTTTTATTCTTCTAACCAGAGTTAACTAATATCATTTTAACGATTTAAATTAATCACATCAGAATGCTAAGAATAGCCAAGACGCCTACCTTAATGACGATGACGAACGGCACACGAAATTCCAAAGAGAATAAATCGGGTGACGAAAATGCCACGGTCACGATGGCGATGAAAAATCGAGCTGGATAGATAGTTCCAAAATCTGTTAGAAGAAGGGGAAAACATAATATAGAGGGTTAAGAGAGATGAGCGATATGAGAGAGGAAGAGAGGGGTACCGTGGAGGGCGGGTTGGCGCACGGCGGCGCATGACGCGCAGGTGGGCGGTGGGTGGCGGGTGGCCGCAGATGGCAGCTGGCGACGGCCATGTAGGAGGCGCAGGCCGCGGGCGGCGCGGTGGTCAACGGGACGGCGCACGCATGGTGACAACGGGAGGCGGGTTCTACCGGGGGTGGGCGGCCGAGGGCGGCGGGTGACGGCGGGGTCAACGCCGATGGCACGGAGGGCGGCGGGGTGCTGTTGCTGGTGCTGGCGGGCGTGTGCAGCCGGGCGGCGACAGCGGCAGCGGTTGGTCAACGTGGAAGGTGACGGTGACGCGCGGGCTGACGGGGAAGGACACGCGGCGGGCCGTGTGCGCGCGGGCGGCGGTGACGCGGCGGCCGCAGGCGGCAGTACGGCACAGCGACGGGTGCTGAATGGCGGAGGTGGCGACGCGCGGCCACGTGCTCGCATACGGATCGAGGCTGCAGGGAGGGGCGGCAAAGGCCGTCGCACACTCGCGCGGCCGACTCAGCATGCACGCTCGCATAGCACGAGCGTTGAGGCTGCGACAGTCGACCACGCGGCAGCGATCGTGGACGTTGGCAGGGCGGCATAAGAGACGAAGGTGACAACGCGCACACGCGCGACCGAAGGTGGAAAGCAGAGGCGACGACGCAACGACAATCGAGAAGAGGAAAATTTTAGGGTGTCCGGGAGAGAATAAAACGGCGGACCCGTGGACGGGGGTTTGATGGGGAGGGAGTAACCGAAGGAGAGATAAAAGGGAGGGATAGGTAATAAAGTGATAATAAATATAATAACTAATTAATTTTTTTTAAAAAACAATAACGTTACAATCTACCCTCCTAACAAAATTTTCATCTTTGAAAATTAAATCAAACTAACCGAATAGTTGCAGGTGAAGATGCCTCATATCCTCCTCCACTTCCCATGTCGTCTCTTCCGACGAGTGATGCTTCCAAAGAACTCTGACCATCGAAATTTGCTTCCTCCTCAATTGCTTCACCATCCGGTCCGTGATCCGGATCGGCCTCTCATCAAAGCACAAATTCGGCTGCACGTTAATCTCCTAGAAATCTATAACATGGGTCGGATCTGATACACACTTCCGAAGTAGAGAGACGTGGAAAACCGGATGTATCCTCGCCATTGCTGGGGGCAAAGCCAACCTGTAAGCAACCACACCAATACGTTTCACAATCTGAAACGGAACCACATACCTTGGGTTCAACTTCCCACGCCGACCAAACCTGATAACTCCCTTAGAAGGAGAAACCTTCAAGAATACATGGGCACCCTCCTCAAACTAGACAATCCTGCGCTTCAGATCAGCATAACTCTTTTGGCGACTCTGAGCTGTAATCAATTTCTGGTGAATCAATCTGACCTTCTCATTGCTATCTTGCACCCAATCTGGCCCAATAAGACTATGGTCTCCAACCTCTTCCCAACAAAGAGGTGATCTGCATGGCCGCCCATACAATGCCTCAAACGGTGCCATATCGATACTGGAATGAAATCTATTGTTATAAGCAAATTCAATGAGCGGCAACTGCAAATCCCAACTATCCTGCCATTCCAGTGCTCCAGCCCTCAACATGTCCTCCAAAGTCTGAATGGTGCACTTTGACTGACCATCTGACTGGGGATGATAAGCTGAGCTAAACTTGAGCTGAGAGCCCAAGGCATCTTGCAAATCTTTCCACACCCTTCCAGTGAATCTAGGATCTCTGTCAGATACTATAGAAACAGGCACACCATGGTACTTGACAACACCATCGAAGTACAATCTCACCAAGCTCTCCGTCGGTTGGGCTTCCTTAGTAGGCAAGAAATGAGCTGCCTTGGTGAGTCTATCCACTACTACCCATATGGCATCATGTTGCTTCTTTGACTTGGGCAACCCAGTGACAAAATCCATAGTGATATGCTCCCACTTTCATTCTGGAATCTCCAATGGCTGTAGGGGTCCTGCTGGCTTCTTATGCTCTGCCTTCACCTATTGACAAATCAAACATCTGGATACATAGTCAACAACATCTCTTTTCATACCTTCCCACCAAAACTGCCTTCTAAGATCCTGATACATCTTGTTTGCCCATGGATGGATAGCATACTAGGATCTATGGGCTTCTGATAAAATTTCTTGCCTTAGCTCTGCATCTTCTGCCACCCATAGCCTTCCTTGATGCCTGACTGTACCCTCTTCATATTTGGATACATTTGGCCTTTTGACCAACTCTTACACTGCTTGATTCCCAACCTGAGCTTCTTTCACCTTGTCCACCAATGCTTACCCAATAGAAAACTGTGCCATAAAAGATGTTAGACTATCCACTTCCCTTCTAGGTGCACAATCAATCAACAACTTCATACCTTCCCATGCCTGGTGCAACTGCATAGCCATCATCTTCTTCCTACTAAGTGCATCTTCTACAACATTAGCCTTCCCTGGATGGTAGTTTAGGCTAAAGTCATAGTTCTTCATGTACTCCACCCATCTTCTCTGTCTCAAGTTTAGGTCCTTCTGAGTGAAAATGTATTTTAAACTCTTGTAATCTGTGAATATTTCAAAAATTTCCCCATACAAGTAATGCCTCCACACCTTTAAGGCATAGACCACAACTGCCATCTCTAAATCATGCACAGGATAATTCTTCTCATGGGGTTTCAGTTACCTGGAATCATAGGCAACAACTCTATCATGCTGCATAAGCATACAGCCCAAGCCAACCCTGGATGCATCTGTATAGACAACAAAACCTCCTGAACCAGAAGGTAACACAAGAACAGGTGCCGTGGTCAGCTTCTCCTTCAAGCACTGAAAGCTCTCATCACACTTTTCTGTCCATTTAAATCCTCCTTTCTTGGTCAGAGCAGTCATTGGGGCTGATATAGAAGCAAACCCCTCAATAAACCTGCGATAGTAACCTGCCAAATCAAGAAAACTCCTCACCTCAGTAGGGTTGGTAGGCCATTTCCAATTCTGCACAGCCTCCACCTTACTTAGATCAACCTGCACACCTGCCTCAGAAATAATATGACCCAAAAGTTAACACTCTTGAGCCAAAAGGCACACTTACTGAACTTGGCATAAAGTTGATGCTCCCTCAGAGTCTGCAAAACAATCCTCAGATGTTGACTATGCTCATCATCACTAGCAGAGTAGATCAAAATGTCATCAATAAAAACAACCACAAACTGATCAAGATATGCCCTGAAAATCTGGTTCATCAGACCCATAAATGCTTCAGGTGCATTGGTAAGGCCAAAAGGCATCACCAAAAACTCATAATGGCCATACCGAGTCCTAAATGCTGACTTAGAAATGTCCTCCTTCTTGATCCTCAACTGATGGTAACCTGACCTCAAATCAATCTTAAAAAATATCTTGGCATTTTGTAATTGATCAAACAAGTCATCTATACGAGGCAGGGAATACTTATTCTTGATGGTTAACTGGTTCAGCTTCCTGTAATCAATACACAGTCTCATTGACCCATCTTTCTTCCTTACAAATAATACTAGTGCACCCCAAGATGACACACTAGGACGAATAAAACCCAGATTTAGCAACTCTTCCAACTGTTTCTTCAGCTCTTTCAGCTCTGCAGGTGCCATCTTATAAGGAGCAATAGAAATAGGGGTAGCCCTAGGGACAAGATCAATGGCAAAATCAATGTCCCTAGGTGGTGGCAAACATGGCAACTCATCTGGAAACACATCTACATATTTGTTAACTACAGCCACATCCCCCAATAACAGACTATCTCCCGACTCCTCCACTTTGGTAATACAAGCCAAATAAGCCTCACATTGGGCACCAATCAATCTAGAAGATTTCAATGCAGAAATCAACATCTTGGACCTGCCATAACTAGGACACTTATAGGAGAAAGTGTCACCCCTGGTATATGAAAGGTCACCCTTTTTCTGAAACAATTAAGGATGGCATGGTGATGCTCCAACCAATCCATCCCAACGATGACATCAAAACCCTTCATCTCAAACACAAATAACCTGGCCCTCAAAATATGACCACTAATATCTATATCACACTGGGGCATACAAAAAGATACATCTACTGATTTCCCAAAGGGCATATTGACACTGACTAGGCTACACTCATTAACCTCATTCTTGCAAAATTTAAACAGAAATGTAGCAAATCGGAAAGAAATAAAGGAATCTGTAGCACCAGAATCAAATAACACTCTAGCATGGTATCCAGTAACTAAAAGAGTACCTTATGCTGCATTTGCTGCCTCGGGGAGATCCTGGCACTTCATAGCAAATACCTTAGCTTGAGCGCTCCGTGGTGGTGGCTGTGGTGCTCGTGGTGCCCGGGGTGCTACAAACTGCCTCCTGGGTGGTGCTGGTCGCTGCTAGGGCACAAACCGCTACTGCTAGGGTGCTTGGTGCTGAGGAGGTGCTAGAAGGGTGAGCTGGGGACGACAAACCTCCTCTCTAATTTGAACTGGTGGTGGTGGTGCACCCCTATCCCTACTGGGACAATCTGCAATCAGGTGACCAGGCTGCCTACACCCAAAACAAACTCCACTGTTGCGGTGACAAGAGGTGCCAGGATGGTATCTCCTACACAAAGCACATGGTAACTCATACTCTGCCCTATTCCTCTTGCGATCCACCCCCTGTTGGGGTTGAGTACGAGCTGGTACCCTCTGATATGGAGATGACTGCCTGTAAGCTACCAAACTCTGCTCCACCCTGCAAGCTGCCTCATAAATTGCTGCTAGATTGCGCCAAACCTTGGAGACCAACCTGTCCCTGATAGCTCCATGAAGTCCATCCATGAACTTCTTGGCTTGCTCGCGTTCCTCCTCGTACATATTAAGCGCATAGGCCTCCAGCTCTACAAACTTGCTCTCATATTCCATCACAGTCCTGCTGCCCTACTCCAGAAGTAGGAACTCCCGCTTCTTCTCATCTCGGATATGCATGGGGATATATTTGTTCTTGAAGACTCTGAAAAAGTCTTTCGAATCGATCTCAGCCTCTGTCACCTCATTATATCAGGTGCGGAGTAAAGACTCCCACCAAGCTCCTGCGGAATGTGATAGCATGTGTGCGGCAAGGCTGACCATGTCCTCAGGTGGACACTGCATGGCCCTGAAAATCTTGCCCACGTCCCTTAGCCAATTTTATGCTACTGCAGGCTCCCTCTCGCCACGGAATGCTGGTGGACTCAGCCTCCTGAACTCCTCCAAGGTGCTGATCTACGATCTATCTGCTCTGGCATTTACCTGTTGTGCCCTACCCTGCTGAGCCTGATTCTCGGCCTGAACTGTCTAAAAGAGCTCGTGAATGGCACCAAGGATGCTAGCTGCATCTGGTACCTGACCTCCAACTTGCACTAGCGCCTGACCTCCACCCTGACCCTGCACTGGTACCTGACCTCCACCCTACACTAAGTCTTGCTGGAGACGACCTTGCTGGTCCCCATTAATCTCTGGAACATTTTGTGCATCACCATTTGCATGCCTACGGTTGTAACCCCTGGAGGCCATCTTGTTCCAAGAAACAAACATCCAATCAGATAATTCCAACATATAGCTTCCAATAAGATAATAGATCTAAATTTCATCTGGAATCCAAAATCAACTTGATCCAAATCAAACATTGTTCTCCAAAATCCAAATAATGCATTTGGGCAGATCCAGAAGGATCTTCAGGCCGGAAAATACAAATACGCAGCAGAATAAATTTAGAAATTGGGACAGTTTAGGAGAACAAGAAAAATCCACATCACCAAATCTGAACAATTTAAAACAACATGTAATGATCCGATTAAACTCAAAACTCCACAAAAATCCCATAAGTAACCACATCCAAACAACCAAAAAGGACTCAACATAGAGTCTGCAAACTGCTATGTAGTCAAACCAGATATAATAAACCACTTGCAACTAAAGGGAAATTCAAACAATCTAAAAATAAATAGTGATCACTCATCACCAAACTCCTCGTCTACTGGATCCTCGAGCGGCTCTGGATCACCTCCAACATCCTCCTCGTAATCCTCTCCAAACTCTTCCTCAGGAAGAGGCTCCTCGAAATCTGCTGAAAAAGTTAATAATGGGAAGGGGTGAGTCACCACAGACTCAATAGGTCTTACACCCGAACAACCTTACTATACTAGTTATTCTCTACTGATTTTAATAGTAATAAACCTAAAAATTCAGATTATAATACATAAGGTTCATACTAATTATATATCTTTAATAGACTAATTAAAGTGCCTTTTCACTATCCCATGAACTGACATGATTCAATAAACATTTAACCTGACATAACCTGAACTTTAAGAAAACTAGGTATGCATGCATTACATAACCCTACCATAACGAAAAGGACCAATCTAAATCACTAACTGTCGACTCCAGAAACGGGTTTCGGATCGGCACCTCAATAAAAGGTGAAAGATAGAATTGGGAAAAAGGGGGGAGTGAATCGGAAAAACACTCGGAAAGCAATGAAAGGTCCTCACCTTGGTCCCACACTCACATTGATCCCCGAACTTTCATGTCACGGCGTCACTCGAGCACCGGAGATGGTTCGGGTCATGTGGGAGGAGAGTGAGGAGGATATGAAATTAGAACATAAATAAAAGGTGGTCGCCAGGAGCCGCGGGCTCCGCTTTATAGAATAAAAACAAGAGATGAGTTGATTTGACCATGTACCTTAGCGCGGGAGATCGGGATATGGGTTCAACCTTCTTCTTCCTCGGCCGGCCGATGAAGAAGAGTATCCAACCGATGCTAGCTTGATAGACCTCTGCAACTAGAACAATAAACCAAGTAAAATAAAATGATTAGAACTATGGGAAGTGTAGTACCTGCAGTAAGAAGATGAGAAATAAGCAATTGGAATTGGACTCACCGGCTTCGGGGTGAGCCTTAACCCCTTTTTTGTATTTTTGATTATGTAAAAATGATGCAAATGAACTAAAATATGCTTTAAAATAGTAAATGAACTGAGTTAAATGAGTTGAGGAAGCTTATGGAATGGATCGGCTTGAGTTGAAGCCGAGTTGGTTGAAGAAGGCCGGTTCGGGTAGATTTGCACCCTTCTGACGCGACTTTGGTGCAGAGGATGCTACGAACGATCCCGATGTCAGAATCAAGTGCCGTTTGTTGGAGTAGACATAAGACTCGGAGGGGAAGAGTTGCTATGTTGATTATTTCTCCGAAATCTTCCTGTAGAAGTCTGTAAAAATTATGAAATTGGGAGGATATAGAAAACAGAACCTGGATGCGCGCCCTCAGTGTAGCAATTGCCACGAACGAACAGCAAGTCAGAATTGAGTGCCGTCAGTTGGAGGTGAAAAATAACGAAGAGAGGAACGACTTATATGTTGAAGACTTTTGCAGAAGAAGTCCCATATTTTTTTCAGAAGTCTATGAAGATGGCTGATGTAGAACACCCGGATGGAGCCTTCTCCTTCACTTCGGGATCGATCTCTCAATGTCGGATCGCCTTTGGACGTCGGGATGGCTTTGGAGAAGAGCTTGGATGACCTCTGGACGAGCTAGGCACTGGGGATTCTCCTTGGGTCATTGAGAATGGCCCTCAATTTATAGGGGAAGGAAGCCAGTTTAAAAAATGGAAACTGGACCGACCATGCCCCCGCTTTTCAAAGGGGACGAGGGCGCACAGGGCGCGCCCTCAAACCAAGGGTGCACAGGGCGCGTCCCCACTTCGGGGGCGCGGTCTGCGCGCCCCCCTGTTTCAAAGGGAGAGGGGGTGCGTTACGCGTCTCACTGCTAAAAATCATCGGAAACTTCCGGAAATTGCTAAAATTCGACTTGACATACGTAACGCGCCCCCGAACCTGGGGCGCAGTACAAATAATTGAAAATTTTCGACGGAAACCTTCCAAAAATACGGTTTAGGTGCTAATTTGGGCAATTTCCTATTTTCGGAAATTGACCGCGCACCCGCCTTTCAAAGGAACCGGGGGCGCGCACGACGTGCCCCCGGTTTGAGGGCGCGCAGGGCGCGCCCCCGGGTTGAGGGCGCGCAGAGCGCGCCCTCCCCTTTCAAGCGGAGTGGGGGCGCGGTACACTCTCTCTCCTGTGCGCGTGTTCCATGAGCCGTATCTTGCAAACGGGATGTCCAATTCAGCTCCCATTTATTGCGTTGGAAAGAGGACCTTCAACCGCACCTCCTCAAGTCGGTAAACCAGCTGGCATGAGTCCCGTGACATTCGCACGGGGCTTTCTACCGGTTTACCCTCTCGCGGAAAGCTGAAACCTGTGGCGAAGATCCGAAAGAGCATGGTTCCGGTCGAGAAATCTCTGGTCAACTTGGGATGACTTAAAATGATGCCCGAACAAGTTCGGTACAATCAGAAAACCCAAAGTCATCGAAAAATCTGAGATTAAACCGGTAACGTGAACCGAAACTCGGAAAAGCCAGGAAACCCTAAAATTGACCGAACAGGACGTATGACCATGATTGATGTAAATATTTGGCTAGAATCAACCCGGATGACCCAAAAAGACCCAGTGATGATTGGACAGGCCTAACGCGTGGTCTAGGATAGCCGTGTCAGTACAGATCGATAAAGCCATAACGAAAGCCGTCATTGACTGAGGCCTACCGAAATGACTTCTTGGAAACCCTGAATGTTACGGAACACATGCAGGACTCCCGAGACCTTCAATTATGGACCATTCAAGGTCGGTCATCGAGCAGGCTTCGTGTTTTTACAGTTCACGCGCGGCTCTCGCTTGAAGGTTACGTCATTGTTTCGGAAATCATCGGTCCATTCTCAACTAACAAGGGGGCTCTACCATTGTCCTTAGCTCACCTCCACGAGGTAATCCGGATCAGATTACGGTCAAATAAAAGATAACGCCTATGGAATAAGAGTCTAGGGCTCAGAATCAAGCCAATTTGGCGTGTCTACAGCTTGCCTCGCCTTGATGTCGGCTTTGCAAGGGAATGTCATGTAGCGGAGCGAAGTGAAATGTAGAGAAAGCGTAGAGAAGCGAGATGGATCGTAGTGGAATGTAGTGGAGTGAAATGGTGATGGACTGAAAAGGTGGCATCAAGGTGTAGATATAGACACGCTTATCGACCAGATTCGGTAAGACGAATCTTATCAAGTCTCCTGGTTAACCGCCATGTTTCATCAAGTCTTCCTTTGTTCGATTGGTAAAAGATGTGCCATTGGCACGAGAGAAGAATAGCCAACCCCCAACGCGGTGGGGAGTCCTCGAAACATGGGTTCGTGGGTTCATCATCAGCCGGTAACCCGATCTTTGCTGTATTCCTGTACTGTGATGGGCTAAAGTTTAAAAAGAGATTTGTTTTGAAAAAGTAAAAGAATACCAATCGAGTACATTCAGGCTCTTAGATTCATTTAAGTCTTCCAAGAGACAAGATTTGATTCGTAATGGAATGATCTCAGATTCTGAAAGGCAATTGTTTTAAGCATAGACCGTGAAGATAGTGACGGTGCAAGTTCTGATCAAATAGAAGGCCCTTGGCGGGACAAATTGACTGCCACAATGGGATGAATAGCAAGAAGGGTGTTGCAATGGCCACAGTGGTGATAAAAATAAAAGATTTGAAGGCACAAGGTGACTACCGAACACGGTGGGATTAACAGACACAGTGAGATATTAGAAAGGTTGGTGGGATTAGAAAACATGGTGGGATTAGAAAACATGGTTGGATTAGAAAACATGATGGGATTCATAATGATCAGAATTAGGATAAAAAATTTAGAGACTAAGGTGAGAAGGTAAAGATTATGAAAAGATGTATGCAAAGACAAAACAAAATGTAATGCAACTAATGCTACATGATGTATGCTGGGCTCAAGAAAAAAAGACAAAACTTGTATAAGAAATAGTTGAAGATATAGATTGTCTATGAGGTCAAGATACCCATTCGGGAACCATCGTCCCTCACAGCACAACTTTGGCTTATCCGTGAGCATTAGAGATGACCCAACTGCCGTAGATTTTGATGAAGGGGATCTCGGGTCAAGTCTTCTCCGTGCTCATGGTCTTCAACAAATAATGCATAAGATAATAACACACGACTAGCGACATATATGCTAGTCGGCAAGTTATGGGGGTTTCTCATGTCTGTTCTTCTGTTTCCGCGAGCAATTCCTGTCTTTCATCAAAATGTTAGTTACGAATGAACAATGTTGTTCACTCGACCTTAAAAAGATCAAACATAAATATATTTTATTTAACAATTTTTTCTGAATTTTTTTCTGAATTTTTTTTATTTTTTTCTGAATTTTTGAGGAATTTTCAAAGAATTTGACCGAACATGCCCCCGAACCGAGGTGCGGCCTGCGCACCCTCAGTTGGGGGGCATGGCCAGCGCGCCCTATGTTTGGGGGCGTGGCCTGCATGCCCCCACTTCGGGGGCGCGTTCGATCCCAGTTTCCTGTTTTGACCGGATCCGAATCCGATTCAAATCGGGACCGATTTCCCCTATATAAACACCTCTTAGGATGACCAGATCGTCCTACCAACACCCAGGATGGCTCCTCCTTCGAAAAAGCAGCGTGTTGGCTCGGTTCGAGGTATTTCAAGTGTCCCGGGTCATTTGAAGGCCAGAATCGGCGCCGACTTGGTAAGTTCGCTGCCAATTTTAGCTTTCAACCACTTTCTTCTTCTTTTTCCTTAAAGAATTATCTTTTACCTCCTGTTTGGGTGTAGGATTACCCAAACTTACCTGGGTCTCGCCGGTATTTCTCTCCTCCCTGGCTTTCCGGCTTGCTTGACGTCCTCGGCTTGTTGGTCAGAGCGATTCTTCGAGATTGGGGCTTAACGGGGCTCTTGATCCATGCTAAGCAATATTCAGGCTACTCCCTTGACTTCGGCTTGATGGGAGCTCTTGTTGAGTTGTGGCATCCGGACACTCATACGTTCGTATTCAGCAGCTTTGAGTGTACGGTTCTTCTTGAAGAGGCGGAGCTCCTTCTCGGCCTCCCTCGGACTAAGAAGGGAGAAACTGAAGGTATGTTCATCCCTTCATGACCCCTCTCTTGCTTGGAATTCTTGAAGGATTTTGTCGAGGCTTGACAAATCAGCACCTTGTTGGCTGGCAAGCGAATTAGTGTTTCCAAGTTGGCGGCCTGGACAGTTTCTTTTCTGACGGCTCCTGGTCTGGACGAGGACCGAATTCTGCGCGGTGCAAAGGGTTTCGCGGCTTGCCTTGCCGCAGTGTTCTTGTTTCCTGCGGAGGATGGTTTCCTGGAGGTTGATCAGCTTTCGTGCATCCGCGGCATCTGGAGCGGTGCATGGTTGGGGCCTTCAGTTTTGGGCTTCTTGTACTGCGGACTGTCCGCAGCTTGTGTGGGTCATCCTCCCTTCGGCAGTGTGCTTCTACTGGCTTGCTGGGCCGATCTTCACTTCAAGTTTGATCCAGCCGGTGAGGTGGCCACCAGGTAGCAGCTCTTCCACCGTAGCCCCTTGTTCCCATATGCTGATGCACTTGGCTTCGGCGAGAAAGTCGCTAACAGGTGTGCATCGGTGAAGAAGAGGCCAGAGTGGCATGCTCACTTTGCCTCCATGAACCGTTCCAGCTTCTTGCACTCTTCTGCTGCCCTGATGCAGAAGGACTTCCAGGTGTGCTTTGTGCCTGGCGTTGATCTCTGCCTGGTTACAGGTTCGGCCTTCGTGTTGTACAACGCTCACCGTTGCCACTCTCAGATCGGCTTGCCTCGGTACGAGTTGCCCAAGCTATCCCACCTGCCACCTATCAAGGGCAGGCAGCTTGGCTCAGCGGATGACGAGGAGGAGGCGTTCTCAGCCATTGCCTTGTGGGAGACGAGTCGGGTGTGCCGCCTAGGCCTCTTGATTGAGGAGGACCCTGACCGGAAGCGCTGCTACATCTCCGCGTTGAAGCTTTTGCTTGCTTGAGGGTCTTCTTTTCCTGCTTTAACTTGTCAGACATGTTGTTTTTATTTTGAATAAACAATGATTTTTTTATAGCAAATTTGAGTAAAATTTCAATAGAAATTTACCTTGTTTTAGAAAAATGCAAGGCAGATGTTGACAATTATGATGAATATGCCTTGTTATTTTTCAACACCTTGAATATTTTTAACAAGATATTTTTGAAAGGTTTTAACATGCCTTTTTTCTTTAGGTAATTTTTCAGAGCAAATCGTGAGTCTGGTGATTTTTCTTTCGGTGACTCCTTGATCGGCTCGATTTTCTAAACAACATGGTGCTTTCTGAAATTTTCGCCATTTTTATCAATTTTGGTCTTGAAAAATACATTTTTAGCCATTTCTGACTAATAAATGCATAGATTTTTTTCCTGACCCCTGAAAAATGTTAGCTAGTGATGATAAAAAGCATGAATATGTCTAGCTAATTTAGGAACTGAGACATTCAAAGTTATGTGAAAAGAGAGATTTTTGATGAGAATTTAAATAGAAATTTTCTTCATAAAATTATTTTGAGCAAACCGCGCATCAGATCAGGATTCTTTCGGTGGCATTGCGATCAGATCGATTTTGTGAACCTTGGATGATATTTTCAAATTTCTCCCATTTTTTCATTTTTACTGTCTATAAATACCCTTTGAGGGTAAGAATATCTCATTTCCACGCGTACACCATCTCTCCTTGCGCCAGAAGCTCCAGAGCTCCAACTCAGATTCGGAGTCCGAAACGCCGTCAAACGTTAGTACCCCTGTTACAAAAAAATGTAGATCGGGTTATGCTCTTCAATTTGGTTCAAGTTTCATGCGATTCCGAGTTGATTCGACGAAGTTATCGCGAAAATAAAAATCGAGCAAGAGGGAGGGTGTGGTCAATGCAAGGCGTTGACCACGCCCTCGAACCGGGGCGCACAGAGTGCGTCCCCGGTTTGGGGATGCGCTGACCGCACCCCCAAGAGGAGGGCACGGTCAGCGCGCCCTCTCTCTCCTCACTGTGCAGGGGCGCGCCAAGCTCGCCCCTGTTCTGGGGGCGCGCTCAGCGCGCCCTCAGTTAGAGGATGCGCAGAGCGCGCCCTCCCTCTCCAAAGGGGGGAAGGGCACGTTCTGATTTCGATTTTTTTTTTGAATAAAATAAAAAAAATGTATCTAACACTATTTGATATCAACTTCCCTTTTGGCGCAGATGCCGAGACGTGTTCGTCGGCACGACTCCGATTCCGAGGAGCCTGAGCTCCTGGCAGTCCGAGAGGTATGTTTTTTTTTTCCTGCACTTAATGATTAGCACCTTTGCATTTTGGAAATAAAAATTTAGTTAACTAATGAATTGAATTTCTTGCAGGCCCGGATAAAATCCCGGATCTCGTGGGACTTGGTGCATGCTGCCTACCTCGGCCTACTAGACTTCCAGCAGGTTCGGTTGGAGGAGATGGGATTTGGGCCCATCCTCCGGGTGACTCCATTTTGGGAGGACCTACCACTGGTGCAGGTCCTCCGCGAGTCCTGGGACCCGGACTCTTTCATGTTTCTGTTCCCATGGGGGCACATGGTGCCCTCCCTAGAGGATGTTGCACACATCACCGGTCTTCATGTTTACGGTAGACCGGTGGTGTGTGCCACCTCTTCCGACTATTCACGGGAGTTCCGGGCCCTCTTTGCATATGAGCCCGAGTTTGACCCAGAGGATGGCCTACGCACCATCGCCAGACTAGAGGCTGGTGAGATGGTAGGCTTGGTGGATGCCGAGCGTGTTCGTGGCGGGAGCCAGGACAGCTTTTTCTGCCGCATGGTCGGCCAGGTAGCAGCGGCATTTACCGGGTTACCTGGCTCCTTGGAGGCGGACGTAGACCTGCACCGCTTCCTCCTTTTCTTCTTCGGACGCCTTCCGTTGGGTTCGAAGACGGACCGCATCCATCTGCGGTTCCTCCCTTTGCTTGCTGACCTGGAGCAGGTTGGCACGTACACGTGGGGGGCAGCGATGCTCGCCCATCTGTTCTGTGGCCTCCAGCCTGAGGCAGGTTCCGTTTCAGTTGCCGGCTTCTCTTCTTTTCTCCAGGTGACTTTTAGCAGCTTTCCTTTCCTGTACACTTGTATTGCTCTGCTTTGTTCTGACGAGTTGTGCCTTTTACAGGTCTAGAGCTATCTCTACTTCCCCCTGGGTCGGGCACAACAGTCCTACCCCGACCTCCTCCCTCTGATGGCTCGCTGGGAGCCCATCTGCCCTACTGGGGCCATCGCAACCAGCTAGCTTCAATTCGTACACAGATTCTCCGCTTCCCACACACTGAGGTATGTCTTTCAATTTTGTGTATGGATATTCTCTTGTTTAAATAATAATCATGATTTTGCTTCCCACAGGTGTGTTGGAGGCCATATCTCATGACCGACGACCATCTCCAGCCCTGGATTGCCCACGCTAGTCGTGTCTTCGGCCGCGATCTTCACCTTCTGTGCGTCAATGTGCTGGCGCCACTGTGGCTTCGGTTCTCGGCACGCGGCCGAGACTACCTTCGCCGATACGCGGAGGTGTATGGCCACCTATTTGTTCGAGAGGGTCAGGTAAATGCTTCTTACTTTCCTTCAATTCTGTGTTGTTGTTCTCTTCTGACCTTTGTGCCATTTCAGGAGGCTCGGGCTCTACTGCTACGCCAACAGCTGGAGATTGTTGATCTCCGGCAGGAGGTGGCCACTCTTTGTGGCATGTTGGAGACTGAGGTAGACACTGCCTTTGACCTTCATTTGTATTTTCGACATATGCTTGCCTTGCTCTGATGTATTTTTCTTCTGTTCACAGCAGAAGGCTCGTGCCGAGGGTTCACCTCCTTCTTTGTTGAGGGAAGAGGTGGCTGAGCTCCGCCAGCGTCTTAGTGAGGCGAGAGAGGCCCTAATGACCAAGGAGGCAGAGGTATCTTTCATTGTTCTCTATTTTGGTTGTTGACTTTTCTTGGTTCATATTCTTCCTCTTCTTCCAGGTTGCGGAGCTTCAGAGTAGCTTGTCCTCCCGTATCCAGTCCTTGGAGTCTGAGGTGGAGACATTGCGGTCTGCCCCAGCCAATCTTCGTTCCCAGATGATCGTCTCGGATCTCCATCTTCAACATGAGAGAGCCATGCGCGAGATGGAGCGCCAGCATAGCCAGGCCATGCAATCTTTGGAGCAGATGCACCTGCAGTCGCAGGTTCGTTTGTCGGCAGCAGAGGCGACACTGCAGGTTTACCGCCAGGGCATCCCTCCATAGCCGAGCCAGAGTCGCACCCACCAGAGCAGCTACAATCGGAGTGGTACGCACCGGAGTGGCGGCGCCGCTCGTAGCCGGGGTCACCATGGGCAGAGCCAGTAGGGACAGAGTGGCCAGAGCCAGAGCCATGAGCACGGTGCTTCTGCGTTCTTGGCCACTTCTTCAGAGCGTCGCCGCAATGAGGCGGCCGCAGCAGCTTTGGCGGACACGGCTACCATGCCTCCTCTACGTGGCCACTCTCCTGGAGAGGGTAGCAGTAGGCACTGATATCTATAGCTGGCTTAGCTTTTCTGATGTTGTAGCTACTTTTCTTCTTTGTTGTAGCACTTAATGGCGTAATCATATCTTCATCTGTTTGCTTTAGTGTTTGTTTGATCTGCTTGACATCGCTCAAAAGGGAAGTTAGTATCACATTTCGGCTTAGCCCCTTGCAAGTTTGTCAAGGGGTGGAGCCTTCTAAGGGATGGCAAATAATAAAAGTAAATAATAGATGTAGGGTTAAGAGACATACCTGTTGGAGAGATTCTCACCCCTCCTTGACTTGTGTTTTTTTTTGAAATACTGAGTAGAAGGGTTAAATCAGCTCTATGGCTTACCCCTTGCCTATTGTTGTCTTGCCTTGCTTACATGTCAAGGGGGGTAGCCTTATTAACAAGGTAATATGAACAAAATGACTGAAAATGAATAAGATAAGGGTTAAGAAAGCTTACCTGCTATGGTGAGAGTCACACCCTTCTTGATCTTAGCATCCTAAAACACTTGATAACAGGGGATTAAATCTTCACCATGACTCATCTCTTTACCTATTGCTGTCTGCCTTGACTTAGGTCAAAGAGGGGAGCCTTCTTAACAAGGTGTAATGACCAAAATGAAATGGTTAACAGAACTTACCTGTCGTTGAGAGAACCTTCTCCTCTTATTTTAAAGTCCTTGAAAACACTCGATAAAAGAGGATTAGATCTTCACAACGACTCATCCCTTTGCCTGTTATGGCAAACTTTGACTTAGGTCAAAGGGAGGAGCCCTCTTAATGAGGTGATAATGAAGATAAATATGCAATGCAGAAATGAAACATGCAAGACATAAGAATAAATATGAATGCTAGCAAAGACAAAAATCAAGGTTATGCCAAGTTAAATGATGCATTTTTTTGGATTTTTAGAAAGTATTCATCTTTTTTTTTGTTTATTTTTTTTGAAAATATTCAACATTTTTTTGGATTTTTGAAAATATTCATTTTTTTTCGAATTTTCGGAAATATTCGATTTTTTTGGATTTTTTGAAAATATTCATTTTTTTTGGATTTTTGAAAATATTCATTTTTTTGTATTTTTGTGCAGAATGTGCCGATATCGAAACAATTCATCGATCTTTGAGTGTTAATCGAGATTCAAGCGATAAACACCACGTGAAAATAAGATTCCCTACCCAGAATCTTTCTTGCCCTCTTCTCTTGATCGGTTTGAATTCCCCCTGAGTTTGGATAGTTCACCCTACCCTAGGGTTTTAAGATAGAAGATTAATAGAGGAAGTCTTTGATAGGATTTGGGGATGTCGAGGAGGGTTTCTCTACTCATGCCCAAATTGCCTATTGGGGTTCGGCCACTTCGTGTTTTTTCTACAAGTGGCACTTACTTAGACAAGTCTTTGACCTGTGGGGTCATTGCCCATCTTTTGGTGCCTTCTTTTCATTTTCTACTCTTCCGGGTACTCATTCAGACAGGCCCATATTTGTTTAAACCTGTGGGGTTCATTGCCCATCTTTTGGCACCCTTTTGCACCCTATGAGACGGCCTCCTACTAAGGCGGCAGGAATTTTTGATACTATCCTCCTCTAGTCCCCTTCACCTATCTTGGACTGAATAGAAGAGAATGGGGTAAGGTTTCCTTTCCGCCTTCAGGGTTCTGCCTTGCCTCTCTCGAGTGTTGGGCTATCTAGATTCTGGGATCGGGAGGTGTTGTGTGTCCAAGGTGATGCCTACCCTTGACTTCTAGCTAACACCCTTGGATTGATGACTTAATATCATACCAGAAATTCTCCATTTTCTTTTCTAAGGAAAATATTTTTTGTGGTAAACGTCGTTCCATGGATGGTTCAATTTTTCTCCATCGGCGTTGGTTAGCTCATATGCATTGCCTGGATATTTTTTTGTTATAACAAAAGGCCCTTTCCAGTTAGGTTGCAACTTGGAGCGGGGACCACCTGGCTTAACGAATATACGTTTGACTACCATCTCACCGACTTCGAATTTTCTCTCTACCACCCTCTTTTGATAAAACCTTTTCAATCGGTTCTGATAAGTCTGGGCATGCTCAGAGGTGGCCAACCTTCTTTCATCTAGGAGTTCAAGTTGTGCAAGGAGAGATTCTCGTCTCTCATCGACAGGGATGTCCCTATCGAGTTGAACTCAGAGTGATGGAAGGAGTACTTCGTACGGAACCACCGCTTCCATCCCATATGTAAGAGCATACAGAGTTTGACCAGTGGGGGTCCGTATAGAAGTACGATAAGCCCATAGAGCATCTACAAGCTTATCTGGCCAGTCTACGAACTTGCTAGACTTACAGGTTTTCTTGATGATTTTAATCAAAGTTTTGTTGGTGGCTTCTGCTTGACTGTTGCCTTGCAGGTAATAAGGCGATGAATGATGCAGTGCAATGCGGTGCCTATTGCAAAGATCACGCAGATCTTGAGAGAGAAATTGTGGTCCGTTGTCGGTGATGATGTCGCTGGGTATCCCGAACCTGGCGATGATGTTGCGTTTGATGAAGGAGCACAGTGTTGATGCCTTGATCTCCACGAACGCTTCCGCTTCTGCCCACTTGGTGAAGTACTCTATTGCCATCAGGATGAATGATTTGGAACGGATTTCAGAGTTAAGATCACTTAAAGGGCCAATGATATCGAAAGCCCACATGGCGAAGGGCCATGGGGCATGAATCGGATGAAGGGAAGATGCGGGAGAATGGATCTTGTCGGCATGGAGTTGGCAAGAATGACAGTGCCGAACAAAGATGGAGCAATCCTCTTCTAGGGTTGGCCAATAATACCCCTGCCTGATGATTTTTTTTTGGCAAGAGCTTGAGCATTGACATGGCCCCCACAGACCCTGGAATGTGCTTCCTTAAGCACTAATTCAGCCTCTTCTTCATTAACGCATCTCAATAAAATTCCGCTCAGGCTCCTCTTGTAGAGCACCCCTCCTAGGATGGTATACCTCTGGGATACTCTCCTGATGGCCTTCTTTTCTTTTGCATTTGATCCAGGTGGATATGTCCGATCTTGACAATACCTTGCGATCTCATCAAACCAAGGCCTCTCACCCTCATCTAATTCTTCCAACTCGATTAAAGAAATCTCCTCGTTCTGCTCTAAATATTCCTTCCTGCCAAATCTCTCCTTGACCTTCAGAAATCGACCATCCTTAATCGCCAGCATCGACCTTCTACGCACATGGATAGTCTGCACCTGTCTACCTAGCGGGACTGATAGAGATGAAGCTAAGGAGGCTAGGGCATTAGCAAGGATGTTCTGAGCTCGAGGAACATGGAAAAAAGTGAGTTTGTAAAAGAGTTTGATGTAGCAAGAGGTGAGTTCTTGGTAAGGTTTGAGGTTTGGATGAGAAGTTCGGTATTTGATTAGGACTTGGCGAAGAATTAGTTGGCTATCACCTATCACCCTTAATTCTGTGGCACCATAGAAATGAGCGGCCTCCAGCCCGGCCAGCAAGGCTTCGTATTCAGCTATATTGTTGGTTGCTGGGAAGTCAAGCTGAAATGCCTGTGGAATGGTGACACCCTCGGGTGATAGAAGGACGATTCCTATTCCCTTACCGTGTGAATTCAGAGCCCCGTCAAAATATAATGTCCAAAGATGGGAAGATCGGATCAACATTAGTTCGTCATCCGGGAGCTCCGATTGGACCGGGTCAAAGAGGGGTATAGGGTGATGGGCTAGATGTTCGGCAATGGCATAGCCCTTAATTGCCTTCTGGGGGACATAGGTGATATCAAACTGGGAAAGGAAGCTCTGCCAACGACCTAACCGATCAGTTAGAACAGTTTTCTCTAGAAGGAATTTGATGGGATTGATGCGAGTAATAAGGTTGACCTTATGAGCTAAGAAATAGTGTTTAAGTTTCTGAACTACCCAGACTAGTGCAGCACATGTCTTCTCCACTACAGTATAATTCTGCTCACATGGGTCAAAGATCTTTGACAAGTAGTAAGTTGCCCTCTCTTTCCCTTCTTCATCTACTTGTGCAAGGACTGCCCCAAGAGAATTCTCCAAAACCGAGATATATAAAACTAAGGGCTTGCCAGGGACTGGTGGTCTAAGCACAGGGGGACTAGCCAGGTATCTTTTCAATCCATCCAATGCATCCTGGCACTCGAATCCCATTTGAACTCGGCCCCCGCCTTGGTCAACTCATAGAAAGGTTTACACCTTTGGGAGTGTTGTGAGATGAACCGGCGGACAAACTGTAGCCTCCCGATTAATCCTCAAAGTTCTTTCATATTTCTCGGAGGAGGCATACCAATGATTGCTTTGGCCTTGTTTGGGTCGATCTCTATGCCCTTTTTGCTCACTATGAACCCCAATAACTTTCCTGAGGATACCCCAAATGTGCATTTCTTTGGGTTCATCTTCAATTTATATTCCCCAGCCCTTTGCAAGACCTTTCTTAACACTTCCGGGTGATCTTCTCGGCTTTTGGACTTAACGACCAGGTCGTCCACGTACACCTCTACAAGGGTATGCATCATGTCATGAAAGATAGCCATCATGGCCCTCTGATACGTTGCACTAGCATTCTTCAGTCCAAAGGGCATGACGACATAGCAGTAGGTTCCCCAAGGTGTAGTGAACGAGGTCTTCTCCTGGTTCTCTTCGGCCAACCGGATTTGATTATATCCAGAATAGCCATCCATGAATGATAGCATCTCGAATCTAGCAGTGTTATCAACCAGTACATCAATATGAGGTAGAGTAAAGTCATCTTTAGGAGACGCTCGATTCAAGTCCCTGAAGTCTATACAGATCCGAACTCTACCATCCTTCTTCATGACAGGGACTATGTTTGCCACCCATTGCGGATAAAGGACAACCTTAATGAATTTTGCTTGATGTAACTTGTCAACCTCTTCTTTCATCTTAACTGCAACATCTGGGTGGAATCTCCTTAATTTTTGTTTGACCGGGGTAGCTCCAGGTTTCAAAGTTAGACGATGTTCAACTAACGAGTTGTCTAACCCCGGCATGTCTTCGTATGTCCATGCGAACGTGTCCTTGTATTCTTCCAAAATTTTAATTAAGCTCTGTTCCTCAGTGGGAGTAAGGTTTGCACTTAGGAGGACTGTCTTGGGATCTTCCGGTGTTCTGAGATTCAATTCTTTTTTCGGTTCATCCACCGTGGCTGATGGTTCTTCAAACCTTTTAAGTCCAGATGCATACGCATCAGCCGAGTCCTCAATTCCATCTTCGAAATCAGGATCCTTTTCCGATAAAACCTCGTAAACTCCGAGTGTATGATCTATATTGAATTCATCCTCATATTGGATTTCATCAAGCTGGAGAGCATTTTCTAAAAAACTTGGCAGCCTTGCACAATCCTTACATTTTTGAGCTATTTATTGGAGATACCTTTCTGGAACATGTTTAGCTCGTGTTTTCTTCTTTCCTATCCTAACTACTCCTAAAGAAGATGGAATTGAAAAGGTGGTATCTACAGTGGGTGAAGGATCGAGCAGATCGATCAGTGAGTTGGAGAAGAGGGGTCCCTGGTTGGGAGCACCCTCCGAGACAAGTAGAGACGTCTCTTCAACAGAAAACTGAGTTTGCGAGAAGATGTTTTTTTTTGGGTGTTTTCAATAACAGAAAGAAAATGAGCCGGTGGGGCTTGAGCAGAAGTAGAAAGCTTAAGAAAATGGGAGAAAAATGGGCTCGCGGGCCCGATGATGACAAGAAATGGGCAGATAGGCCCAAAGCTAGTGAAAAGATCTAAGGGGCACGTGGGCCCAAATGGTGGGCACGTGGGCCCAAAGCAAGAAAATAAATCTAAAGGGCACGTGGGCCCGATTGGTGGGCACGTGGGCCCCATGTTGTTGGATGGGCATAAAAGCCCAGTGGAGTAAGAAGATTTAAACGGGCTCTCAAGCCCAGTGATCAGTTTAGGTGGCCATTTTGGCCCAGAAGTAGGAATTGGGCTAGATAGCCCATCAAACGAATCCAAGAGGGATAGAGTGAGGATTTTGAAATATGTGACCGTAGGATATGGCTCACGCGGAATGTTATCTGGAGGTGAGTTCAAGTGGACAAGTTGTTTACAGATGGACTTGCCCTCGACTGGTTCTTCCTTCTCTATGAACAACCGAGCCAAAGATGAACTCAGTTTGTCCACTTCCTCCTCTTGCTCTGGTGCCTTCTTCCTCTTGACTGGTTCTTCTTCTTCGTCCCCGGCCATCATCATGGTCTCCCCTTTGACAAAGAATTTTTGGAGTCCCATTGCATTTTTGGCCGGTAGACCATCCTCGAAATGAAACTGGGCTCGTAGCCAAGCCCGTGTCTCTTTGGTCTTTGTACAACTTTAATGGGGTGCACAACCCCCTGCAGCTCATTTCCCAACCCCTTTCCTGGCTGATAGCCCATCCCTTTCATCATCCGCCATGCAACTGTATCAGGAGGCGTCGTTAACATCATGACCTCGGGCAGCTCTGTAGTGGAAACCAATGGATGGACAGATTTTGATATTGGTAGTGCATAAGAGGGGTCATCCACGTCATTCAGAATGGGGATGTTGGTTACTTTAATCACCTGGCCCTTGTATGAGAACTTTAGACACTGATGATTAGTGGAGGCAACAGCTCCTATTGCCTCAAGATATGGACGTCCCAAGATAGCTTTGAATGTAGGGTCCAGTTCTAGAACGTGAAACTTGGCGGTGACAGCACACGGCCCGAGCCCTACTTCCAACGTAACCACCCCTCGTGCTGGCTTTCGGGAGTTGTCATAGGCTGTCACCGTGACAGCAGAAGGCTCAATTTCTTCATCGGAGATGCCGCAAAGTTGCAATGTTTATGGCGGCATGACATTTATCGATGCTCCGGTGTCAATCAAGCAAGATTTAATCTCCACGCCTCGGATGACTACTGCAACACGCAAGGCATACTTTCTGATCTCTGGCCGTGCCAACTCCTCCTGTGTAAATGTGGGTGCCGGATGTTCACTCCTCGGGGTCAGGACAGTAATGATCTTCTCGGGCGGGAGGTCCTCATTGACCATGACCCGCTGCAGATATTGTTGTAGGATGTCCTGATGGTTCTTTGACCTCTTAATCAACTCTAGGATTGAAATCCGTGCCGACATTTTGTCCAGATGCTTCAATAGGTCATATGCCATGCCGGGCAATGGTTCTTTCACTACCTCCTCTTCTGCCTGTTCCTGTGGTTGCATCCCAACCTGGGGGAAGACCCTTTGGAACATCCTCCCGCTATGAAGTACCGGCACCAGGGTGGTAGGGGGAACTGGTGATGATGGTGATGGTAGGGTTGGTTGGTAGGTTGAGGAGCCCGTGGTAGGTAGGGGTGGTGAGGATCGGATGATGAGAGGTCGTGGATTGGTGGAGGCCGGTATGTTGGGTGATGGTTGGGGTGTTGGTGGTGACGGTCTAATGATGAGGGGTCGTGGAGTGGTGGAGGCCAGTATGTTGGGTGATGGTTGGGGTGTTGGTGGTGATGGTCAAATGATGAGGGGTCGTGGGGTGGCAGTGACTGGTAGGTTAGGTGATGTACGGGGTGTTGGTGGCGGTCTAATGATTAGACGCCACGGAGGATTAATGGTGGTTGGTGGGTTAGGTTGGAGTGATGGTTGGGGTGCTGGCTGGGAGGCTGGCGGCGGTCTAATGATTAGGCACTGTGGAGGGTTAATGGTTGGTGAGGGTAGTGGTGTTTGGGTAGTTTGTGGGCTGGGGGCAGCTCTCGGTATGGAGAGTATGGTGCGGTTTGTAGGTGGGGTTGGTCTGGCGGGCATGGAGGTGATTTGATCCTCGACCTGCCAACCCTGGGAATGGTGGGTTGACTCCTCGATGGCAGAGTGGACGAGGTCGAGTCGTTGGTTTGGTGGTGCTGGTGCCGGTGCTTGTACGGGTGCATGTACCGGGAGCAGATCTTGGACTATGCCCAGGCCGGGCTGCTGTTGTACTTGCTGTCGCCGTGGTTGATTCTGACGTGCCTTCATTGCTTGAATGAATTCCCCCATCTTTGCCCAGTCAATGTTCCCCTGGTCATTGAGGTCATGAATGTAGTCTTGAAACTAGAAACATACATCCACCGTGTGCCCAGGATACCGATGGTAAGCGTAGTACTTTGTTGTGTCAACATTTGTCGGCCATCCTTCTCTCTCCTTCGGAAGTTCCAATTGCTGTTCAGCCATCAATGCGTTGAAAATATCGGTGAGGGGGAATGGCAGTTGAGGGGTAGTATTCTCTCTTGGGTCCCCCCTCCTAGGTCGGTTGGCTGGTGGTGGTACTTGGTTGTAAGCTTGTTGTTGTGGTGGTGGTCGGTTGTAGACATGTTGTTGTTGAGGCGCTCGGTTGTAGGCATTTGGTTGCTGGGGCGCTCGGTTGTAGGTGGGTTGCTGTGGTGGTGCTCGGTTGTATGCACGTTGCTGCTGGGGCTGAGGAGCTGGGCGGTATTATTGGTTGGGTGGTGGGTGTCAACTATGAAAATTCGACGGGGTCGTCTCCTTTTCAGGGAAGTCCGTGAACCCAGATCGTCACCTCAAGAGGGATGAGAAAAGAAAGAAATAAAGCATCGAAAAGCAACTCTCACCTCGGTCTCACACTCACATTGATCCCCGAACTTTCATCCCTTGGCATCGCTCGATCACCAAAGAGACGGTTCGGGTCATGTGGGAGGAGGGTGAGAAATAGAAAATTAAGACATATGGTCTCCAGGAACCGTGGGTTCTGATTTATAGAATTAAAATGACCGTGTGTACCTTAGCGTGAAGAGTGTGGGTTAAAGCTTCTCCTTCTTTGGCTGGCCGATGAAGAAGAGTCCTCAACCATGTGGGTGCTTGATATTCTATGCAACTAGACAAATAAAAAAGTTAAATAGACTATTAGAACTAGACAAAGTGGAGTATATGTAAATAAAATAACATGAAACACACAACTGACTAGAAACTGACCAGATTCAGGTTATCTCTAACCCCTCTTTTTCTATTTTTAGATAAACATATTAAAAATAATGCAAAAAAATATAAAAAAATTATAGGAGGATGTAGAATCCCGAAACAAAGAGATAGGAAAAAGAACATAAAGATTTTGAGTTGAATAGAGAAAGATATAGCCAAATCTGGGTCGTCGAGAAAGCCGAGCAGCAGTCTAGGATCTGCCAGGCGCGACTTTGCTTCTGCGCTCGTCACGACCAGCCCTGACCTCTGAATCAAGTGCCGTCGATTGCAAACTCAAGAAGACTTGGAGAGGAAGAACTTTGTGAAGATATCTGGGGCATAAGATGTCCACACACTGCTGTATAGGCCGAATAAGAGAGACCTGGCTGATCACCTGCAGAACAGCCTTCCTCTCTCTTGAACCGACTTTTCTCTCTCTAAAAACCAGAAATTCTCTCTCTAAAAATCACAAAATCAATGCAGGAGGGTGCTTGGATGTCTTGAGATGCCTGGGGGGTCGTGCTCATGCCTTTGGAACGACCAGAATCGGAGTTTATTTATAAGAGAACGAACAGACCTATCCGGACTAAAAAATAGGGCACATTGCGCCCTACCCCAGGGCGCATGCGCCCCATGGAAGGGGCGCATCCTATCCTGTCCGAAAAATTCGACCTTATCCGGTCGATCTGTTCAGCGGTAGAGTCCGGGTGAAAAACTGGTTCCCTCGTGCCTCAAGGGTAGGGCGCATGTGCCCTCAAGTGAGGGCACAAGGTCAGGTGCCTCACTGGTAGGGCGCATGGGCACGTGCCCTGGGTCCTGGGCGCATGTGATCAGGGACCCGGGCGCATGAGACTATTTTTGCGCGTCCTTATTCCGGAAGCCATTGTGAACACTCCCGAAGTTGGAATTCGACGCCGTTTGTTGCGTTGGAAAGATAACAGGACGAAGAAGCTTTATATAGCATTGGATAAGCCATCACACCCTCCAAAACTTCAGAATTTAGTCCGGAAGTTAGGGCAGTGAATAGAGGATCCGATACAGGTCAAAATGACTCCGCCGGCAAACCGGAAAGGCACGGTATGCAACAAAACTTGTCCGGAGTGTGAATATGACCATAACCTTCAATGCATGATCATTAGGCATTGGTCATTCAGCTAATTTCCGTGTTTACACGATTTACGTGTGACTTTTGCTCGGAAATTATGGCTTTTTGCGGAAAACTTCGAAAAACATCCGATTTCGTTCGGCGAAGCTCCAAATCAACTTTAAAATGACCCGGCATCATTTTAAGGTCAATCACACATGTTACCCTATAAAATATGAGTTTTATGCTCTGAATTAGGCGAATTTGGCGTGTCTACAGCTTGCCTCGCCTTGATTTCTGCTTTGTAAGGGAATGTGATGTAATGAAGCGGAATGATTCGTAGTGAACTGTAATGGAATGCAAGTGAGCGTAGATGAATGTAGCGGAATGGAATGGTGATGGACTGAAAAGGTGGCATCAAGGTGTAGATATAGACACGCTTATCTACCTGATCCAGCAAAATGAATCTCACTAAGTATTCTAGATCCCTTTCATGTTCCATCAAAACCTCATATAATTGACTGGTAAAAGGCATGCCCTTGGCACGAGAGATGAAAAAGTAAAAGATTAAGGATAAAAGGATGTAGCCAACCCTCAGCATGGTGAGGAGTCCTCGAATTCGTAGGTTCATCATCAGCCAGCAACCCGAACTTTGCGGTGTTCTTGTACTGTGATGGGCTAAAGTTTTAAAAGAGAAATTGATCTTAAAATGAAAAGAATACCAATCCATCATATTTGGAATCTCAAGTTCATTCAAGTTTCACCAAAATACTCAGTTTAATTCTGAGTGGAATAATCTCAAGTTCTTAAAGGGTTCATTTAAGCATAACAAAATTGCTCGGGTATCATGAAAACCATGAATCACGCTCTAGCAGAAAATCGATATTCGGAAAACGACAAGACAGACTTAAGCCATAGTGGGATTGAGAGATAATGGTGGGACTAACATAGAATGATGGGAAAGAAGAAACAATAGCATGACAATTGCCATGACACGGTGGGATAAAATAAAACACGGTGGGATAAAAGAAAGGAAAGAATAAAACATGGTGGAATAAAAGAAAAAGCAGAATAAAACATGGTGGGATAAAATTGGTAATGATGAAGAATGAAAAGGAGATGGATGTGAAAACATAGAAAATTACGTAGAAAATAGTTGAAGATATAGATTGTCTATTGGAGGTCAAGACACCCGATTAGGAACCATCGTCCCTCCAATGTTCAATTTTGGCTTATCCGTGAGTGTGAAGAAATGACCATGCCATCGTAGATTTTGTTGAAGGGGACCTCGGGCCCAGTCATTTTCACTCTCAAGGTCTTCAACATTAATGCATATAATATGTATCAAATGGACCTAACATAACTAGGTGATAGATAGTAGGAGTGATGTGAAGTGCAAAAATGATGTGATGGTGATGATGTGAGATTTATGAGAATGTGGATTTGACTGAAGTCCTCAGGCGTGATTTATCATCTTGCATCAACTGCCTGATTCATCAGCATCTCTGGTCCAATCTTTGTCTTGCCTTTTGACATAATATAGCACCATGATAACGTTCAGTTGGGTGGTGCTTCCTCTTTTTTCGCCACAAGGTTGGCATGATGTTCCTTGGGGAACACTGATCTCATCACTTCACCTGTTGGACTTCAAAGGTTGCCTGATAGCCCTTCTCTTTTGCTTCTTCAGCTCCTGAAAACACTTAAGAAAGATGATTAAATTTTTATCATGAATCATCCCTTTGCCTGTATATCATTTGCCTTGATTTTGAGTCAAAGGGAGGAGCCTTTTTAACAAGGTAGAATAAAACAAATGACTAAAATGAAATGGGGTAAGGGTTAAGAGAACTTACCTGCTGTGGTGTGAATCCCCTCCTCTTCTGCATTGAAATGCCTGAAACACTTGATAAAAGAGGATTAGATCTTCACCACGACTCATCCCTTTGCCCATTATGGCCAACCTTTGACTTAGGTCAAAGGGAAGAGCCTTCTTAACAAGGTAATTAAAGCAAAAGGATATGCAATGCAGGAATGGAAACATGCATGACAGTCAAATAAACATGGATGCAACTAAGGCAATGATCATGGTTGAGCATTTTTTTTGGATTTTCTTGAAAACATTCATTTTTTTAGATTTTTGAAATATTCAATTTTTTTGGATTTTTGAAATATGCAAATTTTTTGGAGTTTTAAAATATGCAATTTTTTTTAGATTTTTTGGAATATTCATTTTTTTGGGTTTTTGAAATATGCATTTTTTTGGGTTTTGAAATATGCCTTTTTTTGGGGTTTTGAAATATGCATTTTTTATTTTTTTTGAAATATGTATTTTTTAGATTTTTGAAATATTTTTTTTTTTGGATTTTTTTGAAATATTCCTCTTTTTTTGGATTTTGAAAATATTCACTTTTTGTGGAGAAAATGCTGGTATTTGAGACAGTTCATCGGTCTTTGGGGTTTGTCAAGACTCAAGTGGTAGATGCCACGTGCAAAAATAAAGTTCCCTACCTAGAATCCCTCTAACCGTCTTCCTTTGATCGGCTTGGATTCCACCTGGATTTGGTCGGTTTACCCTCCCTAAGGGGTTTAAGGAGGAAGAGTATAGAGGAAGTCATTGATAGGGTTTGGAGATGTTAAGAGGGATTTCTCTACTCACACTCAAATTACCCATTAGGGTTCAGCCTCTTTGGTTTTTTTCTATTTTTTTGCTCTTTTTTATGTGGCACATATTTGGACGGGTTTTTGACCCGTGGGGACATTGCCCATCTTTTAGTGCCTTTTGCCTTGACTATCATTCTGGGTACTCATTCAGACAGGTTGATCATTTTTCTTTTTCTAACCTGAGGGGTTCATTGCCCATCTTTTGGCACCCTTTTGTACCCTCTGAGACGGCCTCCTACTAGGGTGGCGAGTGTTTTCGATACTACCCGTCTCTAATCTTCTCTCCCTATCTTGGACCGAGTAGAAGAGAATAGGGTAAGGGTACTCCTTCCATTTCTAGATTTATGCCTTGCCTTTCGCAAGTGTCGAGTTGTCTGGATTCTAGGATTGGGAAGTGTTGTGTGTGTAGGATGGTACCTACCCTTGACTTCTCACGAACAACATAGGATCGATGACTTGAGATTATACCAGTGGTTTCTCCATTTTTATGGAAAGTACTTTTTGAGGTAAACTCCATTCCAAGGATGATTCAATTTTTCTCCATCTGCATTAGTCAATTCATATGCATTACCTGGATACTTTTCAGTGATTACAAAAGGTCCTTCCCAGTTAGGTTGCAACTTGGAGCGGGGACCCCCTAGCTTAACGAATATGCGTTTGACTACCATCTCACTGATCTCGAATTTTCTCTTGACCACCCTCTTTTGATAAAGCCTTTTAAGTCTATTCTGATAAGTCCGGGCATGCTCGGCGACGGCTAGCCTTCTTTCATCCAAGAGTTCAAGCTGTGCAATGAGAGATTCTCGTCTCTCATTAACAGGAATATCCCTGTCGAGCTGAACTCGGAGAGATGGAAGTAATACTTCGTAGGGGACCACTGCTTCCATCCCATATGCCAAAGCATATGGGGTTTGTCCAGTGGGAGTCCTTACAGAAGTACGATAAGCCCATAGAGCATCTACAAGCTTATCAGGCCAATCGGCAAACTTGCTAGACTTACAAGATTTCTTGATGATTTTGATTACGGTTTTGTTGTTGGGTTCTGCTTGACCATTGCCTTGAGGATAGTATGGTGATGAATGATGCAATGAAATGCAATACCTGTTGCAAAGATCACGCAGATCTTGAGAAAGAAATTGTGGCCCATTATTGGTGACGATGTCGCTGGGGATCCCGAACCTTGCCAAGATGTTGCGCTTGATGAAGGAGCAGACTGTTGATGCTTTAATCTCCATGAACGCTTCCACTTCCGCCCACTTTGTGAAGTACTCCGTTGCCGTCAGAATGAATGGTTTTGAGTGCTTTTCAGAGTTGAGGTCACTCAAGGGGCCAATGATATCAAAAGCCTACATGGCTAAAGGCCATGGGGCATGAATTGAATGAAGGGAAGATGCTGGAGAGTGAATCTTGTCGACATAGAGTTGACATGAATGACAATGCTGGATAAAGATGGAGCAGTCTTCTTCTAGAGTTGGCCAATAATACCCTTGTCGGATGATTTTCTTAGCAAGGGCTTGGGCATTCACATGACCACGACAAACTCCAGAATGTGCTTCCTTCAGCACCAACTCAACTTCTTCTTCATAAAGACACCTGAGTAAGATTCCACTTAGGCTTCTCTTATAGAGCACTCCTCCTAGGATTGTATACCTCTGGGATACTCTTTTGATTGCCTTCTTTTCTTTGGTGGTTGATCCAGGTGGGTATGACTGATCTTGGCAATACCTCGCAATCTCGTCATACCAAGGTCTCTCACCTTCTTCTAATTCATCCAACTCAATTAAGGAGATTTCTTCTTTATGTTCCAAGTATTCCTTTATGTTGAACCTCTCCTTAACCTTCAGAAAATGTCCATCCTCAATTGCTAGAATTGTCCTCTTACAGATGTGGATAGTTCGCACTTGCCTGCCTAGCGGGACAGATAGAGATGAAGCTAGTGAAGCTAAGGCATCGGCGAGGATATTCTGAGAACGGGGGACATGGACAAATGTGATTTTGAAGAATAGCTTGATATAGCAGGTGGTGAGCTCCTGGTAGGGCTTGAGGTTTGGATGGGAAGTTCAGTACTTGGATAGGACTTGGCGTAGGATCAATTGACTATCACCTATCACCCTCAGCTCGGTGGCACCACGGAAATGAGTGGCCTCCAGCCCGGCCAGCAAGGCTTCATACTCAGCTATGTTGTTGGTTGCTGGGAAGTTAAGCTGAAAAGCCTGTGGAATGGTGACACCTTCAGGTGACAGAAAGACAATACCTATCCCTCTACCATGAGAGTTCAGAGCCCCGTCAAAATATAATGTCCAAAGATTGGAAGATCGGACTGACATTAGTTCGTCATCCAGGAACTCCGACCGAACTGGGTCAAAGACGGGTATGGGATGATGGGCAAGGTGTTCAGCGATAGCATAGCCCTTGATTGCCTTCTGTGGGACATAAGTGATATCAAATTGGGATAAGAAACTCTGCCATCGCCCTAACCGATCAGTCAAAACTGTCTTCTCTAATAGAAACTTAATGGGATTGATACGAGCAATGAGCTTGACTTGGTGAGCAAAAAAATAGTGTTTGAGTTTCTGAACCACCCAAACAAGAGCAACACAGGTCTTTTCTACCACAGTGTACTTCAGCTCACAAACATCAAACATCTTGGACACGTAATAAGTAGCTCGTTCTTTCCCTTCTTCATCAACTTGTGTAAGGACTGCCCCAAGAGAGTTCTCAAGAACCGAGATGTAGAGGACCAAAGGTTTGTCGGGAATTGGTGGTTTAAGTACAGGGGGACTTGCCAGGTATGTTTTCAACCCATCAAATGCCTCCTGGCACTTCGAATCCCATTTAAACTCGGCCCCCGCCTTGGTTAACTCATAGAAAGGTTTACACCTTTGGGAATGCTGTGAGATAAACCGGCGGACAAATTGTAGCCTCCCAATCAATCCTTGAAGCTCTTTCATATTCTTCGGAGGAGGCATAACAATAATTGCTTTGGCCTTGTTTGGGTCGATCTCTATGCCCCTTTTGCTTACTATGAACCCTAGTAGCTTTCCTGATGAAACTCCAAATGTGCACTTCTTAGGGTTCATTTTCAGCTTATATTCTCTAGCTCGTTGCAAAGCTTTTATTAGCACTTCAGAATGATTTTCCCGATTCTTGGACTCGATAACCAAATCATTCACATACACCTCTACAAGGGTGTGCATCATGTCATGAAAGATAGCCATCATAGCCCTCTGATATGTAGCACCAGCATTCTTTAACCCAAAGGGCATGACAACATAGCAATATGTTCCCCAAGGTGTAGTGAACGAGGTCTTCTCTTGGTCCTCCTCAGCTAACCGGATCTGATTGTATCCAGAATAGCCATCCATGAATGAAAGCATTTCAAATCCAGCTGTGTTATCAACCAAAACATCGATATGAGGTAAAGGAAAATCATCCTTAGGACACTCTCGGTTCAAGTCCATGAAATCTATACAAATCCGAATTCGTCCATCCTTCTTCATAACAAGGACTATGTTAGCCACCCATTGCGGATATAGGACAACTTTAATAAAAATTGCTTGGTGTAGTTTGTCGACCTCTTCTTTCATTTTGAGTGTAATATCAGGGTGGAATCTTCTGAGCTTTTGTTTGACTGGGGTAGTTCCTGGTTTCAAGGTTAATCTATGTTCAACCAATGAATTACCTAATCCCGGCATATCTTCATACATCCATGCGAACGTGTCCTTATATTCTTCCAAAACTTTGATCAAACATTGTTCTTTTGAGGAAGTGAGGTTTGCACTAATGAGGATAGTCTTAGGATCTTCTAGGGTTCCTAAATTCAGTTCCTTGGTCGGTTCATTCCCTGTGGTTGATGGTTCTTCAAATCTTCTAAGTCTATATGCATATGCATCAGCCAAGTGCTCGATTTCATCCTCGGATTCAGGATCCTTCTCTGATACCACCTCATATACTCCCAAAGTATGATCTATGTTATGCTCATCCTCATATCGGATTTCATCTAGCTGGATGGTATTATCCAAAAAGTTTGGCAGCCTTGCACACTCTACGCATTTCTGTGCCAATTGTTGCAGATACCTATTTGGAACTCGCTTACCTCTGACTTTCCTATTTCCTAACCTAACTTGACCTACTGAAGATAAAGCTGGAAAGGTGGTATTTACAGTGGAGGGAGGATCGAGTAAATCGATCAATGATTCAGAAAAGAGGGATCCCTGATTTGAAGCACCCTCTCGGATGAGTAGAGACGTCTCCTCGATGGAAATGTGAGTTTCAGAGAAGACGTTTTTTTTTGGGATTCTCAAGTAAAAAGGTAGAATGAGCCTGAGTGACTCGAGGCTTGCTAGAAGATGATTGAATTACCAGAGAAAAAAGGTTAAGAATAAAAGGGAAAAAGGGGCTCGTGGGCCCAATGGTAACAGAAAGTGGACACATGGGTCCAAAACTGATGAAAAAAGTAAACGGGTACGTGGACCCGATCATAGAAATAAATGGGTATGTGAGCCCATGTTGGGAAAAGCCCTCAGTTATGAAGTTGATGAGGGAAGCAAATGGGCAAGCTGACCCAGTAAGAGTAGAAGGTTGAAGAGGGTACATGGGCCCAAAGTGGGTAAGTGGGCCCTGAAGCCCATCCAAAAGATCTAGAAACAATAGTACGAGGTTCAAACATGGGATTGTTGTATTTGGGCCTCGTGGAATGGTTTTGACTTGGGTAACATGCTTAACTAGATGATCCAAGATTGGTCTGCCCTTGAGTGGTTCCTGGTGCTCTTCCCCACTTGAGAACAGACGAGTCAAAGATAAGCATAAGTCTTCCAAGTCTTCTTCTTCTTCATCTGGAGCTTTCCTTCTCTTGACAGTCATCATGGAACTCTTGTTCCTCAATGAAAATGTGAGTTTCAGAGAAGACGTTTTTTTTTGGAAATTTCAAGTAAAAAGGTAGAATGAGTCAGCATGACTCGGGATTTGCTGGAAACTGACTGAATTACCAGAGAGAAAAACTTAAGAATAAAAAGGAAAAAGGGGCTCGTGGGCCCGATGGTAATAGAAAATGGACACATTGGTCCAAAACTGATGAAAAAAGTAAACGGGTACGTGGACCCAATCTTAGAAATAAATGGGCATGTGAGCCCATGTTGGGAAAATCCCTCAGTTTTGAAGTTGATGAGGGAAGCAAATGGGAAAGCAGGCCCAGTAAGAGTGGAAGGTTGAAGAGGGCACATGGGCCCAATGTGGGTAAGTGGGCTCTGAAGCCCATCCAAAAGATCTAGAAACAAAGGTATGAGGTTCAAACATAGGATTGTTGTATTTGGGTCTCGTGGAATGGTTTTGACTTGGGTAACATGCTTAACTAGATGTTCCATGATTGGTCTGATTGGTCTGCCCTTGAGTGGTTCCTGGTGCTCTTCCCCACTTGAGAATAGACGAGTCAAAGATAAGCATAAGTCTTCCAAGTCTTCTTCTTTATCTGGAGCTTTCCTTCTCTTGACAACTGTAACGAAACTCTTGTCATCTCCAGCCATCATCATGGTCTCCCCTTTGATAAAGAAGGTGTGGAGTCCCATGGCATAACCTAGCTGGAAGATCCTCCTTGGGATGGAATCCTCTTCGTATCCCAACCCCTGCCTGCGTGGCCTTTTCACAGTTTGAAGCGGCCGAGTGATCCCTTGAAGATCCTTGCCTAAACCTCTTCCAGGCTGATAGCCTAGTTTCATCATCATCCGCCATCCCACTATGTCGGGTAGAGAGGCGGTCATACATCTGACTTCTGGTAAATCTCCTACTGAGATTTGGGGTTGTATTGACAGATCTAGGGGTGATGTAAAAGCATCATTCATCTCGTCCCTTATAGGCATGCTAGTCACCTTGACCACTTGTCATTTAAAGGGAAACTTTATGCACTGGTGGTTTGTTGAAGCCATAGCTCCTATTGCCTCCAAGTATGGCCTCCCAAGTATAGCCCGAAAAGTTGGATCCAATTCTAGAACATGAAAATATGTTGTGACCGTACATGGTCCAAGTTTAACTTCTAGAGTGACCACCCCATGTGCAGACTTCTTAGAGTTGTCGTAGGCCGTCACCATGGCACAAGATGGCTTGATTTCTTGCTCAGAAATGCTGCACAACTGCAAAGTTTCTGGCGGCATAACGTTGATAGAAGCTCCAGTGTCAACCAAACATGATTTTACTTCAATATTGCAGATGATAACAGCCACATGCAAAGCATATCTCCTAACCTCTGGATCTGCTAATTCCTCCTGAGAGAAAGTGAGTGTTGGGTGCTCACTTCTAGGGGCTAACACTGTAGTTATCTTTTCAGGTGGGAGATCTTCACTCACCATGACCCTTTGCAAGTACTGCTATAGAATCTCCTGGTGCACCTTTGATCTTTTGATCAACTCAAGTATGGAAATACGTGCCGGTGTCTTATCTAAATGTTTCAATAGATCATAGGCTGTGCTTGGCAAGGGTTCTTTCACTTGTTCCTCCTCCACTGGATCCTGCGGTTGAGTACCGGCTTGGGGAAAGAGCCGCTAGAACATCCTCCCACTCCGAAGCACCGGGGCTATTTGGCGGTCGAGTAGAGGTGACGGGTTAACTGGGGTGGGTTGTGGTGGAATAGGTGGTGTAGGTGCATGTATGATAGGTAATGGGATCGATGGTTCTGGGATGATTGGGTTAGTGGGTAGAGGGTTAGGATTTGGAGGTGGTAGTGATGGTGATACTGGTGGACTGATAAGAAGTGGCCAGTGTGCACGAGTGGTCGATGGGTTTAATGAAGGTGTAGGTTGTGGGGTTGGTTGTATGATAGGTTGGAGTTTTGGAGTGGCAGAGCTCATAGATTGGGGGTTCAAGTTTGGTGGTAATTGTTGTGGTCGAATGAGCAAGGGCCGGTGTGTAGCAATGGTTGAAGGAGGTGTAGTTAAGGAGGGGGCTGGCCTAATGATGGGTCGGCAAGAAGAAGTGGTGGCCAATGGTTGGGTTATTGAGCTTTGTGGTAGTTGTGGGGTAGCAGGTGCACGGATTATTTGTCTAGGAGGGTTCCTAGTAGGAGGCCTAGCTGGGTTGACAGGCATGGTTGAATTTTGGTTTTATAGTTGCCAACCTTGAGCACGGCTGGCATCTCCCTGGACAATGGAGTGTACCAGACCAATTCCTGGGTTTGGATATGCTGGTGCCGGTGCTGAAGCGGGAGCATGTAATGGGAGCGGATTATGGACAATCCCAAAGCCGGGTTGTTGTTGAAGTTGAGCCAGTGGACGCTGCCGCTGCTGCTGCCTAGCCTTCATTGCTTGTATGCATTCCCCCATTTGAGCCCAATCAATGCTGCCTTGGTCATTCAGATCATGGATGTAATCCTTGAATTGAAAACACACTTCAACAGTGTGACCAGGACACCGGTGGTAAGCACAGTATCGGGACATATCTACATTTGTTGGCCAAACCTCTCTTTCCTTGGGAAATTCCAACTGTTTTTATGCCATGAGTACATTGAAGATGTCAGTCAAGGAGTAAGGGAGTTGTTGGTAGTTCTCTCTCCTAGGACCTCCCCTTCGTGGTGCCTGATTAGGTGGTGGTGGTGCCCTATTGTAGGTAGGTTGACGAGGTTGCCGGGGTTGTGCTACTGGTTGAGGGGGTTGTTGTGGTTGTCGTGGTTGTTGTGGCCTAACATGTTGTTGAGGGGGATAATAGGAATGGTTTTGTGGTGGGTTTCTGAACTGGTTTTGACGGTTCCCTCCCTAGTTCCCCACAATGTTTATAGCTTCGTTGTTGACCACTCCCTCGGTTGTAGGACCAACTAGTGCAGAGGGGGTTTTCCTGAAGTTTCTAGGTTTAGGATCAAAAGGGTTTATCATGGTGGCATCTTTGAAGTGGGCTTGCAAGTATCGGGCACTGTCATAAAGTTCATTCATGGTGGTAGGACGGTGCATGATCAATACATTCCTCAAGGCAGGTGTAGTGTTGCTGATAAGCATCTTTACTTGTTCCCCTTCATAAATCACATCTGTCAATTTCTCTGCCATTCCCCTCCAGCAATCAGCAAACTTTATGAAGTCCTCTTCGGGCTTCATCTTCTCAGCAATCAAATCTGTAATGGAGCATGCTGGTGCCACCCAGTCTCTGTATCTTTGCAAAAATTTGGTCTTGACAATAGCGAGTAGAACCATTCCAATGCAGACCCTTCTAGTGATCGGCGGAATAAGAAAGCAAGAACCCTACGATCATTTTTCCAGAACGAGGACTCATAGAGAAAATCTTTTAAGTGGAGAAAAGGATTGCCAGTACCATTGTAGCGGCGATAAACTGGTAGCTCAGAAGGTGGCAGGTAGAGAACTGGCAAAGAAGGAATAGAGATCTCAGGAACTGACTTGGAGTCCAGGCGACATCTCAGCTCTTCATAATGTTCATTCATCTGGGTGAGCTGATCCATGATTGCCTAGGTGAGAGCAGGTTCTTGGTTTACTGGTGGGGGTATGTGGTTAGAGACATGATTTTGGAATTGAGGAGCATGACTTGGCAAATTTACTGAAGATTGTCCCATGACTTGATGGGCCAAGGGAGCAACATGGTTTAAATAAGATGGCTGAACAAATGAGGGTTGAACAACAAATGGTTGAACTATAGATGGTTGAACTACAGATGGTTGCACTAGTGATGGTTGTGTTAATGATGGTTGAATCATAGATTGTTGAACAACAGGTGGTTGAACAAAGGGTGACTGAATAAGTGGTGGTCGAACCATAGGACAAGGAGATGAAGCAACTTGGTTGGCTTCAGCCTGATCTGAGGCACTTTTGCCCTTCACCATGGATTGTATGTGGGTGTAGGTTTCTGGGTCGGTATAGAGGGACAACTCCCTAAAGAGTTGTTCAACATCACGGTGAGTAGATGGTTGAGAGACCTCTTGCGCTTCTGACTCAAATAATGGATTTACACGACCATCTGACGGAATTGGTTGGTGACCCATCTCGTGCTCTCGATGTTCAGCTTGTTCCACCATTCCAACGTGTCTTTCAGACCTTAGTTGCATTGAACTTCAAGGAGAAAACAGACAAAGCAAACAAAACACTTATTTCTGGTTTTTTTTTTAGTATCTTGCAAAAAAAGTTAGGGGTTTGAATTTTTGTTTGACAAGCAAGTGATGCAAAGACTTGAAAACAAAATTACGCAATGATTTTGATTAAACCTTAGGTTTATGGATTTTGTTAAGAATTGTTCTCTCAACAAATGGGTTAGGATCCTAACTCCAATCTCCAATGACCTAGGTTTCACACAATCTCACCACGTGTAGGTAACATCGGATGCTTCGGGTTTTGGGGAGTGGTACAACCAACCCGATCGTGAAGAGGAATACTCCACGTATGAGGAATTATGGAGGCCTTGATGAAAGCCAACCAAATCAACTAGGAAAGAATATCCCAGAAGAGAGGTCAGAATCCACCAAGAGGGTGTTTTGGATGGGAGGGGTCAATGGGAGAGTGAGCTCCCGCCTCAAAAAAGTGTAAAATAAGGAGGTAGAGAGAAGGAGCAGAGAATGCAATCAAGTAATAAAGCGAGTAATAAGCAAAACATAAACTTAAATAAACAAGCAATCACACAAGATAAGCAATTAGAAGCTAGACAAGCAACTAGAAACTAGAATCCAGACCTTGTTTCTTATGTGAGCCAAATAGAGATAGTGAAAAGTGATGGAAAGAAAAGGGTTCAGATCTGATAGCCAAGCAAAAGGGCAGTCCACATGGGGACCGATGTAAGAATAAGCTGGTTCACGTGGGAACCGGGGTAAAAGTAAAGGTGGTTCACGTGAGAACCGGTTTTGGGTAAAAAAAGGGTGGTTCACGTGGGAACCGGTTTGAATGATTAAAAGAGGGCCACGTGGGGCCAATTAAAGGTGAATAAGGATATGATCCAAGTTGGGATACATCTGGAAAAAAAGGGGTTTGGTTTACGTGGGAACCGAAGTAAAGAAAGAGATTGGTTCACGCGGGAACCGGTTTAAAAGGAAAAGGATGGTTCACGTGGGAACCGATTTAAATAAAATGACAGAAATTAAATGGCATACTTGGCACTTCAGATCTGATCAAAGATGGGTGAAATCAGAAATTTTGAGATGGCATGAAGTTTAAGAGAGATGGAAAGAAGGAAAGGCTCACGTGGGAACCGGTCTAGAACTAGAACTAGTTGCAAACAAAACACTAAGCTCCCACGATTGAAGACATTGCTTGTCCCACCGTGGTCGCCACAAAGCTGTCAACTCTGAAAATTCGATGGGGTCCTCTCCTTTTCAGGGAAGTCCGTGAACCCAGATCATCACCTCAAGAGGGGATGAGAAAAGAAAGGAATAAAACATCGGAAAGCAACTCTCACCTCGGTCCCACACTTACATTGATCCCCGAACTTTTATCCCTTGGCATCGCTCGATCACCAAAGAGACGGTTCAGGTCATGTGGGAGGAGGGTGAGAAGTATAAAATTAATACATGTGGTCGCCAGGAACCGTAGGTTCCGATTTATAGAATTAAAATGACCGTGTGTACCATAGCGTGAAGAGTGTGGGTTAAAGCTTCTCCTTCTTCGGCCGGCCGATGAAGAAGAGTCCTCAACCGTGTGGGTGCTTTATCTTCTATGCAACTAGACAAATAAACAAGTTAAAGAGACTATTAGAACTAGACAAAGTGGAGTATATGTAAATAAAGTAACATGAAACACAACTGACTAGAAACTGACCAGATTCGGGTTATCTCTAACCCCTCTTTTACTATTTTCAAATAAACAGATTAAAAATAATGAAAAAAATATAAAAAATGATAGGAGGATGGAGAATCACGAAACAAAGAGATAGGAAAAATAACAGAAAGATTCTGAGTTGAATAGAGAAAGATATAGCCAAATCTGGGTCGTCGAGAAAGCCGAGCAGCAGTCCAGGATCTGCCAGGCGCGACTTTGCTTCTGCGCTCGTCACGACCAGCCCCGACCTCGGAATCAAGTACCGTAGATTGAAAACTCGAGAAGACTTGGAGAGGAAGAACTTTGATGAAGAGAGCTCTGGAAGAAGATGTCCAAACACTGCTTTATAAGCCGAAGAAGAGAGACCTGGATGATCACCTACAGAACAACCTTCCTCTCTCTTGAACCGACTTTTCTCTCTCTAAAAACTAGAAATTCTCTCTCTAAAAATCACAAAATCAATGCAGGAGGGTGCTTGGACGTCTTGAGATGCCTGGGGGGTCATGCTCATGCCTTTGGAACGACCATAATCGGAGTTTATTTATAAGAGAACGAACAGACCTATCCGGACTAAAAAATAGGGCACATTGCGCCATACCCCAGGGCGCATGCGCCCCTCGCACCCCACTGAGGGTCGCATGCGCCCCCTGGAAGGGGCGTATCTTATCCTGTCCGAAAAATTCGACCATATCCGGTCTATCTGTTCAGCGGTAGAGTCCCGGTGAAAAACTGGTTCCCTCGTGCCTCAAGGGTAGGGCGCATGTGCCCTCAAGTGAGGGCACAAGGTCACGTGCCTCACTGGTAGGGCGCATGGGCACGTGCCCTGGGTCCTGGGCGCATGTGACCAGGGACCCGGGCGCATGGGACTGTTTTTGCGCGTCCTTATTCCGGAAGCCATTGCGATCACTCTCGAACTTGGAATTCGACGCCGTTTGTTGCGTTGGAAAGATAACAGGCCGAAGAAGCTTTATATAGCATTGGATCAGCCATCACACCCTCCAAAACTTTATAATTTAGTCCGGAAGTTAGGGCAGTGAACAGAAGATCCGATACAGGTCAAAATGACTCCGCCGGCAAACCGGAAAGGCATGGTATGCAACAAAACTTGTCCGGAGTGTGAATATGACCATAAACTTCAATGCATGATCATTAGGCATTGGTCATTCAGCTAATTTCCGTGTTTACACGATTTACGTGTGGCTTTCGCTCGGAAATTATGGCTTTTTGCGGAAAACTTCGGAAAACATCCTATTTCATTCGGCGAAGCTCCAAATCAACTTTAAAAGGACCCAGCATCATTATAAGGTCAATCGCACATGTTAACCTATAAAATATGAGTTTTATGCTCTGAATTAGGTGAATTTGGCGTGTCTACAGTGAGTTACGGTATTGGCTTTGGCGATACCCACCCTGGTTACCCATGGCATTGATGCTCTCATTGTTTACTAACCCTTCGGTGGTGGGTCCTACAGGTGTAGGCTTTCTAGTGTTACGGGGCTTGGTGTCGAATGGGTTGATCATGGATGCGTCCTTAAAGTGGGCATGGATGTAGCGGGCGCTATCACACAACTCACTCATGGTTGTTGGGCGGTGCATGATCAGGAGGTTGCGAAGGTTAGGCATGGTGTTCCCGATGATCATCCTCACCTGCTCCCCCTCTGAGATGGTATCCACCAGCCTCTCAGCCATTCTCCTCCACCGATCAGCAAATCTGGCAAAGTCCTCATTCGGCCTCATCTTTTCGGCAATTAAATCAGTTATCGAGCAGGCTGGCCCCACCCGATCCTTGTACCTCTGTAGAAACTTTGCCTTGACAATGTCAAAATCCGCCGCCTCAATGGAATCAAGAGAATAGAACCAGTCCAGGGCGAATCCCTCCAATGACCGACGGAATAGGAAGGCAAGTGCCTTGCAGTCATTTTTCCAGAATGCGGAGTCATAGAGAAAGCTCTTTAAATGGTTGAAAGGATTACCAGTCCCGTTGTAATGTTGAAAGACTGGTATCTCTGAAGGAGGAAGGTGTAGAACTGGGAAGGATGTGACAGAGATTTCAGGGATGGCTTTAGAATCGAGGCGGTGCTTCATCTCTTCAAAGCGCTCATCCATCTGGTTAAGTTTGTTCATTAATTCCTGGGTGAGGCTGGATTCCTAAGCCATGGGAGCAAAGTGTTTAGGTGAATGGGTCGAAAGAGGTGGGTTGGAAACAGGAACTGGAATAGTGTTATGTGAATGCCCCACAACGGGGTGAGTGGAGACACGGCAGGGTTGCCCAGGAGAAGAAATGATTAGGGGCCTGACTGCCGGTTGGGGTGGTGAGGGGGCTTGATTTCCCTTGATCGGATCTTGATTGGCGGGCATCTTGCCCTTAGTGGCAGATTGGATAATTGCAAAGGTCTCGGGATCAAGGTGAAGAGATAGATCCTTGAGAGCTTGTTCTATACTATGTGAGGCGGATCGGTGAGCGGGATCTTGGACCTCAGGTTCCATCACGGCATTAACATGGCCATCTGGTTGGACCATGGGTTGCTGAAGCTCGTAGTGACCCGTCTCGTACTCCTCTTCTTGGCCGTAGTAGTCCGACATCCCGATGTGTCTTCCGGACCTTAGTGTCATAGGTATCCTGTCAAATTTTCTTACAAAATGGTTGAAAGAAAGCAAATGAAATGTGTAATTGCAAAGAGAATTTTTGTTTGGTTATGATTGTTTGTTTGATTTGATTTGGTCTCAATTTGGTTGTTTGGCAAGCAAGTTGAACACAAAAATTAAAGGGATTTTTTTTTGTTTTAGGTGTTTTGAAAGAATAAATTTTTTTTGGTTATTTTCAATTGTTGTGAGCAAGCAAGTTATGCAAACAAGGTTTTAAAATGACTACTCGACAATTTTTGGGTTAAAAACCTTAGATTAGATAGATTGTTAGCAATTGTTCACTTGAATGGGTATGGTTCCTATTGCTTCAATCTTCAAGACCTAAGGTTATCACTCAATCACCACGAGTAGGTACTTGGGTTCTTGGGGTTTTGGGAAGTGGTACAACCGGCCCAATCATGCAGAGAGGAATACTCCACGGATGGGGACTTACGGAGGCCTTGATGGAAACAACCAAATCAACTAGGAAGGAATATCCCAGAAGAGAGGTTAGAATCCACCAAGAAGGTGTTTGGAGGGTGAGGGTGTGTTGGGAGAGAGAGCCCCCGCCTCGAATGCCCTATGGATCGGAACAAGTCCGGTACTCGATGCAAAAGCTAATGCAAAAATGAAAAATGGAGGGTATGAGAAGAAGAAGCAATCAATATGCAAACATGAATGAAAACTATTAAATAAATCAAGCAAGTGAATGCAATCAAGACAAGCAATGATAAAGTAAACAAGTAACTAGCAACTAGCAACTAAAAGGTGGTTCGCGCGGGAACCGGCTTGTGTTGGAGTGTCCAAGTGGGGACAAATCTGAAATAAAGGTAAAACGATGGTCCACGCGGGGACCGATTTGAAAATAAAGTGGCTCACGCGGGAGCCGGGTTTTTGGAAAGGTAGGTGGTTCACGTGGGAACCGGTTTTTGAAGGAAAAGGGGTGGTTCACGCGGGAACCGGTTTGTTTGATTGAAAAAGGAAAGGAGGGCCACGTGGGGCCAATATAAAGTGGTGCAAAAGGGTGGTTCATGCGGGGACCGATCTGAAAGTGTATGGGTTCACGCGGGAACCAGTTTAGAAAAGGGGTTGGTTCACGCGGGAACCGGTTTTAATGAAGAAAGGGGTGGTTCACGCGGGAACCGGTGTAAAGGATGACAAAAATGAAAAGAGGGCCACGTGGGGCCAATATGAAGGTGCTTTAAAGAGGTGGTCCACGCGGGGACCGATCTGAAAATAAGTTGGTTCACGCGGGAACCGAGTTGGAAAAGAAAGGTGGTTCACATGGGAACCAGTTTATAAGAAGAAAAGAGGTTCACGTGGGAACCAGGTTGAAATTAAAGACAAGTAAATCAAGTCCACATGGGGGACAATCTTAAAGGAAGAGTAAAAAGCAAGTTTAAAGTTAAATGATCATGGAAAAGGTAAAGGACAAGCCGGTTCGCGCGGGAACCAAATCGGAAAACAACTAGTTGCACGGATCAATCAAGCTAGCACGGTTGAAGACATTGGTTGTCCCACCGTGGTCGCCAAAAAGCTGTCGACTCCAGAAACGGGTTCCGGATAGGCACCTCAATAAAAAGTGAAAGATATAATTGGGAAAAAGGGGGGAGTGAATCGGAAAAACACTCCGAAAGCAATGAAAGGTCCTCACCTCGGTCCCACACTCACATTGATCCCCGAACTTTCATCTCACGGCGTCGCTCGAGCACCGGAGATGGTTCGGGTCATGTGGGAGGAGAGTGAAGAGGAGATGAAATTAGAACATAAATAAAAGGTGGTCGCCAGGAGCCGTGGGCTCTGCTTTATAGAATAAAAACAAGAGATGAGTTGATTTGACCATGTACCTTAGCGCGGGAGATCGGGATATGGGTTCAACCTTCTTCTTCCTCGGCCGGCCGATGAAGAAGAGTCTCCAACCGATGCTAGCTTGATAGACCTGTGCAACTAGAACAATAAACCAAGTGAAATAAAATGATTAGAACTATGGGAAGTGTAGTAACTGTAGTAAGAAGATGAGAAAGAAGCAATTGGAATTGGACTCACCGGCTTCGGGGTGAGCCTTAACCCTTTTTTTTGTATTTTTGATTATGTAAAAATGATGCAAATGAACTAAAATATGCTTTAAAACAGTAAATGAACTGAGTTAAATGAGTTGAGGAAGCTTATGGACTGGATCAGCTTGAGTTGAAGCTGAGTTGGTTGAAGAAGGCCGGTTCGGGTAGATTTGCACCCTTCGGGCGCGACTTTGGTGCAGAGGATGCTACGAATGACCCCAATGTCAAAATTGAGTGTCGTTTGTTGAAGTAGACAGAAGACTCTGAGAGGAAGAGTTACTATGTTAATGATGTCTCCGAAATCCTCCTGTAGAAGTCTGTAAAATTTATGAAAGTGGGAGGATATAGAAAACAGAACCTGGATGCGCGCCCTCAGTGCAGCAATCACCACGAACGAACGGAAAGTCAGAATTGAGTGCCATAAGTTGGAGGTGAAAGAGAATGAAGAGAGGAACGAATTATATGTTAAAGACTTTTGCAGAAGAAGTCTAAGATTTTCTGCAGAAGTTGACGAAGATGGATGATGCAGAACGCCCGGATGGAGCCTTCTTTTTCACTTCAGGATCGATCTCTCAATGTCAGATCCCCTTTGGACGTCGGGACGGCTTTGGAGAAGAGATTGGACGACCTTTGGATGAGCTAGGCACCGGGGATTCTCCTTGGGTCGTTGAGAATGGCCCTCAATTTATAGGGGAAGAAAGCCGGTGCAAAAAATGGAAACTGGACCGACCGCGCCCCCGCTTTTCAAAGGGGACGAGGGCGCGCAGGGCGCGCCCTCAAACCAAGGGTGCGTAGGGCGCGCCCCCACTTCGGGGGCGTGGTCTGCGCGCCCCCCTGTTTCAAAGGGAGCGGGGGCGTGTCTCACTGCTAAAAATCGTCTCACTGCTAAAAATCGTCGGAAACTTCCGGAAATTGCTAAAATTCGACTTGACATACGTAATGCGCCCCCGAACCGGGGGTGCGGTATAAATAATCGAAAATTTTCAACGGAAACCTTCCAGAAATCCGGTTTAGAAGGTGCTAATCAGGGCAATTTCCGATTTTCGGAAACTGACCGCGCCCCCGCCTTTCAAAGGAACCAGGGGCGCGCAGGACGTGCCCCCGGTTTGAAGGCGCACAGGGCGCGCCCCCGGGTTGAGGGCGCGCAGAGCGCGCCCTCCCCTTTCAAGCGGAGTGGGGGCACGGTACACTCTCTCTTCTGCGCGCATGTTCCGCGAGCCGTATCTTGCAAACGCGATGTCTGATTCGGCTCCTGTTTGTTGCATTGGAAAGAGGACCTTCAACCGCACCTCCTCATGTCGATAAACCATCTGGCATGACTCCCGAGACGTTCGCACGGGGCTTTCTACCGGTTTACCCTCTCGCGGAAAGGCAAAACCCGTGGCGAAGATCCAAAAGAGCATGGTGTAGATACGCGAATTCGGACAGATTACAGAGAGTACAATCTTATTTCTATAGATAACACTTGTATTTTCTCAATCAGAGAAGTCGGTTTGACATAAAAATGACCAAATTCTAGAAAATCTGGAGGCGTCCCGACATTGTGACGCCAGGCGTCGCGACGTCAGAGCACCTGGCATTTCCCACCTTTTCACCCCTTTATCCGGCCGGATGACATCGTACCCAGGAACGTACGATGGTACAAGCGCTCCTTTGCCAGAGCGCCTGCATTTCCGCCCGTGATAGCCAGCTTTTCAGGACGGTCAGTGGTGCGTTGTCGAAATCGTACCGAGGGTCCAGGCGCTCTGCCGTCGGAGCACCTGGATCCCCGCCTGCCAACTAACATCGCAGGCTCCGCGTGCGCCGAATTTGCAGTGTGTCAGCCGTAGGTCGTAGGTGCTCCCCTGTCAGAGTACCAGGATTTTCGCTGACAACCGCCGCCTGACACGCAGGGTGGTAGGTGGCGACAGGTATGGTCGGACGTGCTGATCCGCCGACTTGTCGGCGGATTAGCAGGCGCTCCCATACCACGACGCCAGGAGTCCTCAGGATGGAGCGCTAGGGTCACTTTTGTGCATCTATAAAAGGAGACCCTTCTCCCACATTTAAGAGGTTCCAAGGAGGTTCCAAGAAGGTTCCAAAAAGGATTCCCAGAGCCATAACTCCACAGAGAGAGTCTTCTTGAGCCTCCCAACACCCTCCCACTATCTTCCAAGCCACACTAGAGTCCACAATCCCATCTCCAAGTTATTCAATCTTCCATTACATCTCTTCCACTCCGCTCATTCAACACAACCAAAAGACCATTCCAAACCCCCTCATACCATTAAAAGCCATTGAAAGCCATCCCAAAGAGTCTCAAGAAGTCTCCAAAACGGGCCAGGAGTCCGATTCCTCCTTTATTGGAACCGGGAGAAGATCGTGCCAAAGGCTGCCTCCGAAGGACCTAAGCGCTCCTCCGACGGGACGCCAAGCGACCTGGAGTCGGAGCGCCTGCAACTTCCAGAAGCCAGAAGCCCCCGGGCTCACCAATGATCTTCTTCCTTATCTTATCCTCCTTTCATTTTCCGTTTGGGTTTCATCATGCATATTGCACTACCATAACTTGATGCATCTTTAGCCTTAGGTCATTTAGATCCTCCCTTAAGAGGGGTTAGGAGTTAGTCCTAATCCAGTTCGTTCAACCCCTTTTGTCATTGCTCTTCCTTTTTTACGAATAGTTACTATTCTCTATTTAGTTCTAATCGTTGTTTCGTTGTGCTTTCATTCATAACTTCTTTTTCAGGCAAGCGAGTTTCTCCAAGGCTCTTCTTCCCCGGCTGGCCGAGGAAGGAGAAGATAGAACCCACACAGTCTCCCCATTCAACGAGGTAACCGGTCATGCTCCCCCCCTTATCAGGTTATCTCTTTCATTTTAATCATCGGAGCCTCTTTGGCTCCTGGCGACCACACCGTCTCTTCCTCTTTTCGGTTCATAGGTTAAGTTAGTGTTGATAACGCCACCCACCGTCTGATCTTATTTCCCTTCTATTCTCCTCACGACCCGGACCGGTCCTTCGATACCCAAGTGACATCAAGGGTTGAGTAGTCCGGGGACCAAGGTGAGTGTGGAGAAAGAAAGAAGGAGAAGAGGCGGGTAATAGACCGGTTTGTTGGGACCATCCACAACCGTGTCCATGGCGTGATTGACACAAACCGACCCTATCAAAACCATAAGGAAGAAGAAACACACACACCCCACACCGAAACGCTCGCACCGCGAAAGGACGGCGACCACCAACAACGGCGTGAGACATCCTCCTCCTTTCGGTGTCTACATCTTTTGGCGACCACGATGGGACCTCTAAAGCCAAGAGAAAGTCGCTTGCTATACTTCTTTGAATGAAAGCCTCTTCCATCAAGTAAGTCTTCTATTTACTCTCTTTGTCTCCATGTTTATTCGTATTTAGTTCTCTTTCTTTTAAAGTCAGGATCTCTCTTGCTCACCGCGTGGGCCACTACTCCTTGGCTCCTGCGTGAGCCACCTCTCATTTCCCCGCTCACCGCGTGAGTGGTACATCATCAGCCCCGCGTGGCCATCTCTTTCTATTAATCCTATCAAAGGGACACCAGGTGCTCCCCTTTGCTTGGACATTTGCAAACCGAGCTCCGCGAGCTTGAAACCTCTACAAGCATCGACTCCCGCGTGAGGCAACTATACTTTTAGTACTTTTCACTTATAAAGCATCGTTATTTACTACTTTTTCAGCATCATATGACTTTTAGGTCCCCGCGGGACCCTTGCTTTCTAGTTTCTGTTAAAATTTGTTGATTTACATTCAAAGCGTCCCGATACCGTGACGCCTGGCGACGCGATATCGGAGTACCTACAACTCCCCAAAACTGTTTTCAGTTCCTGCTTTCCGTTTCACTTCCAACCCCCATCACTCTTACTACCTTTTAATTTTTAGCATGCAAACCTGTCTTGGTGTTTAAATCTCTTTGTGCACCATCATCCTTTGAGCTTCTTTGTACTTCTCTCGCGTTGTGTTGCTTTTATTTTATTGTTGCTTGCTTCTTTATCCTTGCTTATTCTCTTGCATTAGCTTACATCGAGGTACCGGTTCCATCCGGCCTCGTAGGTCATCCGAGAAGGGGGGGGCTCACTCTCCTCCCAAAGCCATACACATCCAAAACACCATTCTTGGTGGATCTCGACTTCTCTTCCGGGGATTCCCTCTCGGTTGACTAAGTTGGTTTCCGCCAAGGCCTCCGTAAGTCCCCAGACGTGAAGGATTCCCTCTTCACCGATCGGGCTGGTTGTACCATTTCCCCAAAACCCGAAGTTAACCCATCACCTATCCGTGTGAGAAATCGTTTCACCTTATTTGCTCGGCGTTGTGTGAGCATAGGGTCCCACCCATTTATTTGAGTGGACAATATTTCTCTAAACAAGCCACTAATCTAAGGTTGAAACAAAAAAATATTGCGTTAAGCATTCCAAGTCTTTGCTTTAACTTGTTTGTGTAACCAAAAGAGAAAAAAAAACAAAGGAGGGAGGAGACTCTCACCTACAAAAAAAATCTAAAGTCACCAAAAGAAATGTTTTCTTTGAGGTAAAAGCTTCCCTGGTCACAACAATCAAAGAAAATAACCTCTAAGGAACAATCCCAAAAAATTGTCAGAGAAAACTTTGCTTTCGGTTAAAAAAAACTTGTCTTCTAGAATTAACAATCTAAAAGAAAAAAAAAGAGGGGAAGAAAACACCCAAAAAAGGAAAACTCCATCTTCTTTTTTTTTCCTTGCTTTATGCCTGTGTCGCTTAGGTCCGGACGAGTCATCATGGATCAACATTATGAGCAAGCAGAGTGTGAACAGGCTTATTTAGGGGCAGAAGGCGAGCCGTCACTCCATCCTGACGCCGTCTATGCCATCAACGAACCGGGGGCTCCCTGTGAACTGGATCAAATTTCTCCTCCACCCAATCCGGGTTCTCTTTGAGAGGCATTCTCTCATGCCGACCCCACCCAACTTCAAGCCATCGAGGCTATCCTCAAGGGCAAGTTGCCCGTTAATCATGATCCCCTCACCGGCGGTCTTCGTATTTCTACCCCCCGTTCAGTAGCGCGTCAACCCGATGTGGCTGCTCATGGACATTCCTATACCGGGCCAACGCCCCCAAGTTCTCCTCATCCGGTGGCTATCCTAAACCACCCGGATCCAAATTTGGCCGCACCATCACGGCCACCAGTCTTCTCTTCTAATCATCTTAATCTTCCCCGTCAAGCGACATGCCCGCTAACTCATGTCCCATGTCCGGCCGCCTCAGCCTACTTAGCTTCCCCTCCGGTGTATCAAACACCCCCTCCTCCCCCAATTGTTCGAGAGCCCTCTATTGACCAGGCCATGCTGAACCGCCTAAGTCAAATGGAGGAGCAGTACAAAGAAATTCGCCGTCTTGTTGGCACCAAAGTTGCCCCCGAGATATCTCTCCCCTCTCTCCCTACTTTCCATCTACCCCACTCCGAAATGCCGGTGTTCCGCCGCTACAACGGGTCCGGCAACCCCTTCCTCCACATCAAAGATTTTCTGTACGAGTCTGTCACATGGCAAAACGATCCAAGAGCCCTTGCTTTTCTATTTAGAAGATCATTGGAGGGCTCGGCACTTGAGTGGTTTTATTCACTTGATTCAATAGAGGCCGGTAACTTTGATATTGTCAAAGCCAAGTTTTTGCAAAGATATCAAGACCAGGTTGGAATAGCCTACTCCATCACCGACCTTGTAGCCGAGAGAATGAAATCAGACGAGGATTTTATCAGATATGCTGATAGATGGAGAGACATGGCAGAGAAGCTCACAGATCCGATGTCAGAGCTAGAGCAGGTCAAGTTGATCATAACAAATGCAACCCCAGCCATGAAGAACATGTTGGCCCTTCACCATCCCACTTCCATGAGTGAGCTATATGAAAAGGCGCGGTACATCCAGACCCAGCTCCGGGATTCACCCATTATGAACCTATTTGATCCCCGACCTCGGGTCACCAAGAAAACCGTCCCTTCCACCTCCGGACCAGTAACCGAGGGGATAGTGAACCATGAACATGTTAGTGTTGTAGGGAATCCCCCTAACAATTACCCACATCAATACAGAAACCCTCCTTCGAACAGAAATGCTCCGGCTCTCCAGCACCAACAATCCCGGCCTCAACTTCCCCCGCGGCCTCCCCAGTACCAGGTCCAGCAGTACCGACCCCAGAATCAGCAACCCTTAATGCCTCGAGCTCCACAACCCAGGGCCCCAGAGACCTACCACCAGGCCCCTCCTCCAGTTGCACATCAACCAAGGAAAATCGGTCCCCGACGGGAAAATTACCCCCCATTGCCCTATTCCCTTACAGATATTTTCAATGCCTTGATGGCCGCACAACAGATAGAGCTTCCAAAAGAAAGACCTATCTGGCCAGGCACGGCAAACACTGGGCGATATTGTATGTATCATCGATACTCGGGTCACATGATCGAAGATTGTTTTCAATTCAGAGACTACATTCATGATCTTCATGACCAAGGGAGTATTGATTGGGCACAAATGGGGATATACATTGATTCATTGAAAGCACAACAGTAGAGACCTCGAGGGCAGCAACAGCAGCAGTAGCAAAAACAACAACAACAACAACAACAACCATAGCCTGATCATGGCCTTGGGATAGTGCGCAATCCTTTGCCAAACCATGCGCCCGCTCCAATAGCAGCACCCCCTTGCCACCCCATCAATCCTATCCTAGTCCCGATTAAAGAATCATCTAGCCGAGGACAAGACTGGCAGATGGACCCGGCTACCGCCTCCTTCCAAACATACACCCCTCACCACTCTGATAGGGCTATCTTATCCATTCCCCGTACCTCGCCCAACCTACCACCCATCATCCGTGCACCGCCGCGACCTGCGGAGGGGTTCGTCACCACAACCCCTCTTCCCTTAGGACCGATTATCCGACCCCGCATACCACCTCCACTAGCTACCACATCCCCTCTACCACCCATCATTAGACCCGCACCCCCATTAACCAACCCGGCATCCACCATGCCGCCAAGAACCCCACAACCCTCGCCCCTCCTCATTCGACCCATTAGCCCGATAACAACCCCACTTAGCCCTGTCAATGCCCCACCACCTCCACCCTGTCGACTCCAGAAACGGGTTCTGGATCGGCACCTCAAGAGAAAAAGGTAAAAGATGGAATAGGAGAAAAAGGGAGTAAATCAGAAAACACTCGGAAAGCAGTAAAGACTCCTCACCTCGATCCCACACACACATTGATCCCCGAACTTTCATCTCACGGTGTCGCTCGAGCACCGGAGATGGTTCGGGTCATGTGGGAGGAGAGTGAGGAGGAGATGAAATTAAAGCATGAAAAATGTGGTCGCTAGGAGCCGCGGGCTCCGCTTTATGGAATTGACAAATAAAAGAAGTTGAATTTGACCATGTACCTTAGCGTGGGAGATCGGGATATGGGTTCAACCTTCTTCTTCTTCGGCCGGCCGATGAAGAAGAGTCCAACCAATGCTAGCTTGATGTATTTGTGCAACTAGAAAACAATAAGACAAGAAAACAAGTGAAGAAGGATTAGAACTGAGTGAAATGTAGTAACTTGTAAAAGTAATAACATAAAACGACAATTGGAAACAAACTCACCGGATTCGGGGTTAGCCCTAACCCCTTTTTTTTGTTTTTTTATGATGTATGAAATGATGAAATATTGAATAAAAATGATGCTTAAATATTAAATAAATTATTTGAATGAAGAAAAAAGAATATAAATGGTTAAAGACAACACAACCCAGGCAAAGTGGCAACCGGGTTGGACAGATTTAATGTAAACTGCGCGGTTCTGATGTAGAGACCGTAGAGGACAGAACCGATGTAAGAATCAAGTGAAATTTATCTAAAAATAAAGATAACTCACCGAGGGTGGTTTGATATGAAGACAAGTTTGCCTGAATATTATGATAAGTAATCTGAATTTACTTGATAAGCCAGATCTTGGGCAGTGAAGTTCTGGAAACTCCCAGCACAATGTCGATGTAGGACATGCTATGGGCACCACAGATATCCAAATTGAATGATTCTTGTTGGAGATAAAATATAACTCACCGGGTAACAATTTATATGAATTATTCATAGGTTGAATCCACCATTAAATGTACTGAAATTGACTGAGAAGATGATGACTTAGAAGAGAAGACTTCGGATCGATCATGGCAAAGACCGGTGTTAAAGCCATAACAAGCAGAGGAAATGTCATAATTGATCTATGTTTGTTGGAGATGAAATATATCTTTATTAACCACACTTATTATGAAGGAATTCAGGCCATAAAATGACTACAAATATCTGTAGAAGCCGATGATCAGCAGTGAAGCACGTTGGAGCATAGACCGGCTTCTTCTTCACTTTGGGATGATCTCCGGGCACCGGGACGAAGATAGAACTATTTGGGTAGATTGGGAAGAGCCTAGGGTGGCTGTAGGACGAAGAGAGAAGTGCTGGAGGATGGGTATACCCTTCTTTGGTCGTTCATATGAGTCTCCCTTTATAGGGGATGAGAACCAGGTCAAAAGATAGCAAGTTTTGATACATCCGACCATAGGTTGGATTTCCTCCATATAATGTTGCTGATTTTCATACTGAGGCATCTAGAAACTTACCTAAATGATTTAGAGAGATTTTAAACCGTGTATCACCTTTCCCATGTTCAAAATATGTCTCCACTTGAAGAGGAAACAAATCTAGTCTAAAAATGGCAAGTCTTGATATACAAGACAACAAGTTGGATTGCCATCATTAGATGATGCTAATTTCGACCATGAAGCTTCTAGATACTATAAAAAGAGATATGGAGGAGGAAAAAGTAAGGTAAGGTCGTGAATTGGTCAAATATGTGCCCAATGGGCTGGGCTTGCATGCAATTGGGCTTGATAGGTGCTGCGTGCGGACAGAACTGCACGTCTAACTTTTAAAAGGCGCTGCAGACAAATGGTAGATCGGAACTGAATGCCGTTTGTTGAATTGAAAAGAGGACTCAAAGAGGAAGATTATTTATGTTGAATACTTCTTCATTAGACGTCCATATAATCCTGTGAAAAATTTACAAATAGAGGATATGCTGGGAAAAGCATAATCTGGCACACCACCAAGAGTCTCTTGTTCGGCAAACACGGATTTGATTAGAAATTAGAAAATCATCCTCATATTTACAATAAGCACCTCAGCTCATCCAAAAGGGTGATTCATTATAATTTTTATGGTCTAAATGAGATGTTGCCAATGGAATAATGGTTTAAGCTCTAAATAAGGCCGAATTGGCGTGTCTATAGCTTGCCTCGCCTTGATGTCGGCTTTGCAAGGGAATGGCATGTAGCGTAGCAGAGTGAAATGTAGAGAAAGCGTAGAGAAGCGAGATGGATCGTAGTGGAATGTAGTGGAGCAAAATGGTGATGGACTGAAAAGGTGGCATCAAGGTGTAGATATAGACACGCTCAACGACCAAATTCGGCAAAGAGAATCTCTTCAAGTCTCCTTGTTAACTGCCATGTTTCATCAAGTCTTCCTATGTTCGATTGGTAAGAGATGTGCCGTTGGCACGAGAGAAGAATAGCCAACCCCCAACGCGGTGGGGAGTCCCCGAAACATGGGTTCGTAGGTTCATCATCAGCCGGTAACCCGATCTTTGCGGTGTTCCTGTACTATGATGGGCTAAAATTTAAAAAGAGATTTGTTTTGAAAAAGTAAAAGAATACCAATCAAGCAAATTCAGGTTCTCAGATTCATTTAAGTCTTTCAAGAGACAAGATTCAATTCGGAATGGAATGATCTCAGATTCCGAAAGGCAAATGTTTAAGCATAGACCGTGAAGATATTGACGGTGCAAGTTCTGACCAAATAGAAGGCCCTTGGTGGGATGAATTAGCTGCCATGGTGGGATGAATAGCAAAGAAGTTGCAATGGTCACCGTGGTAAAAAGAAATGAAAGATTTAAGGGCACAAAGTGGTTACCGAACACGGTGGGATTAATAGACACAGTGGGACCAGAAAATATGGTGGGATTAGAAAACATGGTGGGATTAGAAAAACACGATGTGATTAGAAAACATGGTGGGATTTAGAATGATCGAGAGAGTGAGAAGGTGAAGTTTAAGAAATGATGTATGCAATGACAAAACAAAATGTAATGCAATTAATGCTACATGATGCATGTTGGGCTCAAGAAAACAAAACAAAACTTGTATAACAAATAGTTGAAGATATAGATTGTCTATGAGGTCAAGATACCCATTCGGGAACCATCGTCCCTCATTGCACAACTTTGGCCTATCCGTGAGCACAAAGAATGACCCGACCGTCGTGGATTTTGATGAAGGGGATCTCGGGCCTGGTCTTCTTTGCATTCACGGTCTTTAACATCAATGCATAAAATAAATAGTAATGCACCTAATATATGCTAAGAAAGGAAATGATAACAGTGAGTTTGCGATATGATGACATGCATTCTCACAAAAGAGTTCATGTGTCCTAATGAGGACACAGAGTGAAAGTTTCTCGGCAAAGTTGACGCCGAGGTAATGATGACACCTCCTCCTGAGAATCCTTAGGGGAGGGAAGTGGTGAGCATCGCCTGCAAAAGGTTTCTCGGCAAAATTAAGGCCGAGGTTATGGTGACACCTCCTCCTAAGAATCCTCAGGGGAGGGAAGTGGTGAGCATCGCCTTGTTGTGAAGTTCTCCTCATTTGTTCTTCGTGCCTGAAACACTAGAAAAAGGAGATTAGAATGCCAATATGGCTTATCCCCCTTGCAAGTTGCAGTATGTCTTGACCTTTGTCAAGAGGTGTAAAGTTTTTCTTGTGCCTGAAACATTTAGAAGGAAGAGATTAGAACAACAATGTGGCTTATCCCCCTTGCAAGTTGTAGTATGCCTTGACCTTTGTCAAGAGGTGTAAAGTTTTCTTGTGCCTGAAACACTTAAAAGGAAGAGATTAGAACAACAATGCGGCTTATCCCCCTTGCAAGTTGCAGTATGCCTTGACCTTTGTCAAGGGGTATAGCCTTCTTAGGAGTGTAAAAATCAAGTAGCAAATATGCAATGAAGAATTTGAAACATGAGAGATTGAAAGTAAACATGAATGTAAAGACGAAAATTCAAACCAAGCATGGTGATAAAATATTTTAAAAAGTTTAAAAATTTTTGTTGAATTTGAAAAAGAAGTTTTCCTTTTTGTTGAAAAGATTCAAATTTTTCGGGATTTTTGAAAATGCTATTTTATTTTTTTGAGTTTTTGAAAATATTTTTTTTTGGAGTTTTTGAAGATATTCAACTTTTTTTGTAGTTTTTTTTGAAGATATTCAACTTTTTTTGTAGTTTTTTTTGAAAATATTCGACTTTTTTTTGGAGTTTTTGAAATGTTCAACAATTTTTTTGAGATTTTTTTTTAAAATATTTTTTTGGAGGGAAAAATCAGTATTGACACAAGTTCTCATTACTTGGTTGTTTTTTCTAGGTTCGTTGGTAGACATCATATGCAAAATGGGGTTCCTTACCCAAAATCTTTTCGACCTTCAACCTTTGATCGGCTAGAGTTTAGCTTTGATTTGGTTGGTTCACCCACACCTTGGGGGTAAGAATGAAGAATTGAGGGAAAGTCCTTGATAGGCTTTGGAGATGTCGAGAGGGATTTCTCTACTCACATCCAATTGCATGTTGGGGTTTGGCCTCTTCGGGTCTTTTCTTCTTTATCGACAAACCTATTTTTGTGGCACACATTCGGACAAGTGCTTTGACCTGTGGGGTCATTGCCCATCTTTTTGTGCCTTTTTTCATTTTCTGCATTTTTGGGTACTCATTCATATAGGCCCATATTTGTTTAAACCTGTGGGGTTCATTGCCCATCTTTTGGCACTCTTTTTTCTTTGGAGAAGTTGGACCTTCTGAGACGGCCTCCTACTAGGGCGGCGGATGCTTTCTATACTCTCCCCCTCTATTCCCCTTCACCTATCTTGGACCGAACAGAAGAGAGTAGGGTGAGGGTTTTCCTTCCACCTCTGAGCCTTACCTAGCTTCTCTCAGGTGTTGGGTCATCCGGATTCTGGGATCAGGACGTGTTGTGTGTGTGGAATGGTATCTAACCTCGACTCCTAGACAACAACCTAGAACATGTGGACTTAAGTCATACTAGTAGTTCTCTCCATTTTTTTGAGGTAGATAACATTCCATAGGTGAATCAATTAAAAATATGCCTTGCAATGTAAAGAATTTGTTTAATAAGAACAAGGTAGCTACAAATGTCATCAATCATGAATTTCTCTCAATTAAAATTGTCATGTGAGATTCAAAATCATTTCAAGAAAAACATTGCCTTGCGGATGACATGATGATGAATGCAATTTCATGTAATACCTGAGAGAAGAAGAAGTTCATTGCTGATGACGGCTTTGCTTGTGCTTGCCTTGCCTTGTCTGCCATGCCTTGCCTTGCCTTTCCCAACTGCTTCCACTGTTGATATGCACCATATTGCATTGGAATGAAGATTCATAGTCATAGGATGAAGTGAAAATGTGGAGGATCTAATTTAGCATGGAGGAGTCAAAATTAATGATGTAAAAGGCAAATATTGTGGTATCACCCAGAAAATTTCTCTACCTTGATTTTTTTGAAAATAAAATTTTGAAAAGGCAAGAGAATGCAAAAAGGAAAAAAAAACATGTTTGAAAACAAAAGTGTGCTAAAGTGGGCTCTTGGGCCGAAGAGTTGATAGTGTGCTTGAAAGCCCGTGAAGGGTTGGAATCAGGGGGCACGTGGGCCTAAGAGTTGAATGCGGGCCAGAGGGCCCAGTTGATGTTGATGGGCATGAGGGCCCAATTGGATGTGATGGGCTCGAAGGCCCGATTGAAGGTTGAGCCCGAGGGACCCAACGAAAAGAGCGGGCACACCAGCCCAATTTAGATGGTTGGGAGCAAGATTGTGATTTGTGATGGGCTCGCTGGCGCCATTGAAGAGTATGGGTGCGCAAACCCGAATTCGAAGAAGTGGGGGCACAGGGGCCCGATTTTGAAGAAGTATGGGCACACGGGCCCGGTGGTGAAGACATGGGGGCATATAGGCCCGAGGTTGAAGGAGTGTGGGCATGTATGCCCAAAGTTAATGGAAAGTGGGCACGTGGGCCCGATTTAGAATAAATTTGGGCACATGGGCCCGGTTGCAGAAAAACATGGGCATGTGAGCCCGGTTGAGGTGAATTGCGGGCACATGGGCCCGATTGAGGTGAATTGCGGGCACGTTGGCCCGATTTAGTAAAATTAAGGGCACATGGGCCTGATTGGAGAGAATTATGGGCACGTGGGCCCGATGGAAGGAAAGGGGTACGTAGGCCCAGTTGGGGAAAAGGGGCATATGGGCCCAGTTGAAGGAAAGGGGCATGCAAGCCTGATTGATTAAAAGAGGCACGTGGGCCCAGTTGAAGAAAAGGGGTATAAGAGCCCAGTCGATTAAAAGGGGCACATGGGCCCGGTTGGATAAAGGGGGCACGTGGGCCTGGATGATGGAAAGGGGAACATGGGCCCAGTTGATGAAAAGGGGGGTGAGAGCCTGAGAAAGGGGCATAAGGGCCCAATTGAGTGGGATAAAGTGTGGGTCGTGGCCCTAAGATTGACAGATTTTGGGCCCATGGGCCTGATTGATGGTTGTAAGTAGGATAAAGAAAGGGCAGTGGCCCTAAGATTGAGGAATTGTGGGCCCATGGGCCTGATTGTTGATTTGGAGGAGAATAAAGAAAGGGTCGTGGCCCTAAGATTGATTGATCATGGGCCCATAGGCCGAATTGTTGCTTAGGATAAGATTGGGGTAAGGGTCGTGGTCCTATGATTGATGCTAAGGGATTTGCCTGCCTAGCTAGAGGAGGTCCTAGTATCGCTTTGCTAAGGTCTACATTCTTCAGGAGGCTTGTCGATTCATTCCCCATTTCACTAACCAATTTGGTCTCCTTACTTCCCAGTTCAGGGGTCAATTCAATTTGACCATCTTCATTGATCAATTCCGATGATGGTAACAGTTGATCAATGCCTGACAAATCCTTGCCTAGTACATCATTGGATTGACAATCAACTAAGTTTATGATTCCTTCATCTAAGCTCCCTATAGTAGGCTTCTCCTCAGGATGTTCTATAGAAGAGGGCATGCCTAGTCTAGGGGATTCCAAAAAGGTAGAAGGGTTTGGTTCGACCTCCCCTACTAGCTGACTTTGATCTTGATGAGAAGCTGATTCTTCTGCCATGGCAGGAGCACAAATGGTTGGAGTTATTAATTCCTCTGCAAGGGAAGGAGCTTGAAGGGTCGAAGTGTCTGAATCTTCTACTACAGCAGGAGCAAGAATAGTAGGAGTGATTGGTTCCTTTGTTGGGGCAAGAGTAATAGAAGAAATGATTGGTTGTTGTGCAACCAACTGAGGAGGATCCCTATGTGGTGGGATTGGTTGAGAAGCCGGGGTTTGCTCGATCGGCTTAGGATGAATGATTGGCCGAGGGACCATTGGTGAAGTGGGTTGAGGGGCCAAGTCTTGCGTGGCTAGCCGAGGGGTTGTTGTTGAAATAGGCTGAGAAGCCAATGGTCGGATGATTGGCCGATGGACCTTAAGAAATGTTGGTGGAATAGGTTGAGAAGCCAAGGGCCGAATGATTGGCCGAGGAGTTGTTGGTGGAATAGGTTGAGAAGCCAAGGGCCGGATGATTGGCCGAGGGGCCTTTGGAAATGTTGGTGGAGTCAAACGCTGGGGAACCAGTTTAGGTAACAAAGTATTTGCACAAGCAACAAGAGGAACTTGATTGTGCACAGTTGGTTTCGCCATTAGCACGGGTTGCATGACCGGCTGAGGTTGTGGCATGGGTGGCCTAATCAACTGGTGTCGAGGAATTGGCCGATGAAGATGATTATGATGGGATTGGTGAGGACTCCTAGGTTGGTTCATAGCATCAATGTTCTTCTCAAGCCTGGGCCTCAATTCATCAAAATATTGCATTAATTCCACATCTTCTTTTACTTCCCCAATTATTGAATAGCCTGGCCCATATCGTTTCAAGAATTTGGCCTTGACAATTTCGAAATCCCATATCTCTACTTCGTTTAATGAAAAAAACCAATCTAGGGCTGCACCCTCTAAAGATCTCCTAAAAAGAAAGGCAAGGGTCTTTCTATCATTCTGCCATTGAGATGATTTGCTCAGGAAATCATTGACATGGGTGAAGGGATCACCTGAGCCATTGAAGCGATGGTAGGTTGGCATTTGTGATGGAGGGATATGTGGGACTGGGAAAGATGGAGCAGATATTTTAGGAATGGCCTTCGAGTCCAAACGATGCCTTAGTTCTTCAAAGTGCTCATCCATTTGGTTGAGTTTGTCCATGAATGCTTGAGTGAGGTTGGGTTCCTGAGCCACCGGTGCAAGGTATTTGGATGAACGGGCTAGAAGAGGTGGGTTGGAAGTAGGAACTAGCATGGAATCAGGTGGGTGACCCACAACAGGGCGAGTAGGCAAGGTAGCATGGCAAGATTGTGCAGGAGAGTTGATGATGAGGGGCCTAGTTGCCGATTAAGGTGGTGAGGGGGCTTGATTTCCCTCGACCAGATCTTGATTGGCAGGCATCTTGCCCTTTGTTAAAGATTGCACAAGAGAAAAGGATTCGGGATCTAAATGGAGGGATAGACCCTGGAGGATTTGTTCCACACTAAGTGAAGCAGGTGGATGAGTAGGATCTTGAACTTTAGACTCCCTGACGGCGTTGACATGGCCCTCTGGTTGGACCATGGGTTGTTGTAGCTCGTAGTGGCCCATCTTGTAGTAGTCCAGCATCCCGACATGTCTTACAGACCTTAGCATCATGGGCATCATGTCGATCTTTCTACAAAGATGGTTAAAAAAAGAGAGCAAGCAAAGCACACAATTGAAGATTTTTTTTTGTGTTTTGTTTTGTTTGAAATTTTTATTTCAATTTGGTTGTTTGGAAAACAAGTTGAACACAAAATTAAATAGTTTTTTTTAGGTGTTTTGAAAGAAGAAAATTTTTTTGGTTGTTTTCAATTGTGGTGAGCAAGCAAGTTATGCAAACAAGGTTTTAAAATGACTACTCGACAATATTTGGGTTGAAACCTTAGATTAGATAGATTGTAATCAATTGTTCACTCAAATGGGTATGATTCCTATTGCTTCAATCTTCAAGACCTAAGGTTATCACTCAATCACCACAAGTAGGTACTTGGGTTCTTCGGGTTTTGGGAAAGTGGTACAACCGGCCCAATCGTGCAGAGAGGAATACTCCACGGATGGGGACTTACGGAGGTCTTGATGGAAACCACCAAATCAACTAGGAAGGAATATCCTAGAAGAGAGGTTAGAATCCACCAAGAAGGTGTTTGGAAGGTGATGGTGTGTTGGAAGAGAGAGCCCCCGCCTCGAATGCCCTACGGATCGGAGCAAGTCCGGTACCCGATGCAAAAAGCTAATGCAAAAGTAAAAATGGAGGGTAAGAGGAGAAGAAGCAATCAATGTGCAAAAACATGAAATGAAATGAAATAAATAGAGCATGCGATATGCAAACAAGGCAAGCAATCATGCAACAAAATAAACAATATAGTGACTAGAATTGAATTAGAATGAAACTAGTTGCACAGACAAATCAAGCTAGCACGGTTAAAGACATTGGTTGTCCCACCGTGGTCGCCAAAAAGCTGTCGACTCCAGAAACGGGTTCCGGATCGGCACCTCAAGAGAAGAAGGTGAAAGATGGAATAGGAGAAAAAGGGAGTGAATCAGAAAACACTCGGAAAGCAGTAAAGACTCCTCACCTCGATCCCACACTCACATTGATCCCCGAACCTTCATCTCACGGTGTCGCTCAAGCACCGGAGATGGTTCGGGTCATGTGGGAGGAGAGTGAGGAGGAGATGAAATTAAATCATGAAAAATGTGGTCGCCAGGAGCCGCGGGCTCCGCTTTATGGAATTGACAAATAAAAGAAGTTGAATTTGACCGTGTACCTTAGCGTGGGAGAAAGGGATATGGGTTCAACCTTCTTTTTCTTCGGCCGGCAGATGAAGAAGAGTCCAACCAATGCTAGCCTGATGTATTTGTGCAACTAGAAAACAATAAGACAAGAAAACAAGTGAAGAAGGATTAGAACTGAGTGAAATGTAGTAACTTGTAAAAGTAATAACATAAAACGACAATTGGAAACAAACTCACCGGATTCGGGGTCAGCCCTAACCCCTTTTTTTTGTTTATTTATGATGTATGAAATGATGCAAGATTGAATAAAAATGATGCTTAAATATTAACTAAATTATTTGAATGAAGAAAAAAGAATATAAATGGTTAAAGACAACACAACCCAGGCAAAGTGGCAACCGGGTTGGACAGATTTAATGTAAACTGCGCGGCTCTGATGCAGAGACCGTAGAGGACAGCACCGATGTAAGAATCAAGTGAAATTTATTTCAAAATAAAGATAACTCACCGAGGGTGGTTTGATATGAAGACAAGTTTGCCTGAATTTTATGATAAGTAATCTGAATTTACCTGATAAGACGGATCTTGGGCAGTGAAGTTCTGGAAACTCCCAGCACAATGTCGATGTAGGACATGCTATGGGCACCAAAGATATCCAAATTGAATGATTCTTGTTGGAGATAAAAGATAACTCACCGGGTAACAATTTCTATGAAGTATGCATAGGTTTAATCCACCATTAAATGTACTGAAATTGACTGAGAAGATGATGACTTAGAGGAGAAGACTTCGGATCAGTCTGTGCTGCACCGGTGTTGAAGCCATAACAAGCAGAGGAAATGTTATAATTGATCTATGTTTGTTGGAGATGAAATATATCTTTATTAAACACACTTCGTATGAAGGAATTCAGGCCATAAAATGACTAAAAATATCTGTAGAAGCCGATGATCAGCAGTGAAGCACGTTGGAGCATAGACCGGCTTCTTCTTCACTTTGGGATGATCTCCGGGCACCGGGACGAAGATAGAACTATTTGGGGAGATTGGGAAGAGCCTAGGGTGGCTGGAGGACGAAGATAGAAGTGCTGGAGGATGGGTATACCCTTCTTTGGTCGTTCATATGAGTCTCCCTTTATAGGGGATGAGAACCAGGTCAAAAGATAGCAAGTTTTGATACATCCGACCATAGGTTGGATTTCCTCCATATAATGTTGCTGATTTTCATACTGAGGCATCTAGAAACTTACCTAAATGATTTAGAGAGATTTTAAACCGTGTTTGGGGCTGGTTCGGCCTGTTTCGACTGGTTCGGGCCAGTTTAGGCTTATTTTGGGTCCGCTTAGTCGTTTAGCGGCGGTTAGCGCCGGTTTACTTCGTTTCCGTTCGGTTTAGCCCGGCCTAGCCGGTTTGTCCCGCATCAATCACCTTTCCCATGTTCAAAATATGTCTCCACTTGAAGAGGAAACAAATCTAGTCTAAAAATGGCAAGTCTTGATATACAAGACAACAAGTTGGATTGCCATCATTAGATGATGCTAATTTCGACCATGAAGCTTCTAGATACTATAAAAAGAGATATGGAGAAGGAAAAAGGAAGGTAAGGTCGTGAATTGGTCAAATATGTGCCCAATGGGCTGGGCTTGCATGCAATTGGGCTTGATAGGTGCTGCGTGCGGACAGAACTGCACGTCTGACTTCTAAAAGGCGCTGCAGACAAATGGTAGATCGGAATTGAATGCCGTTTGTTGCATTGAAAATAGGACTCAGAGAGGAAGATTATTTATGTTGAATACTTCTTCATTAGACGTCCATATAATCCTGTGAAAAATTTACAAATAGAGGATATGCTGGGAAAAGCATAATCTGGCACACCACCAAGAGTCTCTTGTTCGGCAAACACGGATTTGATTAGAAATTAGAAAATCATCCTCATATTTCCAATAAGCACCTCAGCTCATCCAAAAGGGTGATTCATCATAATTTTTATGGTCTAAAAGAGATGTTGCCAATGGAATAATGGTTTAAGCTCTAAATAAGGCCAAATTGGCGTGTCTACACACCCAAGCTCACCCAACCTGCCGGACCCACACCACCCCTTGCTGCCATCCTATGGAGCGGACGCATGGTCCAACGCATCTTCCCCCAAGCCGGTGCAACACAAGTAGCCCCAGAAATAGAGGAGGAACCAGTTGAGGAACCAGTACCAGGAACTACATATGATCTACTGAAGCACCTTGATAAAACACCAGCCAGAATTTCTATTCTAGAATTGATCAAGCGGTCCAAAGTTCACCAAGAGGTACTTCAGCAATATTTACAAAAGGTACTAGTCAGTGAAAGCCTCCCGCCTGAGAGAATCACCGCTGTCTTGGCTCCCCGAAGTGAACACCCGTCCCTGACTTTCATCGATGAAGAGTTGGCGGCCCCCGAAGTCAGGAGGTGTGCATTGTGCTTAACCGTGAACATTCGAGGCACCCCGGTAGATTCATGCTTGGTAGATACCGGTGCCTCCTTGAATATCATACCACCTGAGACACTGAGTTGCTGCGGCATCTCGGAGGCAGAAATCCAGCCTTCCCACATCACTGTGACAGCATTTGATAACATGAAACGACCTGCGCACGACACCATTCTTCTTGATGTCGAGCTTGGTCCCAAGATAGTCACAGTTGACTTCCATGTGCTGGAGATGGATCCTACCTACCGAGTCATTCTGGGCCGTCCCTATCTCAAAGCATTAGAGGCAGTAGCATCTACCAATCACCAGTGTATCAAGTTCCCTCACAAGGGGCAGATTGTAAAGGTGACCAGCTATGTAACTGTGATGCCAACTACTGGATTACCAAGTCAGCCGGTGTTCACATTGATAGAACCACCAAGGAAAAAATGGCAGCCAAAACAAAAGAAGAAGAACATAGAGGGGCCGATAGGGTGGCACATCATGAAAATTCTGGGGTATCAAGAGGGTCAAGGGTTGGGCAAGTTCTCGCAAGGCATCACAGAGCCCATCAACCCCACCAGTCGACTTACTAAGGCCGGTCTGGGTTACGATATGACAATCCAGAATGGCAAGAGGCCTGGACAACAGGTGGTGGCAGAAGGACTTGCAAAATATTTTCTAAAAGGGGAAGTGATCCAAATTGATGAAGAGGAGCCAGGCTATCTCAATGACATCAACAATCGTCCACGGAAAAGGCAAAGGGTAGACAAAGGTGAGGATGAGTTGTTCTTACCTTTATCATCATTATTTCTGGTCGAGGAAGAAGAATCAAAGAAAGAACCACTTAAGTCGCCGTGGATCGGTAAGTGCCCTGACGATCAAATTTGCCATACCCCCTGATCATCCCACGAGGGCCTCCCCTCAATTTCTTATTCTCCAGGGCTAAGCCCCTCTTTCAGTTAAGTCTCTCCCATGGGCTCCCAATGCCCTTCCATGACGGGCCCTTCGCGGCCCATGAAAGAAATGTACCACCCCCGTTCCACACAATCATCATCATCGGGCCCGAGAGCCCTCTCCACTCTACGTTGTTCCAGGCCTTTGCCTCCCTGGCAATCAATCCAGTTCAGTCTCGGGTCAAGCCAGATGACCCACCTGATTCACTAGACTTCCCCCTCCAAGGGTCAACCGACTCATCTCCAACTAAGGAGGATCACAACCCCACCCAAAAACTCTCTCAGATCTTCACATTCCTTTCCCTTCGTGATGAAAAAGGTGCCATAACCCACCCCGTACACATTGTTGGCACCGCCAAAAAAAATGTCCTTTTCACAACTAGCATTTCGGTCGAAGAAACATCCATCTTTGCCCCCGAGGACTTTCCGACCTCGAGGACCGAGTCTTTGAGCGATTTGCTCTGTCCTTCACCCCCTGTAGATATTGTTTCTCCCAATCTCCCCTCTTCATCGTCAATCTCATTCTTTTCCTCTAGGGTTAGTGTCCAAGAGAGTTCGAGCTAAGGGTAAGAGGGTACCGGATCGGTATCTATATCAACTGGCTGGCAAGAGCTTAGAGTGTGCAAAATTGCCAGGATTTTGGGATAACAGTATTCAGTTGGATGATGTCTTTTATGAGGACGAAGAAAGCATGGATCAATCTCTGGGAGCATATGAAGTCGGTTCAGAAAAGGATATTGATACAGACGAAGAAGAAGATATAGCAGATGCCTATGCTTCAGGTTTGAGGAGGTTTGAAGAACCCCTAGCTTCCGCTGATGAGCCCACAAAAGAACTTAATCTTGGAACACTGGATGATCCTAAAGTTGTTCTCATCAGTGCTAGTCTCACTCCCTCCCAAGAATCAGATTTGATAGGGGCTTTGCAAGAATACCGGGACACATTTGCATGGACCTATCAAGATATGCCGGGGTCAGACAATTCGCTGGTCGAGCATCGTTTGACACTTAAGGATGGAGTTGTCCCGGTAAAACAAAAGCTTAGGAGATTCCACCCAGAAGTGGCCCTTAAAATGAAAGAGGAGGTCGATAAATTGCATCAAGCCAAATTCATTAGAGTCGTCCTTTATCCTCAATGGGTGGCTAATATCGTCCCGGTAATGAAGAAGGATGGCAAAGTCCGCATCTTCATCGATTCTAGAGATTTAAACAAAGCTTGCCCTAAGGATGATTTTCCTCTTCCTCACGTTGATGTGCTTGTTGATAATACGGCCGGTTTTGAAACCCTCTCATTCATGGATGGATATTCTGGGTACAATCAGATTCGGCTAGCAGAAGAGGATCAGGAGAAGACATCGTTCACTGCACCTTGGGGTACGTATTGTTATGTCGTCATGCCCTTCGGACTAAAGAATGCAGGAGCAACCTACCAGAGGACAATGATGGCAATTTTCCATGATATGATGCATCAATGTGTAGAGGTGTACGTGGACGATTTAGTAGTCAAATCCCGGACCCAAGAAGAACATTCCAAGGTTTTAAGAAAGGTCTTGCAAAGAGCTCGAGAATTTAAGCTAAAGATGAACCCGAAGAAATGTGTGTTTGGTGTAGCATCCGGCAAATTGTTGGGTTTCATTGTTAGCAAAAGGGGGATTGAGATTGATCCCAATAAAGCCAAGGCTATCATTGATATGCCCCCACCAAGGAATTTGAAAGAACTTAAGGGGTTAATTGGAAGGCTACAATTTGTCTGCCGATTTATCTCACAACATTCTCAAAGGTGTAAGCCTTTTTATGAATTAACCAGGGCAAAAACAGAATTCAAATGGGATCAGAAATGCCAAGAGGCTTTTGATGGTTTGAAGAAATATCTTTCTAGCCCTCCTGTGCTCCAACCCCCGAATCCAAGCAGGCCTTTGAACTTGTACATCTCGGTTCTAAGTGAATCCTTAGGTGCAGTGTTAGCACAAATAGACGAGGAGGGAAAAGAATGGGCCGCTTACTATCTTTCTAAAATCTTTGACCCTTGTGAGATGAACTACATCGCCATGGAGAAGACCTGTGTCTCTCTAGTTTGGGTGGTACAAAAACTCAAGCACTACTTTCTTGCTCACGAGGTCAATCTCATCGCCCGAATGAACCCTATCAAATTCATCCTCGAGAAATCTGTCCTCACTGACCGACTCGCCAGATGGCAAAGTTTTCTTTCCCAATTTGACATCACTTACATCCAACAGAAATCAATCAGAGGGTATGCCATTGCCGAGCACCTGGCTCACCATCCCATTCCTAACTTTGACCCGGTCCATTCCGAATTGCCCGATGAAGAACTCTTGTCCCTCCATCATTCTGAATTATGGACCCTTTACTTTGATGGTGCTTTAAATTCCCAAGGAAGGGGAATCGGAGTTGCCCTTTTGTCCCCGGAAGGGGTTGTTATTCCCCAAGCCTTCCAACTCTATTTCCCCGCCACCAACAACATTGCTGAATACAAGGCCCTCTTAGCTGGATTAGAGGTTGCTCACTTCCACGGAGCCACCAAGTTAAGAATTATAGGCGACAGCCAACTGATTCTTCGGCAAGTGCTCTCCAGATATCGAACATCTTATCCTGGACTCAAACCATATCAAGAACTCACTTCTTCTTATATCAAGCTCTTCACTAAACTCGAATTTGTCCATATCCCTCGTGCTCAGAATATCCTTACTGATTCTCTAGCATCATTGGCATCTTTTTTATCAATCCCGCTAGGCATGTCTGATAGGACCATTTCTGTACGGCGGAAGATGATACCTGCTGTTAAGGATGCTCGATTTCTTGATATCAAGGAGAGGTTCGCAAGGAAGGAATTTCTTGAGCAAAAGGAGGAATTGTCAATCGTCGAGGTTGAGGAGTTAAATGAAGAAGAAGAGAGGCCATGGTACCATGAGATTGCTCAATATTGTCGAGATCAGACTTACCCGCCCGAGCTCACGGCCGACGAAAGAAAAGCTGTCAGAAGGATTTCCCAGAAATATCTAGTGCTGGGCGGGACACTTTTTAAAAGAAGCATGACAGGGATCCTGTTACATTGCGTGGACGAAAAGGAAGCTGAATTAGTGCTTGAAGAAGCTCACTCAGGGGTGTGTGGAGGTCACGTTAGTGCCCAAGCCCTTTCCAAAAAGATCATTCGGCAGGGATACTACTGGCCCACGTTAGAAGAAGATTGCTCGATCTTTGTTCGGCACTGCCATCAATGTCAACTCCATGCCGACAAAATCCACTCTCCTGCATCTTCTCTCCATCCTATCCACGCCCCCTGGCCTTTCGCTATGTGGGCTTTTGATATTATCGGTCCCCTTGGTGATTCCAACTCCACGAACAAAACCAAGTCTTTTATTCTCACCGCTACGGAGTACTTCACCAAATGGGCTGAAGCAGAAGCTTACACGGAGATCAAGGCATCAACGGTGTGCACATTCACTGACCGCCGCCGACGGGGTCTCCACCTCCGGCTCCACTGCCACCGGGCTCCAGACTGCCGGCTCAGAAGCCGCCGGCTCCCCCTCCTTCTCGGGCAGCTCGCGAGTGGACGGCTCTCCCTCCTCCTCCACCAAGGCCTCCCCCCGAGGGGAGCGAAAGCGCCTGCGCGCTTGCGGAGGCCGCCAAATGCCGCGCGGCCCCACCTCTCCCTGCTGCCGCCCAAGAGATGGAGTCGTAGCACGCAGAAAAGAACAGGCAAGGTGAAGGCAAGAAAAGAATCATCACAAGCAATTGACCAGGAGAAGACCGAACCTGTGTGAGCTGGGCCTCCAGCTCCCGAATCCGATCGTCCCGATCCACGAGCTGGTCGCGAAGAAGGGAGAGCTCCGTCTGGGTCGCCTACAAGAAAGAATCTGTCAAAGCAGAACAAGCAAACACAAGCAGTCGAAAGGTAAAGATAGGCGACGTACCGTGTCGGTCACTGCAAACAAGTGACCGGAGAACTCAGAGAACTGTCGCAAGTACTCCGTGCTATCCGTCGCCTGGGAGACCACCGGAGTGCCACCTCGCTCCCTGATCTCTAGGGCCAGTCGGCCCGACTCCCTCCAGTCCACCTTGTGGACCAGCCCTCGAGTGCTCCTCCCCATCTTTGGGTGGGGAGGGAGGGTAACCCACTCCTGGTTGAACCCCAGTGACCGAATCGAAAGACGCTGCCACAAGGGCTCAATCTCGTTTAGGCAGATAAGGTAGGTGTCCCTACCAAATACTGCCCGGGACTCCACCACCCAAGACTGGGCAATGTCTATCTCCAGGAGATAGGGCCTCCATACCACCTGCGAGGGAAGCAAATAAAGTCAGATAATAGCACTGGTCAAGCTAAGGACAAAAGAAGCAAAGGCGAACAACGCTTACCCGGTCGTGGGGGAGGTAGAGCAAAGCCTTCCGCAGACTCTCCACCTAGTACTGGTGGCGAGACGCGGACCGGTGTGCTACCCACTGCCGGAGAAGTGGGTAGGGAACTGTGCCCGTCTGCCGCACTGCCCGCCGGAGAGGCAAGTGCAGGTAACTCCAGACCTAAACATGGCAAACGGGTCAGATACACAGGTATGAAACATATGCTTTATTTGAAATAGACTGTGTAAAAGAAATTACCTGGAGAAAAGGGGTGAAGCCGGCAACGCCGATGGGGCCCGACTCCATGGCAAGGGAGGAGAAAAGGTGCGCCAGCATGGCAACACCCCAGGCGTACTCACCAACCCGTGAAAGGTGGGTGAGTAAAGGCAGGAACCGTAAGTGGATCCTGTCGCCCTTGCTGCCCAGCAAAAGCCGGGTAAGCAAGAACAACAGGAACCGATGAAGGTCCTTGTCTGCCTGCTCTGTGCCCTTCTCTCCACAGAGCTCCGCCTTCACCTCAGCGGTCAGGCGACCCCTGACCTCTGAGAGAAGGGCACCCTCCTTGGGAACCGCCACCGAGTGGAATCCCACCATCTGCCCGATGGCCTCCCGCTCCAGCATCCTTATGCCGCCGGGATACGTCGGAATGTCAAGACCCAAGAGGTCCCGGCAGAAGCCGGAATAGTCCTCGTAGGTCTTGCCAGTCACCGGCCGGCCGTGTACGCGTAAGCCCGTGATACGGGCAACATCCTCCAAAGAGGGCACCATGTGCCCCCAAGGGAAGATGAAGGAGCGGGAGACCGAGTCCCACCGCTCCCTCAGGGCCTGGATCAGGGAGAGATCCTCCCAGATCGCAGTGCAGGAGAGGAGCAGACCGAAGCCCATGGCACTCAGTCTGCTCTTCTGGAAGTCCTGCAAGCCCTCGTACACGCAAATGACTAGCTCCCACGAGATGCGGGAGCGGAGCTTGCTCTGCATACAAAAAGAATATTTCTGTTAGTTTCATGAAAATGCAGGTGAATTATCAAATGGGAGGCGGAAGAGATTTACCTCGAGGCGGGGGTGCGGCCGGGCCTTCGGCGCTACGAGTGGAACCTCCTCGGCCGGAGGAGGTGACTCCGGGGCCGGCGGGGGAGACCTCCGGCGTGCTCGGGAAGAGCGTGGTCGCCTCGCCATCTGCAAGGCAGGGCATCAGCAGGTCAGTATCGTACAAGAATAAACAAAAGTCAGAAAAACCCAAGTTTCTAGAATTAGCAGGTGCTCCCCCTTCGGAGCGCTTGTGCAAACGTCCTGAAGTCAGAGCGTTAGCTTAACGCTCCAACTTCACGATGCTACCGAAAGCGTCGCGAAGACAGAGCGCTTGAATAGCGCTCTGCCTTCGCGACACCAGGATCCTGGCGTCGCCACTTCGCAACGCCAGGTCGGCCAGATTCGACCGACTTTGGCGCCGTCAAATTCGGTCGAAAAATCCAGGAAATCTCGGAAAACTCGTGCGATTGGAAGTTCACGACCTATTCTACAACTCCCAAGAAGGAATCAACTGACCTGGATGTGTGTGGATGACGCACGAAGCCCCAGAAAATGTGAACCTTTTTAACTAGAATAGGAAGTTGTATGCGTGAAAATGAGGTTACTACAGTAACTCCATATATATAATGAAGGTAAATTTTTTTTGGAAAATTCCAAAAAAATCTGAAAAAATCGTCATAATTCCCTAAAAACCATAAAAGTCACAAATCCACCAACCTCGAGGACCTTTTGTCAAAAGACGAATCGAAAATCGAGGGGAATGTGAAGGGTCACTGAAAAGCCTGGTAGCCCGGATCCGGGACGCCTGGCATCGTGCTATCGCGACGCCAGGCGACCTGGGAAAGGAGCGCTTTGGGGATCCAGTGACCAAAATTTTTTGTTTTAACTGTTCAACAAATAAGTCCTTGCTCGCTTGCTCAACTAGCGCCCCATGGTATTATTGCATTAACGAGTATCCATGTACTGTGCCCTTTTGTAAAGATGCTAACAATTTTGCAGGAAGGGTCATATAGAGCCGGATTGGGGGAGGGGGAACCCCCCATTACCCACGACGAGACAGGCGACAGACCCTTGACGGAAAGCTGTGCAGAAGATGCAGGCGCTCCGACAGAGGGACGACTGGCGTCGCGTAGAAGGGACGCTTTAACAAAATCTGAAAAAAGAAGAAAAATAAATGAAAATGGATAAAAAAATTAGTGTTACCTTACTTTTTTGTAAGTATAATAGTATCCAAAGTGTTGAAGACCGCAAGTTCAAAGAACACCAGGCCCAAGAACCCCTCCAACAAAATCAAGGACGGAACGGTTGTTTAATGAACTTGCGGATAAGCCAAAATCGCGAGTTTTGGGGACGACGGTTCCTGATCAGTGTTCTGACCCATCACTCGTGATCTATATCTTCAACTATGTTTCTTAATGTTAATTTTTATTTATTTTTTTCACCCAGCATACATCCGCATGCATCATCTACATTTGGTTAATCATCGTTTTGGTTGTCTTTATGAAGAGTCGTTTTCTCTGACAAGGCAGACAAGTGTTTCTATTGAAATGAGAGGTTATTCCACTCCGAGCTGAATCAGGTTCCCGCGAGAACCCGGATGAATCCTAAAGACTTAATCCCAGTTGATTGGAGGTTCTTTTGATTTTAAAAATCAACTTCTGTTCAGCCCTTCTTGGTACAAGCACACCACAAAGCTGGGCCGCTAACCAAGATGAACTCACGAGCCGCGCTCGGAGGTTCCCCGCACGCAGGGAGCAGGCTTTTATTTTCCTCTCTCGTGCCCACGGCACATCTCTCCTCCAATCAACCGCGGAAGCAGTCCCGAGGAAACAAAAGGGAATTGCGGATCTTGAAAAGGCTCAATTCACCTGGTCTGGTCGTGAGTCGCGTATCTACATCTACACCTTGACGTCAGTTTTTCAGTCCGCCACCACTTCACTCCGCTTCACCTCGCTACGGTCATTTCCGCTACACTCCGTGCCGCTCCCTTGCAAAACCGACGTCAAGGTGAGGCAAGCTGTAGATACGCGAATTTGGCCAGATTACAGAGAGTACAATCTCATTTCTATATATAACACTTGTATTTTCTCAATCAAAGAAGTCGGTTTGACATAAAAATGACCAAATTCTAGAAAATATGGAGGCATCCCGACATCGCGACGCCAGGCGTCGCGACGTCCGAGCGCCTGGCATTTCCCGCCTTTTCACCTCTTTATCCGGCCGGACGACATCGTACCCAGGAACTTACGATGGTACAAGCGCTCCTCTGCCAGAGCACCTGCATTTCTGCCCGTGATAGCCGACTTTTCAGGACGGTCAGCGGTGCGTTGTCGAAATCGTACCGAGGGTCCAGGCGCTCCGCCGTCGGAGCACCTGGATCCCCGCCTGCCAACTGACACAACAGGCTCCGCGTGCACCGAATTTGCAGTGTGTCAGCCGTAGGTTGTAGGTGCTCCCCTGTCAAAGCGCCAGGATTTTCGCTGACAACCGCCGCCTGACACGCAGGGTGGTAGGTGGCGACAGGTATGGTCGGACGTGCTGATCCGCCGACTTGTCGGCGGAATAGCAGGCGCTCCCATACCGCGACGCCAGGCATCCTCAGGACGGAGCGCTAGGGTCACTTTTGTGCATCTATAAAAGGCGACCCTTCTCCCACATTTAAGAGGTTCCAAGGAGGTTCCAAAAAGGATTCCCAGAGACATAACTCCACAGAGAGAGTCTTCTTGAGCCTCCCAACACCCTCCCACCATCTTCCAAGCCACACTAGAGTCCACAATTCCATCTTCAAGTCATTCAATCTTCCATTACATCTCTTCCACTCCGCTTATTCAACACAACCAAAAGACCATTCCAAACCCCCTCATACCATTAAAAGCCATTGAAAGTCATCCCAAAGAGTCTCAAGAAGTCTCCAAAACGGGCCAGGAGTCCGATTCCTCCTTTATTGGAACCGGGAGAAGATTGTGCCAAAGGCTGCCTCCGAAGGACCTAAGCGCTCCTCCGATGGGATGCCAGGCGACCTGGAGTCGGAGTGCCTGCAACTTCCAAAAGCCAGAAGCCCCCGGGCTCACCAACGATCTTCTTCCTTATCTTATCCTCCTTTCATTTTTCGTTTGGGTTTCATCATGCATATTGCACTAGCATAACTTGATGCATCTTTAGCCTTAGGTCATTTAGATCCTCCCTTAAGAGGGGTTAGGAGTTAGTCCTAATCCGATTCGTTCAACCCCTTTTGTCATTGCTCTTCCTTTTTTACGAATAGTTACTATTCTCTATTTAGTTCTAATCGTTGTTTCGTTGTGCTTTCATTCTTAACTTCTTTTTTAGGCAAGCGAGTTTCTCCAAGGCTCTTCTTCCCCGACTGGCCGAGGAAGGAGAAGATAGAACCCACACAGTCTCCCCATTCAATGAGGTAACCGGTCATGCTCCCCCCCTTATCAGTTTATCTCTTTCATTTTAATCATCGGAGCCTCTTTGGCTCCTGACGACCACAATGTCTCTTCCTATTTTCGGTTCATAGGTTAAGTTAGTGTCGATAACGCCACCCACCGTCTGATCTTCTTTCCCTTCTATTCTCCTCACGACCCGGACTGGTCCTTCGATGCCCAAGTGACATCAAGGGTTGAGTAGTCCGGGGACAAAGGTGAGTGTGGAGAAAGAAAGAAGGAGAAGAGGCGGGTAATAGACCGGTTTGTTGGGACCATCCACAACCGTGTCCATGGCGTGATTGACACAAACCGACCCTATCAAAACCGTAATGAAGAAGAAACGCACACACCCCACACCGAAACGCTCGCACCGCGAAAGGACGGCGACCACCAACAACGGAGCGAGACATCCTCCTCCTTTCGGCGTCCACACATGGTTCCGGTCGAGAAATCTCGGGTCAACTTGGGATGACTTAAAATGATGCCCGAACAAGTCCGATACGATCGGAAAACCCGAAGTCATCGAAAAATCTGAGATTAACCCGATAAACGTGAACCGAAACTCGGAAAAGTCGGGAAACCCTAAATTGACCGAACCGGATGTATGGCCATGATTGATGTAAATATTCGGCTAGAATAAACTCGGATGACCCGAACAGACCCGGTGATGACCGGACAGGCCTAATGCGTGGTCCAGGATAGCCGTGTCAGTACAGATCGAAAAAGCCATAACAAAAGCCGTCATTGACCGAGGCCTACCGAAATGACTTCTCGGAAATCCTGAATGTTACGAAACACATGCGGGACTCCCGAGACCTTCAATTATGGATCATTCAAGGTCGGTCATCGAGCAGGCTTCGTGTTTTTACAGTTCATGCACGGCTCTCGCTTGAAGGTTACGACATTGTTTCGAAAATCATCGGTCCATTCTCAACTAACAAGGGGGCTCCACCAATGTCCTTAGCTCATCTCCACGAGGTAATCCGGATCAGATAATGGTCAAATAAAAGATATCGCCTATGGAATAATAGTCTAGGGCTCCGAATCAAGCCAATTTGGCATGTCTACACTAACATACATGCCAAAATGCATAATAAATCATCTGTCTGAGTAAGTTATATGCTCAACTTGGACATTATAGCAATTGTCACAAAACTAACACCAGATCTACCATATATAGAAGTAGCATATAGTAAGCTAAATCCCATAGTACCCCATAGGTAGGGGAGTACTTAGGATAAACCGCGGTATCCGGGATCGACGGATGCTCCGGATTGTTCTAATTCATCTACTGCCCACAGGTCCAAACTATAGTCTGGTGAAGTAGAATTCCATTACAATGCAGCCCACTGCATACTACATCTCTCAAGATGAAAGCATATATATATAACTCAGACAATCAACCAATCAAAGTAACCATGGACATGTGCATGATAATCTAAACATAGTTCACATAGTTGAACAACCATAATTGTATACCTCACATATGCATACCATACCAAAAACAAACTCAAACTATACCAATTGACTAACATCATGATACTCTAAACTTTGAATCATGCAATTCTAACATACTATCATGATGTATACATGCACTAACAATAATTATCTATCTACTACATGAATTAACAAAGCTGAAATTTAAATACATCAATGCCATAACTCCTACTCCGGCTATTTAATAAATCGGGTTATCGTTTAAGGTCTTCAAAATGTTAACCATGCTATACTAACCATATTCTAATACAAAACACGATATTTAACATGCTAACATGCATTCTAATCTAATGTCTAACATGATGAAAATGCATGATCATTCAAACCAAATAGGCATATATGACAAATCAAATTAACTATATCTAAGTAAGCTAATAAATCGAATAACCTACCAATATTTTTATTCTTCTAACCAGAGTTAACTAATATCATTTTAACGAATTAAATTAATCATATCGGAATGCTAAGAATAGCCGAGACGCCTACCTTAACGATGATGACGAACGGCGCACAGAATTCCAAAGAGAATAAATCGGGTGACGAAAATGCTATGGTCACGACAGCGACGAAAAATCGAGCTGGATAGATAGTCCCAAAATCTGTTGGAAGAAGGGGAAAACATAATATAGAGGGGTTAAGAGAGATGAGCGATAGGAGAGAGAACGATAGGAGAGAGGAAGAGAGGGGTACTGCGGAGGGGTGGTTGGCGCACGGCGGTGCACGGCGTGCGGGTAAGCGGCCGCGGACGGCGGCTGGCGACGGCCGCGGGCGGCAGGCGGCACCGGTCGCGGGAGGCACGGTGGTCAACCCGATGGCGCGCGCGCGGTGGCCGGAGGCGGTGGGCGCTGCCGTGGGTGGGCGGCCGAGGCGGCGGGTGACAGCGGGGTCAACGCCGATGGCACGGAGGGCGGCGGGGCGCCGCGGCTGGTGCCGGCGGGCGCGTGCAGCCGGGCCGCGACGGCGGCCGCGGCTGGTCAACGTGGAAGGTGGCGGCAACACGCGGGCTGATGGGGACAGACACGCAGCGGGCTGCGTGCGCGCGGGCGGCGGTGACGCGGCGTCCGCGAGCGGTAGTACAGCACAGCGACGGGCACTGAACGCCAGAGGTGGCGACGCGCGGTGACGTGCTCGCGCACGGATCGAGGCGGCAGGGAGGGGTGGCAAAGGCCATCGTGCACTCGCGCAGCGCGAGCGTCGAGGCTGTGACAGTTGACCACACGGCAGAAACCGCGGACGTTGGCGGGGCGGTGGAAAAGATGAAGGTGACAACGCGCACACACTCGGCGGAAAGCGGAGGCGACGACGCGACGGCGACCGAGAAGAGGAAAATTTTAGGGCATCCGGGGGAGAATAAAACGGCGGACCCGCGTACGGGGGTTTGATGGGGAGGGAGTAACCGAAGAAGAGATAAAAGGGAGGGATAGGGAATAAAGTGATAATAAATATAATAACTAATTGATTTTTTTTAAAATAGTAACGTTACAAGATCGACTTGTGTTGATAATAATAAATGGTTCTATCTCTAATCTTCTCATGAGTAATCTTGAATTGCCACATTTCTTTCTTATACGGCATTTTGCAAAATATATTTTTATATATTTTCATGATAAAAAAATATTAAAACAAAATTTAAGTTAGCGAATGCCAAAAATTGTCATGTTTGAGATGATGTGTTAAGAAAGGAGTAGAAAGTATGTATGATCAAAAGAGGTGGTGGGCCACAAGACAAAAAGAAGAGTTTAAGAAAACTCATTAAAGACATAAATTTTTAATAGTTGTTGAGCACTCTTTTCAACAAATTTTGCTTTAAAAACATAAAATTATTGCAAAAACTCAATTTATCAAACAATCAAACACCCCGTGATTAGCCGATTCCTTTCTTCTTCTTTTTTCTCATTATTATGCGAGAGAAAGCGTAGAAACCGTTCTACAAAGGAGTGTTCTTGAAACCATATGCTATACTAACCATATTCTAACACAAAACACGATATTTAACATGCTAACATGCATTCTAATCAAATGTCTAACAGGATGAAAATGCATGATCATTCAAACCAAATAGGCATATATGACAAATCAAATTAACTATATCTAAGTAAGCTAATAAATCGAATAACCCACCAATATTTTTATTCTTCTAACCAGTGTTAACTAATATCGTTTTAACGATTTAAATTAATCATATCGGAATGCTAAGAATAGCCGAGACGCCTACCTTAACGATGACGACGAACGGCGCACAGAATTCCAAAGAGAATAAACTGGGTGACGAAAATGCTACGGTCACGACGGCGAAGAAAAATCGAGCTGGATAGATAGTCCCAAAATCTGTTGGAAGAAGGGGAAAACATAATATAGAGGGGTTAAGAGAGATGAGAGATAAGAGAGAGAATGATAGGAGAGAGGAAGAGAGGGGTACTGCGGAGGGGGGGTTGGCGCACGGCGGTGCACGGCGTGCGGGTGGACGGCCGCGGACGGCGGCTGGCGACGGCCGCGCGCGGCAGGCGGCACCGGTCGCGGGAGGCACGGTGGTCAACCGGATGGCGCGCGCGCGGGGGCCGGAGGCGGTGGGCGCTGCCATGGGTGGGCGGCCGAGGCGGAGGGTGACAGCGGGGTCAACGCCGATGGCACGGAGGGCGGCGGGGCGCCGCGGCTGGTGTTGGCGGGCACGTGCAGCCGGGCTGCGACGGCGGCCGCGGCTGGTCAATGTGGAAGGCGGCGGCAACACGCGGGCTGACGGGGACAGACACGCAGCGGGCCGCGTGCGCGCGGGCGGCGGTGACGCGGCGTCCGCGAGCGGTAGTATAGCACAGCGACGAGCACTGAACGCCGGAGGTGGCGACGCGCGGTGACGTGCTCGCGCACGGATCGAGGCGGCAGGGAGGGGCGGCAAAGGCCGTCGTGCACTCGCGCGGCCGAGTCAGCACGCACGCTCGCGCAGCACGAGCGTCGAGGTTGTGACAGTCGACCACGCGGCAGCGACCGCGGACATTGGCGGGGTGGCGGAAAAGATGAAGGTGACAACGCGCACACACTCGGCGGAAAGCGGAGGCGACGACACGACGGCGACCGAGAAGAGGAAAATTTTAGGGCATCCGGGGGAGAATAAAACGGCGGACCCGCGTACGGGGGTTTGATGGGGAGGGAGTAACCGAAGAAGAGATAAAAGGGAGGGATAGGGAATAAAGTGATAATAAATATAATATCTAATTAAATTTTTTTAAAACAGTAACGTTACAGGATCGACTTGTGTTGATAATAATAAATGGTTCTATCTCTAATCTTCTCATGAGTAATCTTGAATTGCCACATTTCTTTCTTATACGGCATTTTGCAAAATATATTTTTATATATTTTCATGATAAAAAAATATTAAAACAAAATTTAAGTTAGCGAATGCCAAAAATTGTCATGTTTGAGATGATGTGTTAAGAAAGGAGAGTAGAAAGTATGTATGATCAAAAGAGGTGGTGGGCCACAAGACAAAAAGAAGAGTTTAAGAAAACTCATTAAAGACATAAATTTTTAATAGTTGTTGAGCACTCTTTTCATCAAATTTTGCTTTAAAAACATAAAATTATTGCAAAAACTCAATTTATCAAACAATCAAACACCCCGTGATTAGCCGATTCCTTTCTTCTTCTTTTTTCTCATTATTATGCGAGAGAAACCGTAGAAACCGTTCTACAAAAGAGTGTTCTTGAAACATCCTGGTGATAGATCGTCGAATGTCTGGCTAAGGTACATCCACAGTACTTTAGCATAAGAAAATTTCGATTGACCAAATTTCTCTTGAAATCAGCACATAATATTCAACAACAACCGCCAACTAGCCACTGCAACGGGGGTATCTTTAATATGCCAAGTGGGAGTGAGAACGACCAGAATGCGCAGCTGAGCTGTGTTGAAAACGAATCCATGATATATTGCATGCATATAATACAGATCGTCCCTTCAATGTGAAGAGTCCTCTCGCCCAGCCCCAGCAAGAAAGTGACATAACACCTAACCCGGTGAGGCGGTGACTGCATCTGACTTTACATTGCTGCGTGAATACGTTTCTTTCTGCATTACCCTCCATGGTTCCCTTGTTCTGAGAGCGATGTTATTCCGCGACCTGTTTGTGTGATCAGCCAGATGTCCGGGATGCAGGCTGGACGTCGAGATAGATTAGAGTAACAAGAATGATGTCCTTATAGCATGGTCAATTTGGTTCTCAGTATACTGACAGACATTCTCTAAGTCATATATATGTTTGGACCTTAGAAGAGATATTAGCCTTTGATCAGATTCACTTTCTTCAGACAATCAGCGTGGTCTCTATATGTTCTGTAAAAATTCGATCTCAATACCAGTAGAAGGAGCCATCCCGCATAGGGAATTCCACGTGGTACTTCTGCATAGTAGAATGCTTTAAGCTGCCCAAGCGTTGCTAGCTTATGCCCTGTTTGGTTAGAGTTTCATTTTTGGTACTATATCAATATTGATATTAATATTTTCAAATGTTAGAGTATCAATATCAAAAGTAATATAAGTGGACACTTGTATTACATAATATGCTTTGTTTGCATTATAAATTTTAAAATTGATACAATTAATCAAAACACCTCTCAATGGTTCTTATCAATATCAATTTTAAAATTGAGAGTGATAGAGGTACCTAATAGTGTTACCAAACAGGGCGTTAACAGACTCATGCATGTTAGTTGAGGTTAGATCACTTCAACCGAGACTGTAACTTCTTCAATTTCTAATGAGATCCCACCATGACGTGTTTTTTACATTGTGGGGGTATTTGGTTGCATGATAAATTGGATTTTTGTTACAACTTTAGGACATGTTTGGTAACACTATTGAACATCTCAATCATTGTCAATTTTAAAATTGATATTGATTGTGATCACTTAGAGGTGTTTGGCTAATACACTATAGGAAAAAGGGTTGTTGGCAACGGCTGGAAGCACCATTGCCAACAAGCAAAAAGCCATCACTAATACATATTGGTGATGGCTCCACAACCATTACAAGCCTATCGCAAATAAGTTTGTCATCATTGCTATTAGCAACAACTCACCGGAAGCCATCACCAACACAGTTAGTTGCAATGGCTAATCGTCATTGCAAGTAAAGTTACTAGCGACCGCTAAAGTGCCATCGGCAGTAATATTATTTGTGATGGCTAGGAGTCATCGCAACTGATTTGTGTTAACAACGGTGTAGACGCAAAATTAGCCTAATTTGGAACATAAAGCTTGTGTTCAATAGGGTAACATGTGCAATAACTCTTCAAATATTGATAGGTCTTTTCTGTTGATTTAGAGCTTTGCCAAATGGAGTCAACGTTTTCCAGAGATTTCTGAATATAGCCATACCTTTTGAGCAAGAGCTGCACATCTTCATAAACTGGCTCGATGATCAATATATTTATCTTGGTTGTTCCAAGCATCGTTCGGACATCACTAGTTCATCTTGTGGCTTGACAATCCACATTCTGGGGTCTTCCGAGGAAGGTTAAGCCTTATTAGATCCTTTTATGCCTTTCCAGATGTCATTGAGCCTTTTCGGAGTCTAGGTTCATCTACCTCACCTTTGAGCTTTGGTGATTTTTAGAAAGATATTTTAGTGAGTTTAGAAAGAGAAGTTAGTTTGTGCTTATTTGGCTAGGTTCATCTTCTCTGATCTCTGCAGAAGCATGGAGGCATTTTCTGTCCGACCTGTATGAAGAATAAATATTTCTCTCTCTATCCTCTTACATTTGCAACAAACGAAGTTCAATTCTAACATATGTGCTGATTGTGACAAGCTCTAAAGCAAGCTTGCTTCGGTAGATTCCAATGTCAGATCGATTTTTTAATCGGCCCCACTTTTGATCAATTCTCTACCAATTGGGCCCATATTTTATCCCTTTCTCTTCTAGTCTCATCCTTTAGTCATTATTCAGCATATTTTCTACATTTTTCCATCATTTTTTATTTGATAAAAAAAAGCTAAAAGAGGAGTTAGAGATAGCCTCAAATCTAGTTAGTTCTAACGTAATTGTATTTTTCATGCCATTTTATTTACATTTACTACACTTCATATAGTTCTAATTGTTGTTTCACTTGTTTTATTGTATTCTAGTTGTATTAGAATCAAGTACACACAAGTTAAAGACTCTTCTTCATTGGCCAACCGAAGAAGGAGAAGTTAGAACCCATATCCACTTTCTTGCTAAGGTACGTGTATTCGATAAATTTTCAATGTGATTTCATTGCATAAATTGGAGCCCATGGCTCTTGGTGACCACACTTGTTATTCTATTTAGTTTCATGCATTTTTTTCATTCATTTTTTTCCTCTCCTACCTACATGACCCGAATAGTCTCTTTGACATCCTAGCGATGTTAAAGACTGAGTGTTCGAGGATCCAAGTGAGTGTGGGTAGTGAAGAGATCTTTTTTACCTTTTAGGTGCCAACCCGTGGACCTCCCATGCATATCCATCTTTGGTGTCAATAAATGGCTTATGTCCATTATAAGTAGATATTTGGGAAAGGGATATGCCTACTGGCGATTGCTTCTAGCTGTCGCTAGCAAGTTAGTTGCAACGGCCTACAGCCGTTGCAAAACTAGCTAGCTCAACTCTTGGAGGATTTTTAGGAGCGAGATTACCTATTTTGGCCATCACCACTAAGTTTTAGCCATTGTTGAAGCAATTATTGGCGACGGCTAAAAGTCATCTCTAAACTAGACATCTTAAATGATTTTGGAAGTGACATTGTCTGTTTTGGCGATGGCTTTTAGCCATCGCCAATACTCTTTAGCTATCATTGAACAAATAATTGGCAATGGCTTTAAGCTGTCGCTAATAATTTAGTTAAAGAAAAAATAAATTACTTATCAATATCAATAATTTATGTAATTACACCCATACATGAATATACAATACACATGTATTTCAATTATGAAAACATTTATAAAATTTTACACCAACATTCACATTCATATACTTCACAAAAGTTCACACCCCACATTGACATTTATTTAAAAAAAAATGTTTCAATCCACATTAACAAAATAAAATGTTACAATTCATACACAGAGGAGGGAAGTCTCTCATTCATCCTCTCCAAATGATCCCTCCTCCTCATCCTCATCATCATCATCCTTGTCATCATTGTCTCTCGAGGTGGCTTTGAACTTGATGAATCTGCAAGTGCGGGGAGTCTTTGATCTATTTTGGTTAACATTTATTGTGTTAGCCACTCCATTGTTTCTTGGAAGTGTTCTTTTGGTTATTTAATTTTTGTTGGACAGATTCAATTACCGAGTTTTGCTTCTCAATTTGACTTGATTTAGTGTAGAGTAAATCACTTTGCCTCTCCACTTTCTCCATCAACTCTTGAATAGCCATATTCATAAAGGCACTCGCTGTAGACATGCAATTTTGGTCCAATTGAAGAGTTTGAATTCTTGTTTTCATGAATAATATTTGAGTAACTTTTCAAGGGAAACGAGTTTTCCAGAAAAATCAAGTTTTTCGGCGCATTTCAAAGAAAATCGATAGGCGTTGACCAGGGTCAAAGCGCCCTATATACAGGGCACCAGGTGCCCTATATATAGAAAACTTGGCGCCCTATATATAGGGCACCTGGCACCTTACTTATAGGGCACCTGCACCTGGTCTGACTGACTGGACAAATTGATGGGACAGTTCTGCAGATAAAGTTGCCCTCTTCTTGGCTATAAAAGGACCTCCATTTGGAGGCTTGAGGACACACCAAGGGCACCCCCAAACCCTCTCATCCACCACAACACTCCCAAGGCCTTACAACCCTTCTCTATGCTCTCAAACCGTTCCAAAACCCTCTCTCAAAAATCTCAAAAACTGTAGTTTCCTTCTTCAGAAATATGATTTTTCTCCAACTTTGAGGGCCTCTACACTCTATTTCCTTTACATCTAGTGCCAAAACACTCTTCCATTATATTCATTTAGGTATTGGCTGCTGGAAGAACTTCTCCTTCCATCTAGAAGGTCTTCTTACACTCCGGGGCGACACCGCGAAGAAGGAAAGAAAATCTGCTGAAACCATTCCCTTGTGCCCCATAAATAGGGCGCTTTGACTTTTGTCAATGCGCCCCATCAAGGGGACACCTGCAGCTAGCGCCCCATATATGGGGCACTAGCAGGGGCAGACCCCATTTTGCATTTTTTTGAGTTCATTACCTTTCTGGTTGATCCTTTACTCCCCCCCTTTCATTTTAACTTTCATTAACATGTTATTTACCATGCATGTAGAACTAATGATCTTTTCACTTATTTCTATGTTTTCATATGGACATTTTTAGGTAAATCCGGCCGAGGCGGAGCTTCAACCAGATCAAAGATGAAGGACTCACTAAGCTCTCTTCTTTCGGCCGGCCGAGAGAGGAGAAGTCGGAACTCAACAATCTCCCCGCTTCCAAAGGTACGACGGTCATTTTTATTCTTCATTTTTATCTTTTCTACTATATGTTGGAGCCTTTGGCTCCTGGCGACCACAACCACTAACATCCCATCCACCAAGTCTCTAAAGCAAGTGTAGGGGCTGGAAAAGGGAGATCTACGGATCCCGTTTCGGGTGCTTACACTCGCACCTCCACCACTTACACCATACCAGGTGTTGCAAGTTTGTCATCTCCCTCCACATCTAACCCGCCCTGACCTATCTTTGTTGAACATGGTGATGAATGCTTCGTTAGTAAAGAATGGATGCTCAAATTTTCCAATATTTGATTCCTCCAATTGGGGGGCATTCATCAACTAGCACATATTCTTTTAAAAAGTATAGATATAATGTCAGGTGACATGAAAACAAAACTTGCTTATATTATAAATAATTTAAATATTTCTATCATTTGGTGACTTTCTTCACTACTCTAAATGGCGTATACATTTGCCACTTTGTGTGTCTGGGTCATCTCGAAGACCTTTGGACAGATAGGGTGGTACCCTTTTCTTTGTGTCTCTTTAGAGAAAAATATTAGAATATATTCACTAAATGCTACTTAACAGTAAATAACAACAATTTATAATACTTACAAAATCCATCTAGATTTAATTAATACTTGTCTTTCCTCTTCTATAAGGCATAGTCAGATGAGCCCTATTAGTTTTATTTTTTTGACTAAGTACCTACAAAGAAATTCTTAAGATGTTAATTATTGATAAAATTGACATGTTGAAATGAAAAACTTTTAAATGAAAGAGATGTTTTACCTTACTTTCTTCTTTATCCCATATCTCACACATATGGTGCAATTACTTTAGGTCGCGTTGTGGAGGCACAATCGCAAGTGCCTCCTCCAGTGAGTGTCCTGTGAAATACTGCATGTCAAAATTTTATTAGTTATAATAGACAATAATGATACAAAAGTAATAAATATGACTTATTATGTTCTTCTTTAAATGACTTCTTTGTTTTCTTTGCATCTCCCCCATATGTCTTAAAATTTTTGTATAGTATAGTATAGTATAGTATAGTATAGTATAGTATAGAATTTTGTTTGGACTCCTAGGCAGAGCATAAAGTTCCGTCTCACACCTTATACTATACTATACTATACTATACTGTGCTAAACGGGATATGAGTTTTTTTCTATCTCAAGTTGGTGAAATGTGTGAAAACTCTTTTTTTAGATGGAAGCCTCCGGTATGGTCTCATGCAAAGTTAAATGTTCATGCTGTAACGGATTCTCTAAAAGGGGCTATTGGCATTCTAGTTAGAGATTCTCAAGGTAGAGTACTTACCTGGAAAACATGTATTTCACGGTTTATTGACCCCCAAATTTTGGAGGCTGAAGCTGTTTTCGAGGCTTGTTCCTGGGAGTTTTTTGATCACTGGCCATCTGTGATTGAAAGCGCTGCGATGTCGGTGGTGAAGGCAATCAGAAATGAGAGACCGGATATTTGGAAGGCGAGCCTCGTTTCTTGCCGCGATCGGAGTAGGATATGCTCGTCACCGTCGTCCATCGTCTTCAGCCCTCGATCTTCCAATGAAGCTGCAACTCTTCTGGCGCGCTGGGCTTTGCGCACGGGTAGGGCACAGCCGTGGACGGATTCTCTCAGCTTGTTACCGGATGATGTTTTAAATTGTGTATTATTTGATGTATCCGGTTAAATATCTTTTGTGGACGAAAAGTACTGTGTTTTCCTTCATTAATTTAATAGATGGTTTTTGTCGTGTCCAAAAAAAAAGTCTTAAAATTTTTGTATCTATAGATGAAGATCACTCAAATGTAAAGTGTTTGCTACATGCATAATAATTATAGAATAGTATTTTACAATTAAAAGCAAATCATATATAGAACTAGTTGTATTTACCTCAAGATCTCGGAAGATAGCTTTTTTATGTCATCTACCAGGGTGATGTAGTCTTATTGCCATAAGTTCCAATGCATCATGTTGTAGACTCCATGGTAGGAGGTGAATTCTTGGTCATTTGGGCCTACACCTGACTCTCCTACAACCCGGATGTTCAAGGTCTCTCCAGGTGCTAATGTTCTCACATTATATGCCTTGGTTGTACCTCTCCCATGTGTTTCCACTATAGCTAATTACACACAAAATATCAACATATTTGTAAGTGATGTTTACAATGCTACAAAAGAATTTATAAAAAATATACTTGACGTAGTGGAAGATGGACTCTTTATAGGGAGTGTCACCGCAGTAGGGAGAGCGACAACTGCCCTAGATGGTGATGGCGATGAAATTGTGTCTAGTGTAGGTTGAGATGTATCATGAGATCCATTGGACTTATCAGTGGATCCACCGGCCATCCCACTTTTAGACATACAACAACTCTTACTAAATTTATTCATCTATAATATAATCAAAGTGGTATTATAGTTTGGCCAAACCAGTCATAAAATGAGTATTGTGGCAATATTGGACTTCCATGGCTGGTTAAGCCAATCCAAACTAATTTCCAACTTGGACTGGCCAAACCAGCCATTGAAAGAGTTTTATACCAGTTTAAACTTCAATGGCTAGTTAAGCCAATCCAAACCGATTTTTCGGCTTGGATTGGTTTAACAAGAATAAGTTTTATGCCAAATTTTGACTTCCAATGCCTGTTAGACCAATCTAAACTGATTCCTGGCTTGGATTGGTCTAACTGGCCATGAAATGGGTTTTATGCCAATTTTTGCCTTCCATGGCCAGTTAGGCCAATCCAAACCAATTTTCAACTTGGTTTGGCCAAATTGGCCATGGAATGGGTTTTATGCCAATTTTCAACTTCCGTAGTCGGTTAGACCAATCCAAATTGATTTCCATCTTGGCTTGGTCTAATGGGCCGTGAATTGGGTTTTATGCCAAATTTTGACTTTTGTGGCCAGTTAGGCCAATACAAACCAATTTCTGACTTCGATTGGCCAAACTGGACATGGAATGGGTTTTATCCCAATTTTGGACATTCATGGCTAGTTAGACCAATCCAAAGGTTTGGATTGGTCTAACTGGCCATGGAATGGGTTTTATACCAATTTTTGGCTTCCATGGCCGGTTAAACCAATCCAAACTTATTTCTGACTTGGATTGGCCAAATCGTCCTGGGAATGGGTTCTAACTGAACTTCATTTACAATGGCCTAATGACCCGATTCTTGCCAGTCTATACATGGTGTATAAAACTTTGGACCCTTACAAGTATCTTGAAAGGAATACCAACATTGGTAGTAATGTTTACAATGTCAAATAATGCCTCTACATGCCATGACATTGTAATAATTATTATCAATAGGCCAATCCATTTCAAGAAATTGTAAGTGCCCCAAATGTTGCACACCATACTCTAGCCAACAAGAACCGAGGTCATTAGGCGGGCAAAAATCATCTTTCATTTACGACATATGTGGGTTCTAACCCTTTTAAGTGGATTTCATGGCCACTTAGGCCAATCTAAATTAGCTTCTGGGCTTGGCCTAGCCAAGCATATGAGGGTTCTAATCCTTATAAGTGGATTACATAGCCTCTTAGGCCAATCCAAATTGGCTTTTGGGTATGGATTGGCCTAGTCGGGAATATAAGGGTTCTAACCCTTTTAAGTGGATTTCAAGCCAAATCGATATCCAAACCTACTCGACCTATACATAATCCTATATCCAAACCTACCCAATCATAGTTGTCAAATTTCTACCTCTATTGGTTGAGTTTCTTGAAGTTGTAGCTTTTCATCAGTTACACTAAATGCGATGGGTATGTTAACAAGTTGTTCTTGATATGGTTCCACTTCATCATTGCTCCCATTTACCAATAAGTTATAATAGTTATGAAGTAAAGATTTCACTAGTATCATCCATCTCTTACTCATGTTATCTTTCACATAAGAAACTTGTTTCACATGACTTGCAAGTGCAAATGGTTCATCGGTCCTTAATTGTCTTTGTGTATTCAACGATATCAATCTATAATCATTAACCTTAAAACCTCTATCTATATTACACACATTCTACCATTGACATTTAAACAATACTAAATGACTATTTCTATCAAATGATATCTCAACTATATATAATATTTGTCCAAAATATCCATTACAACTAGAACGAAGTTCTGCGTTCAAAATGACACCACATAGTTGACTTGATTTAGTTGAATCTGAATCCATCATTTGGAATCTAAATCTATTACATATATATTCAAATAATGAAGATGAAAATATTAAGGGACCATGCTATAAAATTTCAAGGTCCTTAGTGTACCTAGAAGACCTATGTTCCCTAATTCTTAACCGTGTGCTATGAACCAAATCAAAATATTTTGTTCTCTACTTTATTCATGAATAAGAGCATCACTATGCTTCTCACGAAAATATTTGATATCATCAAGTTGATTCAGCACATATGAGTGGATTAAATCTTGTTCTCCTTTCATCAACATTCTAGGCACACTGTTGCATCTCAATGGATGACCAACTGGTTTAAAGATTTAACCCTCTTTGTGATCATCTTCATAGAGACCACCATCATAGTTTCGATCTCTACTATATTTGCTCTCATCTTGCATGTACATAGAAATAAATTATGTGCATTTTTCTACCAAATAGCCATGGGCAATGGAGCCTTCAACTCTCACCTTGTTGCCAACATAATCTTTTAGCTTCCTTAAATATCTTTCAATTGGATACATCCACTAGTATTAAACTAGGCTAGACATTCTAACATCATAAGTCATATGCACAACAAGGTGGATCACGACGTCAAAAAATGATAGTGGAAAATTTTGTTCCATCTTACACAATGTGATTGCAATTTTAGATTCCCATTCTCTTAAAATACTACTATCTAAAACTTTAGCACAAATCATCTTAAAATATTAGTATAACTATAAAATTGGATTGAGTACATCCTTTGGTACGATCCTTTGAAAAGCCAAAGGAATAATTACATGCATCATGACATGACAATCATGACTTTTTAATCTCTAATGGTTCAACTAGTTACATCTACACACCTACTCAAATTTGATGAATACCCATCTAGAACTTGAATGTTCTTCACAAATTCAAGTGTTTGAGATTTTTTGTCTATTGCTAAGCATGTAAATAGCATATAGAAATCTAAACAAACTCTCATGTGGATGTTAGTCTGTACGGAATCCTAATTCTATCAAGTGTTTTCTTGAGTTCAAGTTGCCTTTATCTGATCCTGATAGGTTGAACATATGAAGAATATTGTTACACTCATTCTTTTTGATGTGCATTACATCCAAATGATGATGGACAATCAGAGAAGCCCAATATGGTAGTTGTTCAAATAAAAGAATTAATTTCTTCATTTTCTTGTTTCTTGACAAATTCTTTCTCAAGTTCTCTAAATATTTTTTAAACAATTTTTTAAATCTTAATGGGTCCATCTCCAATTGTTTCTTCGAATCTTATGTTCAGTTAGTATCTTTGGTGTGCCCCTCTCACACCATTGGCCATTAAACAAATGTCTATAATGGTGTTTTCTCCACTGATATGCTATGGGTAAAGTCATAAATAGCATTGTTTTCTGACTGTGAACTAGATGAATCGAGTATGTTTCCTTATTACAGATTGGACATGCTAATTATCTTTTGGTACTCCATCTAGATAGGTTGTCATACACTAAAAAATTATTTATGGTACATAGCAATACAACTCTAATGAAAAAATTCTCTTTCCTAGAAACATTGTATATGCCTACAATTTGATCTCCCCCATGAATCTTAACTCATCCACCAACGATTGTAAGTATACATCAATATCATTTCCAAGGGCTCTTGGGCCTAGTATTAAACATGAAATCATTGTGTACACCGCTTCATAGAAAGCCATGGTGGTAAATTGTAAACCATTGTAATGACAAGCCACACACTGTACTTAGAAGAAATGTTGCCAAATGGGTTAAAACCATCAGCGACCAAATCAAGTTAAATATAGTGTTTTTCCAATAAAAAATCAATATATACTTCATCCACTCTTTTCCAAGAGGGAGATACGGCAAGATGATGCATTTTGTCTCTTGATTTATAAAAAGGTAGCTCGCTATGCTATGACACCCACTTGGTAGTGTTTGTTGATATAAAAAAGCTGCAACATATCTCTTAATAGAAAATAATATAATATCTTCCATGTCATCTTATTACTTCTATGTTTATGATCATCTTTGTATCTTGAAGTCTCATGTTGTGGACATGTAATTCTATTTGTATTCTCTTTCTAAAAGAGAACACAATCATTCTCACATGCATCTATGTTTTCATAACTAAGTCTTAAGTCTTTAACAATTTTTTTATGTTCATTCCAAGTGTTAGGAACACTTGAATATTTGAGTAATACATCTTTAAATAAAGATAATATAATATTCTTACATTTTCTAGTTAAACCATTTACTAACTTCAATAGAATCAACTTTAAATCAAATTTTAACTTAGATATTTTTGTGCAACCATCATATAATGGTGTTTCGACATCTCTTAATAATAAAAAAATATTTATGTGTTTTTATATTGGTTCATCCTCATTATGTCTAGATGTTTTCCGAATATTTTGAATATCTTGAAGTATTTCTATCACTTCATCATTAACATTTTCATATTGTGGTTCATTTAATTTGACTTCATATTTTCTACATAAGTTAAGTTATACTTCTTTGCAACTTATCCACATTCAATAATTTACCATATACTGACATATTAAATGTTCTTTGACTATATGTTCTTTTAAAATAAAAGTGTTACAACACTGTTTACAAAGATATTAAATTAAACTTTGTCCTATCCATGTCTAAATAGAGTCCTACATTAATGAAAAGCATACTCTATAAATTCTTCTATCCAAGACTTGTTTAAGCTACTCATCAAAACTATTTGATCTTTTAGAAATATAAAAATATATATACAAAACTTAACAATTATATAAAACAAAAATGATCTACACAAAAGTGAACCTCCACCAAAAGAAGTAAGTCTCGATTGAGAATGTCATTTGAAATGTCATAAAAATAGAAAATGAGAGCTGACATGAGACAAACATTCAAAAAATTGGTATTGAAAGCCCTAAAAAAATAAAAAATCAAACACATTGGTATACGATCGGTTTTCATGCCATTTTGGCCAATTCAACCTGATTTTCAAATTTAATTGGTTTCCAATGCCACTTTGGACCAAATCAAATAGGAAAACTGGTTTGAATTGGTTTCCAAGTCATTTTGGCCAATTCGAACAAGCTTTTGAATATAATTGGTTTCTAATGCCACTTTGGGACAAATCAAAATGTAAACCAATTTATGTTGGTTTTCATGCCATTTTGACCAATTCAAACTAGTTTTTGAATTTAATTAGTTTTTGACCCCATTTTGGGACAAATCAAATTGAAAAACATATTTGAATTGGTTTCCATGCTATTTTGGCTAATTCAAACTGATTTATGAATTTAATTACTTTCTGATGCCACTTTCGAACGAATCAAACTGGAAAACCGATTTAAATTGGCTTCCATGCTATTTTGGCCAATTCAAACTGGTCTCCATATTAAATGCTTTCTAACGCCACTTTGGGACAAATCAAGTAGAAAAACCAATTTGAGTTGGTTTCCATGCCATTTTGGCCAATTAAATTCAAATTTCTATTTTAATTAGTTTCTTACGCCATTTTGGGACAAATCAAACCAATTTTTTTAAACTGATTTGTCGAATTCAAATCAGTTTCTAAATTTAATTAGTTTCTAATGCCACTTTGGGAAAAATCAAATGAAAAAACCAGTTTGAATTAGATTCTGTGTCATTGTGGTCAATTTAAATTGGTTTTTGAATTTAATTGGTTTCTAACACCACTTTAGATTTCCAGTTTGAGTTATTTTTTAAACTATTTTGGCCAATTCAAATCAATTTCTGAATTTAAGTGATTTCTAACACAACTTTGGGTCAAATCAAATCAGAAAATAAACTTTCCTTAATTTCCATGCCACTATGGCCAATGAAAACTTAGTTTCTAATGCCACTTTGGGATAAATCAAAGTGAAAAATCAATTTAATTTGTTTTCATGCAATTTTGGCCAATTCAAATTAGTTTCTTAATTTAATTATTTTATGACACCACTTTGGGACGAATCAAACAAGAAAAATAGTTTGAATTGGTTTCCACACTAGTTTGGCCATTTCAATCTAGTTTAAATTTAAGGTCATTACAAATGAACTAAAACCAGTTTGTAGTAGTTTCTAATGTCGTTATGGTCAATCAAAACTAGTTTCTAGTTTTAATCGGTACATTAACATCACTTTGGATCAAAATCAAAACCAGTTTTGATTAATTGGCCATTGTGGTCAACTGCAACTAGTTTGATTAATTTGTTTTAATTGATTTATAACGGTCAAATTTAGGAAAATCTAATTTCATAATCTAAGCCCATTAGAAAGCCCCAAATTATGGAAACCCTAAATTTGCATGCTTAACCCATAAATTAACATGCTTAAGCCCACACAAACAATATTAACATACTTAACTCTCAATTAACATGCTTAGCATGATAAAACCCATATACTTAACCCATATATTAATATGCTTAAACATGCTTAACCGCACAGAAACAACTGTAAAACAAGGAAAATCATAAAACAATCTTGCATACAAACTCCTAAACTAACTTGTTAAGGTTAGTAGGTACCTACAAGATGAGGGGGAGGTCAGCGATAGCTTTATTGATCCCCTTTGAGTGGGGTTTGGCAATTTGAACTGCTAACAGGTTGCCTTAAGCAGATGCGTGTAAGCTTACTAGAGATAGCTCCTACGAGCCATCACCCCTAACTAAATATGTGGCGATGGTCATATTGGGGATGGCTTAAGCTATCTAGATTAACATTATTAGAGATAGCTTTTGGAAGTTGTCACCATTAAGTCATCCCCAATAACACCTTCTTGTAGTGATAGTATCAATTTTGAAATTTATAGTACAAACAAAGTATGTTATGCAATACAAGTGTCAACTTGTATCAATTTTGATATTGATACTCCAACTTCTAGATTATCAATATCAATACTAATATATTATTATTTTTGATACTCTAACCAAACAAGCCATTATGTTTTGTGGTAAAACTTGTCAAAACAAGTGTTTGGCAACCTTACAAGTGGTTCTCAGGCCAACCTCTTTTGGTCATTCATGGCTCCTACACCTTTTTGTTATCATATCTCTCCAAACTTTATAATTTTATGTCATTGGTTAGCTTACACTTTATTTTAATACAAGTTTTTTATGAAAATGCACAAAATTTTATCGTGCCAATCAAACACTCTATTAACTCTGCCTTTTATTAACACTATATTAATGACCACTTATATTGTTCTATTGATGAAGAGTAGAATGATTTACCATTATAACACTGTTGATAAATATCAATATTTCATATTTTTGAATGATAGAGTATCCATATCAAAATTGATAAACATAGACACTTGTCTTGTATAACATGACATGTTTGTACTACAAGTTTCAAATTAGGTAGTAACAGTTAAAAACCTTTTAATGATTTGCATCCATATTAATTAGAAAATCAATAGTAATAAAAGTGTTTAATATTGTAAGCAAATAGGGTGTAAGATAACAACGACAATGCAAAGTTTAGTTTTGATTCCATTTATGTTTTATAGTTTATTTTATTAACAAATTTTATTTTTTTAATCCATCCATATTTTACTGACCTTTATATTTTACTAACATTCTCCGTACATAACTATTGTATATATTTTGTTAACTTATTTTCATGTATTATTTACTCTATATATATTTAACTAATCACATCTATATGTTACTAACCATCTCCTTGTTTTACTAACCTAGCCGTATTTTACTAAACAACTTATACTTTATTAATCACATCTACTTAGATTTTTCTCGGAAGGTACATCTACACATTACTAACCATGATCTATATCTTACTAAATCTATCCATGTTTTACTAACTTGGACTATATTTTACTTACTTCATTCACGTTTCACTGACTCACTTCATATAGGGGTGTTAAAGGAATCCGATATTTCGATGTTTCGATTCGATTCCGATAAAAATTAACAGGTTTGAAACTTGTTTTTGTATCCCATAAATTATTAGAATCAGAATTGGATATTTCGGTTTCTTATCAGAATCAAAATTAGAATCATTTGATTCTGTTTTCGTTAATCCAATTGTGATAAAAAAAATCAAAGTTAAATAAATTATAAAATATATTTTATAAATTGATAAAATAATAAAAATAAAGTTTTAAAGAGATAATATTAATTTAGTAATTATATGTAAATTATTAACTCATTTTTAAATAAAAGTTAATATTTAATATGTATTTCAAAAATAATCAGATTCGAATTCGATTTCGATAACGAAATTGGAATCATATCGAAATCGGAACATAGTGATGTCGAAATTATCCGAATCGGAATCAGAACCTTTTAACTCTTATCGGAATCGAAATCAAATTCTGGTGATTCTGCTACCGAATCTGACCCGTTTACAGTCCTAACTCCATATCTCACTCTTTCTATATTTTGTTATCTACTTGAATTTCATACAAACCATGTTCATATTTTACTTAAACTCTTTTCATATTTTACTTCAGAAGTGTGACTTACTTATTTAGTCAATCTTTTAAAATTTTTGTCTATATCTATTTGCCTCCATATATATTTTATGAATCATATATATATTTATATTACAAACCATATCATTTGTTTATAACTTTTGTGTATGTTTCGAAAACTCACTATATCTTATTAACGTCCGTGGACACCGTAAGCCTCGTGGGTTGGCCTCTCCGAGGTTCGAACCTCGATAACATTCTGTCATGATGCTTGTGTGCATAAACTCGACCACTGCGCAATTTTAATAAAAACTATATCATTAAGCACCTATATATTTTCTAACCTCATTAATTTCATGCGTATCATGCTCATATTTAATTTACTTATAGTTTTACTGATCTTCTAAGTTTCTTAGAATACGTATTCATATTTTAGTGTTCTTGCTGATTTGTATAAAAAGAATTTATGTTTTACTATCCCTCTACCTACTTTCGAACCTCGCGTACTTACGTTAATTCTGTCAATTTCTTACTGACATTGATTATGCTAACCTCTTCCATAGTTCACTAATCTTGTCTATCATCATTCAAATCACCTATCAAAAAAGTAAAACGTGAATAGTTTAGTATAATATAGTAACATATGAAAGACGTTGACAATTTAGTCAAATATAAAGGGGTTAGTAGTACATTAAAAAATTATAGTAAATTATAGATTATGGTGGTAAAACAAACGAAAAACACAAAAAATGCAACATGCCAAATGGTTGTGTTGGAATTATTTTGTCTTCATTCTTGTTAAACATCAACCTTCATCGCTTATAACATATATATACTTCATCGTAAATGTGCGGCTTATGAAATGTTGAATTATGAGAGAGGCTAGATGTAATATTCCGGATTTTTGTAGCATTATTTAGGTTATAATCGTGATGTTTTAATTATTTTCTTAATGTGCTTAAATTATTTTTAAGATGTTTATATAATTATGTCAGAGTTTTTTTATTTATATTATGTCTTATTAATTACGTAGATCGTTGTTTTTTATTTATATTAAGTGTTATTTAATGATTTAATCTCTCTTCTTCTTCCTCTTCTTTTTCATCTCTTATTTATATCCTCCTTCATATTATTTTTCTCCTCTCTTCAGTACCCTAATTTTATCACAGTTGCCTTCTATTTCTCTTTCCAATTTCTTCTCTTACGAAATCACTTTCTTCTCCTCCTTCCCCGTCGTCGTCTCATCATCTTTTTCTCTCTCCCTACATTGCAACATTGCCGCCGTCTTTTGGTCATCCGCACCTTGCGTTGGTGTTGGCAGCTGCCGCCCACCACTCTTTGCCGCCTTCCCCGTTGACCGGGAGGCACGGTCGTCCCCACCTCCACGAGTGCGCTACCGCCCGCCTTCCTGCAGCCAGCCCCCGCCGACTCCAACCTTGCGCGCCAGTTGCCCCTCCCTCCACCGAAAGCTCTCTCTCTCTCTCTCTCTCTCTCTCTCTCTCTTCGTCCCCCACCGAAGCCGCCTGGCTTCCACCCGTGCTTCGACCTCCCTGCCTTTGTGCGTCGCCTGCTCGCATGACACCTCACGGTCAACGCCCACCGAGTGCCTCCTAGTGCATCGTCGTCCCTGGCCAGCCGCCATGTGTGGCCAATCATCGTCCGCCCCATGCTGCACGGTGACCCGCCAGCACTATCGCCTGCACAGTGCCACGCAGCCAGCCACCCACACGTGCGCCTCCTCTTGCGCCGCTGCCATGGTCAACCTCCGTGGCCTGTCGCACGAGCGCCGCTGTGCGCCTGCCCCCTATCCGCCATGAGCACCCCCTCTTTCTCTTTCTCTCTCTTATCCTCTCCTTCTCTCTCTGTTATTTATTAGTGGTATATTTTTCTCTTATTTTTCATCTCCTAATCCATTGGCATAACCCCCCATTCTATATGCCTTTTTCCAATAGTCTTGAAGAAGTGAGATATCTTGTTTTGATAGTTTGATTTGTGCACTACGTTCTCGAAGTTCGGTATCGTCAGGTTGCCGATCCCAGACTTTTCCAGCGTGGATCCGATAGGCATACTTGACATGTCTATTCATTATTATTAAATTTCTATGCTAAAATCCTCCATGATTTTTACAGTTGACCTTTTAACTAAAGGGTGTGTATTGTTATGTTTTTGTGCTTAAAATGTGAGTTGACATGAGTTAGTTAGATAGATGTGTGTAGTATCATATGATGATATATGTTTATGTCTCTATTATGTGTGTGAAATTTCAAAAACGCACGTGCGCTAAGGAGACCCAGGTCCAGGTGATAAAGGCATTGGACTATCCTCCGGTGGCCAATATGGGATAAAACCTTTCAACACTCCCCCTCTCGGCCAGCCAACACCGTCAGAGCCACGATAGGATTACACGGGGCAGAGCCGAGCAAAAATAGGAGTAAATCCACCTGGTATGGGTGCGATCATACCAGCACTAATGCACCAGGGGGAGATCAAAAGACAGCCAGCCATTAATCTGGATTAAATGGAGTAACCACCATGGGGGAGGCCAACAGACATGGTATCAGAGCCAAGGGCTGTGGACCCCTCTCCGTCGATTGTCACCCGTAAACAGTGTACACGTGTCAAAGCCAGAAGAGCTTGCACGTGAGGGGGCGAGTTAGAATAGTGTCATATTGGCTAGGTAGAGGAGGTACCCATACTTATAAGCCTGGGCCACTCTAACTCAACACTGCGGTTTTGGGTTGGTTAATAATGTGTATATGTGATCATACTTAGTTAATAGTGTAATATGCTTCCTTTTAGTTTGTCATCCTGTTACTTTTTAACATGTTTAGATTATGCTAATCTTGCTAAGTAATTGTGATAGGTTAACAAGATTAGATGGTGTGGTGATTAATTTTTCCAGCACCTAGTTATATTCATGTTCAATCATGTTTAGTTGTTTATATGTGGATGCTGTCTCATTTTGGTTCATTTCTAGCATGGATGTCTAGCATGGCAATAGTTGTGCATATGTTCATTTTATGTTCATGGATCTTGCACATTTGTGGTCATAGCATGGCATGATTGATATGGATGCATGATGTGTTGAAACTGTAATGGAAGACTGAGCTACACCAGACTAGTTAGTCGTGACCCGAGGGTAGAGAGGGGTTAGAACCGTTTGGCGCATCCTTCGATCCTATATCCCACGAGCATCCTACGTGCCATCATTGCCTAGATGCATTATGCGATTTCGTTTGGCTATATGGTACTACTATATATGATAGATCTGGTGGTAGTTGGTTGAGGTGGTAAGACAACGCATTCTTTGCTAATGAAAATCCTTGTAGAGGATATGTGCATCTATTAGAGGATAGGTGTATTTGTGAATGTGATTTTTCATTAGAGGAAAGATACCTTTATTAGAGAATAGGTGCAATTATTGCATGATATGGCATATGTGGTGTAATGATGTATTTTAGTTTGTCTTTTCCATGTGGAGTTGCATGGTGTATGTATGAAATGTCCCATTATAGTATATCATCTTATAGAGCATATAGTAGGTGTCTATTCATATGTTCATACCATCTTTTTAGGTCATGTTATGGTGCATATATGTGCTAGTCTGTGTGATTATAGGCGTTGGTTGGCGGTTTAAAACACATGGATTAAGGCAAATGTTTAGTATATTGACTAGATCTATACTTGTATATTATTGGTTGTAGGTCGGGGTACCTATTTAATTAACATTTAGAGCCATTTGGTTACCCGATTTGGCAGATGATGGGGTGTCTACTAAGTCGTTGTAGTCATTCCAATCGTCTTATCAAATTTTCAAGCAATCAAGTTTAGTGCAGTTGAAGCTGATGGATTGATTCTCGAGAAAGTAATTGGATGATTCTTGTAGCTTAGATGGTATATAGTTTTGTTTAGATTGTAGTGATTAGCAATGTATTTATTTGAAATGTGTAATTTATGAATTGGGACCTAGTTTGTCCACATTTTTTCTAAATCGATATTTTTTTGTAGTTAATTTTTCCCGATCACGTCGTCGGATTATTCTACTGTGCATGTTAAAAATCTGGGACATGACACTAGACAAAATACGACTTGATAAATTTTTATTAAAATTTGGGAGTGTTATCGCGACAGGCCAATTGAGATGATCCAAATTAACTCTGTAAGTTGTAATAGACACATGGCCAATTTAACTTCTTGTAAAAGAGATGGAATCAGTAGATCCCATTTGCAATTCTCTATGTTGGAAAGTACTTCAACTTGTGAGCGAGAGGATCGCCTCTCCTTAACACCGATAAGAGATATACATAAAGGTAGCATATAAACTACAACTAAAGAGTATGTAAATCCCACTTGTATGTATCTAACGTTTGAGATTACTTCCTCCGACTAATAATTCAAAGAATCATCTCTCTCCTTAAAAAGAGGGGATCTCCTTAGGTCATTAGTTGGAGGCAGTACCCTACCACTAGGCACATACAGATAGGCCCCTTAAACGTGACAAATGCAATTCATCAAAATAGAAATATGTTATTCTCTCATTTATTTCTATAGGAGACTTACATGTAAACGCATGCGTAGTAGTATTCTTATAAACAACATGAAAATAAGCGGTATAGTTTAGTTTTCTATTTCTGAGATAGATTTTTTTTCTTAAAGATATAAATAATATGCATAATATACTTTTAAATAAAAATAATAATAAATATTTTAAACACATTAATTGCTTTTTTCAAAAAGATTAGACATGAAATTAAGAGTTCACACTAAAATAAACGCCATATTACGAGTACCCAAATGGTGAATCACGCTTTCTTAAAGAACATTGGTAAAAGAATAATTTTTCTTATACAACCGGCAAGTTAAAGCTCAATGGCAAGAGCAACTACAGTCACTTAATGCCCTAGGGGCTTTATAGGTGACGCATTGAAGGGCCGCCTTTGCTTGACATCTACTTTTGTCCCACCGGCGGCGTCATCTGTAGCCCCGCATGCCGTGCTGCGCTTTCCCGGAAAACTCAAGTTTCCCGAGGAAATGCCAACAGAGGAAAACAATAGCCCCTTGGACACACCGTATAAATACCAACTTAGCATAGCACTTTTCTCTTCGCGTTCTATCCTTGCTCACCTGGAACAATGTCCAAGGTCCTCCCCTTCGGCAGCTGTACTCCTTTCCTTCACCGCCAGAATGCAGGTTATATGTACTGTCTAATAACCGATGCCCTCTTCTTTTACTCGCTTGCTGCAGAAAACCGTGGTGTCGGTCGACCTGCTGTGCCCCAAGTGCAAGGTCAAGGTGATGAAGCTGCTGGCGGGGATAGAAGGCATCAACTCGGTGGTTCTCGACTCGTCGAAAGGGCTGGTGACGGTGGTCGGGGAAGCCGACCCGGTGGAGATCATCAAGAAGATGAGGAAGTTCAGGAAGACGGCTACATTCGTGAGCATAGGTCCCGGGAAGGATGAGAAGAAAGAGGAGAGGAAGGAGATGGACCCATGTCTTCCCAGGACATGCCGCAAGTGCGACGTATGGTACGTGATGAACGAAGAAGATCGTCCGTACTGTTGGATCTTATAACACATAACAATGACACTACTCCTTCCTACCCATTGTAACCCCCCTTCTCTCTCTATATATATAGCTCGGCCTGGCTTGTCTTTAAATTTGAAATTACGCACTCATCTTGATCGTACAATGTCTCCAAGCATAGAAGTACTCTCTCACAAGATCGGATATGTTGACCAGGATCCAAAAATTTTACCTGATTTTACGTAGCTTATGGAGTAACTTGAGACTACAACCACCAAGTTCGCATTTAGACGAAACTCGATTATGTGTGTCAGATTTATATTTCGGCTTTCTTAAACCGTGATCTACATTCGTCTCCAAAGAAAGATGCTTATCGTTGTTAGAGGGCATCGGAGTAGAGATCGTGACCGGTAGTTGACTGCTCCAACAGTGCCGATGGCTAGACAATGCACCTTGTGCCAACCACGGGTCGGTGCAGCCCTCATTGGAAGATGTGGCCACAAAGAGGAAGAACCCTCATCTGTTCCACAAAGATGAGCCACATTTACAATATCTGCCTGAGCCACATTTACAATATTTTCTTGGAAGTGGCACGGGCAGATATTGAAAATGTAGGGCTTCCTGCCTGCATCATTGAGTAGCGAAAGTTGGGAAGAGATGCGATTTTGTGTGCCTTCATGTCGGAAGGGGGTGGCAGGGCGAGACAATGTGGTATTTGGCTTGGTCCACTTCTTTATTAGTAGCGAGCCAACCCTAGATCAAAATGTCGAAGGCAGCAGCACTCCTCTGCTGCATGGTATTTATGGAATATGCTACCTCTTCCGGAGAATAATCTGGTGATCTATATATAGGCCAGCTGGCTGAATATAGGGGAGGTGAAGGAGTATAAGGTGGTGGTGCCTCCATCCACATGGTGCCGTGGTGGCCATCCGCTTCTGTAGCTCTACACTTTAGACTATGTAGTTCGGCTCGCTCAAGATGTCACGACCCGGATTTTTAATATGCATAGTGGAAGACAATCCGACGACGTAACTAAAGAAATATATCGAATTGGAACCAAATAAGACTAAACCTCATTCTAAAGTCACAATAACATCTACCTATGAGTACAACAAATATCTATATAAGTAAATTAAATACCAACACTGAATAAGTACCCCACCAGCTCCTTGGATTCTCAAAATACTACTACGCTTCTGCTGTGTTAAACCTATACTTTTGAAAATATTAACAACGGAAAAAGGTGTGTCACACTTGACTCAGTAGGACTTATACCCGAACTACCCTACTATACTAGTGATTCTTTATTGATATTAAAGATAATAAGCCTAAAACGTTAAATTATAATACATAGAGTTTAAACTAATTATATATCTTCAGTTAGGGTGATTACAATATCTTTCTACTACCCCATAGTTTAACCTGATACTATATGCAGTAAAACCGACATAACCTGCACATTTAACTTAACTAGGTATGCATACATCACATAAACCTATCATAATACAAAAGACTCTATTAGACCACTAATACACATGCCAAGATGCACAACTAAACACTTGTCTGAGTAAATATCATGCTCTATTTAGATAATGTAGCCATGTCACAAAACTAGCATCAGATTTATCATATAGTAAGAAGTAACATATAATAATTAAATCCCGTAGTACACCTAGGCAGGGGCATACTTAGGATAAACTGCAGTATCCGGTATCAAAGGATGCTCCGAATTCAACTAATCTCTACTGCCCACGGGCCACTAACATAGTCTGGTGAAGTAAGCTTCCATCACAATGCAGCTCACTACATTAACCACATCTCACACAATGCAAACATATAAATAACTCAGATAAATAACCATGAACATGCAATCAGCAATACAAACATGAAATACATAGAATGACACCCATGGCTCTATGTATCACATATTTACATACCATACCCCAATCTAGCACAAACTAGAACCATTCAATCATATGATGCATCTAAGTAGAATCATGCAAATTACAAACTAGACATATCAATTACATATTTCGATAGCCACTACTACCTACTGCATACATGAAACTAAACTAAACTCTAACATCACTATGCTTAAACCTTACATTGGCTTTTTAACAAATAAAGGTATACATATTAAAGATTACCGCAATGCAACCATGCTATACTAACTAGGTTTAAACACATGAAAACCTATCATGCCGACTAATATACATGAATAATTAAATTAATCTAAACATGCATGATTTAAACATGTTAAACTAATTCTATCTAAATCTTGTCAATACACCAGAAATAACCCACTAATTATATCACACTACAAGAAATCGGACCTTTACCCACTAAAACACTCCCCGTAGGTAAGGTTTAGTGGGTATAAATAACTTTTACTTACTCCCTATACCTACTAAAATTGATGTTGTAGGTAAATTTATCATTGCCTACAAAATACCTACGGAAAACGCTTCGTAGGGAATTAATATATCCACAGATTCCATCCGAACCGTCCATTATATTTAATCTAATGGCCCAGATTTCATCGATTTTGCCCTTATCTGCACCGTCCATTGACAACACATGGATGGACCGGATGGACCGTCCCGGTTGTAGGAGTCCCTGCCGTTGGACCCTCTCCCACCTCATCGCGCACAGCTCCAAATCGAGCTCGCGAACCCATGCTCCCCTCCGACGACGCGGCACCTTCGGTTCCTCCTCCTCCGACGGCAACGCCTAGGGCTTCCGCCCTTACGTCGTCCCCCACGCTCCTCCGACAACGCGGCACCTTCCGTTCCTCCTCATCGCGCTCACACTCTCCCTCCTCATCGCGCTCGGCCCAAATCGAGCTCGCGAACCCTTGCACGCTCCTCCGACGACGCGGCACCTTCGGTTCCTCCTCCTCGACGGCAACGCCTAGGGCTTCCGCCCTTACGTCGTCCCCTTCTGCTCCACGGTTCGACTCCCGCAAGAAGCTCTCGGAGCTGTCTCCGTGGGGAGCCCCGGTAGGTGAGGCCCCGCCTCGTCTCCTTTTCCTATGCGCGAGAATGCTCCGTACGTACAAACCCTCGGTTTGTACAAACCGCGTGAAAGCTTCTTCCTCTTTGCAATGCACGTTTTACGGATCTGAGCTTGTTCTACGTAATTTTACGTACAAACCCTCGGTCGTCGGCATGTAGATTGCTTAGTCGTTCATGGAACATCCCCCTCGAGGTCGATTTTGCATGTCCCGTAGTTTCTTTTTGACTATGCAATGCCATCTTTGCACTTACGAACGAGCCCTAAGTTTATTTCGACATACATGTCTCGATTTTCATTTCTAATATTCATAAGTCTTAATTTTTGTGATGTTGGCGGGATCTACACATGATTATGCATTTGTTTGCCTTGTTTGGTGTATTGCTTTCTTGTTGAAGACATATTACGGTAAGACTTTGCTTGATGTAGGTGACTTTATTATCTTCTTTGTATGAACTATGTAACTAATATGTTTCCATTCTAATAGATTAGTACAGAAGCGTGATCAACAAGGATTTATTAGTGTCAACTAATATTTTCAAGCACAAGATGAGGTAATACATGTTTTTTATAGCGATGGATGTTCATGAGAACTAGTGTCTGATTGTGTAATTAATGTTTGTGTGTTTCTTTATAGTGATATGGATTGGAGTTCGATGGATTTACCAAAAAATGTGGTTGGTTACTATGATGGTGTTGATAACTTTCTCAATTTTGCATTTGCAAACTTACCACCAACTCACGAGATTAGATGTCCATGTGTGAAAAAGACATGTTTGCATAAATGTAAAAAAGAGATCGTTAGACAACACTTGTACATTGATGGTGTTATAAAAGACAAATATTTACGGAAATTTTATGGTGAAAGACTAGGTCATGTTAAGTTGGAAGAAAGCCAACATGATTCAAATATGCATGACATGTTAGCTGATGTTTTCCCTATGTGTAGTGATGAAAGAAGAAATGATAAAGATTACGAAAGTTTTTTTGCATTGTTAAACGATCTCAACCAACCGATTTATCCTGGATGCAAAAAGTTCAGCAAACTTTCATTTCTCATTCGGTTGATTAACATTAAATGCATGGATGGAATGAGCAATAAGCATTTCAATATTTTGTTGAAGTTATTGATTGATGTTCTCCCTGATGGGTCATCAATACCGTCCAGCTTTTATGAGATTAAGAAGATACTTGATAAGTTAGGGTATGGATATAACAAGATAGATGCGTGTCCGAACAATTGTATTTTATATTGGAAAGAAAATGAGAAGTATGAATGTTGTCCAAAATGTGGAGAATCACGGTGGAAGTCTTGTAAGTCTAGTAAAGGTGTAAAGAAGAAAAGAGTGCCTCAAAAATTTTGCGTCATTTTCCACTCATTCCACGGTTAAAGAGGCATTTGTTTACATGCTCAAGACTTGTCAACATGAGATGGCATGAAGAGGAGCGTGAAGAGGATGGTATGCTAAGACATCTTGCTGATTCTCCATGTTGGAAAACATTAAATAGCATTGATGATTTCGGGTTAGAAACTCGGAATGTACGCCTTGGATTAGCCAGTGATGGGTTTAACCCGTTTGGAAATATGAACGTCACTCACAGTACATGGCCAGTGTTAGTTGTACCTTATAACCTACCGCCTTGGGAGTGCATGAACGGGTACGAAAATTTTGCTTTGCCTCCTTATTTACGGTCCAAAAGGTCCCGGTAACAATTTTGATGTTTTCTTGCAACCACTCATAGAGGAACTTGAGATTCTACGGCACGGTGTTGATACCTATGATGCCGCTAAAGGTGAGGTATTCCATCTACGTGCGGCACTATTGTGGACTATTAACGATTTTCCGGCATATGCCTACATGTCGGAGTTGGAGTACAAAAGGTCGATTAGCTTGTCCTAATTGCAATAAAGACACGTGTTCAACTTGGTTAGAGTGTAGTGGTAAATTTTATTATCTTGGTCATCGGAGATGCACGGAAAACAACCATAAATTCCGAAAGATGAGTAAGCAATTTGATGGACATGAAGAATGGGGTGAAAAGCCATTGATGTTGTACGGAGATGAAATCCTACGTCAATTAGGATACTTTAATTCACGTGTTGCAAAAGGAGACACGAAGAAGATACGTAAGAGGAAGAGACGAGTTAAGAAGGGGGACAAGACCAAGTATCTAGGTTGGAGGAAAGTAAGTATTTTCTATAGGCTACCTTATTGGAAATATTTTTTGCTCAGAGCACAACTTAGATGTGATGCATATAGAGAAGAACGTATGTGAGAGTATACTAGGCACCCTTCTATCGATTGAAGGAAAGAATAAAGATGGCTTGAAAGCCCGTCAAGACTTACAGAAGTTGGGAATAAGAGAATGCCTTCATCCACAAGAAATTGGGTCAAGTAAAATATTGCTTCCACCAGCACAATTCACATGTAGTAAGAAAGAAAAGGAAAAATTTTTCAAGTTCTTTCAATCCAAGTGAAGGTTCTGATGGATACTCCTCTAACATTGCAAGGCGATTTCTTAACAAAGGTAACAAGTTATCGGGGCTGAAGACACATGACTACCATGTGATTATGCAACAATTACTTCCAATTCTTGTTAGAGCACTCCCAAATCTTCATGTATCTTCATTATTAAGTGACATTGGTCACTTCTTCTTAAACATATGTTCCAAAGTTGCTTCCACCGAAGACTTTTACCAACAAGGTCTACATGTCTCAAGGGTATTATGTCAACTAGAGATGATATTTCCTCCGTGTTTCTTTGATATAATGGTACACTTAATCATTCATTTAACTGAGATGAGGCCAGGATTCTTGGGCAGGTTCATTATAGATGGATGTACCCATTTGAGAGGTATCACATTCACTTCTATACGTAAATTTTCCATTTAAGATAGACCGATATTCATTTATGATATTTTTTCGGTATACAGGCGATTAAAGTCTTATGTGAGAAATAGGACTTATCCGGAAAAGGGTCAATTCTTTGAAGGTTATATTGTTGAGACAATTACATTTGCGGCTCGATATCTTGACGAAGATGTGGAAACATGGTTAAATAAGACTCATCGACAAGTAGAAGACAGTCCAAAAAATGTGGACCTTGGTTGGGAAGTTTTCATGGAGACTTGTCGGCCGTGTGGGATAAGTACAATTGGCAAACTACAAAATCATGAGCTGAAAGAAATACATAAATTTATCATATTCAATTGTACAACACTCAACAAATTTATCAAGTAAGCTTTCGTCAATTGAAACTTTTCATTCACTATATGAAATATGAATATTGCAGGGATCACATTGCTGAACTTCAAGAAATGTCACCTGGAGTACACATGGAAGAAGTGGAACGCATTCATACATCCACATTTACCAAATGGCTGAAACATAAGGCAATTATCCTTGATTCTTATAATTATATTTTTAAACGATTCTATGATCAGATGATGTCATGATTTTTGGTTTTGTTAATTCTTCTCGAGTGCATAAGTTGCAGAGTTTACTAAGGGAGATATATCTCCTTATCTAATTTCAATTAAAGATTTCCCTAGTCATGTGGTCAAGAAGTATGATGCATGCATTGTTAATGGTAGTAGGTTTCACACTAGAAGCCTTGAACAAGACGAGTTACCCGAAAACTCGGGTGTTATGTTGAAAGCAACTACCCCTTCATTTACTAAAAATGTTGAAGAGAATGTTACTTACTATGGTGTCCTTGATGAGATTCTAGAAGTCAACTACAATGGACACATGAGGGTAGTATTATTTAAGTGTGATTGGGTAGATGTGCACCGAGGGGTGAAACATGATGGACCTCTTACAATAGTGAATCCATCAAGTAAATTAAGAACAATCGAACCTTACATCTTAGCATCTCAACCGAGCAAGTTTGGTTTGTTGAGGATCCTAGGAACATTGGTTGGTTTGTGGTTCGCAAGACAACCCCACGTGATTTTTACAACTTATCGGAATCTACTTGTGAAGAACATCTTTGAATTCCAAGATATACGGCCAATGTGTCATTACCAAACATCAAGCATCCGGCATGATGATGAAAATGAGGACATAATGGTCCTTAGATTTGATATAGATGGTATTGAAGTGTAATGTAAGTCATTCTTTACTATGTATGTTTCATATTGTTTATTTCCAACAAAGATGGTCCATATGTTTAATATGCATGTTTCATATTATTTATCATTGTTAGTGTCCAAAAAAATCATGTTTAGATTAATCTGGTGGCATAAGTAATGTCGGTAAGAAGATAAATATATTTTTATTCATGTTTAGTAGTGGCATAAGTAATATGGAATTTTTGCTTTTTTGAGGTTGCATTAACCCTTTGAGTTTAAGAACTTTGCATTTTCAGAATTCTTGTTTACTTCATATTCCTTTTAGATCTGTATAATAAAGACTTGTGAGGCCCTTTCAGACATCACCTTATGTCTACTAATCCTCTATTTTTTTAGACATGAGCCAACACATGTGAAAGTTGCTATGGTTACGGATGGTCCTTTGCTAGCTGCCTCACATGTGAAAGTTGACTATGGGAGGCATTTAAAATATGCTATGGTCAATATTCAAGCTAGCCTATTCGTTCTGAGAGAGTGAATATGAGTCTAACACATACGGTTTTGCATGCATATATGTCATACAGAGTGAATATGAGTCTAACACATCAGCCAATTTTTTTTCATTGTCTTAATTTGCAGGTTTATCTAGAATATTAATAGTTTCTAACCACCAATTTCTTTTTGTAGGTTGGTTTTTCTATCTCTTACCTGCCACTTTGGGACCTGCCTCTCGGTTGAAAATGGTTTTGATGGAATGACATAGACATTTGGCTATCAGAATTGTCTTAATGTGCCGGATGAACTCTTCATTTTTATTTTCCATTTTACAAGAGGTAGATAATTTTTCTCATCGTTGATATTGATGTACATTACATTTAAAATTTTGTTTTCTTTTGAATCTTTTACAGTCTGGAATGCGCTCTTCGGCCGCAAGCAAGTTGTCAACGTCAGCTGAAGATAAGGTATTTATTCCACTTATGCTTAACTGTCAACTTGCCAAAATTAAATTGACAGCAACATCTATAATTAGGATAAACTTACGTTGCCTTCCAAGTTTCTGGTTTTGGGATTTTAAACAATGGAGATTTGACCTTTTTTTGATTGGGGATCCTAGCCTTATGGGATACGTGCAGACAGGATCTTAGACATGTGCTCATCGATTGGTAAGATGAGTACATATAAAATCCAGATATGTACTCAATCAAATGAGCTGAAGAATTGCATAAAAGCACCAAATCGAGATATGTACATAGTGAAGGGAATTGGAGTCGGATGTTTGCAAATCCTCCTGGACCTTTTGGTATACTTTGACTGTCATACCATTCTTATGTTTAGTCTAATCCAATCGAGAGAAGTGCTTGATATGGACAACGTAACCCTTTCTTAGCTAGTGCAAACCACCTTGAACATGACTTTTGCTTCAAATTTTCGGGGAAGGGGGCAAGTGAAAAGAGAACAAAGAAAACAAAAGAGGGAAATTAAAGGTGAAATGCAAGAGAAGCATATGTTAAGGGATATGTACTCATCTGATTGGTAGTATGAGTAGGAAAATTTCATATCTATATAGTGGTATTTTGGGTGTCTGTATAGAGGTCCGAACATGTGCTGATTGGGAGGAGTTCATATGGCCTATCTAAATATTATCGAACACGATTGCTTAGGTGATTTGGCACCAGTGTTTTGGCCATAGTCTAGGCTAGGAGAGGCCTCCGACAGGATGAGCTGATGAGGTGAGGTATCAATTTCATATATTTTTGTTATATGTTTAGAAGGTTGTTTGAGTACGGAAATCAATTGTTAAGGGCATCTTGTGTTACATTAGAAGTTTAATTTATCGAGGTTGCATTAAGTTGCGAAGACATGGGTTTTTTAATCATGCTCTTTAGGAAAGGTTATCACCATATTTCCCTTCTTCGGCATTATCTAGCCTTTGCTTTTCTTTTATTGTTTGGCTAATGTGATGTTCCTGGATATTTAACTTAAATTTCCTTTGTTCCTCGAGTCGGTCCACTCGTATCATACTCTTAACTTGCTAGACTTGACCATTTTCAAGTGATGTTTTGCTCCAAGGGAGTCTGGTTGATGGCCAATTGGAGGCAGGGATGAGAAATGGTAGGATCGAGGTAGGTCTGGTTATGCCCAGGCCGGCATACTACTACCACTCTTACTAATCGAGTGAGCTAGATTGGGCTATGCCTAGTCTTAAATTTTTAATTTAGCTCGAAAGGTCCATGAATTCGTAAGACTAGTATTTGTTGATCTGTTTGAGCGGAGTGAGATAGCTTATTACTAATCGGGTGAGATAGCTTATTTCCACCTTGATTGAAGCGGATAGCTTGGATGGTGGAGATCCTGGTTTGTTAGTTTCAATGGGCACTAGTTGTTTATTGAGAGATATTTGTGCAAATCCATGAAAAGAACAAATCATTTTTCTTTGCATCTGTAAGCTTGATGCGCATACGGCTTTTTGCTCCCGTACGATTGTTTTTGTGTCTTTGTCTTTGAATGATGCTAGGTTTCATTTTTTAAAGTTTGCATTACAATATACAAAAAGACTACATGATTTCCTACTATCGATTTGCGGGGAAGGGCAAGGAAGGTCGAGGTTGCTAGATCTTGAAGGGCAATATGTGGCGAGATGGTTTTCTCATTAGTGATGACCTAGTAAAGGCTTGTAATGGGGAGATTCTTGGGTAATGTCTACTATGAAATATCTGTCACATTTGTTAACAAGCCCGATACCCCTCTTGTTGTGAAGGATGATCATAGAAGAAGAATGAAAGATGCCATAGGAAGCCACATAGTATGGTTGAGAGATTATGTAAGTAATTTACTTTACATCTTTAAATTAGTTATAATCATTGGATATTATGTATTTTAATTAAATCTTATCTTCCAAATGTACGGTGGTTATAGAAGATAAATGAATGAAGATTCTATCTAGATGGGTTGAACTAACTTCTTTTAATCTTCTCGTTGGGTTGTCCAATTACTTGTGGGGGGATCTTTGCTTGTTGTGGGAAATACATGATCTTTACATTGTGGTTGTGGCTGGAAGCCTGGAACAATTGACAACTTTGTATATTTAACATCTTATTCACTACGTACTGTGTGTTAGTTGTAAAGTGTTTTATGTTACCTTGTCACACTTCATGTTTGGACAAAGTGTAATTTAATGTTTAATGAATGTTTGCCTTGAATTGGTTGCACCGACAGATTTGAGAGTTACTTATGTAATGGTGTGGATGCCTTGAATTGGATGATTCCATGAATTGTGAATGTATTGTTGATTGGAGGGTTGGGGAAATGGTTGTGCCCAAGCTGTAAATGAAAGAGACGGAATCTTCATTTGTGAATGTATTGTTGATTGTATGGCATTTTGGGTAAATGGTTGTGCCCAAACTGTAAATGAAAGAGACGTTGTAATGTAAACATTTACCTACGATTAAACATCCGTAGGTAAATGTATCTCGTGATATGTACGCAATGATCTTTTCAGGTATGTAACATTTACCTACGGGAGTCCCGTAGGTATAAATCAGGCATGGGGAGACAATTTTATTCGTTGGTAAAATCACGAATAAAATTTACCTACGCAATTTGCCTACGGGTCGGTTCGTTGGTAAAAGTTGGTACTATACCTACGGGACATATCCCGTAGGTAATACATTTCCCTACTTGTACTAGGCCTACGGACCCCGCTACAGGATAGTCCGTAGGTAAATCTATTTGCTTACGGGAAAATGACATATACCTACGATTTTTATCGTAGGTAAAAATCGATTTTCTTGTAGTGTCATATTAATCATGGTGACTTAAACATGTTTTTATGGTCTAATCAAATATATAAGAGTGCTAAGAATAGCTGACATGCCTACCTTAATGGCAACGACAAACGGCACATGAAATTCTTAAGGGATCAATTCGGATGACGAATATGCCATGGTCACGACGGTGACGAAAAACTGAATCGAATGGTATTTTTAATAATCTACTGGAAAAAAGACAAAATAATAAAAATAGAAGAAATAGAGAAAATAGGGTGATCGGTGATGGAAGAGAGAGAGTATCGCGGAGGTGGGCATCGGCATACCGGCGGTGCACAACTGAAGGCGCTCGGCAGAAATAGATGCGGTGTACAAGACGGTGGTCGTGGGCAGCCACGCGGCAAGCGGCTGTGCGCTATGAGTGCGTCCAAGGGGGGGCAGGGCGACCGGTCAACCCCGGTGTTGTTCGCTGGGGCAAGACGCCAGGGCGAGGAAGGAGGGCGACGTGGGTCAATGGGGTGAAGCTGCGGCATCCGAAGGTGATGGCGGGCGCGACGCATGGCTGCGGCTGCGGGCTCGCGTGAGGCAAGGTAGCTGGGGAGTCAACGGGCGGCGGCGGCGCTACTGCACGTGTATGGGGCAAGGTGGCGGGATGCTGTGGCTAACGGTGGGACGGTGTGGGGGTGGCCGTGGTTGGGCGCGAAGCGATGGCGAGAGGTGCACGGCGCGGCGACAGCAGGGACGCGGCGTCATCAACGCGTAGGCAGTGCAAAGGGGAGCAGGTCAACAAGGGGGGAGTGGCCGCTGACATAAGACAACACTATGGGTGGCCACACAGTGGGTGGCTGTGGAGGTGGCGGATGGCGGCAGCGACCATGCACTCGTATGGGCGTGTGGGTTAGTAGGGTGCGGCCGAAGCGGCTAACGGTGGCGGCCGCCATGCGAACACGTCTGCGTCTGAGGAGACACGTCATGCGGGCGAGGCTGACATGCAGTGGCGATCGAGCGGGAGGCGGCCGTGGTGGCACAACGACAGGGCGGATGATGTAGGCGACCGTGGAGAGAAAAGGGTAGGGAACGTCTGTCGGGTGAAAAGAGGGAAAGAAAAAGGTTGGGTGATTTGTTAGGGCATCCGATGGAGTGGAAAAAGAAACAAAAAGAGTTGGGAAGAGATAAGGAAAGCGAGGCAATGGCGGTAGGATATCTGGAGGAAGAGAAAAATGGGAAGGATTGAGGAGGAGAGCATATTTATTATTATTAAATCTTATAATAAATATAATAAATATCATTTAATCAAATAAATACCCCTAACGTTACACAGGATGTCAGAGGAGAGTAGCTCCTCAGTTGTCAAGTTGCCATCATCACCTTGTCAAGTTGCCTTAATGGTGACATAATCAATACTCTGATTCTAATCCTACAGAGTGAGGAAGGTTGTATCTTGATGACGACTTCAAACAAGTTTAAAACACTACACGTTGTCTAGCTGAGGGAGAATTGAGTGCCAAGTGGGAGATGAAGCCGACGGGAAGAAAGTGGAAGGAAGTGTCACGGGCATTTTCAAGCAAGCCTACCCGAAGAAGGTGACTACCAGGCTTTAATGAAGACATCCGAAGGTGGCGTAAATAAGCAAAGGTGGGTTTAGGTTTTAGGTTCATCAAGGTGTTGTTAGAGAGGTAAAAGGTGACTATGAAGTAGTAGAGGAGTCTTCTTATACATCTTGGGAGGAAGATCCAAGGCATTGTAATGGTATAAAGAAGGCAAGTAGAAAAGAAGAAATTGATTACTAGGATTGTAGTGAAGACATTGCCTGAGAGGAAGGCATGGAGAAGTTGAAGTAGGTTGCAGTGCCCCCTCATCACTTAAAACTGTCATGTGAGGTCGTTTATTTACTTAACTAGTAATCCATTTCATTTCCTTACTTTTTTGAAGACTATAAATGTTAAGTACACACCTATACTACGTAGTGCTTGGCATAGTAATACATGTGTAGTGATAAAACCCATTTAGTATTAAATGTAGAGTCTTAGTAACATATTTCAATGCTTGGTATGTGAAAAGAACCTAGTTAGTAATATGTGTCTAGGGTTAGTAACATATGTAGGGGTTAGTAACAAATGCAAATGGTTAAAAACATAATTAATGGGTTAGTAACATATGTAACAAGTTAGTAATATATGTAACACATTAGTGTGTAAAGGGTTAGTATCATATATACGGGTTGGCAAGATATGTAATGAATTTGTAATATACGTGGAGGGTTAGTAACATATGTAGGGGCTTAGTAATATATGTAATGGGTCAGTAATACATGCAAAGGGTTACTAAATGTAGAAAAGTTGGTCAAAACATTTTACTAACCCAATCCATTTACTTTGATTTTATATATACAGATAGGGAAGAAAGTGAAAGTCATATCCTAGAAGATGTTAGCAACATCATTACACAAAGTCTTAGTCATGATTCTATATTTAAAACTGTTAAAGAGATGTATGTGGCATTCCTTATATATGACAAAGGTGTCGGTTTTAGTGTTAAAAAAATCATTTAAGTAAGGACAAGCAAGGTGTTGTTAAGAAGATGCAGTTTGTGTGTTGTAAAGAAGGTTGGAAGAAGAAAGATCTAAGATACTCTAACCTGGTCATTCATCAGGCTAAGATACAATTGGGTTGTTTGGTAGGGATTACTTTTGTCCTCAACGTCAATGGGATGTATAAAGTAATATGATGTGATGTAGAATACAATCATCAACTAGAAAGTCTATCTAAGGCACATAAGCTTAGATCTCATTGTATGTTTAAAAAAAATCATGCTTCTATTGTGAACCATGGGGAGAGTAGTGGTATGAGATCATGACAACTATACCATATGATGTCCAACTAAGTAGATGAAAGAAGCAATTTAGGTTTCTTGAAGGATAACAAGAAGAATTAGTTACATAGAAAACGACAACAACATATGCTACAATTTGACATTGGGGGATTACTTCAAGATTTCCATCATAAGAAAATAGAAGACCCTTCATTTACTTTTTCCATACAAGTTGATGAGGATGACCTCATCATCAACATATTTTAGGTAGATTGAAGAATATGTATTGATTATGAAAGATTTCGTGATGTCTTGTGTTTTGACAACATATAAAGCCAACAGATATGGGAGACCATTTGTTTCTTTTGTTGGGGTAAATCACCATAAACAAACTATAATCTTTGATGATGCGTTATTGTATGATGAAACCATAAATACATTCATATGGTTGTTCAACACATTTATAAGTGTCATGCATACAATGGAGCCTAAGAATGTATTAACTAATTAGAACAAGATAATGAGTAATGCATTGCGCAAGAGCTACCTAGAACAACTATAGAATATGTGTTTGGCATATGTATTTGTGGGAACCTTGAAAATTTTATTTTGTGTGCTTTTGGAAAGTGTTTTGTTTTTGTGTTTGAAATATTGACATCCAAATTTTTTAGCAAAATATGTGATAGCTTATAAAGATACTAGATAGTCGGGTGATATCAAAAGAGTATAGAATTGAGTTTGGGTTCTGTGAAATTGTTTTTGACTCCTCTCTATCAGATGGTGTGAATATCTGATGTTTATTTACATCAAACAACTACTCGAATACTCTTGATTAACTACCATGGCAATCTTTTTGTCGAGAATGTGCACATCCAGAACATGTAAAGAACAGAAAGGGTGCTGGCCTTTCGGGCCCAATGAGATGCAAATAAATTTGGTTAAGTTTTCTTTTAAGTCTATTAAGAGCTTGTTGCAAGTTTGATTTCTTTGGAATTGGTTTGAGTTTAAGTTTAAGGTGTTGATTTTTAAGTGTTGGTTTTTGTTGTTCAAGTTAATTAACTTGATTTTGACTTAGTTAAATTTTAAATCGATTTCGATGAAGTTGTTGATGAAATTTGTTTAAGTGTAGATGAACTTAGGATGTTTTAAGCCATCTGATTTGTTTAAGTCTGGTTGACATGTGTGAGTCTTTTGTCTTGTTGGTTGGTGTTTTGATACCGTTTTAAGTGTGTTCAGTACATTTTAAGTGTTTTTGAGCTTTAGTTTAACTTGGTTAAGTTTAAGTTAAGATTGTTAAGGACTTGATTCTTCATTTGTCTTGAAATAAATTCTAAGTGTTTTAAGGTGTGTTTGACATGTTTTACTTGTCTTCTTTAAGAAGTTAACATTCAATTGAGTTAAGTATTGTAACTGTAGACACGCAATTTTGGTCCAGTTGAAGAGCTTAAATTTTTATTTTCATGAAAAATATTTGAGTAACCTTTCAAGGAAACCGAGTTTTCTAGAAAAATCAAATTTTTCGGTGCATTTCGAAGAAGGTCGATAGGGCGTTGACCAGGGTCAATATATACAGGGCACCAGGTGCCCTATTTATAGCGCACCAGATGCCCTACTTATAGGGCACCAGGCACCCTATAAAAATAGGGCAAATTGACTGATTTGACCGAAGTGCCATCTTTTTGGCTATAAATAGGCACCCATTTGGAGCTTTGAGGGGATTCCAGCTCCGTCCAACCCCCCAGCTCATCTAATACTACAAATCCAAGCCCTCATCACACTCCCTAAGCTCTCAAATCACCTCAAAACTCTCTCACAAAAATCACAAAAACTTGTAGTTTCAGCCACCCAGAAATACAATTTTCTTCCAACTTTGAAAGACTCTACCCACCATTCCTCGTACATCCAAAGACCAAACACCCTACCATTTGCATCATTGTCATATTGGCTATAGGAGGAGCTCCTGTTTCATCTTGGAAGTCTTCCTACACTCTGGGGCGACGCTGCGAAGAGGGTAAGAAAATCTACCGGAACCAGTCCCTGGTGCCCCATAAATAGGGCGCTTTGACCTTGGTCAACGTGCCTCATAAAGGGGACACCTACAGCTGGCACCCCATATATAGGGCACCAACAGGGACAAACCCTATTTTTCATTTTTCGAGTTTCTTTTACCCCCCCCCCCCGCCCCATTTGATCCTTTGCTCCCCCCTTTCATTTTAACTTTCATTAACATGTCATTTAGCATGCATTAGATCATTTTGCATCCCTCATATATTTTAAAAACTACTAAAAATAGGGGTTGGGATTTAGTCTCAATCCGATCAGTTCCTTCCCATTTGCATATTTAAATTCGAATTTGAGCAAGATTCTACACTTTTATAAGAACTAATGATCTTTTCACTTGTTTCTATGTTTTCTTATGGATTTTTTTAGGTGAATCTGGCCGAAGCGGAGCTTCAACCGGATCAAAGACGAAAGACTCATTAAGCTCTCTTTTTTTTGGCTAGCCGAGAGAGGAGAAGTCGGAACCCAACAATCTCCCATTTCCAAAGACCCTAAAGAAAGCATAAGGGCCAAAAAAGGGAGATCTACGGATCCCGTTTTGGGTGCTTAACACCTTTTGGTGACCACGGTGGGACCGACTTTTCTTTAGTAAGTTCTTCTTTTCTTTCCTAAGAATGTCCACCTGAAAGCATACTTATTTTCACACTAATTTTCGTTTGAGCCATTTCCATTTCCTTGCATTTTTTTGCTTGCTTACATGCTTGTTTATTTCTTTGGAGCATCATCTAGTTTCTTCCGATTTACTTGCTTTCATTTGGTCCTTTTAAAAGCATAGCAATTTAATTTCCAGCTTTGTTTATCAATTTATTTCATCTTAGCATCTTAGATGTCATCTTCTTTCATCCCTTGTTATATATATTTGCCTATTTCCTTCTAAGTCTAGTTCTCCTTTAGTAAAATTTCAAAGCATGCTTAGTTCAAATTAGTTTGATTTCATGTCATTGTCTTGTTTACTTTCTTCCTACAACATCTCATTAATCATTGTATGCTTTTATTTTCTTCTTGTTTGCTCTTTAATTCCATGATATTTCACTCGCATTTAGCTTGCATTGAAGTTTTGGCTCCTTAGGTCATACGAAAAGTGGGGGCTCTCTCCTCCCAAATCCCCACACATCCAAACACCCCTCTTGGTGGTTGCCAACTCCTCCTCCGGGGATTCCCTCTCGGAAGGGCTGGGTAGCTTCCATCAAAGCCTCTGTAAGTCACCAGACGTGAAGGATTCCCTCTTCACTGATCGGGCAGATTGTACCTTTTTATCCCAAAACCCGGAGTACCTATTACCTATCGTTGTGAAAAGAGTGACAACCTTAAATTACTCGGCGTTGTGAGAGCATAGGGTCCTACCCATTTATTTGAGTAGACAATATTTCTCTTAACAAGCCATTAATTTGAGGTTGAAAAAAAAATTTTGCGTTAATCATTCCAAGTCTTTTCTATTACTTGTTTGCAAACCAAAAATTGAAAATCAAACAAAAATCTAAAATCACTTAATAAAAAATAAAACAAAATGTTTTGCTTGAGGTTAATTTGCTTGACAACTTGTTTGTCCAACCAAAATTCAAAACCAAAAAAGGAAAAAATATCAAAGACTAAAAATTTTCCTTGTGCTTTTACTCGTCACCTTCTCTTTGTGTCTATGAATTTGAGGTCAGGACGAGTTATCGGAATGGAAGATCAAAGGTAAGAGCAGTTGCAGTTGGAGTATGACCAGTCTTATTTCTACCTTGATGCCGTATATACTGTCAATGAACCCGAAATTCTCCCCGAACCTAGTCAAATTTCTCCTCAACCCAATCCAAATTTACTTTGGGAGGCATTCTCTCATGCCGACCCCAACCAACTTCAGGCTATCAAAGCCATTCTCAAGGGAAAGTCGCCTGCCGAACACATCCCTCCCGAAGGTGGTCTTCACATCTCTACCCCTTGATCGGTAGCACATCAACCCAATGTGCCCACTCATGGCCATTCTCATACCGGGTTCATGGCCCCAATTTCTCCTTATCCGGTGTCAAATCTAGATCATCCCAATCTGAATGTTGTTGTTCTTTCTAGGCCACCAGTTTATTCTTCTGATCATCTCAACTCTGATGGAAATGTATGCCCTACAAGCTAATCATATGTGATATGGTCTTACATTTCTTGTAATATCTTATTCAGTATTAATGGCATTGTCCTCATTACTTGCACTATCTAGATGCGTTTATTGTAATGAAGTCCTAAATTGCATGCAATGATGATTGGATCATGATGAGATCATGATAATGAGATCAATCATCTAGAAGCATGTGGTCTAAATTGTTCCTAGTCGTAGGATCCTTGAGATGGGACATCAAGGATCCGATAAGGCTAGTGTATATGATATCTTCTCATATGAAAAGGATGACCGATCTCATTGGTCATCAGTGTGGGACACTAAGATACATGTACAGGTGCTCATTAGAGGAATGAGTTCACTGAATTGACCAGTATAGAATCCCTGAATGGTATCTTATCGGACTGTTGATCAGGGTATTCTATCATCACGGTTGCACGGTTGGATCTTTGACCTGAGTCGCCAAAGATGTCTTGCCAGGCGTACCGTGTACTTTGACAATAAACTTATGGATCACTTAGTATTGTGGTCCTATATAGTTAATGGATTGGGTATATGGGAAACTTGGTGGAGGCAATTGAGCGGACAATAGGGGATCGTTCACTCTCGGTAGGAGAGAGAGAATGTCCTATGGATAGTACTCTAAAATCCTTGGCCAAGGTAGATAGGATAATTAGAAAAAGGAGTTTTCCAGTTGATCCATTCTAGAGTACAAGATTTCATAGAGTTGGATTATTAAAGGGGTTAACAGTCAGTGCCGAACCCCTGACCGACCGGGACATTGCTTGGACGAGGGTTTATATCTGTGTGGTAACTGATGATGGAAAGGCTCAATGGATGTTATTTATCTCCCCAAAGTCATTTGGGATCATAGGATGTGGCTTGTACGCTTTATGATCGGAAAGCCGTCAAATCTGTTATTAGATAATAAATTTGATTTAATTTAAAAGAATTGTTCTTTTTAAATTTGGCTTCAACCAAATTGACTATTGGGCCTAGTGAGTCACACACATTAGAACTAATTCTAAGGACAGGGGCAAGCATGTAAATATATATAATATTTGGGTTTTTGTGAAAAATTGCATCTTCTATATACAATATGCTTAAGAAGCTAAACCCTATCAAACCAAAGGGTGGGAGAACGTCCTTGGCTGCCTCCTTCTCTCCTCTCTTCTCTTGAAGGAGTCCCCGCATGGTCCAACTCCGTTCTAGAAGAGTTTTCGAGCTTGGAGCGAAGGAGAACCGGTCTTTGGAAGAAGTTCGTGTGGATACCGCTAGAGGCCGTCCACTTGAACGGTTTGAAGCAGCAAGGAACATCCACTCTTCATCTTTGGTGAGGGATTTTTCAAATCCCAAGAAGGTATATTCGATCTCCTTCTTAATCGGTTCCTAATTTTGTCATTTTGGTTTCAATAAAGGCTAAGACCTTGGATTCAAGGTATCAGAGCTAGGTTGAAGCCTTGGTTGAAATCAAAATCGATTTTGAGTGATTTCATGTGTTTTTTCGGTTTTCTCGAAATTGTGTAAACCTTGATTTTCGTGGAGTAATCATGTTTCGTATGTGATACGTATTGATATTGGTTTGTTCCATGATAATCTCGTGACATAGGGCTTTCGAAATATGCAGTCATATTGAATTTTAGACCTCTATAGAGTCTGATAGTCCTTGAGATTTGGGGTTTCTGTCACGGTTGCGCAGTCACCCGGATTTTGGGAAGTTTGGATTTATCCTTCTATGGGGACGAGGGAAACTTTCTAAAGTGTTTAGAAGATAGGTAATAGAGTTACCTTGAGTTTCCTTTCTAGTTTTAGCTTTGATCGTCTCTCCAGGAGGGAGAATTTCTTCTTTTTCCGTCGGATATGGTATCTGCGATAGCAGCTACTTCCACCGAGTATTTCTCCTTACACAGATTTTTTCGGAGGACGAAACTTATCCCAATGGTTTCGTGATAAGATTCTATATGTTATTTTTCCATATTTTTCCTACTCATTTTGGACCTCCAAATCTGGGCCGAAAGTCGCAGTTGGATTAGGGTTCCCGCGCCCTCGCCGCCCTTATCGGGTGGGAGAGAAAGATCCGCCAGGTCCTATTCGGACCCGGCGGTCCGGTCGACGAATCCGGGTTTGACCCGAATTTGGATCTGGCCGGCGCTGGACCAGGCCCGGTCTGGCGGTTTATTTTTATTTTTTATTTCATTTTTAGAAATGAAATAAATTGTAAAAAAATTCAGGAAAAATTTTGAAAAATTTCTAAAAAATTGCAGATATTATTTAATGAGCCATTGAAGTGTTTAATGTCTTATTGAATGATATTTAGCCCTATTGTCAAATTATGCTCTCTTTTTGATCTTGAAATTGTTTTAAGATCAAAATTAGTGTATATAATGATTAAATTAATTCTTGAAATATGATTTGACAGTTTTATATTTATATCATTATTTCTGTGGTTTGCACAAGTTTGGGAATGCTTAGATGTGATTATATGCATGAATGGGCTTATCTTAATGCATGTATGTTGTTTATGCATTCTTTTCATGCTATTTATTTCATGATAAATACGCTGAGCATGGAATTGAGAATTTCAAAAACTATATTCTATAATTTTATGATATAAAAGTTATATCATATAATTACCACGTATGCACACTTTGGTCATGTGATGATTTTCTTGTGTGTGTGGATGGTGATCATGGACTTAGTTTCAATTATCTTGCATTGGTTATTTATTTGGTTATGTAATTAATTGGGGCCTGTGTGTGCCTCCTCTCTCTCTCTCTCTACATTCTGATTGTAAATTCTATCTTTTCCCAATGTTTGTACTCCCCTTGGTCAAAGCCAAGGTTTCTTATAATGTGATGTATATTCATTGGGTTTGCATACCTCGAACCGCTTGTAATGACAAGAAGACGGCTCATGGGAGATAGCGAGGGCGAGGACCACTTGGAGAAGAAGTTTCTGAAGTGGAGACATGCCAATTCTAACATATGATGCAAGCCTTTTAATTTTGCACCATTAAGGTTGTTTATGGTGCATGCTTAGGGATAAGTCCATGATCACCTATTTTCATTTTGCATATTTGATATGTATGTGTGTGTGCTAGATACCTTAGATATATGGTATCCAAAGGTATACATATATATGTAGCACATACTATGATGAGACTAAAATAAAAACCCCTCCTCTTTTAAATTAGGTTGATAAGCTTGAGACATTAAGAATGACTCACGTAGCCTTCCGTTGTTATGGTCGCGATGAGCCAATCTTAGATTGGGTGAGTTTGTTGTGTTTCCCACAAGGCTCACTTAGCAAGGGATTGGTGATCATGGCCAAGGCTTAAAGCTGAACTTTGGGGTGGACCATTGGCATGGTCTTTTTGTGTTTCCCACAAGGGCTATGTTGAGAATCCATACCCATAACGTAACAAGCGGATTTAACCTAACTAGAGTATATGATTTGTTGTGTTTCCCACAAGGTCATAACTCTAGAGGCTAAAGACTAAGAGTTGCAAGGGTTGCAATTGGCAAAAGTTGCCTACCTATTAAGTATGGGATGACTTGTTGTGTTTTCCACAAGGTCATCACCACAAGGTTAATGGGATCTTAGTCCCCACTAGGACATCATTGAGATGTCCCGTCTTTGCATATTGAGGGTTATGCAAATTCGGCGAAATTAGTGGGAGCATAAAATTAAGATAAAAGACCTTATCATAGTTTTAATGAATATTTGCAATGTTATCTCATTTTAATATGTCTCCTTGTAGATTTCAATAGTGAACCACCCGTTGCGCGGCATACTTGATGCCAACAGGCTCACTGGTCCTAACTTCTCTTACTGGCTCAGAAATTTGAGAATTGTTCTCACTGCTGAGCGAATAGCCTACGCGCTTGAGAAGCCACTGCCAGATGAACCATCTGATGATGCTAGTGATGACGTGATCGTCATCTTCCAAAAGCACAAAGAGGATACATCTCTTGTCCAGTGCTACATGTTAGCCTCTATGAGCAATGAGTTGTAGAGGCAACATGAAAAGAAGGATGCAATATCTATATTGGCTCATCTTGAGGAGCTATTTGAAGCACATAGTCGGACGGATAGATATGAGATATCTAAGAATCTGTTCAGGACAAGGATGTCTGAGGGAACGTCTGTGCAGACACACGTTCTCAAAATGATAGAGTGGGTGGAAAGGTTAGCTGAGCTTGGGTTCTATATGAACAAGGAGCTATCAGTTGATCTTATCCTCCAATCTTTACCATCCTCCTCCCAGTTCATAATGAACTTCAACATGAATAAGTTAGATTGCTCTCTAGCAGAGCTTCTGAATATGTTGAAGACTACTGAAGGCACTATGAACAATGGGAAACCTCCTGTGCTACTTGTTGGTAAGACCAACAAGAAAAGGAAGGTTAATCAAATGAGGAAGAAAGGCAAAGCTAAAGTCAAGAAAGTAGCCAAGAAGACAGAGCCCAAGAAGGACAAAGGACAATGCTTCCATTGCCATAAAGATGGCCACTGGAAGAGGAACTGCAAGTTGTACCTTGCAGAAAAGGCAAAAGGAAAGCTTGGAGAAGCTTCAGGTATTTTTGTCATTGGTGTCAATTTATCTTATAGATCTACATCATGGGTATTGGATACTGGACGTGCATCTCATATCTGCAATGACTTGCAGGTGTTGACAAGTAGTAGAAGGTTGCAAAGAGGAGAGGTTGATCTACGCATGGGAAATGGTGCAAAGGTTGCAGCATTGGCCGTGGGACAAGCTCACCTCAAGTTACCTTCATGAGATGTCCTACTATTAGATAGTTTCTATTATGTTCCTTCAATAGTTAAAAACATTGTTTCTATTTCATGCTTAAATAAATGAGGATTTATTGTGAGCTTTGGAAATGGAAGTTGTTCCATAACTATGAATGGTAAGTTGTTTGCAAATGGATGTTTGATTAATGGTTTGTATATATTAGATATGCATGCTCCAATAATGTGTGTGAATGCACCTCTAAAGAGGAAAAGATTTGATATAGATCAAATCTTATTATGGCACCATAGACTTGGTCATATCAATGAGGAAAGACTTAAAAGGCTCCATAAGGATGGATGCATAAAGGTAAATGATTTTGAATCATTGCCCACTTGTGAGTCTTGCCTCATGGGTAAGATGACCAACTCTTCATTTAGTGGACATGGAGAGAGAGCTACTGAGTTGTTGGAACTCATACATTCAGATGTATGTGGCTCTATGTCAACTCAAGCTAAAGGAGGATATTCTTATTTCATTACTTTCATTGATGATTTCTCTAGGTATGGGTATGTGTACTTAATGAAGTACAAATCTGATGCCTTTGAGAAATTTAAAGAATACAAGAATGAAGTAGAGAAGCAACTAGGAAAGAGTATTAAGACTCTTCGATCAGATCAAGAAGGAGAATACTTAAGTACTGAATTCACACAGTTCATGAAGGACAATGGGATATTATCCCAAAGGACACCTCCATACACTCCTCAGCTTAATGGAGTAGCTGAAAGGAGAAACCGTACATTGTTAGACATGGTACGGGCAATGACATCTTTTGCTAAGTTACCTTTATCCCTTTGGGGCTATGCACTTGAAACAGCTGCTTATATCCTAAATAGAGTACCTTCCAAGTCTGTTTTGACTACACCATATGAGATATGGAAAGGGAGAAAGCCTGACCTTAAACATGTTAAGGTCTGGGGTTGTCCAACCCATGTGAAAATGCATAACCCTGAAAAGTTGGAATCCAAGACTGAGAAGTGTAGGCTTGTGGGATATCCTAGGAAAACCCATGGATATTATTTATACCACCCTGATGATCAAAGGGTTTATGTTGCTAAACGGGCTGTATTCCTAGAGGAAGAGTTCCTCCTAGATGGAAATAGTGGGAGCACGGTAGAGCTGGAAGAGGTTCCAGAACCACAGCTAGAGGACACTTCTGAAAGGGTGCTTGAAAAGGATATCACACATGTCCCTCGTAGGTCTTCTCGTGTGCCTATTCAACCTGATAGATATGTGGGACATATCTCAGATGGAAGAAAGGAGACACAGTATAATGAGGATGATGATCCTAAGACTTATGAGGAAGCAATATCTGATATTGATTCCAAGGAATGGAAATTGGCAATGAAATCCGAAATGGACTCCATGTACTCCAATCAAGTTTGGAACTTAGTAGATCCACCTGAGGGTATTATACCCATAGGGTGTAAATGGATCTATAAAATTAAAATTGGAGCATATGGGAAGGTGGAGACCTTCAAGGCAAGACTGGTAACTATAGGATATCATCAAAGGCAAGGTGTTGACTATGACGAGACCTTTACACCAGTAGCTATGATTAAGTCCATTAGGATATTGCTTGCCATTGCTGCACACTATGATTATGAGATATGGCAGATGGATGTTAAGACTGCATTCCTTAATGGTGATCTTGAGGAAGAGGTGTATATGATACAACCTCATGGATATGAATCCCATGAACATCCAAATAAAGTGTGCATATTGTTAAAGTCTATTTATGGACTAAAACAAGCATCTCGTAGTTGGAATAAAAGATTTGATGAGACTATCAAGTCTTATGACTTCGTTCAGAACGAAGATGAGCCATGTGTGTATAAGAAGGCTAGTGGGAGTGCTATTATTTTCTTGATCTTATATGTGGATGACATACTACTCATTGGGAATGATGTAGGTATGCTATCATCAGTTAAAGCTTGGTTGTCTAAGAACTTCTCCATGAAGGATTTGGGTGATGCATCCTTTGTGTTAGGGGTAAAAATCTATAGAGATAGATCAAGGAGGATGCTCGGCTTGACCCAATCTATGTACATAGAAAACATTGTCAAAAGGTTTGGCATGGAAAACTCCAAGAGAGGTCTCTTACCTATGAGACATGGAGTTACATTTTCTAAGGAGATATCCCTTAAAACTCCTAAAGAAAGAGAGCACATGAGTAGAGTACATTATGCCTCTACCATAGGATCTATCATGTATGCTATGATATGTACACGGCCTGATGTGGCACATGCTCTTAGTGTTATAAGCAGATATTAGGCAAATCCAGGTGATAGTCACTGGATTGTTGTGAAATGCATCCTTAAGTACTTGAGAAGAACAAAGGATGCATTTATGGTATATAGAGGAGCCGACTTGGTACTTAGAGGTTACACAGACTCGAGTTTCCAGTTAGACAAAGATGATAGCAAGTCAACGTCAGGGTATGTATTTACCCTGAATGGTGGTGCAGTGAGCTGGAAGAGTTCCAAGCAAGCAACCACTGCAGATTCTACAACTAAAGTGGAATATATTGCTACTGCTGAAGCTGCCAAAGAAGCTGTTTGGATGAAGAAGTTCATCTCAGACCTTGGAGTTGTTCCCTCCATCTCTGATCCAGTTTTATTGTTTTGTGATAACAATGGAGCTATTGCACAAGCAAAGGAGCCGAGGTCTCATCAAAAATCAAAGCACATTCTGCGGCGTTATCACTTGATCAGAGAGATTGCAGCTAGAGGTGATATAGCTATAGATAGAGTATCTTCTGAAAATAACATTGCAACTAAGGCTCTGACTCAAAGTGTGTTTGAGGGTCACCTTGAGCTAATGGGGATCAGACATGTGGGTGATTGGCTTTAGTGCAAGTGGGAGATTGATGGAAATGTATGCCCTACAAGCCAATCATATGTGATATGGTTTTACATTTCTTGTAATATCTTATTCAGTATTAATGGCATTGTCCTCATTACTTGCACTATCTAGATGCATTTATTGTAATGAAGTCCTATATTGCATGCAATGATGATTGGATCACGATGAGATCATGATAATGAGATCAATCATCTAGAAGCATGTGATTTAAATTGTTCCTAGTCGTAAGATCCTTGAGATGGGACATCAAGGATCCGATAAGACTAGTGTATATGATATCTTCTCATATGATGAGGATGACCGATCTCATTAGTCATCAGTGTGGGACACTAAGATACATGTACAGGTGCTCATTAGAGGAATGAGTTCACTGAATTGACCAGTATAGAATCCCTGAATAATATCTTACCGGACTGTCGATCAGGGTATTCTATCATCACAGTTGCAAGGTTGGATCTTTGACCTGAGTTTCCAAAGATGTCTTGCCAGGCGTACCATGTACTTTGACAATTGACTTATGGATCACTTAGTATTGTGGTCCTATATAGTTAATGGATTGGGTATATGGGAAACCTAGTGGAGGCAATTGAGCGGACAATAGGGGATCGTTCTCTCTCGGTAGGAGAGAGAGAATGTCCTATGGATAGTACTCTAAAATCCTTGGCCAAGGTCGATAGGATAATTGGAAAAAGGAGTTTTCCAGTTGATCCATTCCAAAGTGCAAGATTTCATAGAGTCGGATTATTAAAGGGGTTAACAGTCAGTGTCGAACCCCTGACCGACCAGGACATTGCTTGGACGAGGGTTTATATCTGTGTGGTAACTGATGATGGAAAGGCTCAATGGATGTTATTTAACTCCCCAAAGTCATTTGGGATCATAGGATGTGGCTTGTACCCTTTATGATCGGAAAGCCGTCAAATCTGTTATTAGATAATAGATTTGATTTAATTTAAAAGAATTGTTCTTTTTAAATTTGGCTTCAACCAAATTGACTATTGGGCCTAGTGGGTCACACACATTAGAACTAATTCTAAGGACAGGGGCAAGGATGTAAATATATAGAAGATTTGGGTTTTTGTGAAAAATTGCATCTTCTATATATAATATGCTTAAGAAGCTAAACCCTATCAAAACAAAGGGTGGGAGAACGTCTGTGGCAGCCTCCTTCTCTCCTCTCTTCTCTTGAAGGAGTCCCTGCATGGTCCAACTCCGTTCTGGAAGAGTTTTCAAGCTTGGAGCGAAGGAGAACCGGTCCTTGGAAGAAGTTCGTGTGGATACCGCTAGAGGCCGTCCACTTGAACGATTTGAAGCAGCAAGGAACATCCACTCTTCATCTCTGGTGAGGGATTTTTCAAATCCCAAGAAGGTATATTCGATCTCCTTCTTAATCGGTTCCCGATTTTGTCATTTTGGTTTCAATAAAGGCTAAGACCTTGGATTCAAGGAATCAAAAATATTTTAAATGTTTAGACTGATTCCTTACAAACCCTACTCACCCTTTGGTGAATACCCTATGTACCCTTCTTATCCAGCCACTTCAGCCCATCCAATCCCAATTCTAGTGCACCAATCACCCACTCCTCCTCCTCCTCTTGGGGAACCTTCTGTTGATCTGGCTATGATTAACAAAATCAATCGCATGGATGAGCAGTATAGAGAGCTTAGACATTTGATTGACACCAAGGCAGACCCCGAAATTTCTCTTCCTTCCCTCCCTACTTTTCATCTTCCTCCTTCAGAGATGCCGGTATACCGCCATTACAATGGGACCAGTATTCCCTTCATTCATATCAAGGACTTTTTTATGAGTCAGTAATATGCCAAAATGATCTAAGGGCCCTTGCTTTTCTTTTCATAAGATCATTAGAGGGTTTAGCTTTAGAGTGGTTCTACTCGCTTGACTTTTTGGAGGCGAGTAACTTTGAAAATATTAAAGCTAAATTCTTGCAAAGATATCAAGACAGGGTCAGACCAACGTATTCCATCAATGACCTCATGGCTGAAAGGATGAAAAATGATGATAATTTTATCAAATATGCTGATAGATAGAGATCAACGGTAGAAAGGCTCACTAATTCCATTTTAGAACCGGAGCAAGTAAATATGATCATTACCAACGTCACTCCGGCCTTAAATAACATGCTAGCTTTGCATCACCCCACCTCCATGAGTGAACTCTATGAGAGGGCACGGTACATTCAGACACAACTTAGGGACTCACCTATCATGAACTTGTTTGATCCTAGACCCCGAGCTATCATGAAAACCACTTTTACCATAATTGGCCCAGTGACTGAGGGCGTAGTGACAAATGAAAACCTCAACGTTGTAGGGAACCCACCTTGCAATTATCAACACCAGTTCAGGAACCCTCAACAAAATCAACCATTTAGAAACCCTCGTCAACCTCAGCCTCACCCTCAACCTCAGTTCAGCCTTGTTAGCAACAAGCTCCAATCCCTCAGCGACCACGACAACTAGCCATACAAGCTCCAGTTTCCCAACCACCACGGCAACAACTGGGCAACTACAACCAAACACCCCCTTCTATGACCTACGAACCCCGAAAAATAGGACCTAATAGAAACCATTATTCGCCTTTGCCATACTCTCTCATGAACATTTTTAATGCACTTATGGCGGCAGGGCAAATTGCATTGCCAAGGGAGAAGTTGGAGTGGCCTCAAAATGCCAACACACAGAGTGATACTGCCTGTTTCACAGATATCCTGGGCACACCATGGAAAATTGTTTTCAGTTCAAAGACTTCATCCATGGCCTTAATGGGCAAGGCAGTATTGGTTGGGACCAGATGGGGGAATATATCAGAACAATGAAAAATCAACCTCAACGGCAGCACGCACCAGCTCAATAGCAACAACAACAGAACCCCGGCCTGGGGATTATCTAAAACCCTTTACCTCCACATGCACCCGCGCCTGGGAATCAACACGTTAATCCCATCTTGTTCTCTTCTGAGGAGTATCATGATCGGGTCCATAATTGGCAAGTTGAGGGAGCCACCTCCGCCATGCACGTCAACCGAACCGTCCATTCTATACCCTGAGCTACATCAGCCAAACCCATTACTCTCAACCGGCCACCCATCATCCGAGCACCATCATGACCCATTATAAGACCACCAGCCATACAACTCCAACCAGGATGGACCCTGATATGTCAGGTTGATCCACCACAAACATCACCACCACTAGGACCCATCATCATCCCATCCCGACCAACTGTACCTTCACAATCTACCTACCCTACCATACCTCAAACCACCATCATTACACCCATCCCAAGAGCTCCCATCATTCGACCTAACCCACCACCCACCACTACCATCCCAACTATAGCTCCTCAACTTTCCACAGTACTAAGGAGTGGGCGAATGTTCCAAAGGGTCTTTCCCCAGGCCGGTCAATCAGGGTTGGCATCAGAAGCAGAAGAAGAACACATTGAAGAGCCATTGCCTGGGACATCCTATGACTTGTTGAAACATCTTGATAAAACCTCGGCACGGATCTCTATCTTAGAGTTGATCAAAAGATCCAGAGTGCATCAAGAGGTTCTCCAACAGTACTTACAACAAGTAATGGTGAACGAGAGCCTCCCCCCAGAAAAATCTCATCAATTTTGGTCCCGAGAAGTGAGTATCCGGCCCTTACATTCACAAAGGAAGAGTTGGCCGACCAAGAAATAAGAAAATGTGCCTTATACATCATAGTCCACATCAATGGAGTTGGCATTAGGTCATGTTTGGTCGATACCAGAGCCTCCATTAATGTTCTGCCACCAGAAACATTATGTCTTTATGAAATTTTTGAAGAGAATGTCCGGCCATCTCAAATAACAGTGACAACATTGTCGACTCTGAAAATTCGATGGGGTCCTCTACTTTTCAGGGAAGTCCGTGAACCCAGATCGTCACCTCAAGAGGGGATGAGAAAAGAAAGGAATAAAACTCGGAAAGCAACTCTCACCTCGGTTCCACACTCACATTGATCCCCGAACTTTCATCCCTTGGCGTCGCTCGATCACCAAAGAGACGGTTCGGGTCATGTGGGAGGAGGGTGAGAAGAAATAAACGTGGTCGCCAGGAACCGTGGGTTCCGATTTATAGAATTAAAATGACCGTGTGTACCTTAGCGTGAAGAATGTGAGTTAAAGCTTCTCCTTCTTCGGCCGGCCGATGAAGAAGAGTCCTCAACGTGTGGGTGCTTGATATTCTGTGCAACTAGACAAATAAACAAGTGAAAGAGACTATTAGAACTAGACAAAGTGGAGTATATGTAGAGAGAATAACATAAAAACACACAATTGATATAGGATGTTGGAGAATCATGAAACAAAGATATAGGAAAAAGAACTGAAAGATTCTGAGTTGAATAGAGGAAGATATAGCCAAATCTGTGTTGTCGAAAAAGCCGAGCAGCAGTCCAGGATCTGCCAGGCGCGACTTTGCTTCTGCGCTCGTCACGACCAACCCCGACCTCTGAATCAAGTGCCGTCGATTGCAAACTGAAGAAGACTTGGAGAGGAAGAACTTTGGTGAAGAGAGCTCGGGCATAAGACGTCCACACACTGTTGTAGAGGTCGAAGAAGAGAGACTTGGCAGATCACCTACAGAACAGCCTTCCTCTCTCTTGAACCGACTTTCTCTCTCTAAAAACTCGAAATTCTCTCTCTAAAAATCACAAAATCGATGCAGGAGGGTGCTAGGACATCTTGAGATGCCTGGGGAGTCGTGCTCCTCCCTCTGGAACGACCAAAATCAGAGTCCATTTATAGGAGAACGAGCAGGTCTTATCAAAGCTAAAAAATAGGGATAAATGCGCCCTGGTGCCAGGCGCATGCGCCCCACTGAGGGGCGCATGTGCCCCCCAGTGAGGGCACATCTTATCTTCTCCGAAAATTTCGATCTTATCCGGTCGTCGGTTCAGTGGTAGAGTCCGGGTGAAATACTGGGTCCCTCGTGCCTCAAAGGTGGGGCGCATGTGCCCTCAAGTGAGGGCACAAGGCCACGTGCCTCACTGGTAGGGCGCATGGCCACGTGCCCTGGGTCCTGGGCGCATGTGACCAGGAACCCGGGCGCATGGGCCTGGTTTCGCGTGTCCTTCTTCCGGAAGCCATTGCGAACACTCCCGAACTCGGAATTCGACGCTGTTTGTTGAGTTGGAAAGATAACAGGCCGAAGAAGCTTTCTATAGCATCGGATCAGCCATCACACCCTCCAAAACTTCAGAATTTTTTCCGGAAGTTAGGGCAGTGAACAGAAGGTCCGATACTGGTCAAAATGACTTCGACGGCAAACCGGAAAGGCACGGAATGCAACAAAACTTGTCCGGAGTGTGAATATGACCATAACCTTCAATGCATAATCATTAGGCATTGGTCATTCAGCCAATTTCCGTGTTTACACGATTTACGTGTAGCTTTCGCTCGGAAATTATGGCTTTTTGCGGAAAACGTCGGAAAACATCCGATTTCATTCGGCGAAGCTCCAAATCAACTTTAAAAGACCCGGCATCATCATATGATCAATCATGCGTGTTACCCTATAAAACATGAGTTTTATGCTCTGAATTAGGCAAATTTGGCGTGTCTACAGCTTGCCTCGCCTTGATGTCGGCTTTGTAAGGGAGTGGCATGTAATGAAGCGGAGTGATTCGTAGTGAACTGTAAGTGAATGTAGATTAATGTAGCAGAATGGAATGGTGATGGACTGAAAAGGTGGCATCAAGGTGTAGATATAGACACGCTTATCTACCCGATCCAGCAAAATGAATCTCTCTGAGTATTCTAGATTGCTTTCATGTTCTATCAAAACCTCATATAATTGACTGGTAAAAGACATGCCCTTGGCACGAGAGATGAAAAAGGTAAATGATAAAGGATAAAAGGATGTAGCCAACCCTCAGCGTGGTGAGGAGTCCTCGAATTCGTAGGTTCATCATCAGCCAGCAACCCGAACTTTGCGGTGTTCTTGTACTGTGATGGGCTAAAGTTTGTAAAAGAGAAGTTGATCTTAAAATGAAAATAATAACAATCCATCATATTTGGAATCTCAAGTTCATTCAAGTTTCACCAAAATACTCATTTTAATTCTGAGTGGAATAATCTCAAATTCTAAGCAAAACAAAAATTGCTCGGGTATCGTGAAAACCATGAATCACGCTCTAGCAGAAAATCAAGTATTCGGAAAAACGGCAAGACAGATTTAAGCCATAGGGAGATTGAAAGATAATGGTGGGACTAACATAGTATGATGGTAAAGAAGAAACAATGGCATGCCCAATTGCCACGGTGGGATGGAATAAAAGACACGGTGAGATAAAAGAAATGACAGAATAAAACATGGTGGAATAAAAAGAAAGGAATAAAACATGAAGGGATAAAAGAAAGAATAAAACATGTTGAAATAAAAGAAAGAGAAAACATGATGAAATAAAATTGGTAATGATGAAGAAAGAAAAGAGATGGATATGCAAACATAGAAAATTATATAGAAAATAGTTGAAGATATAGATTGTCTATTGGAGGTCAAGACACCCGATTAGGAACCATCGTCCCTCCAATGTTCAATTTTGGCTTATCCGTGAGTGTGAAGAAATGACCAAGCCGTCGTAGATTTTGTTAAAGGGGACCTCGGCCCAGTCATCTTCACTCTCAAGGTCTTCAACATTAATGCATATAATATATATAAAATGGACCTAGCATAACTAGGTGACAGATAATAGGAGTGATGTGAAGTGTAAAAAATGAAGTGATGGTGGTGATGTGATGTGAGATTGATGAGAAGCTGAGGATGAAATCTTCAGGTAAGCTGCATCGACCGCCTGGTTCATCAGCATCTCTGTTCCATCCTTGTCTTGCCTTCTGACGGAATACAACACCATAAGAATGTTCGGTGGGTGGTGCTTCCTTTTCGCTGCAAGGTTGGCATGACGTTCCTTGGGGAACATTGATCTCACCAATTCACCTATTAGGACTAAAAAAGGTTGCCTGCACATTTCTGGTTAGTACCCAACAGACAGAATTGTCATATGAATCAGATTGTTTCTGAAATGATCAACTGAAGGTTTTACTATTTGAACCATCATTAAGATGTCAAAACAAAGTTTTTAATGATGGTTTCTTTAGCAAAAATGTCATTTTTAACATTATAGACAATTTTTGAATTTTTGAGATTTTTATGAATTTTTCGAATTTTTTTGGCCATGTGCCCCCGATCGGGGGCACCTGGCCATGCGCCCTGGGGTGGGGCACCTGGCCATGTGCCCCCAGATGAGGGCACATGCGCCCTGAGGCCAATTTTTTTTTTTTTTTTTTAGAAAAAAATGGTACCTGATTGCCCTTCTCTTTTTGCTTCTTCAGCTCCTGCAAACACTTAATGAAAATGATTAAATTTACTCATCCCTTTGCCTGTATGTCATATGCCTTGATTTTGAGTCAAAGGGAGGAGCCTTCTTAATAAGGTGGAATAAAACAAATGACTTAAAAGAAATAGGGGGTTGAGAGAACTTACCTGTCATGGTGTGAATCCTCTCCTCTCCCGTATTGAAATGCCTGAAACACTTGACAGAAGGAGATTAGATCTTCATCAGGACTCATCCCTTTGCCCATTATGGTCAACTTTGACTTAGGTCAAAGGGTAGAGCCTTCTTAACAAGGTAATTAAAGTAAAAAATGGATATGCAATGCAGAAATGAAAATATGCATGACAATCAAATAAGCAAGGATGCAACTAAGGCAATGATCATGACTAAGCAAAACATTTTTTTTTTGGATTTTCTTGAAAAAAAACATTTGGATTTTTAAAAAGTATTCAATTTTTTTTTTAGATTTTTGAAATATGTTTTTTTTTTTAATTTTTGAAATATTCAAATTTTTTTTTGGGGTTTTCGAAATATTCAATTTTTTTGGGTTTTTGAAATATGCATTTTTTTGTGGGTTTTGAAATATGTATTTTTTTTGGATTTTTGAAATATGTATTTTTTTGTGGATTTTGAAATATGCAATTTTTTTTGTGAAGAAAATGCTGGTATTTGAGACAGTTCATCGGTCTTTGGAGTTTGTCAAGACTCAAGTGGTAGATGCCACGTGCAAAAATAAAGTTCCCTACCTAGAATCCTTCTAACCTTCTTCCTTTGGTCGGCTTGGATTCCACCTGGATTTAGTCGGTTTACCCTTCCCTAGGGGTTTAAGGAGGAAGAGTATAGAGGAAGTCCTTGATAGGGTTTGAAGATGCTGAGAGGGAATTCTCTACTCTCACTCAAATTACTCATTGGGGTTCGGCCTCTTTGGGTTTTTCTTTCTGTTTTTGCCCTTTTCTATGTGGCACATATTTGGACAGGTTTTTGACCCGTGGGGACATTGCCCATCTTTTAATGCCATTTGCCTTGACTATCATTCTGGGTACTCATTCAGACAGGTTGATCATTTTTTCTAACCTGAGGGGTTCATTGCCCATCTTTTGGCACCCTTTTGTACCCTCTGAGACGGCCTCCTACTAGGGTGGCGAGTGTTTTCGATACTACCCCTCTCTAATCTTCTCTCCCTATCTTGGACCGAGTAGAAGAGAATAGGGTAAGGGTACTCCTTCCATTTCTAGATTTCTGCCTTGCCTTTCGCAAGTGTCGGGTTGTCTGGATTCTAGGATCGGGAAGTGTTGTGTGTGTAGGATGGTACCTACCCTTGACTTCTCACGAACAACCTAGGATCGATGAATTGAGATTATACCAGTGGTTTCTCCATTTTTATGGAAAGTACTTTTTGAGGTAAACTCCATTCCAAGGATGATTTAATTTTTCTCCATCTGCATTAGTCAATTCATATGCATTACCTGGATACTTTTCAGTGATTACAAAAGGCCCTTCCCAGTTAGGTTGCAACTTGGAGCGGGGACCCCCTGGCTTAACGAATATGCGTTTGACTACCATCTCACCGATCTCGAATTTTTTCTCGACCACCCTCTTTTGATAAAACCTTTTGAGTCTATTCTGATAAGTCCGGGCATGCTCGGCGGCGGCTAGCCTTCTTTCATCCAAGAATTCAAGCTGTGCAAGGAGAGATTCTCTTCTCTCATCAACAGGAATAGCCCTGTCGAGCTGAACTCGGAGAGATGGAAGTAATACTTCGTAAGGGACCACTACTTCCATCAAATATGCCAAAGCATATGGGGTTTGTCCAGTGGGAGTCCTTACAGAAGTACGATAAGCCCATAGAGCATCTACAAGCTTATCAGGCCAGTCGGCAAATTTGCTAGACTTACAAGATTTCTTGATGATTTTGATTAAGGTTTTATTAGTGGCTTCTGCTTGACCATTGCCTTGAGGATAGTATGGTGATGAATGATGCAATGAAATGTAATACCTGTTGCAAAGATCACGCAGATCTTGAGAAAGAAATTGTGGCCCATTATCGGTGACGATGTCGCTGGGGATCCCGAACCTTGCCAAGATGTTGCGCTTGATGAAGGAGCAGACTGTTGATGCTTTAATCTCCACGAATGCTTCCGCTTCAGCCCACTTTGTGAAGTACTTCATTGCCGTCAGAATGAATGATTTTGAGCGCATTTCGGAGTTGAGGTCACTCAAGGGGCCAATGATATCAAAGGCCCACATGGCGAAAGGCCATGGGGCATGAATTGGATGTAGGGAAGATGCGGGAGAGTGAATCTTGTCGGCATGGAGTTGACATGAATGACAATGTCGGACAAAGATGGAGCAGTCTTCTTCTAGAGTTGGCCAATAATACCCTTGTCGGATGATTTTCTTAGCAAGGGCTTGGGCATTCACATGACCACCACAAACTCCAGAATGTGCTTCCTTCAGCACCAACTCAGCTTCTTCTTCATCAAGACACCTAAGTAAGATTCCACTTAGGCTTCTCTTATAGAGCACTCCTCTTAGGATTGTATACCTCTGGGATACTCTTCTGATTGCCTTCTTTTCCTTGGTGGTTGATCCAGGCGGATATGACTGATCTTGGCAATACCTCGCAATCTCGTCATACCAAGGTCTCTCACCTTCTTCTAATTCTTCTAACTCAATCAAGGAGATTTCTTCTTTATGTTCCAAGTATTCCTTTCTGTTGAATCTCTCCTTAACCTTCAGAAAACGTCCATCCTCAATTGCTGGAATTGTCCTCTTACAAATGTGGATAGTTCGCACTTGCCTGCCTAGCGGGACAGATAGAGATGAAGCTAGTGAAGCTAAGGCATCGGCAAGGATATTCTGAGAGCGGGGGACATGAACAAATGTGAGTTTGAAGAATAGCTTGATGTAGCAGGTGGTGAGCTCCTGGTAGGGCTTGAGGTTTGGATGAGAAGTTCGGTACTTGGATAGGACCTGGCGTAGGATCAATTGACTATCACCTATCACCCTCAGTTCGGTGGCACCATGGAAATGAGCGGCCTCCAGCCCGGCCAGCAAGGCTTCATACTCAGCTATGTTGTTGGTTGCTGGAAAGTTAAGCTGAAAAGCCTATGGAATGGTGACACCTTCAAGTGACAGAAGGACAATACCTATCCCTCTACCATGAGAGTTCAGAGCCCCGTCAAAATATAATGTCCAAAGATTGGAAGATCGGACTGACATTAGTTCATCATCCGGGAACTCCGACCGGACTGGGTCAAAGACGGGTATGGGATGATGGGCAAGGTGTTCAGCAATAGCATAACCCTTGATTGCCTTCTGTGGGACATAAGTGATATCAAATTGGGATAAGAAACTCTACCATCGCCCTAACCGATCAGTCAAGACTGTCTTCTCTAACAGAAACTTAATGGGATTGATACAAGCAATGAGCTTGACTTGGTGAGCAAGGAAATAATGTTTGAGTTTCTGAACCACCCAAACAAGAGCAGCACAAGTCTTTTCTACCACAGTGTACTTCAGCTCACAAGCATCAAACATCTTAGACAAGTAGTAAGTAGCTCGTTCTTTCCCTTCTTCATCAACTTGTGCAAGGACTGCTCCGAGAGAGTTCTCAAGAACCGAAATGTAGAGGACCAAAGGTTTTTCGGGAATTGGTGGTCTAAGTACAGGGGGACTTGCCAGGTATGTTTTCAACCCATCAAACGCCTCCTGGCACTTCGAATCCCATTTAAACTCGGCCCTCGCCTTGGTTAACTCATAGAAAGGTTTACACCTTTGGGAATGTTGTGAGATAAACCGGCGGACAAATTGTAGCCTCCCAATCAATCCTCGAAGCTCTTTCATATTCTTCGGAGGAGGCATACCAATAATTGCCTTGGCCTTGTTTGGGTCGATCTCTATGCCCCTTTTGCTTACTATGAACCCAAGTTGCTTTCCTGATGAAACTCCAAAAATACACTTCTTAGGGTTCATTTTCAGCTTGTATTCTCTAGCTCGTTGCAAAACCTTCCTTAGCACTTCAGAATGATCTTCCCGACTCTTGGACTTGATAACCAAATCATCCACATACACCTCTACAAGGGTGTGCATCATGTCGTGAAAGATAGCCATCATAGCCCTCTGATATGTAGCACCGGCATTCTTTAACCCAAAGGGCATGACAACATAGCAATATGTTCCCCAAGGTGTAGTGAACGAGGTCTTATCTTGGTCCTCGTCAGCTAACCGGATCTGATTGTATCCAGAATAGCCATCTATGAATGAAAGCATTTCAAATCCAGCTGTGTTATCAACCAAAACATCGATATGAGGCAAAGGGAAATCATCTTTAGGACACGCTCGGTTCAAGTCCCTGAAGTCTATACAAATCCGAATTCGTCCATCCTTCTTCATAACAGGGACTATGTTAGCCACCCATTGCGGATATAGGACAACCTTAATAAATTTTGCTTGGTGTAGTTTGTCGACCTCTTCTTTCATTTTGAGTGCAATATCAGGGTGGAACCTCCTGAGCTTTTGTTTAACCGGGGTAGTTCCAGGTTTCAAGGTTAATCTATGTTCAACCAATGAATTATCTAATCCCGGCATATCTTCATATGTCCATGCGAACGTGTCCTTATATTCTTTCAAAACTTTGATCAAACGTTGTTCTTCTGAGGGAGTGAGGTTTGCACTGATGAGGATAGCCTTAGGATCTTCCAGGGTTCCTAAATTCAGTTCCTTGGTCGGTTCATTCCCTGTGGCTGATGGTTCTTCAAATCTTCTAAGTCCAGATGCATATGCATCAGCCAAGTCCTCAATTTCATCCTCGGATTCGGGATCCTTCTGTGATACCACCTCATATACTCCCAAAGTATGATCTATGTTATGCTCATCCTCATATCGGATTTCATCTAGCTGGATGGTATTATCTAAAAAGTTTGGCAGCCTTGCACACTCTACGCATTTCTGTGCCAATTGTTGCAGATACCTATTTGGAACTCGCTTACCGCTGACTTTCCTATTTCCTAACCTAACTTGACCTACTGAAGATAAAGCTGGAAAGATGGTATTTATAGTGGAGGGGGGATCGAGCAAATCGATCAATGATTCAGAAAAGAGGGATCCCTGATTAGGAGCACCCTCTGGGATGAGTAGAGACGTCTCCTCGATGGAAATGTGAGTTTCAGAGAAGACGTTTTTTTTTTTGGAAATTTCAAGTAAAAAGATAGAATGAGCCTGAGTGACTCGAGGCGTGCTAGAAGATGACTGAATTAAAAGAGAAAAAAACTTAAGAATAAAAGAGAAAAAGGGGCTCGTGGGCCCAATGGTAACAGAAAGTAGACACATGGGTCCAAAACTGATGAAAAAAGTAAACGGGTACGTGGACCCGATCTTAGAAATAAATGGGCATGTGAGCCCATGTTGGGAAAAGCCCTCAGTTCTGAAGTTGATGAGGGAAGCAAATGGGCAAGCTGGCCCAGTAAGAGTGGAAGGTTGAAGAGGCTCATGGGCCCAATGTGGGTAAGTGGGCCCTGAAGCCCATCCAAAAGATCTAGAAACAAAGGTATGAGGTTCAAACATGACATTGTTGTATTTGGGCCTCGTGGAAAGGTTTTGACTTGGGTGGTATGCTTAACTAGATGATCCAAGATTGGTCTGCCCTTGAGTGGTTCCTGGTGCTCTTCCCCACTTGAGAACAGACGAGTCAAAGATAAGCATAAGTCTTCCAAGTCTTCTTCTTCTTCATCTGGAGCTTTCCTTGTCTTGATAGCCATCACGGAACTTTTGCCATCTTCAGCCATCATCATGGTCTCCCCTTTGATAAAGAAGGTGTGGAGTCCCACGGCATATCCTGGCTGGAAGATCCTCCTTGGGATGGAACCCTCTTCATATCCCAACCCCCGCTCGCGTGGCCTTTTCGCATTTTCAATTGGCCGAGTGATCCCTTGAAGATCCTTGCCTAAACCTCTTCCAGCCGATAGCCCAATTTCATCATCATCCGCCATCCCAAAGGTGTCCGGTAGAGAGGCGGTCATGCATCTAACTTCGGCAATTCTCCCACCGAGATCCGGGGTTGTATTGACGGACCTAGGGGTAAAGAAGCATCGTTCAGCTCGTCCCTTAAAGGCATGCTAGTCACCTTGACCACCTGTCCTTTAAAGGGAAATTTTATGCACTGGTGGTTTGTTGAAGCCACAGCTCCTATTGCCTCCAAGTATGGCCTCCCAAGTATAGCCCGAAATGTTGGATCTAATTCTAGAACATGAAAATCTGTTGTAACCGTACATGGTCCAAGTTTGACTTCTAGAGTGACCACCCCACGTGCAGACTTCTTGGAGTTGTCGTAGGCCGTCACCATGGCACAGGATGGCTTGATTTCTTGCTCAGAAATGCCACACAACTGCAAAGTTTCTGGCGGCATAACGTTGATAGAAGCTCCAGTGTCAACCAAACATGATTTCACTTCAATATTACAGATAACCACAGCCACATGCAAAGCATATCTCCTAAATTCTAGATCTGCTAATTCCTCCTGAGAGAAAGTGAGTGTTGGGTGCTCACTTCTAGGGGTTAACACTGTAGTGATCTTCTCAGGTGGGAGATCTTCATTCACCATGACCCTTTGTAAGTACTGCTGTAGAATCTTCTGGTGCACCTTTGATCTTTTGATCAACTCAAGTATGGAAATACGGGCCGGTGTTTTATCTAAATGCTTTAACAGATCATAGGCTGTGCCTAGCATTGGTTCTTCCACTTGTTCTACCTCCACTGGCTCCTGCGGTTGAGTTCCGGCTTGGGGAAAGAGCCGCTAGAACATCCTCCCACTCCGAAGCACCGGGGCTATTTGGCGGTCGGGTAGAGGTGACGGGTTAACTGGGGTGGGTTGTGGTGGAACAGGTGGTGTAGGTGCAGGTATGATAGGTAATGGGATCGATGGTTCTGGGATGATGGGGTTAGTCGGTAGAGGGGTAGGATTTGGAAGTGGTAATGATGGTGATACTGGTGGCCTAATAAGAAGAGGCCGGAGTGCGAAGTGGTTGATGAGTTTAATGAAGGTGTAGGTTGTGGGATTGGTTGTGGTTTTGGTGGTATGATAGGTTGGGGTTCGGAGTGGTAGAGCTCGTAGGTCGGGGGTTCGGGTTTGGTGGCGATTGGGGCGGTCGAATGAGCAAGGGCCGGTGTGTAGCAATGGTTGAAGGAGGTGTAGTTAAGGAGGGGGCTGGCCTAATGATGGGTCGGCGAGAAGAAGTAGCGGCCAGTGGTTGGGTTATTGAGCTTTGTGGTTGTTGTGGAGTAGCAGGTGCACGGATTATCTGTCTAGGAGGGTTCCTAGCAGGAGGCCTAGCCGGGTTGACAGGCATGGTTGTATTGTGGCTTTCTAGTTGCCAACCTTGAGCACGGCTGGCATCTCCCTGGACAATGGAGTGTACTAGACCAATTCCTTGGTTTGGATGTGCTGGTGCCGGTGCTGGAGCGGGAGCGTGTAATGGGAGTGGATTTTGGACAATCCCCAAGCCAGGTTGTTGTTGAGGTTGAGCCGGTGGACGCTGCTGCCGGCCGTCGCCTAGCCTTCATAGCTTGTATACATTCCCCCATTTGGACCCAATCAATGCTGCCTTGGTCATTCAGATCGTGGATGTAATCCTTGAATTGAAAGCACACCTCTCCAGTATGACCAGGACACCGGTGATAAGCACAGTATCGGGACATATCAACATTTGTTGGCCAAACCTCTCTTTCCTTGGGCAATTCCAACTGTTTCTCCGCCATGAGTACATTGAAGATGTCGGTCAAGGAGTAAGGGAGTTGCTGGTAGTTCTCTCTCCTAGGACCTCCCCTTCGTGGTGCTTGATTGGGTGGTGGCGGTGCCCTATGGTAGGTAGGTTGACGAGGTTGCTGGGGTTGTGCTACTGGCTGAGGTGGTTGTTGTGGTTGTCGTGGTTGTGGTGGCCTAACCTGTTGTTGAGGGGGGTAATAGGAAGGGTTCTGTGGTGGGTTTCTGTACTGATTTTGACGGTTCTCTCCCTGGTTCCCCACAATATTTACAGCTTTATCGTTGACCACTCCTTCGGTTGTAGGCCCAGCTGGTGCAGAGGGGTGTTTTTCTAAAGTTTCTAGGTTTAGGATCAAAAGGGTTTATCATTGTGGCATCCTTGAAGTGGGCTTGCAAGTATCGGGCACTGTCATAGAGTTCATTCATTGTGGTAGGACGGTGCATGATCAAGACATTCCTCAAGGCAGGTGTAGTGTTGCCAATAAGCATTTTCACTTGTTCCCCTTCAGAAATAACATCTGTCAATTTCTCTGCCATTCCCCTCCAGCGATCAGCAAACTTTATGAAGTCCTCTTCGTGCTTCATCTTCTCAGCAATCAAATCCGTGATGGAGCATGCTGGTGCCACCCGGTCTCTGTATCTTTGCAAGAATTTTGTCTTAACAATATCGAAGTCTCCTGCCTCAAAGGAGTCGAGTGAATAGAACCATTCCAACGCAGACCCTTCTAGTGATCGGCGGAACAAGAAGGCAAGAACCCTACGATCATCTTTCCAGAATGAGGATTCATAGAGAAAATCTTTTAGATGAAGAAAAGGATTGCCAGTACCATTGTAGCGGCGATAAACTGGTAGCTCAGAAGGTGGCAGGTGTAAGACTGGCAGAGAAGGGATGGAAATCTCAGGCACTGACTTGGAGTCCAGGCGACATCTCAGCTCTTCATAACGTTCATTCATCTGAGTGAGCTGATCCATGATTGCCTGGGTGAGAGCAGGTTCTTGGTTTACTGGTTGGGGTATGTGGTTAGAGACGTGGTTCTGGAATTGAGGAACATGATTTGAAGATTGTCCCATGGCTTGGTGGATTGGGGGAACAACATGGTTGAAATAAGATGGTTGGACAAATGAGGGTTGGACCACAGATGGTTGAACTGCAGATGGTTGAATCATAGGTCGTTGAACAACAGGAGGTTGAATCATAGATTGTTGAACAACATGTGATTGAACAAAGGGTGACTGCATGAGTGGTGGTTGAACTAGAGGACGTGGAGATAGGGCAACTTGATTGGTTTCCACCGATACGAAGCAATTTTGCCCTTCACCATGGATTGTATACGGGCATAGGTTTCTGGGTCGGTATAGAGAGACAACTCCCTAAAGAGTTGTTCAACATCACGGGGAGCAGATGGTTGAGGGACCTCTTGCGCTTCTGACGGAATTGGTTGGTGACCCATCTCGTGCTCTCGATGTTCAACTTGTTCCGCCATTCCAACGTGCCTTCCGGACCTTAGTTGCATTGAACCTTAGGAGAAAGTAAAACAAGTTGACAAAGTAAACAAAGAACTTTTTTGGTTTTTTTAGTATCTTGCAAAAAGTTAGAGGTTTGAATTTTTGTTTGACAAACAAGTTATGCAAAGACTTGAAAGAAAGATTACGCAATGATTTTGATTAAACCTTAGGTATATGAATTTTGTTAAGAATTGTTCTCTCAACAAATGGGTTAGGATCCTAACTCCAATCTCCAATGACCTAGGTTTCACACAAACTCACCACGTGTAGGTAACGTAGGATGCTTCGGGTTTTGGGGAGTGGTACAACCAACCCGATTGTGAAGAGGAATACTCCACGTATGAGGAATTACGGAGGCCTTGATGAAAGCCAACCAAGTCAACTAGGAAGGAATATCCCAGAAGAGAGGTCAGAATCCACCAAGAGGGTGTTTTGGATGGGAGGGGTAAATGGGAGAGTGAGCTCCCGCCTCAAAAAAGTGTAAAAGAGGGAGGTAGAGAAGGAGCAGAGAATGCAATCAAGTAATAAAGCAAGTAATGAGCAAAACATAAACTTAAATAAACAAGCAATGACATAAGACAAGCAATTAGAAACTAGACAAGCAACTAGAAACTAGAATCTAGACTTGTTTCTTATGTGAGCCAAATGGAGATAGTGAAAAGGTGATGGAAAGAAGAGGGTTCAGATCTGATAGCCAAGCAAAAGGGTGGTCCACGTGGGGACCGATGTGGGAACTGGGGTAGAAAGTAAAGGTGGTTCACGTGGGAACCGGTTTTGGGTAAAAAGGGGTGGTTCATGTGGGAACCGGTTTGAATGATCAAAAGAGGGCCACGTGGGGCCAATTAAAGGTGAATAAAGATCTGATCCAAGTTGGGATAGATCTGGAAAAAAGGGTTGTGGTTCACGTGGGAACCGAAGTAAAGAAAGAGATTGGTTCACGTGGGAACCGGTTTAAAAGGAAAAGGGTGGTTCACGTGGGAACCGGTTTAAATAACATGCAGAAATTAAATGGCATACTTGGCACTTCAGATCTGATGAAAGATGGGTGAAATCAGAAATTATGAGATGGCATGAAGTTTAAGAGAGGTGGAAAGAAGGAAAGGCTCACGTGGGAACCGGTCTAGAACTAGAACTAGTTGCAAATAAAACACTTAGCACCCACGGTTAAAGACATTGCTTGTCCCACCGTGGTCGCCACAAAGCTGTCGACTCTGAAAATTCGACGGGGTCCTCTCCTTTTCAGGGAAGTCCATGAACCCAGATCGTCACCTCAAGAGGGGATGAGAAAAGAAAGGAATAAAACTCGGAAAGCAACTCTCACCTCGGTCCCACACTCACATTGATCCCCGAACTTTCATCCCTTGGCGTCGCTCGATCACCAAAGAGACGGTTCGGGTCATGTGGGAGGAGGGTGAGAAGAAATAAACGTGGTCGCCAGGAACCGTGGGTTCCGATTTATAGAATTAAAATGACCGTGTGTACCTTAGCGTGAAGAATGTGAGTTAAAGCTTCTCCTTCTTCGGCCGGCCGATGAAGAAGAGTCCTCAACGTGTGGGTGCTTGATATTCTGTGCAACTAGACAAATAAACAAGTGAAAGAGACTATTAGAACTAGACAAAGTGGAGTATATGTAGAGAGAATAACATAAAAACACACAATTGATATAGGATGTTGGATAATCACGAAACAAATATATAGGAAAAAGAACTGAAAGATTCTGAGTTGAATAGAGGAAGATATAGCCAAATCTGTGTTGTCGAAAAAGCCGAGCAGCAGTCCAGGATCTGCCAGGCGCGACTTTGCTTCTGCGCTCGTCACGACCAGCCCCGACCTCTGAATCAAGTGCCGTCGATTGCAAACTGAAGAAGACTTGGAGAGGAAGAACTTTGGTGAAGAGATCGTAGGCAGAATACGTCCACACACTGTTGTAGAGGTCGAAGAAGAGAGACTTGGCAGATCACCTGCAGAACAGCCTTCCTCTCTCTTGAACCGACTTTCCTCTCTCTAAAAACTCGAAATTATCTCTCTAAAAATCACAAAATCGATGCAGGAGGGTGTTAGGACGTCTTGAGATGCCTGGGGAGTCGTGCTCCTCCCTCTGGAATGACCAGAATCAGAGTCCATTTATAGGAGAACGAGCAGGTCTTATCAAAGCTAAAAAATAGGGATAAATGCGCCCTGGTGCCAGGCGCATGCACCCTGGTGCCAGGTGCATGCACCCCACTGAGGGGCGCATGTGCCCCCCAGTGAGGGCACATCTTATCTTCTCCGAAAATTTCGATCTTATCCGGTCGTCGGTTCAGTGGTAGAGTCCGGGTGAAATACTGGGTCCCTTGTGCCTCAAAGGTGGGGCGCATGTGCCCTCAAGTGAGGGCACAAGGCCACGTGCCTCACTGGTAGGGCGCATGGCCACGTGCCCTGGGTCCCGGGCGCATGTGACCAGGAACCCGGGCGCATGGGCCTGGTTTCGCGTGTCCTTCTTCCGGAAGCCATTGCGAACACTCCCGAACTTGGAATTCGACGCTGTTTGTTGAGTTGGAAAGATAACAGGCCGAAGAAGCTTTCTATAGCATCGGATCAGCCATCACACCCTCCAAAACTTCAGAATTTTTTCCGGAAGTTAGGGCAGTGAACAGAAGGTCCGATACTGGTCAAAATGACTTCGACGGCAAACCGGAAAGGCACGGAATGCAACAAAACTTGTCCGGAGTGTGAATATGACCATAACCTTCAATGCATAATCATTAGGCATTGGTCATTCAGCCAATTTCCGTGTTTACATGATTTACGTGTAGCTTTCGCTCGGAAATTACGGCTTTTTGCGGAAAACGTCGGAAAACATCTGATTTCATTCGGCGAAGCTCCAAATCAACTTTAAAAGACCCGGCATCATCATATGATCAATCATGCGTGTTACCCTATAAAACATGAGTTTTATGCTCTGAATTAGGCAAATTTGGCGTGTCTACACACATATGACAATTTGAAAAAGCCTGCTGATGGCATGATTACATTAAATGTGAAGCTTGAACCCCGAACAGTAACTGTTGACTTCCACATACTTGAGATGGATCCAACATACAAAGCTATTATAGGACGGTCCTATTTGGAAGCACTAGAGGCAGTCGCCTCCACCAATCACCAGTGTCTCAAATTCCCTTTCAAGGGACAAGTGATTAAGGTGACTAGCATGCCCCTAGATCATCCTCCTTCTCCTCCACTACCCCTGGGTTGGCAAATGAGCTGATTTTGACAATCTTGGATCTTCCAGAAATAAGTAGGCTGCCCAGGCAAGTGTGGAGAAGGAAAAGAGAGAAAAATGAAACTATTGGGTGGCATATAATGAAGAGTTTGGGATACCAAGAAGGTCAAGGACTAGGCAAAGAACTGCAAGGCATAGCTGAGCCAATCAATCCAATGAGGTTACAACTAAAAAGTGAGGTTGGGTATGATGTAATGACTACCAATGGTCAGAATCTCACAAGCAAATACTTTTCTGGATGCTTACAAAAACTTTTCATCAAGAAAGAAACCATTCAACTGGCTGAGAACAAGGAAGAGCAAGAGCTGGAACAAGACAAAAGAAGAAGAACTGATGACCCTGAAGATGACATGTATCTTGAAATATCTCTTTTGTTTTCCATTGACGAAAAAGGGTCAAGCAATGAACCACTCCAGGCTGAACCACCTCTTAACCCACCCAAGGGTCATACTACCAAACCGACTCAAGGAAAAGTCCAACCAACTCCAAGAGGGCCTTCCCTCATTATCTCATCTTTTGGGGCCGATGCCCCAACTCACTGTGATGCTCATCCCAGGCTGCTTAGCCCGGTCCCTATTTCTGGGCCCCCAGGCGCAACTTATGGGTCCGTGTACCCATTTGTTGCTCTTGGGCCATTGAGCCCCTCTACTAAATCCAGGCCTTTGTGCCCATTTTCTCCAACTCTTGGGCCTTCAAGTCCATCTCCTAAACCCAGGCCCTCGAGCCCACATCCTTCTCATATTGGGTCCATGAACCCACCTTCTTCGATGATCATTCGACCTACTGGCCCATCACCTCTTTCTGTCAACATTGGGCCCGAAAGCCCCCTCTATCAAGCATTGCTCGAAGTTTTCCCCTCTTTATCAATATCTCCGCCTACTTTGGCTCCCGTAGTTGATCTCACCCCAAATCAGGCATCTGAAGCCCATTCTATCTTTATGTTTAGCACTTTCCAAAAAAAAAACGTCCTCCTCGAAACTCAAATTTCGATCGAGGAAACATCTCAAGTTGCCCCAGAAGGGCATTCGCCCCAAGGAGCCACCAGATCCTTGATTGACCTCCTTTAGGAGAGTTCCAGAAGGATATCTGCAACAGTTAGCTCAGGGAAGCATAGGATGTGACAAGCTACCAAAGTATCTAGAAAATGCAATCTAGTTAGATGAGATCCGATATGAGAACCAAAACAACATTGATCAAACTTTAGAAGTCTATGAGGTTGAATCGGAAAAAGATCTTGACATTGAGGACAAAGAAGAGGATTTGGCTGATGCTTATGCATCCGGTTTAAGAAGATTTGAAGAGCCATCAGTCACGGTGGATGAACCAACTAAAGAACTTAATCTTGGAACACCGGAAGATCCTAAGAATATCCTCATTAGTGCCAACCTCACCCCTTTGGAAGAGCAAGATCTAACAGGGTACTACAAGAATACAAGGACACGTTCGCTTGGATATACGAAGATATGCCGGAGTTAGACAAGTCATTGGTAGAACATCGATTAACTTTGAAACCTGAAGCTACCCTGGTCAAGCAAAAGTTAAGGAGATTCCACCTAGACATAGCATTGAAGATGAAAGAAGAGGTCGATAAGTTACACCAAGCAAAATTCATTAGAGTCATCCTTTATCCGCAATGGGTGGCAAATATAGTCCCGGTCATGAAAAATGATGGAAAAATTTGAATTTGCATCGACTTCAGGGACTTAAATCGAGCATGTCCAAAAGATGATTTCCCCTTTCCTCATATTGATGTTCTTGTTGATAACACAGCTGGATATGAAACCCTATCATTCATGGATGGATATTCATGGTATAATCAAATCCGGTTAGCGGAAGAGGATCAAGAAAAGACCTCATTTACTACACCTTGTGGAACTTATTGCAATGTTGTCATGCCCTTTGGATTAAATAATGCCAAAGCAACTTATCAAAGGGCCATGGTGGCGATATTTCATGACATGATGCATAAATTTGTGGAGGTGTATGTGGATGATCTGGTGGCTAAATCTTGGACCCGAGATGAGCATGCTGAGGTGGTAAAAAGGGTTTTCCAGCGAGCCATGGAATATAAGCTTAAGATGAACCCCAAGAAGTGTGTGTTTGGAGTATCATCCACAAAGCTACTTGGGTTCATCGTTAGCAAAAGAGAAATTGAGATCGATCCTGACAAGGCCAAAGCCATCATTAATATGCCTCCACCAAGGAACTTGAAAGAGTTGAGAGGGTTGATTGGTAGGCTATAGTTTGTTCGCCGGTTTATCTCACAACACTCCCAAAGGTGCAAACCTTTCTATGAGTTAACCAAGGCAAAGACCGAATTCAAATGGGATTCAAGATGTCAGGAGGCATTCGATGGTTTAAAAAAGTGCTTGTCAAGCCCACCTGTGCTCAAACCCTCAGTTCCAGGCAAGCCCTTAATCTTATACATCTTGGTTTTGAAAGGATCCCTTGGAGCAATATTGGCACAGTTAGATGATGAAGGGAAGGAGTGAGCAGCATACTATTTGTCCAAGATCTTCGATCCTTGTCAGCAAAAGTACACAACCTTGGAGAAAATATGTGCCGCCCTGGTTTGGGTGGTTCAAAAGCTTAAGCACTACCTTTTAGCACACGATGTTAATCTCATTGCTTGCATGAATCCCATCAAGTTTCTTCTTGAAAAATCTGTCCTGACTGACCAGTTGGCACATTGGCAGAGCTTTCTCTCTCAAGTTGACATCACCTATATCCAACAGAAGGAGATCAAGGGCTATGCAATTGCTGAGCATTTGGCCCATCATCCCATCCCAATCTTTGACCCCATCCATGATAGAAATGTATTCCCTACAAGCCAATCATATATGATATGATTCAACATTTCTAGGAATATCTCATTCAATTAAATAGGCAAAACTTCGTTAATAGATTTTATTAGAAGCATATATCGTAATGAAGTCCTTGATCACATGCAATGATCATTGAATCATGATGAGATCATGATAATGAGATCGATCATCTTGAGATATGTGATCTAATGTTCCCAGTCATAGGATCCTTGAGACAAAACATCAAGAATTTGGATAGACTAGTGTGTGTGATGTCTTCTCATGTGATGAGAATGACCGATCTCATTGGTCATCAGTGTGGGGATACTAAGATACACGCATAGGTGCTTATTAGTGGAATGAGTTCACTGAACTGAACAATTGACTAGAAACTGACCAGACTCGGGTTATCTCTATCCCTTCTTTTCTATTTCCAGATTAAAAAACTAAAAATAATGCAAAAAATGTAACCAAATAATAGAAGGATGGAGAATCATGAAACAAAGATATAGGTAAAAGAACAAAAGGATTCTGATAAGAATAGAGAGAGATATGGCCAATCTGGCTTGTTGAAAAAGCTAAGTAGCAGTCCAGGATCTGTCAGGTGCGACTTTGCTTCTATGCTCGTCACGATCAGTCCTGACCGCAAAATCATGTTCCTTCAATTGCAAACTGAAGAAGACTTGGAGAGGAAGAACTTTGATGTTAAGAGCTTGGGTAGAAGACGTCCACATGCTGTTATAGAAGCCGAAGAAGAGAGATCTGGCAGATCACCTGCAGACCAGCCTTCCTCTCTCTTGAACTACCTTTTCTCTCTCTAAAAACTCTAAATTCTCTCTCTAAAAATTACAAAATCAATGCAGGAGAGAGCTTGGACGTCTTGAGATGCCTAGGGGGTCATGCATATGCCTTTGGAACAACCAAAATTGAAGTTTATTTATAGGAGAACGACAGGTCTTATCAACATTACAAAACAGGGCACCTTGCACCCTACCCCAGGGCGCAGGGTGCATGCTCCCTGGTGCAGGGTGCATGCACCCCATTTAAGGGCACATGTGCCTCCCAGTGGGAGAACATCCAATCCATTCGAATTTTTCGGTCTTATCCGGTCCGATCCGTTCAGAGGTAGAGTCCTGGTGAAAAATTAGTTCCCTCGTGCCCTCAATCAGGGGCACAAGGCCACGTGCCTCAGGGGTAGGATGCATGGGTACGTGCCCTGGGTCCTAGGCGCATGTCACTAGGGAGCTAGGCACATAGGACTGTTTTGCGCGTCCTTCTTCTGGAAGCAATTGCGAACACTCTTGAACTCGAAATTCGACGTCATTTGTTGCGTTAGAAATATAACAGGCCGAAGAAGCTCTCTATAGCAATAACACCCTCCAAAACTTCATAATTTTATCCGAAAGTTAGGACAGTGAACAGAAGATCCGAACTGGTCGGAATGACTCTGATGGCCAGTCGGAAAGACACGGCATGAAACAAAACTTGTCCGGAGTGTGAATCTGACATGATCATTAGACATTGGTTATTCAGCCAATTTTTGTGTTTACACAATTTACGTGTGCCTTTCGCTTAAAAATTATGGCTTTTTGCAAAAAACTTCGGAAAACATCTGAATTCAATCGGCGAAGCTCCAAATAAACTTTAAAATATCCAGCATCATTATAAGGTCAATCACACATGTTACCCTATAAAACATGAGTTTTATGCTCTGAATTAGGTGAATTTTGCATGTCTACAGCTTGCCTCGCCTTGATGTCGGCTTTGTATAGAAATGGCATGTAATGAAGCAGAGTGATTCAGAGTGAACTGTAATGGAATGCAAGTGAGCATAGATGAATGTAGCGGAATGGAATGGTGATGGACTGAAAAGGTGGTATCAAGGTGTAGATATAGACACGCTTATCTACCCGATCCGGCAAACTGAATCTAGCTAAGAATTCATGATCGCTTTCATGTTCTATCAAAACCTCATATAATTGATTGGTAAAAGACATGCCATTGGCACGAGAGATAAAAATATAAGGGATAAAAGATGTAGGATGTAGCCAACCCTCAGCGCGGTGAGGAGTCCTCAAATTCATAGGTTCATCATCAGCCAGCAATCCGAACTTAGCGGTGTTCTTGTACTGTGATGGGCTAAAGTTTAAAAGAGAAATTGATTTTAAAATGAAAAGAATTTCAATCCATCATATTTGGAATCTCAAGTTCATTTAAGTTTCACCAAAATACTCAGTTTAATTCTGAGTGGAATAACCTCAAATTCTAAAAGGGTTCATTTAAGCATAACAAAATTTCTCGGGTATCGTAAAATCATGAATCATGCTCTGGCAGAAAACTCCGATTAAACAAAAATGACAAAACAGACTTGAGCCAAAGTGGGATTGAAAGATAATGGTGGGACTAACATAGAATGATGGGAAAGAAGAAACAATGGCATGACAACACGGTGGGATAAAAATAAAAGGCACGGTGGGATAAAAGAAAGGAAAGAATAAAATATGATGGGATAAAATAAAAGGCAGAATAAAACATGGTGGGTTAAAAGAGTAAAACATGGTGGGATAACATAAAGGAAAGAATAAAACATGATAGGATAAAAATAAAGGAAAGAATAAAACATGATGGAATAACATAAATAATGATGAAGAATGAAAACGAGATGGATATGAAAATATAGAAAATTATGTAGAAAATAGTTGAAGATATAGATTGTCTATTGGAGGTCAAGACACCTGATTAGGAACCATCGTACCTCCAATGTTCAATTTTGGCTTATCTGTGAGTGTGTAGAACTGACCAAGCCGTCGTAGATTTTGTTGAAGGGGATCTCGGACCCAGTCATCTTCACACTCAAGGTCTTCAACATTAATGCATATAATACATATTAAATGAACCTAACATAACTAAGTGACAGATGGTAGGAGTGATGTGAAGTGCAAAATGGAATGCTGGCGATGATGTGAGATTGATGTGAAACTGAGTGAAGTCTTTTGGCATGGTTTATCAACTTGCATCGACTGCCTGATTCATCAGCATCTCTGGTCCATCCTTTTCTTGCCTTCTGATAGAATACAACACCACGATAATGTTCAATTGGGTGGCGCTTCTTCTCTTTTGGCCACAAGGTTGGTATGACGTTCCTTGGGGAACATTAATCACACCAATTCATCTGTTAGGACTTAAAAGGTTTCTTGCACATTTCTGGTTAGTACCCAACAGACAAAATTGTCATATGAAGCATATTTTTCTCGAAACGAACAATTAAAGTTTTCACTATTAGAACCATCATTTGGAGGTCAAAATAAAGTTTTTGATGATGGTTCCTTTAGCAAAAATGTCATTCTCAACATTATGGACAATTTCTAATTTTTTGAGATTTTTCTGAAATTTTTTTGAATTTTTTGGTCCCTGTGCCCTGGGGTAGGGCACCTGGCCATGCGCCCTAGGGTGGGGCACCTGGCCATGTGCCCCAGATGAGGGCACATGCACCCTGAGGCTTTTTTTTGCAAAGAAAATGTACCTGATAGCCCTTCTCTTTTGCTTCTTCAGCTCCTGAAAATACTTAGCAAAGATGATTAAATTTTCATTATGACTCATCCCTTTGCCTATATATCATTTGTCTTGATTTTGAGTCAAAGGGAGGAGCCTTCTTAATAAAGTGGAATAAAATAAACAACTTAAATGAAATGAAGTAAGGGTTGAGAGAACTTACCTGCCGTGATGTGAATCCTCTCCTCTCAAATATTGAAATGCCTGAAACACTTAATAAAAGAGGATTAGATCTTCACCACGACTCATCCCTTTGCCAACTTTGACTTAGGCCAAAGGGAAGAGCCTTCTTAACAAGGTAATTAAAGCAAAAATGGATATGCAATGCAGGAATGCATGACAGTCAAATAAACATGGATGCAACTAAGGCAATGATCATGACTGAGCATTTTTTTTGGATTTTCTTAGAAATATTCACGTTTTTGTATTTTCGAAATATTAATTTTTTTTTAATTTTTGAAATATGCATTTTTTTAGATTTTAAAATATGCATTTTTTTAGATTTTTGAAATATGCTTTTTTTTGAATTTTTTGAAATATTCACTTTTTTGGTGAAAATGCTGGTATTTGAGACAGTTCATCGGTCTTTGGAGTTTTGTCAAGACTCGAGTGGTAGATGCCACGTGCAAAAATAAAGTTCCCTACCTAGAATCCTTCTAACCTTCTTCCTTTGATCGGCTTGGATTCCACCTGGATTTGGTCGGTTTATCCTACCCAAGGGGTTTAAGGAGGAAGAGTATAGAGGAAGTCCTTGATAGGGTTTGGAGATGTTGAGAGAGATTTCTCTACTCACACTCAAATTGCCCGTTGGGGTTTGGCCTCTTTGGGTCTTTCCTATTTTTTTTGCTCTTTTCTATATGGCACATATTTAGACAGGTTTTTGACCCGTGGGGACATTGCCCATCTTTTAGTGCCTTTTGCCTTGACTATCATTCTCGGTACTCATTCAGACAGGTTGATCATTTGTCTTTTTCTAACCTGAGGGGTTCATTACCCATCTTTTGGCACCCTTTTGCACTCTCCAAAACGGCCTCCTACTAGGGTGGCGAGTGTTTTCGATACTACCCCTCTCTAATCTTCTCTCCCTATCTTGGACCGAGTGGAAGAGAATAGGGTAAAGGTAATCCTTCCATTTCAAGATTTCTGCCTTGTCTTTCGCAAGTGTTAGGTTGTCTAGATTCTAGGATCGGGAGGTGTTGTGTGTGTAGGATGGTACCCTTGACTTCTCACGAACAGCCTAGGATCGATGACTTGAGATTATACTAGTGGTTTCTCCATTTTTATGGAAAGTACTTTTTAAGGTAAACTCCATTCCATGGATGATTCAATTTTTCTCCATCTGCATTAGTCAATTCATATGCATTGCCTGGATACTTTTCAGTGATTACAAAAGGCCCTTCCCAGTTAGGTTGCAACTTGGAGCGGGGACCCCCTGGCTTAACGAATATGCGTTTGACTACCATCTCACCAATTTCAAACTTTCTCTCAACCACCCTCTTTTTATAAAACCTTTTAAGTCTATTCTGATAAGTCCGTGCATGCTCGGCGGCGGCTAGCCTTCTTTCATCCAAGAGTTCAAGCTGTGCAAGGAGAGATTCTCGTCTCTCATCAACAGGAATATCCCTGTTGAGCTGAACTCGAAGAGATGGAAGTAATACTTCGTAGGGGACCACTGCTTCCATCCCGTATGCCAAAGCATACGGGGTTTGTCCAGTGGGAGTCCTTACAGAAGTATAATAAGCCCATAGAGCATCTACAAGCTTATCAGGCCAGTCAGCAAACTTGCTAGACTTACAAGATTTCTTGATGATTTTGATTGAGGTTTTGTTGGTGGCTTCTGCTTGACCATTGCCTTGAGGATAGTATGGTAATGAACGATGCAATGAAATGCGATACCTGTTGCAAAGATCACACAGATCTTGAGGGAGAAATGTGGCCCATTATCAGTGACGATGTCGCTGGGGATCCCGAACCTTGCTAGGATGTTGCGCTTGATGAAAGAGTAGACTATTGATGCTTTAATCTCCACGAATGCTTCCGCTTTCGCCCACTTTGTGAAGTACTCCGTTGCCGTCAGAATGAATGATTTTGAGTGCATTTTGGAGTTGAGGTCACTCAAGGGGCCAATGATATCAAAAGCTCACATGGCGAAAGGCCTTGGGGCATGAATTGGATGAAGGGAAGATGCGGGAGAGTGAATCTTGTCGGCATGGAGTTGACATGAATGATAGTGCCGGACAAAAATGGAGCAGTCTTCTTCTAGAGTTGGCCAATAATACCCTTGTCGGATGATTTTCTTAGCAAGGGCTTGGGCATTCACATGGCCACCACAAACTTCATAATGTGCTTCCTTTAGCACCAACTCGGCTTCTTCTTCATCAAGACACCTGAGTAAGATTCCACTTAGGCTTCTCTTATAGAGCAGTCCTCCTAGGATTGTGTACCTCTGGGATACTCTTCTAATTGCCTTCTTTTCTTTGGTGGTTGATCTAGGCAGATATGACTGATCTTAGCAATACCTCGCAATCTCGTCATACCAAGGTCTCTCACCTTCTTCTAATTCTTCCAACTCAATTAAGAAGATTTCTTCTTTATGTTCTAAGTATTCCTTTTTGTTGAACCTCTCCTTAACATTTAGAAAACATTCATCCTCAATTGCTGGAATTGTCCTCTTACAGATGTGGATAGTCTACACTTGCCTGCCTAGCGGGACAAATAAAGATTAAGCTAATGAAGTTAAGGCATCGGCGAGGATATTCTGAGAATGGGGGACATGGACAAAGGTGAGTTTGAATAATAGCTTGATGTAGCAGGTGGTGAGCTCCTGGTAGGGTTTGAGGTTTGGATGGGAAGTTCGGTACTTGGATAGGACTTGGCATAGGATCAATTGACTATCACCTATCACCCTCAGTTCGGTGGCACCATGGAAATGAGCAGCCTCCAGCTCGACCATCAAGGCTTCATACTCAGCTATGTTGTTGGTTGCTGGAAAGTTAAGCTGAAAAGCTTGTGGAATGGTGACACCTTCAAGTGACAGAAGGACAATACCTAGCCCTCTACCATGAGAGTTCAGAGCCCCGTCAAAATATAATGTCCAAAGATTGGAAGATCAGACTGACATTAGTTCGTCATCTGGGAACTCTGACCGGACTGGGTCAAAGATGGGTATGGAATGATGGGCAAGGTGTTTAGCAATAGCATAGCCCTTGATTGCCTTATGTGGGACATAAGTGATATCAAATTGAGATAAGAAACTCTGCCATTGCCCTAACCGATCAGTCAAGACTGTCTTCTCTAACAGAAACTTAATGGGATTGATACGAGCAATGAGCTTGACTTGGTGAGCAAGAAAATAGTGCTTGAGTTTCTGAACCACCCAAACAAGAGCAGCACAGGTCTTTTCTATCATAGTGTACTTCAGCTCACAAGCATCAAACATCTTGGACAAATAGTAAGTAGCTCGTTCCTTTCCTTTTTCATCAACTTGTGCAAGGACTGCCCTAAGAGAGTTCTCAAGATCCAAAAGGTAGAGGACCAAGGGCTTGTCGGGAATTGGTGGTCTAAGTACAGGGGGACTTGCTAGGTATGTTTTCAACCCATTGAACACCTCCTGGCACTTCGAATCCCATTTAAACTCAGTCCCCGCCTTGGTTAACTCATAGAAAGGTTTACACCTTTGGGAATGTTGTGAGATAAACCGGCGGACAAATTGTAGCCTCCCAATCAATCCTCGAAGCTCTTTCATATTCTTTGGGGGAGGCATACCAATGATTGCCTTGGCCTTGTTTGGGTCGATCTCTATGCCCCTTTTGCTTACTATAAACCCTAGTAGTTTTCCTAATGAAACTCCAAATGTGCACTTCTTAGGGATCATTTTTAGCTTGTATTCTCTAGCTCGTTGCAAAACTTTCCTTAGCACTTCAGAATGATCTTCTCGACTCTTAGACTTGATAACCAAATCATCCACATACACCTCTACAAGGGTGTGCATCATGTCATGAAAGATAGTCATCATAGCCCTCTGATATGTAGCACCAGCATTCTTTAACCCAAAGGGCATGACAACATAGCAATATGTTCCCCAAGGTGTAGTGAACGAGGTCTTTTCTTGGTCCTCCTCAGTTTACCAGATCTGATTGTATCCAGAATAGCCATCCATGAATGAAAGCATTTCAAATCCAGCTATGTTATCAACCAAAACATCGATATGAGGCAAAGGGAAATCATCCTTAGGACATGCTCGATTCAAGTCCCTGAAATCTATACAAATTCGAACTCGTCCATCCTTCTTCATAACAAGGACTATATTAGCCACCCATTGCGGATATAAGATGACTTTAATGAATTTTGCTTGGTGTAGTTTGTCGACCTCCTCTTTCATTTTGAGTGAAATATTAAGGTGGAATCTCCTGAGCTTTTGTTTAACCTGGGTAGTTCCAGGTTTCAAGGTTAATCTATGTTCAACCAATGAATTATCTAATCCCGGCATATCTTCATATGTCCATGCGAACGTGTCCTTATATTCTTTCAAAACTTTGATCAAACGTTGTTCTTCTGAGGGAGTGAGGTTTGCACTGATGAGGATAGCCTTAGGATCTTCCAGGGTTCCTAAATTCAGTTCCTTGGTCGGTTCATTCCCTGTGGCTGATGGTTCTTCAAATCTTCTAAGTCCAGATGCATATGCATCAGCCAAGTCCTCAATTTCATCCTCGGATTCGGGATCCTTCTCTGATACCACCTCATATACTCCCAAAGTACGATCTATGTTATGCTCATCCTCATATCAGATTTCATCTAGTTGGATGGTATTCTCTAAAAAGTTTGGCAGCCTAGCACACTCTACACATTTCTGTGCCAATTGTTGCATATACCTACTTGGAACTTGTTTACCTCTGACTTTCCTATTTCTTAACCTGTCCTGACCTACTGAATACAAAACTAGAAAGGTGGTATTTACAGTGGAAAGAGGATCAAGTAAATCGATCAATGATTCAGAAGAGAGGGATCCCTGATTGGGAGCACCCTCTGGGAAGAGTAGAGACATCTCCTCGATGGAAATGTGAGTTTCAATGAAGACATTTTTTTTTTGGATTTTCCAAGTAAGAAGATAGAATGAGTCAGAATGACTCGAGGTTTGCTAGAAGTTGACTGAATTAATAGAGAGAAAAACTTAAGAATAAAGGAAAAAAAAGGGGCTCGTAGGCCCAATGGTAACAGAAAGTGGACACATGGGTCAAAAACTGATGAAAAACATGAACGGGTACGTGAACCCGATTCTGAAAATGGATGGGCATGTGAGCCCATGTTGGGAAAAGCCCTCAGTCCTGAAGCTGATGAGGAAAGTAAATGGGCAAGCAGACCCAGTGAGAATAGAAGGTTTAAAAGGGCACATGGGTCCAAAGTGGGTGGTTAGTTTGGTGGAAGAGAGTAGGCTTGGAAGCCCATCCAATAGATCTAGAAACAACGGGCCTCGTGGACTGGTTCTGACTTGGGTGGTATGCTCAACCAGATGATCCAAGATTGGTCTGCCCTTGAGTAGTTCTTGGTGCTCTTCCCCACTTGAGAACAAATGAGTCAAAGATAAACACAGATCTTCCAAGCCTTCTTCTTCATCATGGTCTCCCCTTTGGTAAAGAATGTGTGGAGTCCCATGGCATATTATGGTTGGAATATCCTCCTTGGGATGGAATCCTCTTCATATCCCAACCCTGCCTACGTGGCCTTTACACAGATTCAATCGGCTAAGTAATCCCTTGAAGATCCTTGCCTAAACCTTTTCTAGGCTGATAGCCCAATTTCATCATCATCTGCCATCCCAGTGTGTCTGGTAGAGAGGCGGTCATGCATCTGACTTCTGGCAATTCTCCCACTGAGATCTGGGGTTGTATTGATAAACCTAGGGGTAAAGAAGCATCGTTCAGCACGTCCCTTACAGGCATGCTAGTCACCTTGACCACTTGTCCTTTAAAGGGAAACTTTATGCACTGGTGGTTTGTTGAAGCCACAGCTCCTATTGCCTCCAAGTATGGCTTCCCAAGTATAGCCCGAAAAGTTAGATCCAATTCTAGAACATGAAAATCCATTGTGACCGTACATGATCCAAGTTTAACTTCTAGAGTGACCACCCCATGTGCAAACTTCTTAGAGTTGTCATAGGCCGTCACCATGGCACAAGATGGCTTGATTTCTTGCTCAGAAATGCCACACAACCACAAAGTTTCTGGCGGCATAACGTTGATAGAAGCTCCAGTGTCAACCAAACATGATTTCACTTCGACATTGCAGATGATAATAGCCACATGCAAAGCATATCTCCTGACCTCTGGATCTGCTAATTCCTCCTGAAAGAAAGTGAGTGTTGGGTGCTCACTTCTAGGGGCTAACACTGTAGTGATCTTGTCAGGTGGGAGATCTTCACTCACCATGACCCTTTGCAAATATTGTTGTAGAATATCCTGGTGCACCTTACATCTTTTGATCAACTCAAGTATAGAAATACGGGCCAATGTCTTATCTAAATGTTTCAACAAATCATACGTCGTGCCCGGTATTGGTTCTTCCACTTGTTCCTCCTCCATTGGATCCTGTGGTTGAGTACCGGCTTGGGGAAAGAGCCGCTGGAACATCCTCACACTCTGAAGCACCGGTGCTATTTGGTGGTCGGGTAGAGGTGATGGGTTAACTGGGGTGGACTGTGGTGGAACAGGTGGTGTAGGTGCATGTATGGTAGGCAATGGGATTGGTGGTTCTGGGATGATTGGGTTGGTTGATAGAGTGGTAGGATTTAGAGGTGGTAGTGATGGTGATACTGGTGGCCTGATAAGAAGAGGCCGAGGTGCAGGAGTGGTTGATGGGTTTAATGAAGGTGTTGGAAATGTGGTAGGTTGTGGGGTTGGTGGTATGATAGGTTGGGATTTTGGAGTGACAGAGCTCACAGGCTGGGGGTTCAGGTTTGGTGGTAATTGTGGTGGTCGGATGAGCAAGGGCCGGTGTGTAGCAATGGTTGAGGGAGGTGTAGTTAAAGAGGGGGTTGGCCTAATGATGAGTCGGCGAGAAGAAGTGGCGGCCAGTGGTTGTGTTATTGAGCTTGGTGGTGGTTGTGAAGTAGAAGGTGCACATATTATCTATCAAGGAGGGTTCCTAACAGGAGGCCTAGCTGGGTTGACAGGTATGGTTGCATTGTGGCTTTCTAGTTGCCAACTTTGAGCACGGCTGGCATCTCCCTAGACAAGGGTGTGTACTAGACCAATTCCTAGGTTTGGATGTGCTGGTGTCGGTGCTAGAGCGGGAGCATGTGATGGGAGCGGATTCTGAACAATCCCCAAGCCAACTTGTTGTTGAGGTTGAGCTGGTGGACGCTGCCACTACTGCTGCCTAGCCTTCATTGTCTATATGCATTCCCCCATTTGGACCCAATCAATGATGTCTTGGTCATACAGATTGTGGATGTAATCCTTGAATTGAAAACACACTTTAATAGTGTGACCTGGATACCGGTGGTAAGCACAATATCGAGACATATCTGCATTTGTTGGCCAAACCTCTCTTTCCTTGGGCAATTCCAACTATTTTTCTGTCATGAGTACATTGAAGATGTCGGTCAAGGAGTAAGGGAGTTGTTGGTAATTCTCTCTCCTAGGACCTCCCCTTCGTGACCTGATTGGGGGTGGCGGTGCCCTATTGTAGGTAGGTTGACGAGGTTGCTGGGGTTGTGCTACTGGCTGAGGGGGTTGTTGTGGTTGTCATGGTTGTTGTGGCCTAACCTGTTGTTGAGGTGAGTAATAGGAAAGGTTCTGTGGTGGGTTTCTGAACTGATTTTGACGGTTCCCTCCCTGGTTCCCCACAATGTTTATAGCATTGTTGTTGACCACTCCTTCGGTTGTAGGACCAACTGGTGCAGAGGGGGTCTTCCTGATGTTCCTAGCTTTGGGATCAAATGGATTTATCATGGAGGCATCTTTGAAGTGGGCTTGCAAGTATCGAGCATTGTCATAGAGTTAATTCATAGTGGTAGGATAGTGCATGATCAATACATTCCTTAGAGCTGGTGTAGTGTTCCCGATAAGCATCTTTACTTGTTCCCCTTTAGAAATAACATCTGTCAATTTCTCTTCCATTCCCCTCCAACAATCAACAAACTTTATGAAGTCCTCTTTGGGCTTCATCTTCTCAGTAATCAAATCTGTGATAGAGCATGATGGTGCCACCCGGTCTCTGTATCTTTGCAAAAATTTGGTTTTGACAATATCAAAGTCTCCTGCCTCAAAGGGGTCAAGCGAGTAGAACCATTCCAATGCAGACCCTTCTAGTGATCGACGGAACAAGAAGGCAAGAACCCTACGATCATTTTTCCAGAACGATGATTCATAGAGAAAATCTTTAAGGTGAAGAAAAGGATTGCCAGCACCATCGTAGCGGCGATAAACTAGTAGCTCAGAAGGTGGCAAGTGGAGAACTAGTAAAGAAGGAATAGAAATCTCAGGAACTGACTTGGAGTCCAGGCGACATCTCAGCTCTTCATAACGTTCATTCATCTGGGTGAGCTGATCCATGATTGCCTGGGTGAGAGCATGTTCTTAGTTTACTGGTGAGGGTATGTGGTTAGAGGCATGATTCTGGAATTGAGCATGACTTGGCAAATTCACTGAAGATTGTCTCATGACTTGTTGGGCCAAGGGAGCAACATGGTTGAAATAGGGTGGTTGGACAAATGATGGTTGAACCAAAGATGGTTGAACTATAGATGGTTGAACTACAGATGGTTTTGCTAGTGATAGTTGAATTATAGATTGTTGAACAATAGGTGGTTGAACAAAGGGTGATTGAATGAGTGGTGGTCGAACCAGAGGACAAGGAGATGAGACAACTTGGTTGGTTTCAGCCTGATCTGAGGCAATTTTGTCCTTCACCATGGATTGTATGCAGACGTAGGTTTTTGGGTTGATATAGAGAGACAACTCCCTAAAGAGTTGTTCAACATCACGGGGAGCAAATGGTTGAGGGACCTCTTGCGCTTCTGATTCAAACAATGGATTAACATGACCGTCTGAAAGAATTGGTCGGTGACCCATCTCGTGCTCTCGATGTTCAACTTGTTCCGCCATTCCAACGTGCCTTCCAGACCTTAATTGCATTGTCACCTTTCAACTTCAAGGAAAAAGTAAAACAAACAAGTTGGCAAAGCAAACAAAGAACCCTTTTCTGATTTTTAGTATCTTGCAAAAATGTTAGAGGTTTGAATTTTTGTTTGACAAATAAGTGATGCAAAGACTTAAAAGCAAAATTACGCAATGATTTTGATTAAACCTTAGGTTTATGGATTTTCTTAAGAATTGTTCTCTCAACAAATGAGTTAGGATCCTAACTCCAATCTACAATGACCTAGGTTTCATACAATCTCACCACGCGTAGGTAACATAGGATGCTTCGGGTTTTGGTGAGTGGTACAACCAACCCGGTCGTGAAGAGGAATACTCCATGTATGAGGAATTATGGAGGCCTTGATGAAAGCCAACCAAGTCAACTAGGAAGGAATATCCAAGAAGAGAGGTCAGAATCCACCCAGAAGGTGTTTTGGATGGGAGGGGTAAATGGGAGAGTGAGCTCCCGCCTCAAAAAAGTGTAAAAGAATGAGGTAGAGAGAAGGAGCAGAGAATGCAATCAAGTAATAAAGCAAGTAATAAGCAAAACATAAACTTAAATAAATATGCAATCACACAAGACAAGCAATTAGAAACTAGACAAGCAACTAGAAAATCTAGACCTTGTTTCTTATGTGAGCCAAATGGAGATAGTAAAAAGTGATGGAAAGAAGAGAGTTCAGATCTGATAGCCAAGCAAAAGGGTGGTCCACGTGGGGACCGTTGTAAGAATAAGTTGGTTCACATGGGAACTGGGGTAAAGGGTTCACGTGGGAACCGGTTTTGGGTAGCAAAGGGGTGGTTCACGTGGGAACCGGTTTTGGGTAGCAAAGGGGTGGTTCACGCGGGAATCGATTTGAATGATTGAAAGAAGGCCACATGGGGTCAATTAAAGGTGAATAAGGATCTGATCCAAGTGGGGATAGATCTGAAGGAAAGTGGTTTGGTTCACGTGGGAACCGAAGTAAAGAAAGAGATTGTTTCACACGGGAACCGGTTTAAGAGGAAAAGGGTGGTTCACGCAAGAACCGATTTAAATGCGGGAACCGGTCTAGAACTATAACTAGTTGCAAACAAAACACTAAGCACCCACGGTTAAATACATTGCTTGTCCCACCGTAGTCGCCACAAAGCTATCGACTCCAAAAATTCGACGGGCCTCTTCTTTTAAGGGAAGTCCATGAATCTAGATTGTCACCTCAAGAGGGGATGAGAAAGAAAGAAGATAGCATGGAAAGCAACTCTCACCTCAGCCCCACACTCACATTGATCCCCGAACATTGATCCCTTCGTGTCGCTTGATCACCAAAGAGATGGTTCGAGTCATGTGGGAGGAGGGTGAGAAGAAAGAAATTAAGACATGTGGTCGCCAGGAACCGCGGGTTCTGATTTATGAAATAAAGATGAGTGCGGGTCAAAGCTTCTACTTCTTCGGCCGGCCGATGAAGAAGAGTCCTCAACGCATGGGTGCTTGATTTTCTATGCAACTAGACAAAAAGAAACAAGTGAAAAAGACAATTAGAACTAAACAAAGTAGAGTATATGTAAAGAAAATGACATGAAACACACAATTGACTAGAAACTGACCGGATTCGGGTTATCTCTAACCCTTCTTTCCTATTTCCGGATTAACAGACTAAAAATAATGCAAAAAAATGTAAAAAATAATATTAGTATGGATAATCATGAAATAAATATATAGGAAAAAGAATAGAAAGATTCTGATAAGAATAGAGAGAGATATGGCCAAATCTGGGTTGTCGAAAAAGTCGAGCAGCAGTCCAGGATCTGTCAGGTGCGACTTTGCTTCTGTTCTCATCACGATCAGCCCCGACATCATAATCATGTGCCGTCAATTGAAAACTGAATAAGACTCAGAGAGGAAGAACTTTGATGTTGAGAGCTCGGGTAGAAGATGTCCACACGCTGCTGTAGAAGCCAAAGAAAAAAGACCTGGCAGATCATCTGCAGACCAGCCTTCCTCTCTCTTGAACTGACTTTTCTCTCTCTAAAAACTCGAAATTATCTCTCTAAAAATCAAAAAAAATGCAGGAGATATCTTGGACGTCTTGAGATGCCTGGGGTTCATGCACATGCCTTTGGAATGACCGGAATCGAAGTTTATTTATAGGAGAACGACAGGTCTTATCACTACAAAACATGGCACCTTGTGCCCTGGTGCAGGGCGCATGCACCCCACTGAGGAGCGCATGTGCCTCCCAGTGGGGGAACATCCAATCCATTCGAATTTTTTTGTCTTATCCAGTCGGATCCGTTCAGAGGTAGAGTCCCGATGTTAGGACACTCCCGAACTGCGCATCCTTCTTCTGGAAGCAATTGCGAACACTCTCGAACTCAGAATTCAACGCTGTTTGTTGCGTTGAAAAGATAACAGGCCTAAGAAACTATATATAGCATTGGATCAGCCATAACACCCTACAAAACTTCATAATTTTATCCGTAAGTTAGGACAGTGAACAGAAGATCCGATACTGGTCGGAATGACTCCGACGGCCAGTCGAAAAGACATGGCATGAAACAAAACTTGTCCAGAGTGTGAATCTAACCATAATATTTAATGGATGATCATTAGGCATTGGTCATTCAGCCAATTTCTGTGTTTACATGATTTACATATGGCTTTCGCTCGAAAATTATGGCTTTTTGCAAAAAACTTCGGAAAACATTTGATTTCATTCGGCGAAGCTCCAAATGAACTTTAAAAGACCTGGCACCATTATAAGGTCAATCACACATGTTACCCTATAAAACATGAGTTTTATGCTCTGAATTAGGTGAATTTTGCATGTCTACACTTTATACTTTGATGGGGCCTTAAACTCTCAAGGTAGAGGGATAGGGATTGTTCTTCTGTCACCCGAAGGTGTCACCATCCCGCAGGCTTTTCAGCTCCACTTTCCAGCAACAAACAATATAGCTGAGTATGAAGCCTTGCTGGCCAGACTAGAGGCCGCTCACTTCTATGGTGCCACTGAACTAAGGGTGATCAGTGATAGTCAGTTGATTCTCTGCCAAGTGCTTGCCAAATATCGCACATCCCATCTCGGGCTCAGACCATATCAAGAACTCACCACCTATTACATCAAGTTGTTCTCCAAACTTGAATTTATTCATGTTCTTCATGCTCAAAACATCCTTGCTGATGCCCTCGCTTCTCTAGCATCTTCACTATCTATCCTGCTAGGAAGGAAGGTTAGAACAATCTATGTCTGCCGACATACCATTCCGGTAGTGGAAGATGCACAATTCTTGAAGGATAAAGAAGAGTTTGAAAGGAAGCAATCCATTGAGCAGAAGGAACAAGTATCTTTGGTCGAGTTGGAGAAATTAGAGGAAGGTGAGAAGCCTTGGCATTATGAGATTGCAAATTACTGTTAGGATCAGACGTATCCGTCGGGAGCAACTGCTGAAGAAAAGAAAGCCATAAGAAAAGTCTCCCAGAGATACACCATCTTAGGATGAGTGCTTTACAAAAGGAGTCTGGCCGGCGTGCTATTAAGATGTGTGGATGAAGAAGAGGATGAATTGGTACTTAAAGAAGCACATTTCGGAGTGTGTGGAGGCCATGTAAATGCACAAGCCCTTGCCAAGAAGATCATCAGACAAGGGTATTACTAGCCCACTTTGAAAGAATATTGCTCAATCTTTGTCCGGCATTGTCATCAATGTCAACTTCATGCCGATAAGATTCACTCTCCCACATCTTCCCTTCACCCAATTCATGCCCCATGGCCTTTCGCTATGTGGGCTTTTGATGTTACCGGACCCCTTGGTGACCCGAACTCCACGAACAAAACCAAATCATTCATCCTAATGGCGACAGAATACTTCACCAAGTGGCCAGAAGTGGAAGCATACGTGGAAATCAAGGCATCATCGGTTTGCACCTTCATCAAACGCAATATCATTGCCAGGTTCGGGATTCCAGGCGACATCATCACCAATAATGGACCACAATTCATCTCTCAAGAGCTGCGCAACCTTTGTAACAAGTATTGCATCAAATTACATCATTCATCTCCATATTATCTTCAAGGCAATGGTCAAGTAGAAGCCACAAATAAAACTCTGATAAAAATCATCAACAAAACATGTAAGTCGAGCAAGTTCGCGGACTGGCCGGATAAGTTAGTTGATGCTCTATAGGCCTACCGCACTTCTATTCGAACCCCAACGAGTCAAACTCCCTATGCCTTGGCATTTGGGATGGAGGTGGCAGTCCCATACGAAGTACTCATTCCTTCCCTCCGAGTCCAGATCGATCGAGACATCTCGATGGATGAACGCCGAGATTCTCTTCTCGCGCAATTCGAACTCTTGGACGAAAGAAGGCTAGCTGCCACTGAACATGCTAGGTCCTACCAGAATAGACTTAATGTATTTTATTAGAGGAGGGTGGTAGAGAGAAAATTTGAAGTAAGTGAGGTTGTGCTTAAAATAATATTTGTTAAGCCGGGCGGTCCTCGCTCCAAACTCCAACCTAATTGGGAGGGTCCATATGTAATTTTGGCTGTATATCCTGGTAATTCATACAAGCTAACTAATGCAGAAGGTGAAGAATTATCTCATCCATGGAATGGTGTATACCTCAAAAAATATTTTCCTTAAAAGAAAAACAAAAATCACAAAAAAATCTGTAAAATCTAAAGGTGTGAAGAATGGTAGTAACATCTAATGCTTCTTGTTCGGTGCCCCAACTTGTCACTTAGGGAAATAAGGATAGGCATTATACTGCACACACTACATGCCTAGATTTCGGGATCCGAAGATTGGAGGTCAAAGAGAAAGCTAGAAAACACTTGGTAAAAGAAGGTCGACCCTATCCTATTCTCTTCTTATTTCGGTCCTGAATGGATGAAAGGGATTAGAATGAGGAGTATCGAAAGTGCCCATCACCTTAGTAGGAGGACGCCTCTAAAGGTCTGACTTCTTAAAAGAAAAGGTGCCAAAAGATGGGCAATGACCCCTCAAGTCGGTAAAAGAATAGACCTATCTGAATATATACCAACAAAAGCCCAAAAAAGAAAAAGGCTCCAAAAGATGGGCAATGAACCCCTCAGGTCAAAATCAAGCAAAAGAGAAAACTTGTTTGAATGTGGGTCATCAAAGAAAATAGGCTAGAAGGAAGGACTCGAGGAGGTCAAATCCCAACAGGCAACGTGGGCACTAGTAGAGAACAAGTTCGACATCCCTGAACCCTACTAAGGACTTACCACCAATCCTCTTCCTTCTTTAACCTTGGGGGTAGGGTCGACCAACTAGGTCCAAGAAGAGCCATAGCCTATCAAAGGCAAAAGGTCAAAATATTCCGAACAAGGCACTTTCTCACACGTGATGCCTACTCTTAACCCTTAGATATTGATGAGGGACACTTACAACAAGCAAGGCAAAGGATGAGATGGTCATGTCCTTCACACTGAACAAAAAAAATCAAATATTTCAAAAACACCAAACAAATTCATAAAATCAAAAAACTTAAAAATTAAATATCCAAAACACCAAAAAAATCATAAAAATGCCAAAATACCAAAAACCTTATCAAAAATTTCCGAAAACACCTAAAAAATTTGCTTTTTAAATTGACTAGTTGCCTTTGCATTCATGCTTAATTTTAATCTTGCATATTTTCTTTTGTGCATACTTATGTTTTTCTGTTATCTTTACCTTGATAAGGCCTATGTCCCTTGACAAAAGATCAAGGCAACTTTGCCCTCTCCTCACAAGGGACTAAGCCAAAATAAAGTTCTAATATCTTCTCTCGAGTGGATGCAGGAACAAGAGAAGGCATACCAACTTCATATCCCCAGACACTAAGAGGAAGAAAAAACAACAAAAAATTATAAATTGGAAAAAAACCAAAAGTGGACTACCCCGACCCCTATTAGGACTTGTATTTAGTATTGCATCTATTAAAATAAATAATATTTAAGATGTTGAAGACCTCAAGTCTAGAGGGGGCTGAGCCTGAGAACTCTTTCAACAAAATCAGTGAGGGCTCAGTCATTAACTAGGCCTGCGGATAGGCCAAAGTTGAAGTGGGGACAACGGTTTCTTCGTGGATGTCCTGACCCGTTATGTTCAACCTATATCTTCAACTTTTCTCTTATACTTATTTGTATTTCTTTAAACCCAGCATGCATCATTTCATACATCATCATGCATCATCCCACCATAACCATTCTCTGCTTTCTCCTTCTTGTCCCACCATGAACATTCTAAAGATGGTCTTTTATAGCCCCTAAAGGAGGTCTTGATTTTTTGCAGAATTGGTTTCCACCATGTTTTAACAATGATTTCATCAAAAAAAGTTATTCAATTTCGAACTGAAGTGGTATTTCTAAGTAAACCTTATGAATTTAAAGAACCCAACCTTCATTGATTGGCTGCCTCCTCTTTACTCTTCGCAATTTACTTTTCAATGCATTTCTACCGAGTCCAGCACACCATGCAGCTCGGGTCCTAGCCGGTAACAATTCTCCTCCACGTGGGATTTTAGTTATTTACTTTCAGTACTATTCTTCTCCTTAACCAATCAACTAGAGGGAAGGTTTCGATAAGACAAAGGGTGATCCCGGAGTCCGGCAAAGTTTTATTCCACTTAACTAAGATAATGAAGGCATGTCTAAATCTACACCTTGGCGTCACCTTTTCAGTCCGTTACCACTTCATTCCACTATGCTTCACTACGGTTCACTACATTCGCCTACGCTTCATTCATGTCACTCCCTTTCAAAGCCGACACCAAGGCGAGACAAGCTGTAGACATGCAATTTTGGTCCAGTTGAAGAGCTTAAATTCTTATTTTCATGAAGAATATTTGAGTAACCTTTCAAGGAAACCGAGTTTTCTAGAAAAAATCAAGTTTTTTGGCGCATTTCAAAGAAGATCGATAGGGCATTGACCAGGGTCAAAGTGCCCTATATACAGGGCACCAGGCACCCTATATATAGGGCACTTGGCACCCTATATATAGGGCACTTGGCACCCTATATATAGGGCACCAGGCGCCCTACTTATAGGGCATCAAGTGCCCTATAAATGGGGCACCAAGCGCCCTATAAATAGGGCGTCTGGAACCTGGTCAAATCGATTCGATCGACCGATTTGACCACTCACTGGGACCCTTCTTGTCGAACTGACATAGCTCATGATGCTAGCGCCGTATACGAGGCACTTTGCCGTGTGGAACTGGTTTTCAGATTTGACCAAAGTGCCCTCTTTTTTACTATAAATAGGCACCCATTTAGAGCTTTGAGGGGATTCCAGCTCCGTCCAACCCCCCATCTCATCCAATACTATGAATCCAAGCCCTCAACACACTCCCTAAGCCCTCAAATCACCTCAAAACTCTCTCCCAAAAATCAAAAAAACCTGTAGTTTCAGCCACCCAGAAATACAATTTTCTTCCAACTTTGAAAGCCTCTACCCACCATTCCTCATACATCCAATGACCAAACACCCTACCAGTTGTATCATTTACATATTGGCTATAGGAGGAGGTCCCGTTTCATCTTGGAAGTCTTCCTACACTCCGGGGCGATGCCGCGAAGAGGGGAAGAAAAACTACCAGAATCAGTCCCTGGTGCCCCATAAATAGGGTGCTTTGACCTTGGTGAACGCGCCTCATAAAGGGGACACCTGCAGCTGGCGCCCCATATACAGGGCACTAGTAGGGACAGACTCTGTTTCTCATTTTTTGAGTTTCTTTTACCCCCCACGTTTGATCCTTTGCTCCCCCTTTCATTTTAACTTTCATTAACATGTCATTTAGCATGCATTAGGTCATTTTGCATCCCTCATACATTTTAAAACCTACCAAAAATAGGGGTTGGGATTTAGTCCCAATCCGGTCAGTTCCTTCCCATTTGTATGTTTAAATTTGAATTTGAGCAAGATTCTACACTTTCACTAGAACTAATGATCTTTTCACCTGTTTCTATGTTTTCTTATGAACATTTTTAGGTGAATCCGGGTGAGGTGGAGCTTCAACTGAATCGAAGATGAAGGACTCATTAAGCTCTCTTCTTTTTGCTAATCGAGAGAGGAGAAGTCAGAACCCAACAATCTCCCATTTCAAATCAGGCTTGAATATACCTAATAGAGATTCATATAATTCCAAAGAGAGGAATAAGATAAGGTTCTCAAGCTCTTCAAATCGTTCAAATGTTCGGTCTCCAACGGTATCCAAACAAACTTCATCCACAGTAGGTTCTCCCTTCATGTCAGCCTCAAGAACTATTCCCAAACGGAGCTCCATTGCCTATGGATGCCTTCTAGAGAGAGAAAGAGATAGGAGGAGGCTGAGAACGTGGTTAACACCCTTGGCTTGATAGGGTTTGGTTGAAACCATTAGTATATATAGAAAATTTTACAATTTTTTATAAAAACTAAAAAAATCTCCATAAATTACGCCTTTACCCCTATACTTATGGATAAGTCCTTATGTGTGTGACACCCTAGGCCCAATAGCCTATTTGGTTGAGGCTTAAATAAAATAGAATAATTCTATTTAATTTAATTTAATTTTTTATCTGATAACAGATTAATCAGCCTACCAATCATGAAGGGTACAAGCAACATCCCATGATCCCAAATGGCTATGGGGATAATCTTATCTCCATTGAACCTTTCCATCATTAGTTATCACATGGATATAAACCCTCGTCCATTCAATGTCCTGGTCAGAAAGGAATATGGCATCGACTATCAACTCCTAAGTATACTAACTCTGTAGGATTCTATACTCGGAATTGGATCAATTGGAAAACTCTTTTTTCAATCATCCTATCTACCCTGGCCAGGGATTTAGGGTACTATCCCATAGGGCATTTACTCTCACTTACCGAGAGTGGAGGATCACTCATTGTTTGCTTAATTGCCTCCATCAGGTATTCCTTGTACCCGATCCATTGCTATACTGGACCATCTTTACGGTGATCCATAAGTCAATAGTCAAAGCACAAGTTCCACCCAATAAGGCATCTTTGTTGACTCAGGTCAATGGTCCAACCATGCAACCGTGATGATAGAAAATCCTGATTGACAGTTCGGTAAGATACTGTGGGAACCTCGAGAATTTTTTTTTTAAATGTGTTTAAAAGATTTGTTTTTGAATGTTGAAATTCCGTACCTAAATTTTCTAGGAAAATAGGTGATAGACCATAAAAACTACTAGATAGTCCAGGTGATATTAGAAGAGTATAGAACCAAGGTTCAGGTTCTGTGAAAATATTTTTTGATCTCTCTCCATCGTATGGTGTGAATATCCAATGTTCATTTACATCGAGTAAACACTCGAACACCCTTGATTAATTGCCATAGCGATCTTGTTTGACGAGTGCGTGCACATCCACAATGTATAAAGAACACAAAGGGCCCTGGCCTTTCAGGCCCGATGAGATGCAAACAAGTTTGATTAGATTTTGTTTGAAGTTGATTTATGTTTGATTTAAGAATGGATTTTGATGTGGTTTGAAATGTTGATTTCATATTTCCATTTGACTTGGATTTGAATGTTATTTGTTTTGAGCTTGTTTGAATTGTTTGGTTTGTTTTACTTCAATTGGTTGAAGTTTATTTTATTTTTTGTTTGAACTTGATATTTTAGATGTGTCGATCAATTTGACTTGTTTAAGTTTAGTTGACATGTGTTGAGTCATTTTCATGTGATTTTCTCATGTCGGTTGGTGTTTTCATATCAATTCGGATGTGTTCAGTATATTTTGAAGTTTGGTTTAAATTGATTAAACTTGAACTTCATATTGTTAATGATCTAAATGTGACATGTTTTAAGATGAATTTCATATGCATTAATGTTTTCTTCATGTGTTCTTTTTCAATTGGTTTGATTATTTGATTTGCACTTGTTTAGGAAAGTGAATTCCAATGGATTAAGTGTATTGAATCAAATTTTCCAAATTGTATTAAATCTGATTTTTGTTGAATGTTAAAGCTTTAAAGATATATTTTAAGCATGTTTTAAGGTTGTTTTAATGTATTTTCAGATTTAATTAAGTTAACTTCTGATTTGGTTAACTCTTGTTCAGTTTGCATCACATCCAGTGTGTCAGGCTAGTGTCGATGCCTGGTCACATGCAATCAACTCGGCATTTGAAATGTTCATTGAATATTCATATTCATGCTGGTGTACGTCAGATGTGGCAGTTCATATGTCATGTTCAATGCTGTCAATGGTGCAAATGTGTGAATGTCCTTCCCTTGGTGTAAAATCCACTTGATTGGAAGAATTTTGGCAGCATGCCGCCTTATTTTCCAATCAGTGTGAAATTTTACCCATCCTACAAGGCATAGTCATTTGACTTTCCAAGTAGTGGGAAGGGTCCGTCTGCAGTGGGAAGCGTGTCCCATGCCTACGCCCAGGTCAGCGTTCCGGTGCATGCCGGATGAGCTGCCCAATGAAGCGTCCAGTTGTGGACTAACTCCTTATTTAATTTTGGCATTCCGCCTTCAGATTTAGTTAAGTGTGCTTTTTAAATGACCAAGGCCCAATAAACTAGCTTCATCAGCACAATGGGCTGGTCTTCATGTCATGTCAGCCTGGTAAGGCTCATTCTTGAGCTTCATGGGCCCTGGCGGCCTGATTTGCACTCCATGACCCAATGGGCCTGATTTGCACCTCCATGGCCCGGTTGGCCTGATTTGCACTCCATTTTTGCACCTTGAAATCTTGCTATCGCAGCAGGGTAGGTGAACCTCAGAGGGGCTGGAATGGGTTTGCTAAGGTGCTATTTAGGTGGGCTTTTGGTAGGATTGCACATGGGGCAGGTTTAAGTGTGAACTAGGACTAGTTTAGGAATGCACAAAGGGCATTTTGACATGTAGAAATCAGGGCCACCCAGCTTAGCTCTTGGCCCGTCCGGCGGATTCCAAGAGGCCCGGGCTGTCACCGCTCCTTCCATACATCAAAGAGGGTGATTGGTTTGTTTGGGGGTGCCAAATGGGCTATTTACAGGCCACCTAGGGGCTGTGCGCACATGGGCAATGAGGAGCCAGAATTAAGACAGCAAGGGGTCTGAAATGAAGGGCTCAAAGAGGCTGATTTTTTATGGCTTGTGGGACCAACATAAGGAGGTTGAACATGGGCTTTAGGTGGTACCAACAAGGCTGGGTTTTTGGAGCTTCTTGAATGGCCATAGAGAAGGCCGAGGGGAAGAGAAAGAAGAGGGGAGGAAAAGAAATAGAAAGTACTACATCTTCTCTCACCTTTTTGGTACAATCCTTGTTGGAGATTGAAGGAGAAGATGGCTGGCCTTATATCCTTCTTATTCTTCTTCTTTTGTTGTTGAAGATGGGGCTGGAATCAGTGCTCCAAGAAGGAACACCTGCTGTTGGAATCGGTGCACCACTGGTTGGGCTGCTGCTGGCGCACCTGCTGGAGAGAGGTCTTTTCTTCTTCTTCTTCTTCACTTAGCACACCAAAAGGGGGATGGAGAGGTTGCTGACTTTCTGATGAAGACATCCAAGCAAGGATAAGTTGTCTTGGAGTAGGGTAGAGGGAGGAGAGGCAGGACTTCCGCAGGGTGATCAGCTTTCCTTCACATGGCCAGCAGGGGGGTTTATAAAGGAGTTGATGGCGCCATCTGCAAGAGGATATAAGGCTGGAGGTTGTTGAGGGAAGATAAGGATAACTCAAGGGAGGTTTAAGATGATAAGGATAACCCATAGTTGGTTGTTGAGGTGATTATGCGCCAACTAGAAAGAGAGGGAGAGAAGGGTGCGCACATTCTCCTACTTTCAAGGAGGTGTGCGCACATGACTTCTGGTAAGATGGATGGTTCGGACAGGGCTTGGATGAGGATAGGCTTGGTTAGTTGTAGGATTAGTTAGGATGAAGATAAACCAAGGGAGTGGTTGAGGGTGATAAGGATAAGCCATGGGAAGTTGAGGTGGTTGAGGATGAGATAAAGATAAACCAAAGAGAGATGGAGAGAGTTGGGAAAGCCTTGCGCACCCTCCCCTACTTTCTAGGGCTGTTTGCACACACATCAGATGAGGGAGGATGGTAGGTTTGGCCATGACAGGTTGGGTTAGCCCATCTTGGGTTAGGTTTAACCCTGGTTTAATCAGAGTACTCCCGATCCAGCAGCTAACATTAATTCCGGCCAAAACCAATTAAATAAATCCCAAATTGACTTCAAAAAAATTCCAGATCATGCCCTGATGGCCATTAATCTTATGATTCATCCTGATGTGTGGTTGAGATCACTTGAATTGCAACGGATCTCCTGATTTAGCTAGTTTCTCCTATCTGTGCGATCTCGGCCGTCGATAATGCCGAAAACTGTATCTCGGTGCAATTACCTTCTCCCATTGGCCAAATTTATTTTTCATGCATAAATATTCATGAGATAAAAGTTTTGGGTCATAAAAATTAAAATTTTTAGCCCATGGGTCTATCCGGAGCTAATCGGACCATTATGCCCCTGGTGCGAGAACATACGGCTTTCCGTCCGGATTTGCTCTTTCTTACATATCTCTTCATCTGGGGGTCAGATTTTAGATCCGTTTTGAGCGTTGCCTAGCTATATCCAACCTTGACAAAGTGGTAAAGTTTTAATTCCATGTTAGAGTCCCAATTTGTCCCAAAGTGTCGGGGGCAAAATGGTCATTTCGGCCTTCTGGTGTCCTTTTTCCATGTTTTGGACACCGTTGCGAAGCTCTTGACCGAGGCTATGTAATGAGCGCATTATCTTGACCATTTGTAGCATGTAAGTCCATGCTAAGGCATTTCCAAAGCCTATTTACATCATCTATTCATGAATTTTCCGAATCTGGGTCAGATTTTCTGCACCGGCTTCGGCATTGCTGAAACTTGTATCAAGCAAGCTAAGTGGAAAAATTTGATGCCAACAGATACCATTCAGAGTTTCTAATTCGGTCAGTTCATTGAACTCATTCAACTAATGAGCACCTATATGTGTATCTTAGTGTCTTCACACTAATGACCAATGATATCGGTCATCCTCATCACATGAGAAGACATCACATACACTAGTCTATCCAAATCTTGGATGTCCCGTCTCAAGTATCTTATGACTAGGAACATTTAGATCAAATACCTCTATATGATCAATTTCATTATTATTATCTCATCATTATTAATCATAATTTCATTTGATCAAGGACTTCATTATGATATTCGCATCTAATAAGAGCTTGTAATGAAGATTTGCTTAATTAATTGAATGAGATATTTCTAAAGGGCTTCAAGTCTTATCCTTTAGTGTATAGAGATACAATCTTAGTGCTTATCAAGTACCAAATGATATATCTCTAAACTATCTAGTGACTTTCACATGGATCTTCTTGATGAATACTTTTAACACTTAAAGCATTAATAAAGTCATGTATGTAGCAGCACATAAATGATAGACCCTACGACAAAAGCAAAAGGGCTCTACTCATGTGATCTCTTTATCTCTCAAGAAGTCTACAAAAACATCATTTTAGAGAGATCAACTCCATACCACATAGGTAAGAAGCCTATCTTAGAGTTTATCATGTCAAACCCTTTGACTATGGTAACTACGTTCATTAACTAGGCATTGCTTTTAGATCTATCTTCATAGATCTCAAAACCCAAATTATGTTTGAAGGATTAATTTGATAGCTAGGCTCACTTATGATAGCATACATACTTCATTCTTAATGAGTAGTAATAGCACTCCCACTTATCTTCTTAAATACACAAGGCTCCTCTTCGTTCTTAATGAAGTCATAAGATTTAATCTCATTAAACCTTATATATGATCTATGGAAAGTTTTATTTCAATCCATAAATAGACCTTATACACACTCTATTTTGATGTTATTGGGATTTGATTCCATATAGTTGTATCATATACATCTATTTCTCAAAATATCTTAGAGGAACGCTATCTTAACATCCAATTAACATATCTTATAGTCATAGTGTGTAACAATCAAAATCCGAATGAATTAATCCATGTAATAGGTAAAATATCTCATCATAGTCAACCATTTGACTTAAATGATAACATTTTCAACTATTCTCACCTTTGAAGGTCTCTACCTTCTAATCCACTCCAATCTATTCTTTACTGATCCATTTATTCTTTATGGATACTATACCCTTAGATGGATCTATCAAGTTTTAAACTTGATTAGAATAGATAGAGTTTATATCAAATTTTATTGTCTTTTCCCATTTATGAATCAATATCTTATATTGCTTGTATATAGATCCTTGGATCAATATCCTTTCTATCTTATGCTTCATTTCATTCATTAGAGATATGTCCCAAATATCTCTTAGGTTAAATGGACACATGTAAAGACCTATGAACTGCCAATGTGTAATTATTAACTAGCACCTTAATAGAAGTGTCATTGGGTTGTGGGACTAGAACATCCTCCATATATACCTTGCTCTCACTATCTTTCTTAAGGAGGAACTTTTCCTCTAGAAATATAGTGAGCTGAGAAACACATACCCTTATTCATAAGGGTGGTATATTAATATCTAGATGTTTCCTTAGGATATCCCACAAGTCAACACTTCATAGTCTTATATTCCAACTTGTTAGGGTTATACTTCTTCACCAGGTTAGACATTCCGAAACCTTAACTTGCTTATGGTCAAGTTTTAACTCCTTTTTCATATCCTATATGGAATAATCCGAGAAAGTGGTTATATTGAGTACTTAACCAAAAATAGATAAAGAGAAATTTTGCAAAACTTGTCATTGTTCAAATTATGTCCTACATAATATGGCTTCTCATTATAGCTACTTGATTATGCTAAAATGTGTAAAGAGGTGTCCTTTAGATTCTATTATCCTTCAATTATGTGTAAATTATGTACTTAAGTATTTTCCTCTTTGATCTCATCAAAGAGTTGTAATACTCTTTCCATTAGTACCTCTACTTCATTCTTAATCTTAGATAATTTCTTAAAGGTCTCAGATTTGTACTTCATAAAGTACATATATCCATACCTAGAGACATCATCTTCGAAAACAATGAAATAGAAATATTTTTCTTTAGCCTTACTAGATATGAGCTAACATACACCTAGATGTACGAGTTCTAACAACTCATTAACCCATTCTCCATGTCTACATTAAGCTAAAGTGTAAATTGAGCTAAATCAACCCATGTCGTCTTAAAAGGAGTATTCACACATAACATAAGAGCTAACATATTAAATATGATTAAACAATTCATTAAGCTCCCACTGGTAAACACTTTGCCATTTAATTTCTTAAAACATCTATCAATTCCAAATCTTAGAATAAATCAACATTATTCAAGTAAGAAATCATATAATGTTCTTGTAGAAGGATATAATAGCAATCTTAATTATTAAGACATCTTTATAAGGCTATTAAAGATTTGTACCTCCCACTAGTAATAATGCAACTTTTGCGCCGTTTCATATGTAGGTCAACATCTTCTTTATTAAGCCTTCATTTACTTGTCATCATCTACAACTCCTTGTAGAAATAAGATGCATATCCGGTATGTCATACCATTAGATGCATATATAGTATCTATTATTATGATATACACATATAGTATCTAATACTACTAAGTGTATATTTAAAATAAGTAAATGTCAATGACTTGGATGCATGAAGCTTCTCAAGCTCCACATTTGCATTATGTACAATACATTGCGCACTTCCTCTATCACTTACCATCATCATGATAGTGTAAGAATTATGTCTTATTCTGGTTTTATTATCTTGACCACCTTCTTTTACTTTTAACTATCTCTTATTTCTATCTAATGATTTTACTTCTTTCTATTGGTCTCACCAATAACATGTAATTAAGATGTATTGTTGTTCTAACATGCCTGTAGTTAGCTCATCACTATGAGACATGATAGATCTTATATCCATCTTTCCGTGTTGTCTCTAAAAAATTTTATATCTTATAGAGACTAACATCTAATATAAGGTGAACAGTGCATCTTGTCTATGAGATAAGTTCTTAACTTTCTTTCACTTTATTAGACAGTCTAGGAGATGCCTACTTCTCAAGTAGGATAGTTAATTGGTCAACTATGAGAAAATTTCACTTAGTTCTAAACCGATCTAAGAAATGTGAGCTGTTAAACTATTTGGCATCTAATATGTCATACAAATGGTGGTTTATCATAGTATTCTACAACTGAGATATAATTTTATTAATACAACATTACAAACATTCATTAAAATTAAGATATGGTTTTTATCCTAATTTATGCTCCTACTAATTTTTGATGAATTTGTATAACCCTCATTATGCAAAGACAGGATATCACATTGAAATCCTAATGGGGACTAAGACACCCTATTAACTTTATGGTGATGACCTTGTGGTAGCACAACAAATCATTCCATATTTAATAGGTAGACAACTATTGCCAGTTGCAACTCTTACAACTCTTAGTCATTTATTCTCTAGAGTTATGACTTTGTGGTAGCACAATAAGTCATACACTCTAGTTAGGTCAAACCCACTTGTTACGTTATGAAAATGGATTCTTCACATAGCCTTTGTGGTACCATTACAAAGCCATGCAAATGGTCCACCTCAAGATTCAACAAATGCCTTAGCCATAATCAACAATCCCTTGCTAAATGGGCCTTGTGGTAGCACAACAAACCCATCCAATCTAAGATTGGTTCATCAAGACCATAACAACAGAAGGCTACGTGAGTCATTCTTAATGTCACACACTTGTCGACCTAATTAAAATAAGGAGAGATTTTATTTTAGTCTCATCAATAATATGTGCTAAGTATATATAATACCTTTGAAATATCATATATCTAAAGGTATAACCTGTAGCACACATCCACATATCAAATATGTATACAAAATAGGTGATCATGGACTTAACCCTAACCATGCACCAAAGGCACCCCTATTGGTGCAAATCCTTGCTTTAGATGCTTGAGTTGGAATGCCCACTTTAGAATGGTGCTTCTCCAAGTGGTCTCGCTATCTAACCTTCCACGAACTATCTTCTAACAATTATAAGCAGCTTAAGGGTACACAGACCCACAAATGTACATAACTTTATAAGAAACCTTGGTTTCAACCATGGAGAGTACATTAATGGTGGGAGGTAGAATGTACAATCAGATTGTATAGAGAGAGAGGAGACACACACAGACCCCATTTAATAACATAATCAACATAATTTTAAAAACAATTACAAGCCAAGTACAATTAATTCTATGATCACCTCCATACACACACAAACATTCATCACATGAACATAAAGTGCATACGTGATAATTATATAAATAAATCATATATATCAACATAAATTATATACTATATTTTTGAAATTCTCAATTTCATGCATGTCAAATTTTTATGAAATAAATAGCATGAAAATAACATGACAACAACATATAAATAATTTATATAAGATAAACATACATATCTAAACCATTTATAGCATTCATGCATTCTCAATACTGTGCAAAGTCAAAAATTAATGTCCTAATTTCCGTTCTATAAAATCTCATTTTTTTAGAATTAATTAAGATAGTAATTAATTAAGTAAAAGTTTAAAATTTTATAGCTTAACTATAAGTGAATCTCTGTAATAGAGTTTAACATCATCTAACATGTCATTAAACACTTTAAAACATGTTAAATAATATTATAAAATGTTTTATAAATTTATTTGAATATTATGGTAATTTCTTAAATTTTCTAGATATTTAAACCATTTAAATATCTAAATTAAATAATATAATAATACATTATATCAATCAACCATGCCATGGTCGAGTCATGCTCAAACCAGGATCCGTGCAACAATATCTTTTTGGGTCTGACTCGGACTTGTCTCCTCTGTCCGATAAGGCGCAGCGGTCAGCATTGTTCATCCGGAGGAGAGTTTTCATAAAACCAGGTCTTTATCTCCTTATTCCATACTCTAAAAAATTCAAAAAAATATATGTTAGAATTATCATCAAATGTGGATTCCAAAAAGGTCATCCCTATCACCAGAAAAATAGAAGTCTATCATAAAATGGGAAAGAATTGGAGACGGTGGTTTGGATTCCGTAGTAGAAATTACCATCTTGCAATGAGGATAACTCCTTATCTCGGAAACCAAAAATTCTCTAAAAATACAATTAATAATCATCATAAAATTTATTTTCTAAATATGTAAATATCACTTCATATAAAAATTCTGTAATGATAGGAAATCAGAGAGAAACTGGTCGGTGCCGCCAGACCCAATAAAACCCTAGTTTGTTGGAGAAATATCAAATTCTCTTCCTCCACCACTGTTCAAAGATCAATATCATAAGAAAAGGTTAGGTAATCACATTATCCAATTCCTAAAACTTTTTTTAAGCCTCAATTTCATCCATGGATAGAGATTTCACAAAATACCCAAATCCGGGTGACGGTTCGGGCATGACAAAAGCACCAACTTTTGAGGCTTCTCCCAAACTCTACAGAGTTCAAAAATTTGAACAGTTGGTGATTTTGGAAATCCACATCACTATATTCTATAGAAACCAACAAATATTTTATCTAGATCAAATACAGATTATGGTGGCCTCGAAAAAATAGACATTTGCACAAATTCGGAAACACATAAATTACATGAAATAATGTCGATTCAATGTCGGTTTCGACCGATACTTGAACCAGCCTTGGATAGAATTGTAAGAAAGCATACAGAAAAAATTGGTGAAATGAAAGCGACGATTACTATGTGTTCCTTTAGAATCTGTCTAAATCAGAACCGAATGATGAAAATTGAAAACCGATCAAATCAAGTTCAAATGTACCTGATAGGGATTCATATAATCCAAGAGAGGGAAAAGATATGAGATTCTATAGCTCTTCACCATTCAAATGTCTAGTCTCCAGCGGTATCTATGCAAACTTCATCCACAACAAGTTCTCTCTTAGTGCTGGCCCTGAGAACTGTTCCCGAACGGAGATCCATCACCCATGGACGCCTTCTAGAGAGAGAAAGAGGTAAGGAGAAGGCTAAGTATGTGATTAACACCCTTGTCTTGCTAGGGTTTGGCTGAAACCATTAGTATTTATAGAGAATTATGGAATTTTTAATATAAACCTAAAATCTTCATAAATTACGCTATTATGCCTATACTTATGAATAAGTCCTAATGTGTGTGACCCACTAGGTCCAATAGCCTATTTGATTGAGGCTTAAATAAAATAAAATAATTCTATTTATTTTAATTAAATCTGTTATTTGATAATAGATTAATCAGCCTATCGATTATGAAGGGTACAAGCCACATCCCATGATTCTAAATGGTTATGGGGATAATCTTATCTCCGTTAAGCCTTTATATCATCAGTTACCACATGGATATGAACCCTCGTCCATTCAATGTCCCAGTCGGAAAGGAATACGGCATCGACTGTCAACTTCTTAATATACCGACTCTATAAGATCTTGTACTTGAAATTGGATCAATTAGAAAACTCCTTTTCCAATCATCCTATCTATCCTGGCCAAGGATTTGGAGTACTATCCCATAGTACAGTCACTCTCACTTACTGAGATTGGATGATCCCTTTGTTGTCCTCTTAATTGCCTCTATCAGGTTTTTCTTCTACCCGATCCATCACTATACTGGACTATCTTTACAATCCATAAGTTAATAGTCAAAGCATAAGTTCCACCCAACAGGGCATCTTTGCCGACTCAGGTCAAAGGTCCAATCATGCAACTGTGATAATAGAAAACCCTAATTGACAGTTCGGTAAGATACCGTTCAGGGTTTCTAATTTGGTCAATTCAGTGAACTCATTCAACTAATGAGCACCTGTATATGTACCTCAGTGTCTCCATACTAATGACCAATGAGACCGGTTATCCTCATCACATGAGAAGACATCACATACATTAGTCTATCCAGTTCTTTGATGTCCCATCTCATGTATCCTATGACTAAGAACATTTAGATCAAATATCTCTAGATGATCAATCTCATTATCATGATATCATCATAATTTAATCATCATTTTATTTTATCATTGACTTCATTATGATATTCACATCTAATAAGAACTTGTAATGAAGATTTATCTAATTAATTGAATGAGATATTTTTAAAAATGTTGAATCATATCGTATATGATTGGCTTATAGGGCATACATTTCTATCAGGAAGCTCTTATACCATGTCAAGAAATGTCTAAGTGTAGAATTCTTCAACCAGACAAAGAAGATTTCCTTCCCAAGGTGTAAACTCCCACATGATTAGGAAAATTTTAGTAGCATGCTGCTTATTTTTCGATCAGTGTGGAAATTTACCCATGCTATATGGTTAAGTCTTTTTTAGTTTTCCATATAGTGGGAAGGGTTTGTCTGTATAGGAAGCATGTCCCATACGTATGCCAGAGTCAGCATACTAGAATCATGTTCGAACTAGCTGCTCAATAGAGCATCCAGTTGTGGACTAACTCCTTAACTTATTTTTTTTTTGTCTAAACCTAATGCAGTATCCAGTGATGAACTAACTCCCCAAACTTAGTTTCTTTAGGTGTGAAGCCTGAGGTAGCACCCAGTGGTGGTCTAACTCCCAAAACCTAGTTTTTTTAGGTGTGAAGCCTAAGGTAGTGCCTAGTGGTGGGCTAACTCCCCAAACTTAGTTTTTTTCAAGATCAGAGCCTAACACCCTGTTTGGTAACACTATTAAGTGCCTCTATCACTATCAATTTTAAACTTGATATTGATAGGAATTATTAAGAGGGGTTTGGTTAATTGTATCAATTTAAAAATTTGTAGTGCAAACAAAGCATATTATGTAATACAAGTGTCCACTTGTATTACTTTTGATGTTGATACTCCAACATTTGAAAATATTAATATCAATATTGATATAGTACCAAAAATGAAACTCTAACCAAATAGGGCATAAGGTAGCACCCTGTTGTGGGCTAACTCCTCAAACTTAAACCAATTTTAGTGTGAAGACTAAGGCAGCGCCTAGTGGTGGGCTAACTCCTCAGACTTAATCAATTTTATGGTTCAAGTTAAAGTGACCGGTGCAAAATATAGTTGTGTATTAACTCTCTAGACTTAGTCTTTTTTTTTTCAATGCTCAATGGGCTAGTTTAAGTCTCATCTTCACAATGGATCGGTCTTCAAGTCCTTGGGCCAAAGATACTAGTTTTTGTCTTCATGGGCCAGAAAGGCCTGTTCTTTGCACTTCAAGGCCAGCAAGGCTAGCTTCATAACTTGTATTCTTTCAGTTTTCATGCTTTCTTGCAGCAGAACCAGCAGCAGGTGATGCAAACATCCATGGAAATAGCTGTAGTTACCTGTTTTGGTGTTGTTTATGGAGCTACCAATGGGCTGACTTCCTTGACCATTCAGGTGCTATGTTTAAGAGCCAAAAAAGGGTCATACAAGGACCTGATTGCGGGGCATTTTGATAGTCTAAACATGGGCTGAAAGGGCTTATGTTTGCCTGCTGCACAGGTGGGCAAAACTTGGGCTACTTGGAGGGCCAAATAAGGGAACCCAAGAGGCTGTTCAAGAGAGTCTGATTGAAAGATCAGACAAGGTCTGATCAAGGACAAACTTAAAGGCACTCAAAGGGGTTTGATTGGTAATAGGAATGGGGTGCTTTATGACCTATTTAGGTGACCATCAAAGGGTTTAAACAGGGGCTGGTTTCAAAGCCATCAGAGAGGCCTGATTTGGGTGTTTTCTGAAGTCTGTCCATTTGGGCAGAGAAAAGGGGTTGAACATGGCCTAATTAAGGGCTAATTGGCTTCTAAGGGATGAAAACAAGAGGCATGATGTTAGGTGACAGCATTGGTCTGTTTGGAGATGGCCAAAGGGACTGTTTATAGGCCACCTATGTGCTATGTGCACATGGGCAACAAGGGGGCCTGAACTGGGACAGCAAGTGTCTAAAATAGAGACTGAATTCGAGTGCTCATAGGGCTGTGTATGGAGGCATTGTGAATGGACAAAGAGGTGGCTTAGTGGAAGGTAAATAAGAGGAGAGGAAGAAGATGAACTACACTCTTTTTCTTTCTCTACCTACCTTGTTTTTTTATTGTACTGCAGATAGTGCTAAAGATAGGAGGGATGTGTGCCCTTCTTCTTCTTCTTTTTATTATTCTCCTTGGTTTAAAGGTGATGGAGGAGGAAGATTAAGTTACTTTTGGCATTGGAGGCCTCCCAAAGGATGAAGAAGTTCTTCTGCTATTGTTGTAGTTGGCGCACAGACCAGGTGGTCTGGCTGCACCTGCTGCTGGTGCACCTACAAAAAGAAGACCTCTTTTTATTCTTATTCTTCACTTGGCACACCAAAAATGAGCAGGATATCTTTCTGAATTTCTTATAAATACGTCCAATCAAGAATAAGGAGTGTTGGATCAAGGTTGATGGCACACCAAGACAAGAGTGGGCTGGAGCAAAGCTGGTGCATAGGTGAGCTAAGCTAGGGTGCGGCCAAGACCAAATGGGAGGCCTTCATATAGAGAAATATAGAATCATATGTATCTGGGGATAAGGCTGAGGAGTTGAGAGTCCTAATGCCCAAAGAGTTCTACTTTTACAAGACTTTTAATTGGGCAAGGGGACTCAACCATCTGCTGGGTGTAAGATGAGAGCAACTAACGCACCTACTCCTACATTGTAGGGTGTTGAATGCACATGACAGCTAGGAGAAGGCTGAGGTTTGGCCATATGATGGGGTAAGATGTGATTGAGGGAGATAAGGCATTTGGGATGAGGATAATCTCCAAGGAGATAATATGGTAGGAGGATAATGATAAACTAGAAGGAGGATATGGATAAGATGAAGTGGGATGAGGATGTTGGTGTACCAACTCCTAAATTTTAGAGAATTGAGTGCACAAAGCAGGTGGGAAAGATCTGGGTTCATCCAGTTGAAGCTTGTGTTACCCAATTTGGGTTAATTTTAATCTAGCTTTGATCAAAGTGCTTCTGGTCCGACGGGCACCATAAATTTTAATCGGAAATTAATTAAACACACCTTGAATTAATCCAAAAAATATGAAATGAGATCTAATGACCATTGATCATGTGATCCATCATGATGTGTGGCTGATATCTTTAGAATTGCACCGGATATATGATTTTACTTATTTCCTTGATCGGTGCGATCTCGATGGTCAATAATGTCAAAAACTGTAATTGAGTGCAATTAACTTCTTCGGTTGGCAAAATTTTCAATTCCATGACATCAATATTCTTTATACTAAAGTTGCAGACTAGGAAATTGAAATTTTCAGCCTATAGGCTTCTCTAGAAATTATTTAGATCATCATGCTCCTGGTGTCATTTAATATGGACTTTGGACGAAGTTGATATTATTTTCATATATTTACAACTAGTGGTCAGAATTTTGATCCGTTTTGAGCATTGCCCAGCTCTATCTGACCCTGACAATGTGGTGGAGTTAGATTTTCTATGATAAAGTCCCAACTTGTTCCAAAGTGTCACGGGGAAAAATGGACATTTTGGCCTTTCGGTGTCCATTTTTCATTTTTTGGGTACTATTGCAAAGCTCTTGTTTTGGCCATTTTTAGCCTATCAATTATTGTTGAGGATTTTCAGAGCCTGTTTGCATCATCTGGTCCTTATTTTACCGAATCTGGGTCATATTTTTGGACCGACTTCGACATCACTCAAATCTGTGTTGAGCGGGCTGAATGAAAAGTTTTGGTGCCAATAGTATCAAAATGTATACAAACATTTAATTCATGTGTTTACTGATACAATTACTTTTAAGAAAGATTTTTAAAGATGCATTTATGATTATGAGGAGGAAGATTATTTTCTACTAGCATGGAATGAAATGCTGTCAAAGTATGAACTTCATGACAACAAATGGTTGAAAGTCTTGTTTAAGAACATGAAAAAGTGGGCTCTGGTGTATGGGAGAAGCATATTCACTACAGACATGGTCAACACTCAAAGATGTGAGAGTATTAACAAGGTACTCAATGATTACCTAGACATAAGGCAAACAATGCATTTATTTTTCAGAAACTATGAAAAACTACTTGAGGATTGGAGATATGAGTAAGATCTTGTGAACCATAGAATGAGGCATACATTCAAAAGATGCGCGGTAAACTCAATGATGGTCTAAGAAGCAATCGTGCAATTTACACTAGAAGTGTATGAAATTTTTGAGTACTACTATTTGAAGGACATTGACCTGGTATTGTAGCCGTCTAGGACCAACACATATATAATATTTGATGATGAAAAGCATTATCATCGGTTACACATATACATAGGCCAAGATATTGATCTTGAATATTCTTGTAAAAGGTTTGAATTATGTGGCATAATATGTAGGCATGTCATAGGCCAAGATATTGATCCTGAATGTTCTCGTAAAAGGTTTGAATTGTATAGCATAATATGTAGGCATATCATATGAGTATTCTTACATCTCCATATAAGACTTGTGCCCCCAAAGTACTTCCTAACGAGGTGGACAAGAGATGCAAGAAAAATATCTCTTAATAATTTCATTGTGGATAGATTCAATACAATTGACGAATAAGGAATTGCATCAATGAGATTTATTATTCATCTCGTGGGCAAAATTGTCAACTTATGTGCAACGGTAGCAAAATCTAGAGACACATATGAACACATGATCAATATATATAGAGAAGCATAAGAAAAGTTCACATGATCATCATCCCTCATCTATAATCCAAATATAGAAAAAGACAAAAAAGAAGGTACATTAGTATCACATGTATCGAAAACTCCATCACATGTCTTTTTTATTTTTTATGCACATGAACATGATTGATTTTTTCATTACTCAGACAGTAATATGCTTTTATGACAGATATATGTTGTTTAACATGGCGCACAAGTAGAACATCTCTCCTTTTAAAGAGAAGATTAAATAAAGGTCGACGATGGAAGATAAAGTCATGCCTGGAGACTAGGAAAAGAAAAAAAATGCAGACAGGGGCAGTTCTATGAAAGGACTTGATGTTGTTCGTGAATTGCATGAAACCATGTAAGTTTCGCAAGACTTTTTATTTTCAAACCCTTCAATGAGTACTTCACAAGACCAAGGGTTATCATCTCAGTACTATCTTCTCAACACACATAAGTCCTTAAGCTATATAGATATACTAATGTATGTCAGTGGACAAAATTTGTTGAAGTGAGGTATTTGTATCATTCGACATTATATCTTTGTCAGGATCATATGTCATGCCTTGAAGATGATATGTTGTTGATGGTTTTTTTCTCATAAAGGGTTAGCAACATATGTAACGGGTTAGTAACGTCTGCATGTAAGAGGCAATAACATATGTAATAGTTTAGTAACATATATAATGGGTTAGTAACGTATGTAAAGTGTTAGTAGCATATGTAACAGGTTAGTAACATCCGAATAGAAGTAGTAACATATGTAAGGGGTTAGTAACATATAATAACATCTAAATGTAATAGTAACATATAGTAACATCTATATGTAAGAGATAGTAACATATGTTATGCGTTAGTAACATATGTAATAGGTTAGTAATATGTATAAAGAGTTAGTAACATATGTAACGGGTTAGTAACATATGTAAGGGGTTAGTAACGTATGTATGTAAGAGATAGTAACATATGTAAGGGGTTCATAAGGTATATATGTAAGAGATAGTAACATATGTAATGGGTTAGTAACGTCTGTATGTAAGAGATAGTAACATATGTAAGGGGTCAGTAACGTATGTATGTAAGAGATAGTAACATATGTAAGTGGTTAGTAACGTTTGTATGTAAGAGATAGTAACATATGTAATGGGTTAGTAACATATGTAAAGAATTAGTAACATCTATATGTAAGAGGTTGTATGTAAGGGAGCAGTAACATAAGTGTGAGGTTAGTAACATATGTAAAAGGTTAGTAACGTCCATTTGTAAAAGGTAGTAACATATGTAAGGTTAGTAACATATGTAACAAGTTAGTAATGTTCATATGTAAGAGTTAGTAACTTATATAACATGTCAGTAACATATATAACAGATTAGTAATGTCTGTATGTAGGAGTTATTAACATATGTAACAAGTTAGTAACATCCATATGTAAAAAGTTAATAACATATGTAATAGGTTTGAAAAATATGTAACGAATTACCAACATCTATATGTAAGAGATAGTAACATATGTAAAGAGTTAGTGACCTATGTTAGCAGGTTAGTGACATATGTAAGGGGTTAGTAACGTCTATATATAAGAGGTAGTAACATATGTAAGGGATTATTAACACATGTAATGGCTTAGTAACATCTGTATGTAAGAGTTAGTAACATATATAATGAGTTAGTAATGTCTGTATATAAGAGATAGTAACATATGTAAAGGGTCAATAACATATTAAATGAGTTAGTAACATATGTAAGGGGTTAGTAACGTCCATATGTAAGAGGTAGTAACATATGTAAGGGGTCAATAACTTATGTAAGAAATTAGTGACATATGTAATGGGTTAGTAACGTCTATATTTAAGAGATAGTAACATATATAAAGGGTTAGTGACATATAAATTGGCTTAGTAACATATGTAAGGTGTTAATAGTGTCCATATGTAGGAGTTAGTAACATATGTAAGAGGTCAGTAATATATGTAATGCGTTAGCAATAAAAGTAACAGGTTAGTAACATCCGTATGTAAGAGTTAGTAGCATATGTAACAGGTTAGTAACATAGGTAACTAGTTAATAAGGTTTGTATGTAAGGCATAGTAACCTGTAATGAGGTTAAAAACATCTATATGGGTTAGAAAATTAAAACACTCAGATAGTTTAAGAGGTTAATATAAGACGATGAAACAATGTCAAACATGTTGACCATTGATTTATGTACACTTCGAGAACCGAGTAAATTTATGATCAATAAAGTTTCACCACCCTTCAACTTGTTATCATTTTAAGATCAACAATGTTTCAACACTCTTCAACTTATAATTTTTTCTATCAAGTGACATATTAATCATGCAATTGTTTCTAGTAAATCCTACAAAGCCATAGACAACACATGCATCTCACGAGGTGTTCGATGAACATCATGACCTACATGCCACATTAATCACTGAAAATGTAGTTGGAAGAAAATGTAGAAGAGGTTGCTTCATACTTCTTTTGTATTAGAAGACAATCCAAGTTAAAGGTAGTTACCTATTGCATGGTTATTGCAGACAAGAATCGTTGAATTTGCAGGGCCAGTCATGTACATCAGGAATTTTGATGATGTTCCTAATATTGGTCTTTAAGAATGTTATATGCATCTACCAAAGGTTAGGAAGAGAAAAATTAAGGCAATAATAATACAAGCACACATAATACACCAACCATATTCATCGCAGTTTTGGCATCTTGAGGTCTGAGTTTGATAGAGTTGTAGACTGCCCACCTTTACTTTGGTGTGTCTAAGAGAATAAGCGTAAAATGTTTAGAATGATGACATATAACAATGAAACACTCAATGATCATAAAACTTTCAGCCATCTTCAATTTTAGGCCCTCTTGTATGGCACCTTTCTACCTAGCCTAGTAGGGGGTAGAATAATTAATATATGAGGAGATGAAGGCAAGACAAAATTGTTGACTCTGAAAATGGGTTCCGGATCGTCACCTCAAGAAAAAGGTGAAAGATAGAATAGGAGAAAGGGAGTGAATCAAAAAATACTCGAAAAGCGGTAAAATCCTCACCTCGATCCCACACTCACATTGATCCTCGAACTTTCATCTCACGGCGTTGCTCGAGCACCAGAGACTGTTTGGGTCGTGTAGGAGGAGAGGGAGGAATAAATAAACTTAGAATATGAATAAAACATTATGGTCTTCAGGAGCCGTGGGCTCTGCTTTATAGAATAAAAGAAAGATTTGACCGTGTGTATCTTAGTGCGAGAAACGGATGTGTGTGTTCAACCTTCTCTTTCTTCGGCCGGCCGATGAAGAAGAGTCTCCAACTGATTCTAGCTTGATAAACTTGTGCAACTGGAGACAAAAAAGACAAGAAAACAAGTGAAAAAAGGATTAGAACTAAGTGAAGTGTAGTAATTGTAAAATTAATAACATAAAATAGCAATTGGAAACAAACTCACCGGATTCGGGGTTAGCCCTAACCCTTTTTTTGTTTTTCTTATGATTTATGAAATGACACAAAAACTAAATAAAAATGATGTATAAATGATGAACTAAATGATATGAATGAAGAGTTAGAAAAGAGAATATGAATTATTAAAGGCAACACAACCCAGGCAAAGTGGCAACCGGGTTGGACATATTCAATGTAAACTACGCGGCTCTGATGTAGAGACCGCAACAGACAATACCAATGTCAGAATCGAGTGCCATTTATTTCAAAATAAAGATAAATCACTAAGGATGGTTTAATATTAAAACAAGTTTGCTTTAATACTTTCATAAGTGGTATGAATTTACCTGAAAGTTTTGTTGTTGGCAGTGAAGTTCTGGAAACCACTGGCGTAATGTCAATGTAAGATGTACCAAAGGCACCACAGAGATTGGGATTGAATGATTCCTATTTTAAATGAGATAGAACTTACCAGGGAACAATTTATATGAAGTATGTATGGGCTGAGTCTGCAAGTAAGTGTAGTGAATTTTATTGAGAAGATGATGACCAAGAACAGGAGACTTCGGATCTGTCTGCGCAATGTCAGTGTAGAAGCTGTCAAGAGCTGAGGTGATGTCAAAATTGATTTATGTTTGTTGGATATGAAATATAGATCGATGAATCACACTTCCTATTAAAAATGATAGGCCGGAAAATGATCATAAAGATCTTTAGAATCCGATGATCCGCAGCTTAGCACGTTAGAGCATAGATCGGCATCTTTCTCACTTCGGGACGATCTCTGGGCACCGGGACAAAGAGATAACGATTTGGGGAGGTTGGGACGAGCCTAGGGTGTCTGGAAGATCAGGAGAAGAGTGCTGGAGGATGGGAATGCTCCTCTTAGGTCATTCATATGAGTCTCCCTTTATAGGGGATGAGAAACATGTCAAAAAAATAGCAAGTTTTGATACATCCGACCATAGATTGAATTTCCTCCATTTAATGCTGCTAATTTTCATCATGAGGCTTCTAAAAACTTACTCATATGATTTATATGGATTTAAAACCATGGATCACCTTCCCCATGTTAAAAATATGTCTCCATCTGAAGAGGAAACAAATCTGGTCTAAAAATAGCAAGTTTTGATGTACAAGACAACAAGTTGGATTGCCATCATTTGATGATGCTAATTTTCATCATGAAACTTCCAAATACTTTACCAAGTGATATATAAGATAAAAAAGAAAGTTAAGGTCATGAATTAGTCAGAGATGTGCCCAATGGGCTGGGCTTGCATGCAATTGGGCTTGATCAAGGGTGTGTGCAGATAGAACTGCATGTCTGACTTCTGAAGGGCACTATGGACAAATAGGAAATCAAAAATGAATTCTATTTGTTGCACTAAAAAAAGGACTCATAGTGGAAGATTATTCATGTTGAAGACTTATTCATTAGACATCCAAAAAATCCTGTGAAAAATGTTTAAACAAAGAAGATGCCGAGAAAAACATACTCTTGCACACCACCAAGAGCAACATGGAAGTAAGAATGTGCTCTAACTTGTCCTCAGATTTCTAGTAAACTTCTCAGCTCATCCAAAATGGTGGTTCAGCATGATTTTAATAGTTTAAAAGAGATATTGCCAATGGAATAAGGGTTTAAGCTCCAAATAAGGTCAAATTGGTGTGTCTACAACTTGCCTCACCTTTATGTCAGCTCTGCAAGAGAATGGTATGTAGCGAAGCGAAGTGAAATGTAGGGAAATGTAGCAAAGTGAGATGGATCATAGTGAAATGTAGTGGAGCGAAATAGCGATGGACTGAAAAGGTGACATCAAGGTGTAGATATAGACACGCTCAACAACCAAATTCGACAAAGAGAAACTTTTCATGTTCGTTGGATTAGTGCAACGTTTCATCAAGCCTTCTTACATTCGATTGGTAAAAGATGTGCCACGGGAACGAGAGAAGAGTAGCCAACCCCCAGTGCGGTGGGGAGTCCCCGAATCATGAGATCGAAATTCATCATCAGCCAGCAACCCGATCTTTGTGGTGTTCCTGTACAGTGATGGGCTAAAGTTTAAAAAGATTTGTTTTTTTAAAAGAATATCAATCGAGCATATTTAGGCTCTCAGATTCATTTAAGTTTTCCAAGAAACATGATTTGATTCAGAATAGAATGTACTTGATTCCAAAAGGTAAATGTTTAAGCACAAGAATAGACCATGAGGATAATGGTGGTGCAAGAATTATGATCAAAATAGGTGCCCATGGTGAGATATAAAATGGGGACTACCATGGTGGGATAAGTAGCAAGAAAGTATGGCCATGGTGGGATAGAAATGAAAAATGTTGAAGGACACAAGGTGATTATGATAGATGACAGACATAGTGAGATTAACGAACATGGTGGGATATTGAAAAGATCGGTATTGGAAAAAATGATGGGACGAAGAGACCCGGTGAGATTCAAAGGATGTGATGACCACAAAGAGATGTAGAGATGTTAAGTAAGAATGCAATAGAACTAATGCAAAACTATATGATGCATGCTGGGCTAAAAAAGTCAAAAATTTACTTAACAAACTAGTTGAAGATATAAATTGAACATCAGAGGTCTGGATACCAAATCGGGAACCATCATCCCTCGATATTTAATTTTTGCTTATCTGTGAGCATGAAGAATGACCTGACCATTGTGGATTTTGATGAAGGGGATCTTGAGTTTGGTCTTTTTCACATTCACGGTCTTCAACATCAATGCATAAAATAAGTAGTAATGCACCTAATTATATGCTAAGAAAGAAAATGATAATGGTGAATTTGCGGTGTGATGATGTGCATTCTCACAAAAGAGTTCATATGCCTTGATGAAGACACAGAGCAAAAGTTCCTCAGCAAAGTAGAGGCCGAGGTTATGATGACACCTCCTCCTAAGAATCCTTAGGGGAGGGAAGTGGCAAGCATTGCCTTGTTGAAGTTTTGCAAGAGGTTCCTCGGCAAAGTTGAGGCTGAGGTTATGATGACACCTCCTCCTAAGAATCCTCAAGGGAGGGAAGTGGCGAGCATTGCTTTGTTGTGTGAAGTTCTTTATGTTTGTTCTTCATTCCTGAAACACTCAGAAAAGGAGATTAGAATGACAATATGGCTTATCTTCCTTGTAAGTTGCAGTCTGCCTTGACCTTTGTCAAGAGGTGATAGCCTTCTTAAGGGTGTAGAAATAAAGCAGGAAATTTGCAACGAAGAAATTGAAATACAAGAGACTGAAAGTAAACATGAATGTAAAAGTAGAAATTCAAACCAAGCATAGTGATACTTTTTTTTTAATTTGAAAAAGAAGTTTTTTGTAAAAAGATTCTATTTTTTGGGGGTATTTAAAAATATTCCTTTTTTAGAGTTTTGAAAATATTTAATTTTTTGGGAGTTTTTGAAGATATAGAAAATTTTTTTGGAGAAAGATCAGTATTAACAAAAGTCCTCAACACTCTGTTGTTATTCTAGGTTCATTGACAGATACCGTGTGCAAAAAGAAGGGGTTCCTTTCCCAGAATCCTTCTAGCTTTCTACCTTTGATCGACCAAGGCTTAGCTTTGATTTGGTTGGTCCACCCATACCCTAGGGATTAAGAATGAAGAATTGATAAGGAAGTCCTTGATAGGCTTTTGAGATGTCAAGAGGGATTTCTCTGCTTGCATCCAATTACCCATTGGGGTTTGGCCTCTTCAGGTCTTTTCTTCTTTACTGACAAACCTATTTTTGTGGCACACATTCGAACAGGTGCTTTGACCTGTGGGGTCATTGCCCATCTTTTGGAGTCTTTTTTTGGGTACTCATTCAAACATGCCCATATTTGTTTAAACCTGTGGGGTTTATTGCCCATCTTTGGGCACCCTTTTCTTTTGAGAAGTTGGACCTTTCGAGATGGCCTCCTACTAAGGTGGTGGATGCTTTTGATACTCTCCCCCTCTAGTCCCCTTCTCCTATCTTGGACCAAATAGAAGAGAATAGGGTGAGGGTTTTCCTTCCATCTCTAAGCCTTGCCTAGCTTCTCTTGGGTGTTGGGTCATTCAGATTCTGGGATTGGGATGTGTTGTGTGTGAGATGGTATCTACCCTCAAATCTTAGAGAAGAACTTAGGACATGTGGACTCCAGTCATATTGGTAGTTCTCTCCAGTTTTTTGAGGTAGATTAGATTCCATGGGTGAATCAATTGTAAACATGCCATGCAATGTAAAGAATTCCTTTGGATAAAACAAAAAGTAGTTATCGTCAATCATAAATTTTCTCTCAAGTAAGATTGTCATGTGAGATTCAAAATCATTTCAAAAAAACATTGCCTTGCGGATGACAAAATGATGATGAATGCAATTTCATGTAATACTTGAGAGAAGGAGTTCGTTGATGGTGACGATGTTGCTTGTGCTTGCTTTGTCTTGCCTTGCTACTTTCACTTTTGATATGCTTCATATTACATTGGATTGAAGATTCAGAGTCATACGACGAAGTGAAAGATGTAGAGGATCTAATTTGGCATGGCAGAGTCAAGATTAATGATGTAAAAGGCAAAGATTGTGGTATCACCCAGAAAAATTCTCTACCTTTGATTTTTTTTGAAAGTAAAATTAGAAAAAGAAAGAGAATTCAAAAAGGAAAGAAACATGCTTGAAAACAAAAGTGAGTTAAAGTGGGCTCTTGGGCCCAAGAGTTTATAGTGGGCTTGAAAGCCCAGAAAGGGTTGGAACCAAAGGGCACATAGGCCCAAGAGTTGAATGCAGGCCAGAGGGCCCAGTTGATGTTGATGGGCATGAAGGCCCAAGTAAACGTGATAAGTAAACGTGATAGGCTCGAGGGCCCGATTAAAGGTTGAGCTTGAGGGACCCAATGAAAAGAGTGGGCATGTGGTCCCGATTTAGGTGATTGAGAGCATAGTTGTGGTTTTGAAGATTTGTGATGGGCTCATGGACGCCATTGAAAGATATGGATGTGTGAACCTAGATTTGAAGAAGTGGGGGCATGGGGGCCCAATTTCAAAGAAGTTTGGGCATGCAAGCCCGATTGTGAAGGAATGGGGGCACATGGGCCCAAAGTTGAAGGAGTGTGGGAATGGGGGCCTAATTTAGAAGGAATTTGGGCACATTGGCCCGGTTGCAGAAAAATGTGGGCATGTGAGCCCGGTTGAGGTGAATTGCAGGCACGGAGACCTGATTTAAAAAAATTAAGTGCACATGGGCCCAATTGGGAAGAATTGTGGGCACGTGGACCCAATGGAAGGAAAGGAGCATGTAGGCCCGGTTGGGGAAAAGGGGCATATGGGCCCAGTTGAAGGAAAGGGGCACATGGGCCCAGTTGATGAAAAGGGGTGCATGGGCCCGGTTGAAGGAAAGGGGCACGTGGGCCCAGTTGAAGGAAAGGGGCACATGGGCCCGGTTGAAGGAAAGTGGCATGTGGGCCCGGTTGAAGGAAAGGGGTGCATGGGCCCAGTTGAAGGAAAGGGGCGCATGGGCCCGGTTGGATAAAGGGGGCACGTGGGCCCGGTTGAATAATGGGGGCACATTGGCCCGGTTGAATGAAAAGGGCATAAGGGCCCGATTGTAGAAGAGGGGTATGAGGGCCCAATTGAGTGGGATAAAGTGTGGGCTGTGGCCCTAAGATTGACAAATTTTGGGCCTATGAGCCCGATTGATGATTGTGAGAAGGATAAAGAAAAGGTGGTGGCCCTAAGATTGATGAATTGTGGGCCCATGGGCCCGATTGTTGATTTGGATGAGAATAAAGAAAGGTCGTGGCCCTAAGATTGATTGATTGTGGGCCCATGGGCCAGATTTTTGCTTAAGAAGAGAATGGGGTAAGGGTTGTGGCCCTAAGCTTGATGCTAAAGGATTTGCCTGCCTATTTAGAGGAGGTCCTAATATCCCTTTGCTAAGGTCTACATCCTTCTAGAGACTTGTCGATTCATTTCCCATTTCACTAACCAATTCTATCCTCTTATTTTTCAGTTCAGGGGTCAATTCTATCTCCCCAACTTTAGGGATCAATTCTAATGATGGCAACATTTGATCTGTACTTGGCGAATCCTTACCTAGTCCTTGACAATCAATTGAATTTGTGATCCCCTTTTTGACACGCCAAATTCACCTAATTCAAAGAATAAAACTCATGTTTTATAGGGTAACATGTGTGATTAATCTTAGAATAATGCCGGATCTTTTAAAGTTGATTTGGAGCTTCGCTGAATGAAATTAGATGTTTTCCGAAGTTTTTCGCACAAAGCCATAATTTTTGAGCGAAAGCCACACGTAAATCGTGTAAACACGGAAATTGGCTGAATGACCAATGCCTAATGATCATGCATTGAAGGTTATGGTCAAATTCACACTTCTAACAAGTTTTGATTCATACTGTGTCTTTTAGGTTGGCCATCGGAGTCATTTCGACCAGTATCAGATCTTCTGTTCACTATCCTAAATTACGGATATAATTCTGAAGTTTTGAAGGGATTTATGGCTGATCCAATGCTATAGAGAGCTTCTTTGGCCTATTATCTTTCCAACGCAACAAACGGCGTCGAATTCCAAGTTTGGGAGTGTTCGCAATTGCTTCCAGAAGAAGGACGTGCAGAAATAGTCCCATCCACCCTGGTCCCTGGGCACATGTCACGTGACCATGCACCCTGCCCCTGAGGCACGTGGCCTTGTGCCCCCGATTGAGGGCACGAGGGAACCAGTTTTCAACCAGGACTCTACCTCTGACCGGATCGGATCGAATCGAATTTTTTTGGCCAGATCGGACCGAATTTGTAGGAAGGATGAGATGCACCTCTCCAGGGGGTGCATGTGCCCCTCACTAGGGTGCATGCACCCTGCACCAGGGTGCATGCGCCTTGGGGTAGGGCACAAGGTGACATGTTTTTTAGCTTGGATCGCGACGATCGTTCTCCTATAAATAGACTTCAATTCCGGTCATTCCAGAGGCATGTACACGACCCCCAGGGCATCTCAAGACATCCAATCTCCCTCCTGCATCCATTTTGTGCTTTTAGAGAGACAAATTCTAGTTTTTAGAGAGAGAAAAGTCAGTTCAGGAGAGAGGAAGGCTGGTCTACAGGTGATCTGCCAGGTCTCTCTTCTTTGGCCTCTACAGAAGTGTGTGGACGTGTGCTGCCCGAGCTCTCAACATCAAAGTTCTTCCTTTCCAAGTCTTCTTCAGTTTTTAATTGACGGTACATGATTCTAAGGTCGGGGTTAGTTGTGACAAGCGCAGAAGCAAAGTCGTGCCTAGCAGATCCTGGATTGCTGCTCGGCTTTTTCGACAACCCAGATTTGGCAATATCTCTCTCTATTCTTATCATAATCTTTCTGTTCTTTTTTCTATATCTTTGTTTCGTAATTTCACATTCTCCTATCATTATTTTACATTTTTTGCATTATTTTTAGTCTGTTAATTCGAAAATAAAAAAGAGGGGTTAGAGATAACCCGAACCCGGTCAGTTTCTAGTCAGTTGTGTGTTTCATGTCCTTTTCCTTACATATACTCCACTTTGTCTAGTTCTAATAGTCTTTTCATCTATTTGTTTGTTTAGTTGCATATAAAATAAAGCACCCACACATTGAGGACTCTTCTTCATCGGCCGGCTGAACAAGGAGAAGTTTTAACCCGCACTCTTCACGCTAAGGTACACACGGTCAATTTTATTTCATAAATCAGAACCTGCGGTTCCTGGCGACCATATGTCTTAATTTTATACTTCTCATCCTCCTCCCACATGACCCGAACCATCTTTTTGGTGAACGAACGACGCCAAGGGATGAAAGTTCGGGGATCAATGTGAGTGTGGGACCGAGGTGAGAGTTGCTTTCCGTGTTTTCTTTCTTCCTTTCTAATCCCCACTTGAGGTGACGATCCAGATTCACGGACTTCCCTGAAAAAGAGAGGACGCGTTGAATTTTTGGAGTCGACAGCTTTGTGGTGACCACGGTGGGACAAGCAATGTCCTTAACCGTGAGTGCTTAGTGTTTTCTTGCAACTAGTTCCAGTTCTAGACTGGTTCCCACGTGAGCCTTTCCTTCTTTCCACCTTTCTTAATTTCATGCCATCTCAAAATTTTTGATTTAACCCATATTTTGTCATATCTGAAGTGCCAAGTACCTCATTTAATTTTTATCATTTTATTTCGGTTCCCGCGTGAACCCACCTTTACTTTAAAATCGATTCCCACACGAACCAACTCTCTTCTACAAACCAGTTCCCACGTGAACCAACATTTATTTTCAGTCATTCAAATCAGATTTTTCCCTCTTTTGCTGAAGGTTAAAACCCTAAAATTGGTCACCATGTGACCCTCTTTTATTTCTTGTTGCCATTTAAATCGGTTCCCGCGTGAACCACCATTTTCTTTTTAAACCGGTTCTCGCATGAACCAATCTCTTTCTTTACTTCGGTTCCCGCGTGAAACAAACCACTTTCCTTCAGATCTATCCCCACTTGGATCAAATCCTTATTCACCTTTAATTGGCCCCACGTGACCTTCTTTCAATCATTCAAACCGGTTCTCGCGTGAACCACCCTCTTTACCCAAAACCGGTTCCCACGTGAACCACCTTCACTTTTTACCCCGGTTCCCACGTGAACCAGCTTGTTCTTACATCGGTCCCCATGTTGACCACCCTTTTTGCTTGGCTATCATATCTGAACCCGCTTCTTTTCATCACTTTTCACTATCTCCATTTGGCTCTCGTGTGAAACAAGGTCTAGATTCTAGTTTCTAGTTGCTTATCTAGTTTCTAGTTACTTTCCTTGTGTCATTGCTTGTTTATTTAAGTTTATGTTTTGCTTATTATTTGCTTTATTACTTGATTGCATTCTCTACTCCTCTCTATCCCCTTCGTTTACACTTTTTCTTTTGAGGCGGGAGCTCACTCTCCCATTTACCCCTCCCATCCAAACCACCCTCTTGGTGGATTCTGACCTCTCTTCTGGGATACTCCTTCCTAGTTGACTTGGATTGTTTTCATCAAGGCCTCCATAATTCCTCATATGTGGAGTATTCCTCTTCATGATGGGGTTGGTTGTACCACTCCCCAAAACCCGAAGCATCCTATGTTACCTACGCGTGGTGAGATTGTGTGAAACCTAGGTCATTGGAGATTGGAGTTAGGATCCTAACCCATTTGTTGATATAAAAATTTTTAACAGATCCATAAACCTAAGGTTTAATCAAAATCAATGCGTAATCTTGATTTCAAGTCTTTGCATCACCTGTTTGTCAAACAAAAATTAAAAACTGTAACATTTTTGCAAGATACTAAAAAACAAAAAAAAAGTTCTGTCTTTTTTGCCAACTCGTTTGTTTTACCCTCTCCTTGAAGTTGAAAGGTGACAATGCAATTAAGGTCTGGAAGGCACGTTGGAATGGCAGAACAAGCTGAACATCGAGAGCACGAGATGGGTCACCAACCAATTCTATCAGACGGTCATGTTAATCCCTTGTTTGAGTCAGAAGCGCAAGAGGTCCCTCAACCATCTGCTCCCCGTGATGTTGAACAACTCTTTAGAGAGTTGTCTCTTTATACTAACCCAGAAACCTACTCCTGTATACAATCCATGGTGAAAGGAAAAATTGCCTCTGATCAAGCTGAAGCCAACCAAGTTGCCTCATCTCCTTATCCTATGGTTCGGCCACCACTCATTCAATCACCCTTTGTTCAACCACCTATTGTTCAGCAATCTGTGATTCAACCATCACTAGCACAACCATCTGTAGTTCAACCATCTATAATTCAACCATCTATGGTTCAACCATCATTTGTTCAACCACCTTATTACCATGTTGCTCCCTTGGCCCAACAAGTCATGGGACAATCTTCAGTGAATTTGCCAAGTCAAGCTTCTCAATTCCAAAATCACACATCTAACCACATGCCCCCACCAGTAAACCAAGAACCTACTCTCACCCAGGCAATCATGGATCAGCTCACCCAGATGAATGAACATTATGAAGAGCTGAGATGTCGCCAGGACTCCAAGTCAATTCCTGAGGTCTCTATTCATTCATTGCCAGTTCTTCACCTGTCACCTTCTGAACTACCAGTTTATCACCGCCATAATGATACTGGCAATCCTTTTCTCCACCTAAAAGATTTTCTCTACGAGTCCTCATTCTGGAAAAATGATCGTAGGGTTCTTGCTTTCTTTTTCGGCCGATCACTAGAAGGGTCTGCATTGGAATGGTTCTACTCGCTTGACCCCTTTGAGGTAGGAGACTTTGATATTGTCAAGACCAAATTTTTGCAAAGATACAGAGACCGGGAGGCTCCATCATTCCCCATTATAGATTTGATTGCCGAGAAGATGAAGCTCGAAGAGGACTTCATAAAGTTTGCTGATCGCTGGAGGGGAATGGCAAAGAAACTAACAAATGTTATTTCTGAAGGGGAACAAGTGAAGATGCTCATTGGGAACACTACACCTGCCCTATAGAATGTTTTGATCATGCACCCGTCCTACCACCATGAATGAACTTTATGACAGTGCTCGATACTTGAAAGCCCACTTCAAAGATGCCACCACGATAAATCCATTTGATCCCAAACCTAGGAACATCTCCTCTACACCAGTTGTGCCTACAACCGAGGGAGTGGTCAACAATGAAGTTGTAAACATTGTGGGGAACCTGGGAGGGAACCGTCAAAATCAATTCAGAAACCCACCACAGAACCTTTCCTACCACCCCCCTCAACAACATGTTAGGCCACGACAACCACAACAACCACCTCAGCTAGTAGCACAACCCCAGCAACCTTGTCAACCTACCTACAATAGGACACCGCCACCACCCAATCAGGCACCACGAAGGGGAGGTCCTAGGAGGGAGAATTATCAACAACTCCCTTACTCCTTGATCGACATCTTCAATGTACTCATGGCAGAGAAACAGTTGGAATTGCCCAAGGAAAGAGAGGTTTCGCCAATAAATGCAGATATGTCCCGATACTGTGCTTACCATCAGTACCATGGTCACACTGTTGAAGTGTGTTTTCAATTCAAGGATTACATCCACGATCTGAATGACCAAGGCAGCATTGATTGGGCTCAAATGGGGGAATGCATACAGGTAATGAAGGCTAGGCAATAGCAGCGGTAGCGTCCACCAGCTCAACATCAACAACAACCCGACTTGGGGATTGTTCAAAATACGCTCCCATTACATGCTCCCGTTCCAGCACCAGCACCAACACATCCAAACCTAGGAATTGGTCTAGTACACTCCATTGTTCAGGGAGATGCCAGCCGTGCTCAAGGTTGGCAACTAGAAAATCACAATGCAACCATGCCAATCAACCCAGTTAGGCCTCCTGCTAGGAACCCACCTAAACAGATAATCCGTGCACCTGCTACTCCACAACCACCACCAAGCTCAATAACCCAACCACTGGCCACCACTTCTTCTCGCCGACCCATCATTAGGCCAGCCCCCGCCTTGACTACACCTCCCTCAACTATTGCTACACACCGACCCTTGCTCATCCGACCACCACCAAACCTGAACCCCCAACCTATGAGCTCTGTCATTCCAAAACCCCAACCTATCATACCACCTACTCCACAACCTACCACCAGTCCTGCACCCCGGCCTCTTCTTATCAGGCCACCAGTATCACCATCACTACCCCCTCCAAATCCAACCCCTCTACCCACTAACCCAATCATCCCAGAACCATCAATCCCATTGCCAACCATACCTGCACCTACACCACATGTTCCACCACATCTCACCACAGTTAACCCATCACCTCTACCCGACTGCCAAATAGCCCCGGTGCTTCGGAGTGGGAGGATGTTCTAGTGGCTCTTTCCCCAAGTCGGGACTCAACCGCAAGATCTAGTGGAGGAAGAACAAGTGGAAGAACCTTTGCCATGCACGGCTTATGATTTTTTGAAGCATTTGGATAAGACACCGGCCCATATATTCCATACTTGAGTTGATCAAAAGATCAAAGGTGCACCAGGAGATTCTACAGCAGTATTTGCAAAGGGTAATGGTGAATGAAGATCTCCCACTTGAGAAGATCACTACAGTGTTAGCCCCAAGAAGTGAGCACCCAATACTCACTTTCTCTCATGAGGAATTAGCAGATCCAGAGGTTAGGAGATACGCCTTACATGTAGCTGTGGTTATTTGTAATATTGAAGTGAAATCCTATTTGGTTGACACTGGAGCTTCTATCAATGTTATGCCGCCAGAAACTTTGTAGTTGTGCGGCATTTCTGAACAAGAAATCAAGCCATCTTGTGCCATAGTGATGGCCTATGACAACTCCAAGAAGTCTACACATGGGGTGGTCACTCTAGAAGTTAAACTTGGACCATGTACGGTCACAACGGATTTTCATGTTCTATAACTGGATACAACTTTTCGGGCTATACTTGGGAGGCCATACTTGGAGGCAATAGGAGTTGTGGCTTCAACAAACCACCAGTGCATAAAGTTTTCCTTTAAAGGACAAGTGGTCAAGGTGACTAGCATGCCTGTAAGGGATGAACTGAACAATGCTTCTTCGCCTTTAGGACTGTCAATACAACTCCATATCTCAATGGGAGAATTGCCAGAAGTCAGATGCATGACCACCTCTCTACCAGACACAGTGGGATGGTGGATGATGATGAAATTGGGCTATTAGCCTAGAAAAGGTTTGGGCAAGGATCTTCAAGGGATCACTCAGCCGGTTGAAACTGTGAAAAGGCCACGTAGTCAGGGGTTGGGATACGAAGAGGATTCCATCCCGTGGAGGGTCTTCCAACAAGGATATGCCATGGGACTCCACATGTTCCTTATCAATGGGGAGACCATGATGATGGCTGAAGATGACAAGAGTTCCATGATAGCTGTTAAGAGAAGAAAGGCTCCAGATGAAGAAGAAGACTTGGAAGACCTATGCTTATCTTTGACTCGTTTGTTCTCAAGTGGGGAAGAGCACCAGGAACCACTCAAGGGCATACCAATCTTGGATCATCTGGTTGAGCATACCACCCAAGTCAGAGCAATTCCGCGAGGCCCGAGCATAACAATCCCATGTTTAAATCTCGTGCCATTGTTTTTAGATCTATTGGATGGGCTTCCAAGCCCACTCTCTTTCACCAAACTAACAACTCATTTTGGGCCCATGCGCCCTTTCCAACCTTCCACTCTTACTAGGCCTGCTTGCCCATTTACTTCCCTTGTCAACTTTAGGACTGAGGGCTTTTCCCAACATGGGCTCACATGGCCATCCATTTTCAGAATCCGGTCCACATACCCGTTCATGTTTTTCATCAGTTTTGGGCTCATGTGCCCATTTTCTGTTACCATTGGGCCCACGAGCCCCTTTTTTCCCTTTATTCTTTAGTTTTTTTCTCTATTAAGTCAGTCATCTTCTAGCAAACCTCGAGTCATTCTGACTCATTCTATCTTTTAACTTGAAAATCCAAAAAAAAATGTCTTTTCTGAAACTCACATTTCCATCAAGGAGACGTCTCTACTAATCCCAGAGGGTGCTCCAAATCAAGGATCCCTTTCTTCTGAATCATTGATTGATTTACTCGATCCTCCTTCCACTGTAAATACCACCTTTCCAACTTTGTCTTCAGTAGGTCAGGTTAGGTTAGGAAATAGGAAAGTCAGAGGTAAACGAGTTCCAAATAGGTATCTGCAACAATTGGCATAGAAATGCATAGAGTGTGCAAGGCTGCCAAACTTTTTAGAGAATACCATCCAGCTAGATGAAATCCAATATGAGGATGAGCATAACATAGATCATACTTTGAGAGTATATGAGGTGGTATCAGAAAAGATCCTGAATCTGAGGATGAAATCGAGGACATGGCTGATGCATATGCATCTGGACTTAGAAGATTTGAGGAACCATCAGCCATAGGGAATGAACCAACCAAGGAACTGAATTTAGGAACCTTGGAAGATCCTAATGTAAGGAATCGTCCATTAAAATTTGGTGCAGCGGAAGCGACGATTCCTATGGGTTCCTTTAGAATCCGTCTCAATCAGTACCGAACGACGAAAACCGAAAACCGATCAAATCGGGTTCGAATATACCTGATAGGGATTCATATAATCCCATGGAGAGGAAGGAGATGAGCTTCTCAAGCTCTTCAAACCGTTCAAGTGTCCGGTCTCCAGCAGTATCCACACGAACTTCATCCACAGCAGGTTCTCCCTTCGCGCCGGCCTCGAGAACTCTTTCCGAACGGAGCTCCATCGACCATGGACACCTTCTAGAGAGAGGAGGAGGTAGGGAGGAGACTTGGGACGTGGTTGTCACCCTTGGCTTGATGGGGTTTGGCTGAAACCATTAGTATTTATAGATAATTATGGAATTTTTCATAAAAACCCAAAATCTCTATAAATTACGTCGTTGCCCCTGTACTTGTGGATAAGTCCTTTTGTGTGTGACCCACTAGGTCCAATAACCTATTTGGTTGAGGCCTAAATAAAATAGAACAATTCTATTTAATTTAATTAAATCCATTATCCGATAACAGATTAATCGGCCTACCGATCATGAAGGGTACAAGCCACATCCCATGATCCCAAATGGCTATGGGGATAATATCATCTCCATTGAGCCTTTCCATCATCAGTTACCACATGGATATAAACCCTCATCCATCCAATGTCCCGGTCGGAAAGGAGTACGGCATCGGCTGTCAACTCCTTAGTGTACCGACTCTATAGGATCCTGTACTCGGAATTGGATCAATTGGAAAACTCCTTTTCCAATTATCCTATCTACCCTGGCCAGGGATTTAGAGTACTATCCCATAGGACATTCACTCTCACTTACCGAGAGTGGACGATCCCTTGTTGTCCGCTCAATTGCCTCCATCGGATTTTCCTTGTACCCAATCCATCGCTATATAGGACCATCTAAATTGTGATCCATAAGTCAATGGTCAAAGCACAAGTTCCACCCAACAAGGCATCTTTGGCGACTCAGGTCAAAGGTCCAACCATGCAACCGTGATGATAGAAAACCCTGATAGACAGTTCGGTAAGATACCTTTCATGATTTCTAATTCGGTCAGTTCAGTGAACTCCTTCAACTAATGAGCACCTGTATGTGTATCTCAGTGTCTCCACACTAATGACCAATGAGATCGGTCGTCCTCATCACATGAGAAGACATCACATACACTAGTCTATCCGGATCCTTGATGTCCCGTCTCAAGTATCCTATGACTAGGAACATTTAGATCAAATACCTCTAGATGATCAATCTCATTATCATGATCTCATCATGATTTAATCATCATTGTATTTGATCAAGGACTTCATTATGATATTCGCTTCTAATAAGAGCTTATAATGAAGATTTGCCTAATTAATTGAATGAGATATTTCTAGAAATGTCGAATCATATCATATATGATTGGCTTGTAGGGCATACATTTCTATCACCTAAGACTATCCTCATCAGTGCAAACCTCACTCTCTCATAATAACATTGTTTGATCAAAGTTTTGGAAGAATACAAGGACACGTTCGCATAGACATATGAAGACATGACAGGATTAGATAATTCATTGGTTGAACATAGATTAACCTTGAAACCTGGAACTACCCCAGTTATACAAAAGCTCAGGAGATTCCACCTTGATATTGCACTCAAAATGAAAGAAGAGGTCGACAAACTACACCAAACAAAATTTATTAAGGTCGTCCTATATCCGCAATGGGTGGCTAACATAGTCTCTGTTATGAAGAAGGATGGATAGGTTCAGATTTGCATAGATTTCAGGGGCTTGAACCGAGCGTGTCCTAAGGATGATTTTCCTTTGCATCATATCGATGTTTTGGTTGATAACATAGCCGGATTTGAAATGCTTTCATTCATGGATGGCTATTCTGGATACATTCAGATCTGATTAGCTAAGGAGGACCAAGAGAAGACCTCATTTACTACACCTTGGGGAACATATTGCTATGTTGCCATGCCCTTTGGGTTAAAGAATGCTGGTGCTACGTATCAGAGGGCTATGATGGCTTTCTTTCATGACACGATGCACACCGTTGTAGAGGTGTATGTGGATGATTTGGTTATCAAGTCCAAGAGTCAAGAAGATCATTCTAAAGTGCTAAGGAAAGTTTTGCAATGAGCTAGAGAATACAAGCTGAAAATGAACCCTAAGAAGTGTACATTTGGAGTTTCATCAGGAAAGCTACTTGGGTTCATAGTAAGCAAAAAAGGCATAGAGATTGACCCAAACAAGGCCAAAGCAATTATTGGGATGCCTTCCCCGAAGAATATGAAATAGCCTCGAGGATTGATTGGGAGGCTACAATTTGTCCACCGGTTTATCTCACAACATTCCCAAAGGTGTAAACATTTCTATGAGTTAAGGCGGGGGGCGAGTTTAAATGGGATTTGAAGTGCCAGGAGGCATTTGATGAGTTGAAAACATACCTAGCAAGTCCCCCTGTACTTGACCACCAATTCCCGACAAGACCTTGGTCCTCTACATTTTGGTTCCTAAGAACTCTCTTGGGGCAGTCTTTGCACAAGTTGATGAAGAAGGGAAAGAACGAGCTACTTACTACTTGTCTAAGATGTTTGGTGCTTGTAAGCTGAAGTACACTGTTGTAGAAAAGACCTGTGCTACTCTTGTTTGGGTGGTTCAGAAACTCAAGCATTATTTTCTTGCTCAGTAAGTCAAGCTCATTGCTCTTATCAATCCTATCAAGTTTCTGTAAGAGAAGATAGTTTTGACTGATTGGTTAGGGCGATGGCAGAGCTTCTTGTCCCAATTTGATATCACTTACGTCCCACAGAAGGCAATCAAAGGCTATGCTATTGTTGAACACCTTGCCCATCATCCCATACCCGTCTTTGACCTAGTCTGGTCGGAGTTCCCGGATGATGAACTAATGTCAGTCCGGTCTTCCAATCTCTGGACATTATATTTTGACGGGGCTCTAAACTCTCATGGTAGATGGATAGGTATTGTCTTTCTGTCACCTGAAAGTGTCACCATTCCACAGACTTTTCAGCTCAACTTTCCAGCAACCAACAACATAGCTAAGTATGAAGCTTTTCTGGTCGGGATGGAGGCTGCTCATTTCCATGGTGCCACTGAATTGAGGGTGATAGGTGACAGTCAATTGATCCTACGCCAAGTCATATCCAAATACCGAACCTTCCATCCAAACCTCAAACCCTACCAGGAGCTCACCACCTGCTACAACAAGCTATTCTTCAAACTTACCTTTATCCATGTCCCCCGTTCTTAGAATCTTCTCGCCGATGCCTTAGCTTCACTAGCTTCATCTCTATCTGTCCCGCTAGGCAGGCAAGTGCGAACTATCCACATTTGTAAGAGGTCAATTCTAGCAATTAAGGATGGACATTTTCTAAAGGTTAAGGAGAGGTTCAACAGAAAATAATACTTGGAACACAAAGAAGAAATATCTTTAATTGAGTTGGAAGAATTAGAAGAAGGTGAGAAACCTTGGTATGACGAGATTGCGAGGTATTGCCAAGATCAGTCATATCCGCCTAGATCAACCACCAAGGAAAAGAAGGCAATTAGAAGAGTATCCCAGAGGTATACAATCCTAGGAGGAGTGCTCTATAAAAGAAAACTAAGTGGAATCTTACTCAGGTGTCTTGATGAAGAAGAAGCCGAGTTGGTGCAGAAGGAAGCACATTCTGGAGTTTGTGGTGGTCATGTGAATGCCCAAGCCTTTGCTAAGAAAATCATCCAACACGGGAATTATTGGCCAACTCTAGAAGAAGACTGCTCCATCTTTGTCTAGCACTGTCATTCATGTCAACTCCATGCCGACAAGATTCACTCTCATGCATCTTCCCTTCATCCAATTCATGCCCCCATGGCCTTTTGCCATGTGGGCTTTTGATATCATTGGCTCCTTGAGTGACCTCAACTCCGAAATGTGCTCAAAATCATTCATTCTGATGGCAACGGAGTACTCCACAAAGTGGGCTAAAGCGGAAGCGTTCGTCAAGATTAAAGCGTCAACAGTCTACTCCTTCATCAAGAGCAACATCATTGCAAGGTTCGAGATCCCCAGCGACATCGTCACTGATAATGGGCCACAATTTCTTTCTCAAGATCTATGTGATCTTCACAACAGGTATCGCATTTCATTGCATCATTCATCACCATACTATCCTCAAGGCAATGGTCAAGCAGAAGCCACCAACAAAACCTTAATCAAAATCATCAAGAAATCTTGTAAGTCTAGCAAGTTTGCCGACTGGCCTGATAAGCTTGTAGATGCTCTATGGACTTATCGTACTTCTGTAAGGACTCCCACTGGACAAACCTCGTATGCTTTGGCATATGGGATGGAAGCAGTGGTCCCCTACGAAGTATTACTTCTATCTCTCTGAGTTCAGCTCGATAGGGATATTCCTGTTGATGAGAGACAAGAATCTCTCCTTGCACAGCTTGAACTCTTGAATGAAAGAAGGTTAGCTGCTGCCGAGCATGCCCAGACTTATCAAAATAGACTTAAAAGGTTCTATCAAAAGAGGGTGGTTGAGAGAAAGCTCGAAATCGATGAGATGGCCATTAAAAGAATTTTCATTAAGCCGTGGGGTCCCCGCTCCAAATTGCAACCTAACTGGGAAGGGCCTTTTGTAATCACTAAAAAGTATCCAAGCAATGCATATGAATTGACTAATGCATATGGAGAAAATTGAATCATCCATGGAATGGAGTTTACCTTAAAAAGTACTTTCTATAAAAATAGAGAAACCACTAGTATAATCTCAAGTCATCGATCCTAGGTTGTTCGTGAGAAGTCAATGGTAGGTACCATTCTACACACACAACACCTCCTGATCCTAGAATCTAGACAACCTGGCACTTGTAGAAGGTAAGGTAGAAATCTAGAAATGGAAGGAGTACTCTTACCCTATTCTCTTCCACTCGGTCCAAGATAGGGAGAGAAGATTAGAGAGGGGTAGTATCGAAAACACTCGCCACCCTAGTATGAGGTCATCTCGGAGGGTGCAAAACAGTGCCAAAAGATGGGCAATGAACTCCTCAGGTTAGAAAAAAAAGAAAAATGAACAACCTGTCTGAATGAGTACCCAGAATGATAGTCAAGGCAAAAGGCACTAAAAGATGGGCAATGTCCCCATGGGTCAAAAACATGTCCAAATATGTGCCACATAGAAAAGAGTGAAAAAATAGGAAAGACCCAAAGAGGATGAACCCCAATGAGAAATTTGAGTGAGAGTAGAGAAATCCCTCTCAACATCTCCAAACCCTATCAAGGACTTCCTCTATATTCTTCCTCCTTAAACCCTTGGGTAGGGTAAACCGACTGAATCCAAGTGGAATCCAAGTCGATCAAAGGAAGAAGGTTAGAAAGATTCTAGGTAGGAAACTTTATTTTTGCATATGGTATCTACCACTTGAGTCTTGACAAACCCCAAAGACCGATGAACTGTCTCAAATACCACCATTTTCTCCACAAAAAATGAAATTTTTAAAAAACCCAAAAAATGAATATTTCAAAAAATCAAAAAAAATTGCATATTTCAAAAAAAAATTGAATTTTCCAAAAATCTAAAAAAAACACATTTTTTAAAAAATCTAAAAAAATTTCTAGAAATTGCATGTTTTGAAAATCCAAAAAAATATATGTATAAAATAATAAAATAATAAAATAATAATGATTGTTTTCAAGAAAATCTAAAAAAATACATCATTAGCTCAGTCATTGATCATTGCCTTAGTTGCATCCATGTTTTTTTTCTGTTATGCATTTTTCCATTCCTGTATTGCATATCCATTTTTGCTTCAATTACCTTATTAAGAAGGCTCTTCCCTTTGACTCAAAATCAAGACAAACGATATACAGGCAAAGGGATGAGTCATAATAAAAATTTAATCATCTTTGTTAAGTATTTTTATAAGCTGAAGAGGCAAAAGAGAAGGGCCATCAGGTACATTTTTTTGCAAAAAAAAAAAATTTGCCTCAGGGCGCATGTGCCCTCATCTAGGGGCACATGGCTAGGTGCCCCACCCCAGGGTGCATGGGCACGTGCCCTTGATCGGGGACACATGGACCAAAAACTTAAAAAATTCAAAAAAATCTCAAAAAATCAGAAATTGTCTAGAATGTTGAAAATGACATTTTTGCTAAAGGAACCATCATCAAAAACATTATTTTGACCTCCAAATGATGGTTTTAATAGTGAAAACTTCAGTTGATCATTTAAAGAAAAATATGCTTCATATGACAATGTCGTTTGTTAGGTACTAACCAAAAATGTGCAGGCAACCTTTTAAGTCCAACAGGTGAATTGGTGAGATCGGTGTTTCGGAAGGAACGTCATGCCAGCCCTATGATGAAAAGAAAGGGAGTGCCACTCGGTCAAGTATTATCATGGTGTTGATGAATCAGGCGGTCGATGCAAGTTAATAAACCATGCCTGAAGACTTTACTCAGTTTCACATCAATCTCACATCATCACCATCATTCCATTTTGCACTTCACATCACTCCTACCATTTGTCATTTAATTATCTTAGGTCCATTTTATATATATTATATGCATTGATGTTGAAGACCTTGAGGGTGAAGATGACTAGGCCCGAGATCCCCTTCAACAAAATCTACAACAGCTTGGTCATTTATTCACACTCACGGATAAGCCAAAATTGAATATTGGAGGGATGATGGTTCCTAATCAGGTGTCTTGACCTCCAATAGATAATCTATATCTTCAACTATTTTCTACATAATTTTCTATGTTTTCATATCTATCTCTTTTTCATTCTTCATCATTACCAATGTTATCCCTTCATGTTTTATTCTTTCCTTTATGTTATCCCATCATGTTTTATTCTTTCCTTTCTGTTATCCCACCATGTTTTACTCTTTTATGCTATCCCATCATATTTTATTCTTTCCTTTCTGTTATCCCACCATGTTTTACTCTTTTATGTTATCCCATCATGTTTTATTCTTCCCTTTCTTTTATCCCACCATGTCTTTTATTTTATCTCACCGTGTCATGTTTTCATGCCATTGTTTCTTCTTTCCCATCATTCTATATTAGTCCCATCATTATCTTTCAATCCCTGTATGGCTTAAGTCTGTTTGTCATTTCTGAATACTCAGTTTTCTGCCAAAGCATGATTCACAATTTTCACGAAACCCGAGCAATTTTCTTATGCTTAAACAAACCCTTTTAGAACTTGAGGTTATTCCACTCAGAATTAAACTGAGTATTTTGGTGAACTCAAATGAACTTGAGATTCCAAATATGATAGATAGGTATTCTTGTCATTTTAAGATCAGTTTCTCTTTTAAACTTTAGCCCATCACAGTACAAGAACACCGCAAAGTTCGAGTTGCTCGCTGATGATGAACTTACGAATTCGGGACTCCTCACCGCGCTGAGGGTTGGCTACCTCCTTTATCCTTTATTTTTCATCTCTCATGCCAATGGCATATCTTTTACCAATCAATTATATGAGGTTTTGATGGAACATGAAAGTGATCTAGAATACTTAGAGAGATTCATTTTGCTGGATTAGGTAGATAAGCGTGTCTATATCTACACCTTGATGCCACCTTTTCAGTCCATCACCATTCCATTCCACTACATTCATCTACGCTCACTTGCATTCCATTACAGTTCACTCCGACTCACTCCGCTTCATTACATGGCATTCCCTTACAAAGCCAATATCAAGGCAAGGCAAGCTGTAGACATGCCAAATTCACCTAATTCAGAACATAAAACTCATGTTTTATAGGGTAACATGTGTGATTAATCTTAGAATAATTCCGGATCTTTTAAAGTTGATTTTGAGCTTTGCCAAATTAAGTCGGATGTTTTCCGAAGATTTTGCACAAAGCCGTAATTTCTGAGCGAAAGCCACACATAAATTGTGTAAACATGGAAATTGGCTGAATGACCAATGCCTAATGATTATGCATTGAAGGTTATGGTCAAATTCACACTTCTAACAAGTTTTGATTCATACCGTGTCTTTTCGGTTGGCCGTCGGAGTCATTTCGACCAGTATCAGATCTTCTATTCACTGTCTTAACTTCCGGATAAAATTATGAAGTTTTTAAGGGTTTTATCTTATCCAATGCTATAGAGAGCTTCTTCGGCCTGTTATCTTTCCATCACAACAAACGGCGTCGAATTCTGAGTTCGGGAGTGTTCGCAATTGCATCCGGAAGAAGGACGCGCAGAAACAGTCCCATGCATCCTGGTCCCAGGGCACATGTGCCCTAGACCCAGGGCACGTGACCATGCGCCCTGCCCCTGAGGCACGTGGCCTTGTGCCCCCAATCGAGGACATGAGGGAACTAGTTTTCAACTACGACTCTACCTCTGACCGAACGCATCAAATTTTTCGGCCAGATCGGACCGAATTTGTCACGACCTGGATTTCAACCTGCACAGCGGAACAAAATCCAGCGATGTAACTGGGAAAATAACCCCTATAAACACATCGGTTTAGAAAAAAACTTGAAGGCAATAAAAAGGTCCCAGTTCAGAAATTCTAACAGTATCCACCTATCACAAATCACGTAATAAAATTTTCAATCCAATCAATCATATACCGGTCTAAATTGCATAATAACCATTCAAATTATTCCTTGGAGTCCATACCACCAAGCTTCTGCTGCGCTAAACCTGATTTCTTGAAAATATAATAAAGGATTAGAGTGAGTCATAACGACTCAGTAAACATCCCATCATCCACCAAATCGGATAGCCAACAAGGCCCTATCATGATAAATTTATAAGTACCCAACCTTCACCTGTTTTATACAAATATAAAACTAAACAATATAAGAATAATATGACATTCCATGTATTTTAAAGCATACAACCAGCACCTTCAAAACCCTCACCAAAGAGGACTTCTCACCAAGACACAATACTATGAATGGGCCATGCATTGCAACACAAACTATCGAGACATACCATGCATGCCATGCAAAACAATATGTTTAAATGAACTAATTAACCCTACATGATTGCTAACTCAAATACCATACCACCATGCACCTATCCTCTATATGAAACATTCATATTTTCATTTGTTTCGCAAGGAATGCGCCGTCTTGCGATCTCAACGAGCTAGGACCAGATCTACCATATATAGCAGTAATTATATAGCTAAGCTAAATCCCGTAGTGCACCTAGGCAGGGGTGGCACTTAGGATAACCCGCGGGATTTAGGATCGAAGGATGCACCAGACGGTTCTTAGCTCCGCTGCCCACAGACATGACTACTAGTCCAGTCTAGCTCAGTCTCAAATTACATTTTTAAGGCACACATGCATTCACAACATCTCATGCCTTGCCATGAGTTTCTCACAAGCATCTCATATCATGCCATGCTCAACCTCAAGCACCATGCACATACACCATGCAATAACATACTAACCACTAGAAGATGCACATCATACTAATATGACAACTAAAATGACATAGATTAACAATGCAATTGATACCATCTATTGAACACCCCTAAATACTATGCTCATGATGTTAAAACTCCACTTAACATGCTTAGACAAATGCCAACATGATATGCACATACACAACATATGCCATGATAAGACTATGCACAAATAAGGCCTCTTAACTTGACTTAAGGACAAAAGAATATATATAACAAAAATAAGATTTAAAAAAAAGCTACTCACTTTAATCTTGTTAAGCTACAATCGAAAGCATATACAACAAGATTAGCATAACTGGACATAGAAGAGTCTAATAAATTATTTAGAATTTGTCTAATCTAATTACCTTGCAACAACATATAGAATAGACCCAATCAAGTTGAACATAATCAAACAAGTTTACAACTAACCTCCAAAATTTATACCAAACTCCATGCACATAATTTGGACACAATGAGACTAATCAACTACTAAAATCACTATTAAATTGTATGTATCTACCAAATTTAAAACATACAACTACAAATAATCACCACATCCAATCTCAACCCGATACATATAAGTTGACATCTACAAGTCATTGGTGAATATTAAGTATTAAATTTAAGGATATTAGACGTGTCCGAGATGCCTACCATAATGGCATCGATAAATCGATTCGGAGTTAACACAAAGCTTGGATCAACTAAACAAGAATTTCCTCACTCAATCAATGCTAGCTGCAAGCATACAAGAATATATAGATTTATAGCATTGATAGAAAATGAGAGAATTGATGTGAGGGAGTGAAATAAATAAAAGGGCAAATATTGCTTACTATAGCAATCTGGACGGGGAGAGGTGCGGCGGCACTTGTTGGCGCACCGGCCGCTGTGCACGCTGGAGGAAGAGGTGGCGGACAAAAGGGAGGCAGAGGTCAAGGGGGCTAGAGTGGCTCTGCTGTGCTACTGAGCGCTGTCAATGCACTGCGGTGAGGCACCAAACAGGGTGGCAACAGAGGTCCAGGCTGCGGCACAAGGGCACGCGGGCTGGGGGGAAGCCACGGCTGCACGGCTCACACAGGCAACGCACTGCACAGCGCGATGAGAGGGGGGTTTAGACACGCCAAATTGGCCCGATTCAAAGCCTAAGACTCCTATTCCATTGGCAATATCTTTTATTTGATCATTATCTGATCCGGATTACCTCGTGGAGATGAGCTAAGGACATTGGTGGAGCCCCTTGTGAGTTGGGAACGGACCGATGATTTCTAGAATAATGTTGTAACCTTCAGGCGAGAGCCACACGTGAACCGTGAAAACATGAAGCTTGCATGATGACTGACCTTGAATGGTCCACACTTGAATGTTTCGGGAGTCCCACGTATGTTCCGTGACATTCGGGGTTTCCGACAAGTCATTTCGGTAGGCGTTAGTCTATAATGGGATCTTCGTTATCGCTTTTCGATCTATACTGACACGGCTATCCCGGACCACGTGTTAGGCCTTTCCATTCATCACCAGGCCTTTTCAGGTCATCTGGATCAATCCTAGCCGTATATTTCATCAACCGGGGCCATATGGCCATTTTAGTCAATTTTATGGTTTCCCGGCTTTCCCGATGTTCGGTTCACGTTTACCGGGTTAATCTCAGATTTTTTGATGATTTCGGGTTTTCTAACCATACCGGACTTTTTCGGTCATCATTTTAAGTCATCCCGAGTTGACCCGAGATTCCTCGACCAGAACCGTGCCCTTCCGGATCCCTGCTGCAGTTTTTAGCTTTTCGTGAAACGGTAAATCGGTAGTCAAAGCCCCGTTCGAACATCTCAGAAGTAATGACATCTGGTTTACCAAATTGAGGAGGTGCGGCTTAAGGCCCTCTTTCCAATGCAACAAACGAGAGCCGAATTGGACATCCCGTTTGCAAGTTACGGCTCACAGAACACGCGCATAGGAGAGAGAGTGTACCACGCCCCCACTCCCCTTGAAAGGGGAGGGCGCGCTCTGCGCGCCCTCAAACTAGGGGCGCGCCCTAAATTCGGGGGGGCGCTCCGCGCACCCCCATTTCCTTTGAAACGCGAGGACACGGTCAGTTTTCAAAAATTGGAAATTGCCCCGATTAGCACCTTCTAAATCGGATTTTTGGAATGATAGTATCGATAATTTTCGATTATTTGTACCGTGCCCCCGAGTCGGGGGCATTTTACGTTTGTCTAGTCGAATTTTTAGCAATTTCCAGAAGATTACGGCGATTTTTAGCAATAAGACGCGTAACGCGCCCCCGCTTGCTTTGAAACAGGGGGGCGCGCAGACCGCGCCCCCAAGGTGAGGGTGCGCCCTGAGCGCCCTTGTCTCCTTTGACAAGCGGGGGTGCGGTCGGTCCAGTTTCTATGTTTTGCACTGGTTTCTCTCCTCTATAAATTGAGGGCCATTCTCAATGACCCAGGGTTAATCCCTCGTGCCTAGCTCGTCCTGAGGTCATCCAAGCTCTCTCCCAAAGCCGTCCCGATGTCCAAAGGAGATCCGACGTCGAGAGATCAATCCCGAGGCAAAGGAGAAGCCCGATTTATGCGTTCTGCAGCAACCGACTTCATCAGCTTCTGTAGAAAATATGGGACTCCTTCTGCTAAAGTCTTCAATAGAGGAGTTGTTCCCCTCTTCGTCCTCTTTCATTTTCAACTAGCGGCACTTGATTTCGACTTGCCGTCTGTTCGTGGTGATTTCTGTACTAAGGGCGCGCATCCAGGTTCTGTTTTTCCACATCTGTCCAATTTCGGAATTTTTACAGACTTTTATAGGCAGATTCCGAAGAAGTCATCAACAGAAGATATCTTCCTCTCCAAGTTCTCTATCTATCGAAACAAACTGCACTCAATTCTGACAATGGGTTGTCCGTAGCATTCTCTGCACCAAAGTCGCACCAGAAGGGTGCAAAGCTACCCGAACCGGCTTGTTTCACTCATCTCGGCTTCAACTCAAGCCGTTTCATTCTATAAGTTTTTCTTAACTCAGTTCATTTAATTGTTAGACCATATTTTACTTAGTTTGCATTATTTTTACATAACCAAAAACACAAAGAAAGGGTTAGGGCTCGCCCCAATCCGGTGAGTTCTATTCCAATTGCTTCTTTATTTCATCTCCTCTTCTATAGTTTCTACACTTCCCATAGTTCTAATCGGTTTCTTTCACTTGGTTTATTGTTCTAGTTGCACAGGTACATAAAGCTAGCATCGGTTGGACTCTTCTTCATCGGCTGGCTGAAGAAGAAGAAGGTTGAACCTACACACATTCTCTCCCGCGCTAAGGTACACACGGTCAAATTCAACTTCTTTCTATTTTCCTTACATAAAGCGGAGCCCGCGGCTCCTGGCGACCACCTATTTTATTCATGTTATAAGTTCATCTTCTCCTCACTCTCCTCCCACATGACCCGAACCATCTCCGGTGCTCGAGCGACGCCATGAGATGAAAGTTTGGGGATCAATTTGAGTGTGGGACCGAGGTGAGGACTTTTTACCGCTTTCCGAGTGTTTTCCGATTCACTCCCTTTCCCAATTCCATCTTTCATTTTTTATTGAGGTGCCAATCCGGAACCCGTTTCTGGAGTTGACAGTTTTTTTGGCGACCACGGTGGGACAACCAATGTCTTCAACCGTGCTAGCTTGTTTAATTCATGCAACTAGTTGTTTTCCGACTTGGTTCCCGCGTGAACCGGCTTGTTCTTTACTTTTTCCATGTTCATTTACCTTTAAACTTTCTATTTACTCTTCCTTTAAAGATTGTCTGGACTTGATTTGCTTGTCTTTAATTTCAACCCAGTTCCCGTGTGAACCACTTTTCTTCTTATAAACCAGTTCCCTCATGAACCACTTTTCTTCTTATAAACCAGTTCCCTCATGAACCACCTTTCTTTTCCAACTCGGTTCCCGCGTGAACCAACTTATCTTCAAATCGGTCCCTGCATGGACCACCTCTTTACAACACCTTCAGATTGGCCCCATGTGGCCCTCTTTCTATTTTGTCAACTCTTACACCGGTTCCCGCGTGAACCACCCTTTTCTTCACAAAAACCGGTTCCCGCCTGAACCAACCCCTTTTCTAAACTGGTTCCCGCGTGAACCAATACACTTTCAGATTGGTCCCTGCATGGACCACTCCTTTGCATCATTTTAGATTGGCCCCACGTGACCCTCCTTTCATTTTTCAAATCAAACAAACCGGTTCCCGCGTGAACCACCCCTTTTCCTTCAAAAACCGGTTTCCGCGTAAACCACCTACCTTTCCAAAACTCGGCTCCCGCGTGAGCCACTTTATTTTCAAATCAGTCCCCACGTGGACCATCCTTTTACCTTCATTTCAGATTTGTCCCCACGTGGACACTCCATTACAAGCCGGTTCCCGCGCGAACCACCTTTTAGTTGCTAGTTGCTAGTTGCTAGTTGCTAGTTACTTATTTACTTTATCACTGCTTGTCTTGATTGCATTTTACTTGCCTCATTTATTAGCTTCAATTCATTTCATGTTTGCATATTGATTGCTTCTTTTCCTCCTACCCTCTATTTTTATTTTTGCATTAGCTTTTGCATCAGGTACCAGACTTACTCCGATCCGTAGGGTATTCGAGGCGGGGGCTCTCTCTCCCAACACACCCTCACCCTCCAAACACCTTCTTGGTGGATTCTAACCTCTCTTATGGGATATTCCTTCCTAGTTGATTTGGTTGTTTCCATCAAGGCCTCCATAAGTTCCCACCCGTGGAGTATTCTTCTCCGCACGATTGGGCCAGTTGTACCACTTTCCCAAAACCCGAAGAACCCAAGTACCTACTCGTAGTGATTGAGTGATAACCTTAGGTCTTGAAGATTGAAGCAATAGGAACCATACCCATTTGAGTGAACAATTGCTAACAATCTATCTAATCTAAGGTTTCAACCCAAAAAATGTTTAGTCATTTTAAAAACCTGTTTGCATAACTTGTTTGCTCACAACAATTGAAAACAACCAAAAAATTTCTTCTTTTAAAACACATAAAACAAAACCAAAAAATCCCTTTAATTTTTATGTTCAACTTGCTTGCCAAACAACAAAATTGAAACCAAATCAAATCAAACAAAAAAACAAAGCATAACCAAACAAAACCCTCTTTGCATTTACACCTTTTATTTGCTTTCTTTCAACCATTTTGTAAGAAAATTTGACAGGATGCCCATGACACTAAGGTCCGGAAGACATGTCAGGATGTCGGACTACTACAGGCAAGAAGAGGAGTTCGAGACAGGCCACTACGAGCTACAACAACCCATGGTCCAACCAGAGGGCCATGTCAATGCCGTCAGGGAGCCAGAAGTTCAAAATCCTACTCATCAACCTGCTTCACTTAGCGTGGAGCAAGTCCTCCAGGGTCTATCTCTCCATCTAGACCCTGAATCCTTTTCGCTTGTGCAATCTTTGACAAAGGGCAAGATGCCCGCCAATCAAGATCCGGTCGAGGGAAATCAAGCCTCCTCACCACCTCAATCAGCAATCAGGCCCCTAATCATTTCTTCTCCTGGGCAACCCTACCGTGTCTCCACTCACCCCGTTTTAGGGCATTCATATAATGTCATTCCAACTCCTATTTCCAGACCACCTCTTCCAACCCATTCACCTAAACACTTTGCTCCTGTGGCTCAAGAATCCAGCCTCACCTAGGCATTCATAGAAAAACTTAACCATATGGATGAGCATTTTGAAGAGTTGAGGCACCGGCTTGATTCTAAAGCCACCCAAGAAATTTATGTCCCATCTTTCCCGGTCCTACATCTCCCTCCTTCTGAAATACCAATCTTTCAACGCTATAATGGGATCGAGAATCCCTTTAACCACCTAAAGAGCTTTCTATATGACTCCGCATTTTGGAAGAATGACTGCAAAGCACTTGCCTTCCTATTCCATTGGTCATTGGAAGGATCCGCCCTTGACTAGTTTTATTCTCTTAATTCTATTGAGGCAATGGATTTTGATATTGTCAAGGTGAAGTTTCTGCAGAGGTACAAGGATTAGGTGGGGCCAGCCTACTCGATAACTGATTTAATTGCTGAGAAGATGAGGCCGGATGAAGATTTTACCAAATTTGCTGATCGATGGAGGGGAATGGCTAAGGGGCTAGTGGACACCATCTCAGAAGGGGAGCAGGTGAGGATGCTCATCGAGAACACCACGCCTAATCTTCGCAACCTCCTAATCATGCACCACCCTACTACCATGAATGAGCTGTGTGATAGCGCCCGCTACCTCCAACCCCATTTTAAGGACACATCCATGATCAATCCATTTGACCCCAAACCCTGTAACACTAGAAAGCCTACACCTGTAGGGCCCACCACTGAAGGGGTAGTCAATAACGAGAGCGTCAATGCCATGGGTAATCAAGTGGGTATCGCCAAAGCCAATATCGTAACCCACCACCCAACCAATAATACCGCCCAGCTCCTCAACCAACTCCTCAGCCCCAGCAGCAACTTGCATACAACCGAGCACCACCATAGCTACCTACCTACAATCGAGCACCCCAGCAACAAAATGCCTACAACCGAGCACCTCAACAACAACCCATCTACAATCGACAACAACCGCAACAACAACAAGCCTACAACTAAGTGCCACCACCAGCCAACTGACCTAGGAGGGGGGACCCAAGAGGGAGTATTATCCTCAATTTCCATTCCCCCTCATCAATATTTTCAATGCATTGATGGTTGAACAGCAGCTGGAGCTTTCAAAGGAGAGAGAAGGATGGCTGGCGAGTGTTGACATGACAAAGTACTGCACTTACCATCGGTATCCTGGGCACACGGTGGATGTCTGCTTCCAATTTAAAGACTACATTCATGACCTCAACGATCAGGGGAACAATGACTGGTCATAAATGGGGGAGTCCATACAAGCTATGAAGGCATGGCAGAATCAACCACGGCGACAACAAGCACAACAGCAGCCCGACCTGGGCATAGTCCAAGATCCACTGCCGGTACATACACCCGTTCAAGCACCGGCACCAGCACCACCAAACCAACGACTTGGCCTCATCCACTCCGCCATCGAGTCAACACACCATTCCCAGGGTTGGTAGGTTGAGGATCAAATCACCTCCATGCCTGCCAGACCAACCCCACCCACAAATCGCACCATACTCTCTATACCAAGAGCTGCCCCCAGCCCACAAACTACCCAAACACCACTACCCTCACCAGCCATTAAACCTCCACGACACCTAATCATTAGATCGCAACCAGCCTCCCAACTAGCATCCCAATTAGCACCCCAACCTAACCCATCAACCATCGTTCCTCCCCGGTGTCTAATCATTAGACTGCCACCAAGACCCCAAACATCACCTAACCTACCAGCCTCCACCACCCCTCGGCCTCTCATTATCTTACCGTCACCTAACCTACCAGTCGCCACCACTCCGTGACCCTTAATCATGCGACCATCACCAACAACAACCCAACTATCACCCAACCTACCAGTCACTGCCACTTCGTGACCCCTCATCATTAGACCATCACCACCAACACCCCAACCATCACCCAACATACCGGCCTCCACCAATCCACAACCCCTCATCACCCGATCTTCACCACCCTTACCTACCACTGTCCCCTCAACATACCAACCAACCCTACCATCACCATCATCACCACTCCCCCCTACCATGCTGGCGCCGGTACTTCGTAGCGGGAGGATGTTCCAAAGGGTCTTCCCCCAGCCAGGGATGCAACCACAGGAGCAAGCAGAAGAGGAGGTAGTGGAAGAACCGTTGCCTAGCATGGCATATGACCTATTGAAGCATCTGGACAAAATTCCAGCATAGATTTCAATCCTAGAGCTGATCAAGAAATCAAAGAACCATCAGGACATCCTACAACAATACTTGCAGCGGGTCATGGTCAATGAGGACCTCCCGCCCGAGAAGATCATTACTATCCTGACGCCGAGGAGTGAACATCCGGCACTTACATTTACACAGGAGGAGTTGGTATGGCCAGAGATCAGAAAATATGCTTTGCGTGTTGTAGTAGTCATTCGAGGCGTGGAGATCAAGTCTTGCTTGATTGACACTGGAGCATCTATAAATGTCATGCCGCCAGAAACATTGCAACTTTGCGGCATCTCCGATGAATAAATCGAGCCTTCTGCCATCACGGTGACAACATATGACAACTCCTAGAAGTCGGCACGAGGGGTGGTTACATTGGAAGTAGGGCTCGGGCCATGTGTTACCACCACCGAGTTTCATGTTTTAGAACTGGACCCTACATTTAAAGCCATCTTGGGACACCCATATCTTAAGGCAATAGGAGCTATTGCCTCCACTAATCATCAATGTATGAACTTCCCATACAAGGGCCAGGTGATTAAAGTAACCAACATCCTCATTTTAAATGACGTGGATGACCCCTCTTCTGCATTGCCAGTATCAGAACTTGTCCAACCGTTGGTTTCAACTACAGAGCTGCCTGAGGTCATGATGATAACGATGCCTCCAAATACAGTTGCGTGGAGGATAATGAAAGGAATGGGCTACCAACCAAGAAAGGGTTTGGGAAAGGAGCTGCAGGGGGTTGTACACCCCATTAAAGTCGTACAAAGACTAAAGAGGCACGGGCTTGGCTACGAGCCCAATTTCACTCCGAGGATGGTCTACTGGCCAAAAAATGCCATGGGACTCCAAAAATTCTTCATCAAAGGGGAGACCATGATGATGGCCGGGGATGAAGAAGAAGAACCAATCAAGAGAAGGAAGGCACCAGAGCAAGAGGAGGAAGTGGACAACCTGAGTTCATCTTTGGCTCGGTTGTTCATAGAAGAGGAAGAACCAGTCGAGGGCAAGTCCATCCCTAAACAACTTGTCCACTCAAACCCACCTCCAAACAACATCTCGCGTGAGCCGTATCCTACGGTCACGTATTTCAAAGTCCTCATTCTCTCCCTCCTGGATTTGCTTGATGGGTTGTCTAGCCCAATTCCCACTTCTGGGCCGAAATGGCCACCTAAACTGATCACTGGGCCGAAGAGCCCATTCTAATCTTCTTACTCCACTGGGCTTCTATGCCCATTTCAATCCAACAAAACTGGGCCCGTGTGCCCACCTATTGGGCCCACGTTCCCTTTAAATTTATTGTCTAGCTTTGGGCCCACATGCCCACCACTTGGGCCCATGTGCCCCATAGATCTTTTCACTAGCTTTGGGCCTATCTGCCCCTTTCTTGTCATTGTTGGGCCCATAAGCCTATTTTTCTTATGTTTACTTAAGCTTTCTACTTCTACTCGAGCCCCACCGGCTCATTTTCTTTCCGTTATTGAAAACACCCAAAAAAATGTCTTCTCGCAAACTCAGTTTTCCGTTGAGGAGACATCTCTTCTTGTCTCGGAGGGTGCTCCCAACCAGGGACCCCTCTTCTGTGGTAAACGTGTTCTAGAGAGATATCTCCAACAAAAAGCTCAAAAATGCAAAGAATGTGCGAGGCTGCCAAGGTTTTTGGAAAATGCTATCCAGCTTGATGAAATCCAATATGAGGATGAATTCAATGTAGATCATACACTGGGAGTCTACGAGGTTTTATCAGAGAAGGATCCTGATTTCGAGGATGGAATTGAGGACTTGGCTGATGCGTATGCATCTGGACTTAAAAGGTTTGAAGAACCATTAGCCACGGTGGGTGAACCGACAAAAGAATTGAATCTCGGAACATCGGAAGATCCCAAGATAGTCCTCCTAAGTGCAAACCTTACTCCCACTGAGGAAAAGAGCTTAATTAAAATTTTAGAAGAATATAATAACACGTTCTCATGGACATACGAAGACATGCCGGGGTTAGACAACTCGTTAGTTGAACATCGTTTAACTTTGAAACCTAGAGCTACCCTGGTCAAACAAAAATTAAAGAGATTCTACCCTGATGTTGCACTTAAGATGAAAGAAGAGGTCGACAAGTTACATCAAGCAAAATTCATTAAGGTTGTTGTAGACACGCCAAATTCGCCTAATTCAGAGCATAAAACTTATGTTTTATAGGGTAACATGTGTGATTGACTTTATAATAATGCCGGGTCTTTTAAAGTTGATTTAGGACTTCGCCAAATGAAATCGGATGCTTTCCGAACTTTTTCGCAAAAAGCCATAATTTTCGAGCGAAAGCCACACGTAAATCGTGTAAACATGGAGATTGGCTGAATGACCAATGCCTAATGATCATGAATTAAAGGTTATGGTCATATTCACACCCCAGACAAGTTTTGTTGCATACCGTGCCTTTCCGGTTTGCTGTCGGAGTCATTTCGACGAGTATCGGATCTTCTGTTCACTACCCTAACTTCCGGACAAAATTTTGAAGTTTTGGAGGGTGTTATGGCTGATCCAATGCTATACAAAGCTTCTACAGCCTGTTATCTTTCTAACGCAACAAACGGCGTCGAATTCCAAGTTCGGGAGTATTCGCAATGGCTTCCGGAAGAAGGACGCGCAAAAACAGTCACATGCGCCCGGGTTCCTGGTCACATGCGCCCAGGACCCAGGGCACATGCCCATGCGCCCTACCAGTGAGGCACGTGACATTGTGCCCTCACTTGAGGGCATATGCGCCCTGCCCTTGAGGCACGAGGGAACCAGTTTTTCACCAGGACTCTACCGCTCAACAGATCGATGGATAAGCTCGAATTTTTCAGAAAAAGTGCCATGCACCTCCACTTGGAGGCACATGAGCCCTGGGGGGTAGGGCACATGCGCCCTGGGGTAGGGCGCAAGGTGCCCTATTTTGTAGTGTTGATCGCGACAATTTTATCCTATAAATAAACTCCGATTCCGGTCATTCCAAAGGCATGAGCACGACTCCCCAGGCATCTCAAAATGTCCAACCTCCCTCCTGCATTTGATTTTGTTATTTTTAGAGAGAGAATTACGAGTTTTTAGAGAGAGAAAAGTTGGTTCAAGAGAGAGGAAAGCTGTTTTGCAGGTGATCAGCCAGGTCCCTCTTCTTTGCCTTCTACAACAGCGTGTGGACGTCTTCTGCCCGAGCTCTTTTCATCAAAGTTCTTCCTTTCCAAGTCTTCTTGAGTTTCAATTAACGGCACTTGATTATGAGGTCGGGGCTGGTCGTGACGAGCGTAGAAGTAAAGTCGCGCATGGCAGATCCTGGACTGCTGCTCGGCTTTTTTGACAACCCTGATTTTGCCATATCTTTCTCTATTCAACTCAGAATCTTTCTGTTCTTTTTCCTATCTCTTTATTTCGTGATTCTCCATCCTCCTATAATTTTTTTACATTTTTTTCATTACTTTTAGTCTATTATTCAGAAACTAAAAAAAGAGGGGTTAGAGATAACCCGAATCTGGTCAGTTTCTTGTCAATTGTGTGTTTCATGTTATTCTCTTTACATATACTCCACTTTGTTTAGTTCTAATTGTCTTTTTCACTTGTTTATTTGTCTAGTTGCACAGTAGATCAAGCACCCACCGCGTTGAGGACTCTTCTTCATCGGCCGGCCGAGGAAGGAGAAGCTTTAACCTACATTCTTTACGCTAAGGTACACACGGTCATTTTAATTCTATAAATCGGAACCCACGGTTCCTGGTGACCACATGTCTTAATTTCCTTCTTCTCACTCTCCTCCCACATGACCCGAACCATCTCTTTGGTGATCGAGCGACGCTAAAGGATGAAAGTTCGGGGATCAATGTGAGTGTGGGACCGAGGTGAGAGTTGCTTTCCGTGCTTTACTCCTTTCTTTCTCATCCCCTCTTGAGGTGACGATCTGGATTCACGGACTTCCATGAAAAGGAGAGGGCCCTGTCGAATTTTCAGAGTCGACAACTTTGTGGCGACCACGGTGGGACAAGCAATGTCTTCAACCGTGGGTGCTTAGTGTCTTGTTTGCAACTAGTTCTAGTTCTAGACCGGTTACCATGTGAGCCTTTCTTTCTTTCCACCTCTCTTAACCTTCAGGCCATCTCAAAATTTCTTATTTCACCCATATTTCATCAGATTTGAAGTGCCAAGCATGCCATTTAATTTCTGTCATTTTATTTAAACCGGTTCCCACGTGAACCACCCTTTTCCTTTTAAACTGGTTCCCGCATGAACCAATCTCTTTCTTTACTTCGGTTCCCATGTGAACCAAACCACTTTCCTTCAGATCTATCCCAACTTGGATCAGATCTTTGTCCACCTTTAATTGGCCCCACGTGGCCCTCTTTTGAACATTCAAACCAGTTCCTACGTGAACCACCTTTTTTTACCCAAAACCGGTTCCCACGTGAACCATCTTTACTTTTTACCCCGGTTCCCACGTGAAACAACTTATTCTTACATCGGTCCCCACGTGAACCACCCTTTTGCTTGGCTATGAGATCTGAACCCTCTTCTTTCCATCACCTTTTCACTATCTCCATTTGGCTCACATATGAAACAAGGTCTGGATTCTAGTTTCTAGTTGTCTGTCTAGTTTTTAATTGCTTGTCTTGTATGATTGCTTGTTTATTTAAGTTTATGTTTTGCTTATTACTAACTTTATTACTTGATTGCATTCTCTGCTCCTTCTCTCTACCTCCTTCTTTTACACTTTTTTTGAGGCGGGAGCTCACTCTCCCATTTACCCCTCCCATCCCAAACACCCACTTGGTGGATTCTGACCTCTCTTCTGGGATATTCCTTCCTAGTTGACTTGGTTCGCTTTCATCAAGGCCTCCATAATTCCTCATACGTGGAGTATTCCTCTTCACGATCGGGTTGGTTGTACCACTCCCCAAAACCCGAAGCATCCTATGTTACCTACACGTGGTGAGATTGTGTGAAAACTAGGTCATTGGAGATTGGAGTTAGGATCCTAATCCATTTGTTGAGAGAACAATTCTTAACAAATCCATAAACCTAAGGTTTAATCAAAATTATTGTGTAATATTGCTTTCAAGTCTTTGCATCACTTGCTTGTCAAACAAAAATTCAAACCTCTAACTTTTTGCAAAATACTAAAACCCAAAAAAAGTTCAATGCAACTAAGGTCTGGAAGGCACGTTGGAATGGCGGAACAAGATGAACATCGAGAACACGAGATGGGTCACCAACCAATTCTGTCAGATGGTCTTGTTAATCCATTGTTTGAGTCAGAAGCGCAAGAGGTCCCTCAACCATCTGCTCCTCGTGATGTTGAACAACTCTTTAGGGAGTTGTCTCTCTATACTGACCCAGAAACCTATGCCCGCATACAATCCATGGTGAAGGGCAAAATGGCCTCAGATCAGGCTGAAGTTAACCAAGTTGCCTCATCTCCTTGTCCTTTGGTTCGACCACCACTCATTCAATCACCTTTTGTTCAACCACCTATTGTTCAACAATCTGTGATTCAACCATCATTGGCACTAGCACAATCATCTGTAGTTCAACCATCTATAGTTCAACCATCTGTGGTTCAACCCTCATTTGTTCAGCCATCTTATTTCAACTATGTTGCTCCCTTGACCCACAAAGTCATGGGACAATCTTCAGTAAATTTGCCAAGTCATGCTCCTCAATTCCAAAATCATGTCTCTAACCACATACCCCCACCAGTAAACCAAGAACTTGCTCTCACCCAGGCAATCATGGATCAGCTCACCCTGATGAATGAACGTTATGAAGAGCTGAGATGTCGCCTGGACTCCAAGTCAGTTCCTGAGATTTATATTCCTTCTTTACCAGTTCTCTACTTGCCACCTTCTAAGCTACCAGTTTATCGCCGCTACAATGGTACTGGTAATCCTTTTCTCCACTTAAAAGATTTTCTCTATGAATCCTCATTCTGGAAAAATGATCATAGGGTTCTTGCCTTCTTGTTCCGTCGATCACTAGAAGAGTCTGCATTGGAATGGTTCTACTCGCTCGACTCCTTTGAGGCAGGAGACTTTGACATTGTCAAGACCAAATTTTTGCAAAGTTATGAAGACCGAGTGGCACCAGCATGTTCCATTACAGACTTGATTGCTGAGAAGATGAAGCCCGAAGAGGACTACATAAAGTTTGCTGATCACTGGAGGGGAATGGCAGAGAAACTGACAGATGTGATTTCTGAAGGGGAACAAGTAAAGATGCTTATTGAAAACACTACATCTGCCTTAAGGAATGTATTGATCATACATTGTCCTACCACCATGAATGAACTCTATGACAGTGCCCGATATTTGCAAGCCCACTTCAAAGATGCCACCATGATAAACCCATTTGATCCTAAACCTAGAAACTTCAGGAAAACCCCCTCTGCACCAGTTGGTCCTACAATCGAGGACGTGGTCAACATCGAAGCTATAAATATTGTGGGGAACCAGGGAGGGAACCGTCAAAACCAGTTCAGAAACCCACCACAAAACCCTTCCTATTACCCCCTTAACAATAGGTTAGGCCACCACAACCACGACAACCACAACAACCACCTCAGCCAGTAGCACAACCCCAGCAACCTCGTCAACCTACCTACAATAGCACACCGCCACCACCCAATTAGGCACCATGAAGGGGAGGTCCTAGGAGAGAGAACTACCAACAACTCCCTTACTCCTTGACCGACATCTTCAATGTACTCATGGCGGAGAAACAGTTGGAATTGCCCAAGGAAAGAGAGGTTTGGCCAACAAATGTAGATATGTCCCGATACTGTGCTTACCACCGGTGTCCTGGTCACACTGTAGAAGTGTGTTTTCAATTCAAGGATTACATCCACAATCTGAATGACCAAGGCAACATTGATTGGGCTCAAATGGGGGAACGCAAACAAGCTATGAAGGCTAGGCAGCAGCAGCGGCACCGCCTACCGGCTCAACCTCAACAACAACCCGGCTTGGGGATTGTTCAGAATCCGCTCCCATTACATGCTCCTGCTCCAGCACCGGCACCAGCACATCCAAACCCAGGAATTGGTCTGGTACACTCCATTGTCCAGGGAGATGCCAGCCGTGCTCAAGGTTGGCAACTAGAAAACCAAAATGCAACCATGCCAGTCAACCCAGCTAGGCCTCCTGCTAGGAACCCTCCAAGACAAATAATCCGTGCACCTGCTACTCCACAACCACCACCTAGTTCAATAACCCAACCACTGGCCGCCACTTCTTCTCGCCAACCCATCATTAGGCCAGCCCCCTCCTTAACTACACCTCCCTCAACCATTGCTACACACCGGCCCTTGCTCATCCGACCACCACAATCACTACCAAACCTGAACCCCCAGCCTATGAGCTCTGCCACTCCAAAACTCCAACCTATCATACCACCAACCCCACAACCTACCACATTACCATCACCTTCATTAAACCCATCAACCACTCCTGCACCCCGGCCTCTTCTCATCAGGCCACCAGTATCACCATCATTACCACCTCCAAATCCTACCCCTCTACCAACTAACCCCATCATCCCAGAACCATCGATCCCATTACCTATCATACCTGCACCTACACCACATGTTCCACCACAACCCACCCTAGTTAACCCATCATCTCTACCCGACCGCCAAATAGCCCCGGTGCTTTGGAATGGGTGGATGTTCCAGCGGTTCTTTCCCCAAGCCGGTACTCAACCGCAAGATCCAGTGGAGGAGGAACAAGTGGAAGAACCCTTGCCAGGCACGGCCTATGATTTGTTGAAGCATTTAGATAAAACACCGGCCTGTATTTCCATACTTGAGTTGATCAAAAGATCAAAGGTGCACCAGGAGATTCTACAGTAGTATTTGCAAAAGGTCATGGTGAGTGAAGATCTCCCACCAGAAAAGATAACTACAGTGTTAGCCCCTAGAAGTGAGCACCCAACACTCACTTTCTCTCATGAGGAATTAGCAGATCCAGGGGTCAGAAGATATGCTTTGCATGTGGCTATTATTATTTGTAATATTGAAGTGAAATCCTATTTGGTTGACGTTGGAGCTTCTATCAACGTTATGCCGCCAGAAACTTTGCAGTTGTGCGGCATTTCTGAACAAGAAATCAAGCCATCTTGTGCCATGGTGATGGCCTACGACAACTCTAAGAAGTCTGCACATGGGGTGGTCACTCTAGAAGTTAAACTTGGACCATGTACGGTCACAACGGATTTTCATGTTCTAGAATTGGATCCGACTTTTCGGGCTATACTTGGGAGGCCATACTTGGAGGCAATAGGAGCTGTGGCTTCAACAAAACACCAATGCATAAAGTTTCCCTTTAAAGGATAAGTGGTCAAGGTGACTAGCATGCCTATAAGGGATGAGATGAATGATGCTACATCACCCCTAGGTCTGTCAATATAGCCCCATATCTTAGTGGGAGAATTGCCAGAAGTTAGATGCATGACCGCCTCTCTACCCGACACAGTGGGATGGCGGATGATGATGAAACTAGGCTATCAGCCTGGAAAAGGTTTAGGCAAGGATTTTCAAGGAATCACTCAGCCGATTCAAACTGTGAAAAGGCTACGCAGGCAGGGGTTGGGATACGAAGAGGATTCCATCCCAAGGAAGATCTTCCAACCAGGATATGCCATGTGACTCCACAAGTTCTTTATCGAAGGGGAGACCATAATGATGGCTGAAGATGACAAGAGTTTCGTTACAGTTGTCAAGAGAAGGAAGGCTCCAGATGAAGAAGAAGACTTGGAAGACCTATGTTTATCTTTGACTCGTTTGTTCTCAAGTGGGGAAGAGCACCAGGAACCACTCAAGGGCAGACCGCAGACCAATCTTGGATCATCTAGTTAAGCATGTTACCCAAGTCAAAACCATTCCACGAGGCCCGAGCAATACAATCTCATGTTTAAACCTCGTACCATTGTTTCTAGATCTTTTGGATGGGCTTCCGGGCCCACTTGCCCACTTTGGGCCCATGCGCCCTTTCCAGCCTTCCATTCTTACTGGGCTAGCTTGCCCATTTACTTCCCTCATCAACTTCAGAACTGAGGGCTTTTCCCAACATGGGCTCACATGCCCATTTATTTCTAAGATCGGGTCCACGTACCCGTTTACTTTTTTCATCAGTTTTGGACCCATGTGTTCATTTTCTGTTACTATCGGGCCCACGAGCCCCTTTTTACCCTTTATTCTTAAGTTTTTCTCTATATTAATTTCATCAGTTTCTATCAAATCCCGAGTCATGCTGACTCATTCTATATTTTTACTTGAAATTCCCAAAAAAAAAACGTCTTCTCTGAAACTCACATTTCCAATGAGGAGACATCTCTACTCATCCCAGAGGGCGCTCCCAATCAGGGATCCCTCTTTTCTGAATCATTGATCGATTTACTCGATCCTCCCTCCACTGTAAATACCACCTTTCCAGCTTTATCTTCAGTAGGTCAAGTTAGGTTAGGAAATAGGAAAGTCAGAGGTAAACGAGTTCCAAATAGGTATCTGCAACAATTGGCACAGAAATGCATAGAGTGTGCAAGGCTGCCAAACTTTTTAGAGAATATCATCCAGCTAGATGAAATCTGATATGAGGATGAGCATAACATAGATCATACTTTGGGAGTATATGAGGTGGTATCAGAGAAGGATCCCGAATCCAAGGATGAAATCGAGGACTTGGCTGATGCATATGCATCTGGACTTAGAAGATTTGAGGAACCAACAGCCACAGGGAATGAACCAACCAAAGAACTGAATTTAGGATCCCCGAATGATCCTACGACTATCTTCATCAGTGCAAACCTCACTCCCTCAAAAGAACAACATTTGATCAAAGTTTTGGAAGAATATAAGGACACGTTCGCATAGACGTATGAAGATATGCTGGGATTAGATAATTCATTGGTTGAACATAGATTAACCTTGAAACCTGGAACTACCCCGGTCAAACAAAAGCTCAGGAGGTTCCACCCTGATATTACACTCAAAATGAAAGAAGAGGTCGACAAACTACACCAAGCAAAATTCATTAAAGTTGTCCTATATCCGCAATGGGTGGCTAACATAGTCCCTGTTATGAAGAAGGATGGACGGGTTCGAATTTGCATAGATTTCAGGGACTTGAACCGAGCGTGTCCTAAGGATGATTTCCCTTTACCTTATATCGATGTTTTGGTTGATAACACAGCTGAATTTGAAATGCTTTCATTCATGGATGGCTATTCTGGATACAATCAGATCCGGTTAGCTGAGGAGGACCAAGAGAAGACCTCGTTCACTACACCTTGGGGAACATATTGCTATGTTGTCATGCCCTTTGGGTTAAAGAATGCTGGTGCTACATATCAGAGGGCTATGATGGCTATCTTTCATAACATGATGCACACCCTTGTAGAGGTGTATGTGGATGATTTGGTTATCAAGTCCAAGAATCGGGAAGATCATTCTGAAGTGCTAAGAAAAGTTTTACAACGATCTAGAGAATACAAGCTGAAAATAACCCTAAGAAGTGCACATTTGGAGTTTCATCAGGAAAATTACTTGGGTTCATAGTAAGCAAAAGGGGCATAGAGATCGACCCAAACAAGGCCAAAGTAATTATTGGTATGCCTCCTCCGAAGAATATGAAAGAGCTTCGAGGATTGATTGGGAGGTTACAATTTGTCCGCCGGTTTATCTCACAACATTCCCAAAGGTGTAAACCTTTCTATGAGTTAACCAAGGCGGGGGCCGAGTTTAAATGGGATTCAAAGTGCCAGGAGGCGTTTGATGGGTTGAAAGCATACCAGGCAAGTCCCCCTGTACTTAGACCACCAATTCCCGACAAGCCCTTGGTCCTCTACATTTCGGTTCTTGAGAACTCTCTTGGGGCAGTCCTTGCACAAGTTGATGAAGAAGGCAAAGAACGAGCAACTTATTACTTGTCTAAGATGTTTGATGCTTGTGAGCTGAAGTACACTGTGGTAGAAAAGACTTTTGCTGCTCTTGTTTGGGTGGTTCAGAAACACAAACATTATTTTCTTGCTCACCAAGTCAAGCTCATTGCTCGTATCAATCCTATCAAGTTTCTATTAGGGAAGATAGTCTTGACTAATCGGTTAGGGCGATGGCAGAGTTTCTTATCCCAATTTGATATCACTTATGTCCCACAGAAGGCAATTAAGGGCTATGCTATTGCTCAACACCTTGCCCATCATCCCATACCCGTCTTTGACCCAGTCCGGTCGGAGTTCCCTGATGACGAACTAATGTCAGTCCGATCTTCCAATCTTTGAACATTATATTTTGACGGGGCTCTGAACTCTCATGGTAGAGGGATAGGTATTGTCCTTCTGTCACCTGAAGGTGTCACCATTCCACAGGCTTTTCAGCTTAGCTTTTCAGCTTAACTTTCCAGCAACCAACAACATAGCTGAGTATGAAGCCTTGCTGGCCGGGCTGGAGGCCGCTCATTTCCATGGTGCCACCGAATTGAGGGTGATAGGTGATAGGTGATAGTCAATTAATCCTATGCCAAGTCCTATCCAAGTACAGAACTTCCCATCCAAACCTCAAACCCTACCAGGAGCTCACCACCTGCTATATCAAGCTATTCTTCAAACTCACCTTTGTCCATGTCCCCCATTCTCAGAATATCCTCGCCGATGCCTTAGCTTCACTAGCTTCATCTCTATCTATCCCTCTAGGCAGGCAAGTGCGAACTATCCACATTTGTAAGAGGACAATTCCAACAATTGAGGATGGACATTTTCTGAAGGTTAAGGAGCGGTTCAATAGAAAGGAATACTTGGAACATAAAGAAGAAATATTCTTGATTGAGTTAGAAGAATTAGAAGAAGGTGAGAGACCTTGGTATGACGAGATTGCGAGGTATTGCCAAGATCAGTCATACCCACCTGGATCAACCACCAAGGAAAAGAAGGCAATCAGAAGAGTATCCCAGAGGTATACAATCCTAGGAGGAGTGCTCTACAAGAGAAGCCTAAGTGGAATCTTACTCATATGTCTTGATGAAGAAGAAGCCGAGTTGGTGCAGAAGGAAGCACATTCTGGAGTGTGTGGTGGTCATGTGAATGCCCAAGCCCTTGCTAAGAAAAGCATCCGACAAGGGTATTATTGGCCAACTCTAGAAGAAGACTGCTCCATCTTTGTCCGGCATTGTCATTCATGTCAACTCCATGCCGACAATATTTACTATCCCGCTTCTTCCCTTCATCCAATTCATGCCCCATGGCCTTTTGCCATGTGGGCTTTTGATATCATTGGCCCCTTGAGTGACCTCAACTCCGAAATGTGCTCAAAATCATTCATTCTGACGGCAACGGAGTACTTCACAAAGTGGGCTGAAGCGGAATCATTCGTGGAGATTAAAGCGTCAACAGTCTGCTCCTTCATCAAGCGCAACATCCTAGCAAGGTTCGGGATCCCCAGTGACATCGTCACCGATAATGGACCACAATTTCTTTCTCAAGATCTGTGTGATCTTTGCAACAGGTATCGCATTTCATTGCATCATTCATCACCATACTATCCTCAAGGCAATGGTCAAGCAGAAGCCACCAACAAAACCTTAATCAAAATCATCAAGAAATCTTGTAAGTCTAGCAAGTTTGCTGACTGGCCTGATAAGCTTGTAGATGCTCTATGGGCTTATCGTACTTCTGTAAGGACTCCCACTGGACAAACCCCGTATGCTTTGGCATATGGGATGGAAGCAGTGGTGCCCTATGAAGTATTACTTCCATCTCTCCGAGTTCAGCTCAACAAGGATTTTCCTGTTGATGAGAGACGAGAATCTCTCCTTGCATAGCTTGAACTCTTAGATGAAAGAAGGCTAGCCACCGCCGAGCATGCCCGGACTTATCAGAATAGACTCAAAAGGTTTTATCATAAGAAGGTGGTAGAGAGAAAATTCGAGATCGGTGAGATGGTAGTTAAATGCATATTCGTTAAGCCAGGGGGTCCCCGCTCCAAGTTGCAACCTAACTGGGAAGGGCCTTTTATAATCACTGAAAAGTATTCAGGTAATGCATATGAATTGACTAATGCAAATGGAAAAAAATTGAATCATTCTTGGAATGGAGTTTATCTCAAAAAGTACTTTCCATAAAAATAGAGAAACCACTGGTATAATCTCAAGTCATCGATCCTAGGTTGTTCGTGAGAAGTCAAGGGTAGGTACCATCCTACACACACAACACTTCCCTATCCTAGAATCCAGACAACCTGACACTTGCGAAAGGCAAGGCAGAAATCTAGAAATAGAAAGAGTACCCTTACCTTATTCTCTTCTACTCGGTCCAAGATAGGGAGAGAAGATTAGAGAGGGGTAGTATCGAAAACACTCGCCACCCTAGTAGGAGGCCATCTCAGAGGGTGCAAAAGGGTGCCAAAAGATGGGCAATGAACCCCTAGGTTAGAAAAATAAAAAAATGATCAACCTGTCTGAATGAGTACCCAGAATGATAGTCAAGGCAAAAGGCACTAAAAGATGGGCAATGTCCCCACGGGTCAAAAAAAACCTGTCCAAATATGTGCCATATAGAAAAGAGCAAAAAAAATAAGAGAGACCCAAGGAGGCCGAACCCCAATGGGTAATTTGAGTGAGAGTAGAGAAATCCCTCTCAACATCTTCAAACCCTATCAAGGACTTCCTCTATACTTTTCCTTCTTAAACCCCTTGGGTAGGGTAAACTGACCAAATCTAGGTGGAATCCAAGCCGATCAAAGGAAAAAGGTTAGAAGGATTCTAGGTAGGGGACTTTATTTTTACACGTGGTATCTACCACTTGAGTCTTGACAAACCCCAAAGACCGATGAAATTGTCTCAAATACCAGCATTTTCTCCACAAAAAATGCATATTTCAAAAACCCAAAAAAGTGAATATTTCAAAAAAACCTAAAAAAGTGAATATTTTCAAAATCCAAAAAAATGAATATTTTAAAAACCCCAAAAAAATTTGAATATTTAAAGAAAACCAAATAAATGCATATTTCAAAAATTCAAAAAAATGCATATTTCAAAAATTCAAAAAAATGCATATTTCAAAAATCCAAATAAAAATAAACACTTTTTAAAATCCAAAAAAAAATGATGAATATTTCTAAGAAAACCCAAAAAAATGCTCATACATGATCATTGCCTTAGTTGCATCCATTTTTATTTTTCTGTTATGCATATTTCCATTCCTGCATTGCATATCCATTTTGCTTTAATTACTTGTTAAGAAGGCTCTTCCCTTTGACCTAAGTCAAAGTTGACCATAATGGGCAAAGGGATGAGTCGTGGTGAAGATCTAATGCCTTTCTATCAAGTGTTTCAGGCATTTCAATGTTGGAGAGGAGAGGATTCACACCACGGCAGGTAAGTTCTCTCAACTCTTACCCTATTTTCATTCAAGTCATTTATTTTATTTCACCTTGTTAAGAAGGCTCCTCCTTTTGACTCAAAATCAAGAAAAATGGTATACAGGCAAAAGGATGAGTCATAATGAAAATTTAATCATCTTTGTTAGGTTTTTTCAGGAGCTGAAGTAGCAAAAGAGAAGAGCCATCAGGCAACCTTTGAAGTCCTAACAGGTGAATTGGTGAGATCGGTGTTCCCCAAGGAACGTTATGCCAACCTTGTGGCGAAAAGAGAGGAAGCGCTACCTATCGTGGTGTTGTATTCCGTCAGAAGGCAAGACAAGGATGGACCAGAGATACTGATGAATCAGGCAGTCGATGCAAGTTGATAGACCACGCCTGAAGACTTCATTCAAATCCACATTCTCATCAATCTCACATCATCACCATCACTTCATTTTGCACTTCACATCACTCCTACTATCTGTCATTTAGTTATGTTAGGTCCATTTGATACATATTATATGCAATAATATTGAAGACCTTGAGAGTGAAAATGACTGGGCCCGAGGTCCCCTTCAACAAAATCTACGACGGCATGGTCATTTCTTCACACTCACGGATAAGCCAAAATTGAACATTGGAGGGACGATGGTTCCTAATCAGGTGTCTTGACCTCCAATAGACAATCTATATCTTCAACTATTTTCTACATAATTTTCTATGTTTTTACATCCATCTCCTTTTCATTCTTCATCATTGCCAATTTTATCCCACCATATTTTATTCTTTCCTTTTCTTTTATCCCACCGTGTCTTTTATTTTATCCCACCGTAGCAATTGTGTCATGCCATTGTTTATTCTATCCCATTATTCTATGTTAGTCCCCCTATTATCTTTTAATCTCACTATGGCTTAAGTCTATTTTGTCATTTTCCGAATACCGGGTTTTCTGCTAGAGCGTGATTCATGGTTTTCACGATACCCGAGCAATTTTGTTATGCTTAAACGAACCCTTTAAGAACTTGAGGTTCTTCCACTCAGAATTAAACTGAGTATTTTGATGAAACTTGAATGAACTTGAGATTCCAAATATGATGGATTGGTATTCTTTTCATTTTAAGATCAATTTCTCTTTTAAAACTTTAGCCCATCACAGTACAAGAACACCGCAAACTTTGGGTTGCTGGCTGATGATGAACCTACGAATTCGGGGACTCCTCACCACGCTGAGGGTTGGCTACATCCTTTATCCTTTATCCTTTAATTTTCATCTCTCGTGCCAATGGCATGTATTTTACCAATCAATTATGTGAGGTTTTAATGGAACATGAAAGCGATCTAGAATACTTAGTAAGATTCATTTTGCTGGATCGGGTAGATAAGCGTGTCTATATATACACCTTGATGCCACTTTTTCAGTTCATCACCATTCCATTCCGCTACATTCATCTACGTTCACTTGCATTCCATTACAGTTCACTAAGAATCACTCCGCTTCATTACATGCCATTCCCTTACAAAGCCGACATCAAGGTGAGGAAAGCTGTAGACACGCCAAATTTGCCTAATTCAGAGCATAAAACTCATGTTTTATAGTGTAACATGTGTGATTGACCTTATAATAATTCCGGGTATTTTAAAGTTGATTTGGGACTTCTCCGAACGAAATCGGATGCTTTCTGAACTTTTTCGCAAAAAGCCATAATTTTTGAGCGAAAGCCACATGTAAATCGTGTAAACACGGATATTGGCTGAATGACCAATGCCTAATGATCATTCATTGAAGGTTATGGTCATATTCACACCCCGGACAAGTTTTTTTGCATACCGTGCCTTTCTGGTTTGTTGTCGGAGTCATTTCGACGAGTATCGGATCTTCTGTTCACTGCCCTAACTTCCGGACAAAATTTTGAAGTTTTGGAGGGTGTTATGGCTGATACAATGCTATATAAAGCTTCTAAATCCTGTTATCTTTCCAACTCAACAAACGGCGTCGAATTCCGAGTTCGGGAGTGTTCGCAATGGCTTCCGGAAGAAGGACGTGCAAAAACGATCCCATGCGCCCGATCCCTGGTCACATGCGCCCAGGACCCAGGGCACATGCCCATGCGCCCTACCAGTGAGGCACGTGACCTTGTGCCCTCACTTGAGGGCACATGCGCCCTGCCCTTGAGGCACGAGGGAACCAGTTTTTCACCGGGACTCTACCGCTCAACGAATCGATGGATAAGATCGAATTTTTCGAAAAAAGTGCCATGTGCCCCCACTTGGAGGCACATGCGCCCTGGGGGGTAGGGCACATGCGCCCTGGGGTAGGGCGCAAGGTGCCCTATTTTGTAGTGTTGATCGTGACAGTTTTCTCCAATAAATAAACTCCGATTCTGGTTGTTCCAAAGGCATGAGCACGACTCCCCAGGCAGCGTGTGGACGTCTTCAAGAGAGAGGAAAGTTGTTCTGCAGGTGATCAACCAGGTCCCTGTTCATAGTCCTCTACAGAAGCGTGTGGACGTCTTATGCCCAAGCTCTCTTCATCAAAGTTCTTCCTATCCAAGTCTTCTTGAGTTTTCAATTAATGGCACTTGATTCTGAGGTTGGGGCTGGTCGTGACGAGCGCAGAAGTAAAGTCGCGCCTGGCAGATCCTGGACTGCTGCTTGGCTTTTTCGACAACCCAGATTTTGCCATATCTTTCTCTATTCAACTCAGAATCTTTCTGTTCTTTTTCCTATCTCTTTATTTCGTGATTCTCCATCCTCATATCATTTTTTTACATTTTTTTGCATTACTTTTAGTCTGTTATTCCGAAAATAAAAAGAGGGGTTAGAGATAACCTGAATCCGGTCAGTTTCTAGTCAATTATGTGTTTCATGTTATTCTCTTTACATATACTCCACTTTGTTTAGTTCTAATTGTCTTTTTCACTTGTTTATTTGTCTAGTTGCACATAATATCAAGAACCCACCACGTTGAGGACTCTTCTTCATCGGCCGGCCGAGGAAGGAGAAGCTTTAACCCACATTCTTCACGCTAAGGTACACACGGTCATTTTAATTCTATAAATCGGAACCCACGGTTCCTGGCGACCACATGTATTAATTTCCTTCTTCTCACTCTCCTCCCACATGACCCGAACCATCTCTTTGGTGATCGAGCGACGCCAAAGGATGAAAGTTCGGGGATCAATGTGAGTGTGGGACCGAGGTGAGAGTTGCTTTCCGTGCTTTACTCCTTTCTTTCTCATCCCCTCTTGAGGTGACGATCTGGATTCACGGTCTTCCCTGAAAAGGAGAGGGCCCTGTCTAATTTTCAGAGTTGACAGTTGTCCTTCATCCGCAATGGGTGGCAAACATAGTCCCTGTCATGAAGAAGGATGGTAGAGTTCGGATCTGTTTAGACTTCAGGGACTTGAACCAAGCGTGTCCTAAAGATGACTTTCCTCTACCTCATATTGATGTACTGGTTGATAACACTGCTAGATTCGAGATGCTGTCATTCATGGATGGCTATTCCGGTTATAATCAAATCCTGTTAGCCTAAGAGAACCAGGAGAAGACCTCGTTCACCACACCTTGGGGAACCTACTGCTATGTCATCATGCCCTTTGGACTAAAGAATGCTGGTGCTACCTATTAGAGGGCTATGATGGCTATCTTCTATGACATGATGCATATCCTTGTAGAGATGTACGTGGATGACCTGGTTGTTAAGTCCAAAAGCCGAGAAGATCATCCTGAAGTGTTAAGAAAGGTATTGCAAAGGGCTAGGGAATATAAATTGAAAATGAACCCAAAGAAATGCACGTTTGGAGTATCCTTAGGAAAATTATTAGGGTTCATAGTGAGCAAAAGGGGCATAGAGATCGACCCAAACAAGGCCAAGGCAATCATTGGTATGCCTCCTCCAAGAAATATGAAAGAACTTTAAGGATTAATCCGGAGGCTACAGTTTGTTCGACGGTTCATCTCACGACACCCCCAAAGGTGTAAACCTTTCTATGAGTTGACCAAGGTGGGGGCCGAGTTCAAATGGGATTTGAAGTGCCAGGATGCATTCGATGGTTTGAAAATATACCTGGCTAGTCCCCCTGTGCTTAGACCACCATTCCCTGGCAAGCCCTTAGTTCTGTATATTTCGATTTTGGAGAATTCTTTTGGGGCAGTCCTTACACAAGTGGATAAAGAAGGGAAAGAGAGGGCAACTTACTATTTGTCAAAGATTTTTGATCCATGTGAGAAAAAGTATACTGTAGTAGAGAAGACATGTGCTGCACTAGTCTAGGTAGTTTAGAAGCTTAAACACTATTTCTTAGCTCATGAGGTCAATCTTATTACCCGCATCAATCCCATCAAATTCCTTCTAGAGAAAACTGCTCTACTGATTGGTTAGGTCGTTGGCAGAGCTTCCTTTCCCAGTTTGATATCACCTATGTCCTCCAGAACACGATTAAGGGCTATGCCATGCCGAACATCTAGCCCATCACCCTATACCTCTCTTTCACCCGGTCTAGTCGGAGCTCCCGGATGATGAACTAATGTTGATCCGATCTTCCCATCTTTGGACATTATATTTTGACGGGGCTCTGAATTCACATGGTAAGAGAATAGGAATCATCCTTCTATCACCCGAGGGTGTCACCATTCCACAGGCATTTCAGCTTGACTTCCCAGCAACCAACAATATAGCTGAATACAAAGCCTTGCTGGCCGGGCTGGAGGCCGCTCATTTCTATGGTGCCACGGAATTAAGGGTGATAGGTGATAAACAACTAATCCTTCGCCAAGTCCTAACCAAGTACCGAACTTCTCATCCAAACCTCAAACCTTACCAAGAACTCACCTCTTGCTACATCAAACTCTTTTCCAAACTCACTTTTGTTCATGTTCCTCGAGCTCAGAACATCATTGTTGATGCCCTAGCCTTCTTAGCTTCATCTCTATCAGTCCCGCTAGGTAGACAGGTACGGACTATCCATGTACGTAGAAGGTCGATGTCGGCAATTAAGGATGGTCGATTTCTGAAGGTCAAGGAGAGATTTGGCAGGAAAGAATATTTAGAGCAAAAAGAGCAAGTTTCTTTAATCGAGTTGGAAGAGTTGGATGAGGGTGAGAAGCCTTGGTTCGATCTTGATATTGTCAAGATCAGACCTATCCACCTGGATCAAATGCAAAAGAAAAGAAGGCCATCAGGAGAGTATCCCAGAGGTATACCATCCTAGGAGGGGTGCTCTACAAGAGGAGCTTGAGTGGAATCTTGCTTAGATGCGTTGATGAAGAAGAGGTAGAATTGGTGCTTAAGGAAGCACATTTCAGGGTCTGTGGAGGCCATGTCAATGCTCAAGCTCTTGCCAAGAAAATCATCAAGCAAGGGTATTATTGGTCAACCCTAGAAGAGGATTGCTCCATCTTTGTCCGGCACTGTCATTCTTTCCAACTTCATGCCGACAAGATCCATTCTCCCACATCTTCCCTTCATCCGATTCATGCCCCTCATGGCCCTTCGCCATGTGGGCTTTTGATATCATTGGCCCTCTAAGTGATCTTAACTGTGAAATCCATTACAAATCGTTCATCCTGACGGCAACAGAGTACTTCACCAAGTGGGCAGAAGTGGAAGCGTTCGTGGAGATCAAGGCATCAACACTGTGCTCCTTCATCAAACGCAACATCATCACCAGGTTCAGGATACCCAGCGACATCATCACCGACAACGGACCGCAATTTCTCTCTCAAGATCTATGTGATCTTTACAATAGGTACCACATTGCATTGCACCATTCATCTCCTTATTACCCTCAAGGCAATGGTCAAGCAGAAGCCACCAACAAAACCTTGATCAAAATTATTAAGAAAACCTGTAAGTCTAGCAAGTTCGCGGATTGGCAAGATAAGCATGTAGATGCCCTATGGGCTTATCGTACTTCTGTACGGACCCCCACTGGTCAAACCCCGTATGCTCTCGCATATGGGATGTGTTGGCATCAAATTTTTCCGCTTAGCTTGCTTGATACAAGTTTCTGCAATGCCGAAGCCGGTGCAGAAAATCTGACCCAGATTCAAAAAATTCATGAATAGATGATGTAAATAGGCTTTGGAAATGCCTTGGCATGGCCTTACATGCTACAAATGGCCAAGATAATGTGCTCATTGCATAGCCCCGGTCAAGAGCTTCACAACGGTGCCCAAAACATGAAAAACGGACACCGGAAGGCCGAAATGACCATTTTGCCCCTGACACTTTGGGACAAATTGGGACTCTAACATGGAATTCCAACTTTACTACATGGTCAATATTGTATAGAGATAGGCAACGCTCGAAACGGATCGAAAATCCAACCCCCGGATGAAGAGATATGCAAGAAAGAGCAAATCCGGACAGAAAGCCGTATGTTCTCGCACCAAGGGCATATTGGTCCGATTAGCTCTGGATCGACCCATGGGCTGAAAATTTCAATTTTCATGACCCAAAACTTTGATCTCATGAATATTGATGCATGAAAAATAAATTTGGCCAATGGGAGAAGGTAATTTCACTCAGATACAGTTTTCGACATTATCGACGGCCGAGATCGCATCGATCGGAGAAACTAGCTAAATCAGGAGATCCGTTGCAATTCAAGTGATCTCAACCACACATCAGGATGGAGCATAAGATCAATGGTCATCAGGGCATGATCTGGAATTTTTTAAAGTCAATTTGAGATTTATTTAATTGGTTTTGGTCGGAGTTAATGCTAGTCGTTGGATCGGGAGCACTTTGATTAAACCAGGGTTAAACCTAACCCAAGATGGGCTAACCAAACCTGTCATGGTCGAATTCCATCCTCCCTCATCTGATATGTGGGCAATAAGCCCTAGAAAATAGGGGAGGGAGGCGCACCCAACTCCTCCTTCCTTGTCTAGTGGGTCCCACTCAACCACCTCCCATGGCTTATCCCTATCTCTCCCTTGGTTTATCTTCATCCTAACTAATCCTACAACTAACCAAGCTTATCCTCAGCCAAGCCTTGGTCGAACCAGCCTCCTTTCCACTTGTCATGTGCGCACACCTCCTTGAAAGGAGGAGATGGTGCGCACCCTTTTCTCCCTCTCTTTCTAGTTGGCGCATAATCATCCTCAACAACCAACTATGGGTTATCCTTATCATCCCAAACCTCCCTTGACTTATCCTTATCTCCTCTCAACAACCTCCAGCCTTATCTCCTCCTGGAGATGGCGCCCCTCAGCCCCTAAAAAAGCCCCCTCAGCTGGCCATGTGCAGGACAAGCTGATCACCTTGCGGAAGCCCTGCCTCTCCTCCCTCTACCCTGCACCAAGAGAGCTTATCCTTGCTTGGACGTCTTCATCAGAAAGTCAGAAACCTCTCCATCCCCCTTGTGGTGTTCCAAGTGAAGAAGAATAAGGATAAAAGGCCTCCCTCCAGCAGGCGTGCCAGCAGCAGGTGCAACCAGCCCACCTGATTGGTGTGCCAACTTCAGCAAGTGCAGCAAGCTCTCTTCATTCCTTTGCTCCATCCATAAACATCAGCAAGGAGAAGACCCCCTTTTCTCATCCAACAGCAAGAGAATAAGGGTTTGGTGGCACCTTCAGCCCATCATCTTCAACACCACCTGCAGTGCAAGAGAGAAGAAAAAACCGGTGAGTTGAAAAAGTGTGTTCCAATGTAGCCTTTTAATTTAACTCTTACCCTTCTCTTATCTACCCCTCTACATGGTGTCATACCCTCTGAGTAATTCCCATTCAGCCCCTTTGAGTGCCCTTCACGTTTGTCCACAGAAAGCCCCAAGTGTACCCTCTATTTTGCCATCACAAAAACAGCCCCTTGCTGCCCCTTAAAACAGGCCTCTGAACCAGCCCCTTTGTGCACCCTTTTGGCCCTCCATGTTGGCCTCTAAACCTTCTACTATCATTCTTGGTTTTACCCCACTGATGGTCACTTGGACATGCACCTCCTGCCTCCCCCAATCAGGCCCCGAATGGCATGCAAAACAGGCCCCCTTGCTGGCCCAAGTTCTGCCCCCCTTGTGAGCACCCATGTCAGGCCCCTTTGATGGTCACCTAGTTTGCCCAATGTGCAACACACCCAATACAGCTCATACAGCACCCCCAAACAAACCAAACATCCTCTTTGATGTGTGGAAGGAGGGGTGACAGCCCGGGCCTCTTGGAATCTGCCGGACGGGCCAAGAGTTAAGCCGGGTGGCCCTGGTTTCTACATGTCAAAATTCCCTTTGTGCATTCCTAAACCAGTCCTAGTTTACACCTAAACCTATCCCTTGTGCAGTCCTACCAAAATCCCACTTAAACAGCACCTTAGCCAACCCATTCCAGCCCCTTTGAGGCTCACCTACTCCGCTGCTACAGCAAGATGTCAAGGTGCAAAAATGGAGTGCAAATCAGGCCAATCAGGCCATGGAGGTGCAAATCTGGCCCATTGGGTCATGAAGCTCAAAATAGGCCGCCAGGGCCATGAAGCTCAAGATTGGGCCAACCGGGCCTACACGATATGAAGCCGGCCTTCTCAAGCCATGAGACATGAAGACCAGCCCATTGTGCTGATGAAGCTGTCCCATTGGGCCTTGGACACTTAAAATAAACCTTAACTAAATCTGAAGGCGAAATGCCAAAATTAAATAAGGAGTTAGACCACAACTGGACGCTTCATCGGGCGGCTCATCCGGCATGCACCGGAACGTTGACCCGGGCGTAGGCATGGGACACGCTTCCCACTGCAGACGGACCCTTCCCACTACTTGGAAAGTCAAATGACTATGCCTTGTAGGACGGGTAAAATTCCACACCGATTGAAAAATAAGGCGGCATGCTGCCAAAATTTTCCCAATCAAGTGGTATTTTACACCAAGGGAAGGACATTCACACATTTGCACCATTGACAGCATTGAACATGGCATATGAACTGCCACATCTGATGTACACCAGCATGAGCATGAATATTCAATGAACATTTCAAGTGCCGAGTTGATTGCATGTGACTGGGCATCGACACTAGCCCGACAGACCGGATGTGATGCAAACCGAACAAGAGTTACTCAAATCTGAAGTTAACTTAATTAAATCTGAAAATACATTCAAACCAACCTTAAAACATGCTTAAAACAGATCAATAAAGCTTTAACATCCAACAAAAATCAGATTTAATACAATCTAGAAAAATTGATTCAATACACTTAATCCATTGGAATTCAATTTTCTAAACAAGTGCACATCAAATAAATCACAACTAATTGAAGAGAACAGAATAAAGAAAACATTAATGCATATGAAATTCATCTTAAAACATGCCAAATTCATATCATTAACAATATGAAATTCAAGTTTAATCAATTTGAACCAAACTTCAAAACATTTAAAACATACCGAACACACCCGAATTGGTATGAAAACACCAACCGACATGAGAAAATCACATGAAAATGACTCAACACATGTCAATTAAACTTAAACAAGTCAAAATTGATAAACACATCTAAAATATCAAGTTCAAACAAAAAAATAAAATAAACCTCAACCAATTGAAGTAAAACAAACCAAACAATTAAAACTAGCTCAAAACACTTAACATTCAAATCCAAGTCAAATGGAAATCTGAAATTAACATTTCAAACCACATCAAAATCCATTATTAAATCAAACATAAATCAACTTCAAACAAAATCTAATCAAACTTGTTTGCAACTCATCGGGCCTAAAAGGCCGGGGCCCTTTGTGTTCCTTATATGTTGTGGATGTGCACGCTCTCGTCAAACAAGATCGCTATGGCAGTTAATCAAGGGTGTTCGAGTGTTTGCTCGATGTAAATGAACATTGGATATTCGCACCATCCAATGGAGAGAGGTCAAAAAATATTTTCACAGAACCCGAACCTCGGTTCTATACTCTTCTAATATCACCTGGACTATCTAGTAGTTTTTATGGTTTATCATCAATTTTACTAGAAAATTCAGGTACGATATTTTCAACATTCAAAAAACAAATCTTTTAAACACATTTCAAGAATCAAAATGATTCACGAGGTTCCCACAGGATGGAAGCAGTGGTTCCATACGAAGTACTCCTTCCATCACTTCGAGTTCAACTCGATAGGGACATCCCTATCGATGAGAGGCGAGAATCTCTTCTTGCACAACTTGAACTCTTAGATGAAAGAAGGTTGACCGCCTTTGAGCATGCCTGAACTTATCAGAATAGATTGAAAAGGTTTTATCAAAGGAGGGTGGTTTAGAGAAAGTTCGAAATCGACGAGATGGTAGTAAAATGCATATTCGTTAAGCCGGGTGGTCCCCGCTCTAAGTTGCAACCTAACTGGGAAGGGCCTTTTGTTATAAAGGAAAAATATCCAGACAATGCATATGAGCTAACCAACGCCGATGAAGAAAAATTGAACCATCCATGGAACGGCGTTTACCTCAAAAACTATTTTCCTTAGAGAAGAAAATTGAAAAATTTCTAGTATGATATTAAGTCATCGATCCAAGGGTGTTAGCTATAAGTCAAGGGTAGACATCACCCTGCACACACAACACCTCCCGATCCCAGAATCCGGATAGCCCAACACTCGAGAGAGGCAAGGCAGAACCCTGAAGGCGGAAAGGAAACCTTACCCTATTCTGTTCTATTCGGTCCGAAATAGGTGAAGGGGACTAGAAGAGGATAGTATCAAAAATGCCCACCGCCTTAGTAGGAGGCCGTCTCATAGGGTGCAAAAGGGTGCCAAAAGATGGGCAATGAACCCCACATGTTTAAATACATATCGGCCTATCTGAATGATTACCCGAAAGAATGGAAAATGAAGAAAAGGCACCAAAAGATGGGCAATGACCCCATAGCTCAAAGACTTGTCTAATTAAGTGCCACATGTAGAAAAAAACCCGAAGAGGCCGAACCCCAATGGGCAATTTGGGCATAAGTAGAGAAACCCTTCTCAACATCCCCAAATCCTATCTAATATGTTATTAGTCATGTATTATTATTCTATGCATTATTTGTTGAAGACCATGAGTGCGAAGAAGACTTGACCCGAGATCCCCTTCATCAAAATCCATGACGGTCAGGTCATCTCCGATGCTCACGGATAAGCCCAAAGTTGTTCTGTGAGGGACGATGGTTCCCGAATGGGTATCTTAACCTCATAGACAATCTATATCTTCAACTATTTGTTATACAAGTTTTGTTTTGTTTTCTTGAGCCCAACATGCATCATGTAGCATTAGTTGCATTACATTTTGTTTTGTCATTGCATACATCCTTTCATAATCTTCACCTTCTCACCCTAATATCTAAATCTTGTATCCTAATTCTGATCATTCTGAATCCCACCATATTTTCTAATCTCACCGTGTTTTCTAATCCCACCGTGTTCTCTACTCCCACCGACCCTTCAGATATCCCACCGTGTCTGTTAATCCCACCGTGTTCGGTAATCACTTTGTGCCTCCAACTCCTTCATTTCTATCACCAATGTGGCCACTGCAACAACCTTCTTGCTATTTATCCCACCAAGGGCCTCCTATTTGATCAGAACTTGCACTGTCACTATCTTCACGGTCTGAGCTTCAACATTTGCCTTTTAGAATTTAAGATCATTCCATTCTGAATTGAATCTTGTCTCTTGGAAGAGTTAAATGAATCTAAGAGCCTGAATGTGCTCGATTGGTATTCTTTTACTTTTTCAAAACAAATATCTTTTTAAACTTTAGCCCATCATAGTACAGGAACACCGCAAAGATCGGGTTACCGGCTGATGATGAACCTACGAACCCATGTTTCGGGGACTCCCCACCGCGTTGGGGGTTGTCTATTCTTCCCTCGTGCCAATGGCACATCTCTTACCAATCGAAAATAGGAAGACTCGATGAAACATGGCGGTTAACCAGGAGACTTGAGGAGATTCGTCTTGCCGAATTTAGTCGTTGAGCGTGTCTATATCTATACCTTGATGCCACCTTTTCAGTCCATTGCCATTTCGCTCCACTACATTCCACTACGATCCGGCTCACTTCGCTACACTTTCTCTACGTTTCACACCGCTCCGCTACATGCCACTCCCTTACAAAGCCGACATCAAGGAGAGGCAAGCTGTAGACACGCCAAATTGGCCTAATTCGGAGCCTAAGACTCCTATCCATTAACGATATCTTTTATTTGACCGTTATTTGATCCGTATTTCCTCGTGGAGATGAGCTAAGGACGTTGGTGGATCCCCTTATTGTAAGGAATCGTCCATTAAAATTTGGTGCAGCGGAAGCGACGATTCCTATGGGTTCCTTTAGAATCCGTCTCAATCAGAACCGAACGACGAAAACCGAAAACTGATCAAATCGGGTTCGAATATACCTGATAGGGATTCATATAATCCCATGGAGAGGAAGGAGATGAGCTTCTCAAGCTCTCCAAACCGTTCAAGCGTCCGGTCTCCAGCAGTATCCACACGAACTTCACCCACAGCAGGTTCTCCCTTCGCGCCAGCCTCGAGAACTCTTGCCGAACGGAGCTCCATCGACCATGGACACCTTCTAAAGAGAGGAGGAGGTAGGGAGGAGGCTTGGGACGTGGTTTTCACCCTTGGCTTGATGGGGTTTGTCTGAAACCATTAGTATTTATAGAGAATTATGGAATTTTTCATAAAAACCCAAAATCTCTATAAATTACGTCCTTGCCCCTGTACTTGTGGATAAGTCCTTTTGTGTGTGACCCACTAGGCCCAATAACCTATTTGGTTGAGGCCTAAATAAAATAGAACAATTCTATTTAATTTTAATTAAATCCGTTATCCGATAACGGATTAATCGGCCTACCGATCATGAAGGGTACAAGCCACATCCCATGATCCCAAATGGCTATGGGGATAATTTCATCTCCATTGAGCCTTTCCATCATCAGTTACCACATGGATATAAACCCTCATCCATCCAATGTCCCGGTCGGAAAGGAGTATGGCCAACTCCTTAGTGTCCCGACTCTATAGGATCCTGTACTCGGAATTGGATCAATTGGAAAACTCATTTTCCAATTATCCTATCTACCCTGGCCAGGGATTTAGAGTACTATCCCATAGGACATTCACTCTCACTTACCGAGAGTGGATGATCCCTTGTTGTCCGCTCAATTGCCTCCATGGGATTTTCCTTGTACCCGATCCATCGCTATATAGGACCATCTAAATTGTGATCCATAAGTCAATGGTCAAAGCACAAGTTCCACCCAACAAGGCATCTTTGGCGACTCAGGTCAAAGGTCCAACCATGCAACCGTGATGATAGAAAACCACGATGAACGATTCGGTAAGATACCATTCAGGGTTTCTAATTCGGTCAGTTCAGTGAACTCATTCAACTAATGAGCACCTGTATGTGTATCTCAGTGTCTCCACACTAATGACCAATGAGATCGGTCGTCCTCATCACATGAGAAGACATCACATACACTAGTCTATCCGGATCCTTGATGTCCCGTCTCAAGTATCCTATGACTAGGAACATTTAGATCAAATACCTCTAGATGATCAATCTCATTATCATGATCTCATCATGATTTAATCATCATTGTATTTGATCAAGGACTTCATTATGATATTCGCTTCTAATAAGAGCTTATAATGAAGATTTGCCTAATTAATTGAATGAGAAATTTCTAGAAATGTTGAATCATATCATATATGATTGGCTTGTAGGGCATATATTTCTATCACTTATGAGTTGGGAATGGGCCGATGATTTTCGGAATAATGTTGTAACCTTCAGGCGAGAGCCGTACGTGAACCATGAAAAAACAAAGCTTGCTCGATGACTGACCTTGAATGGTCCACACTTGAATGTTTCGGGAGTCCCGCGTGTGTTTCGTGACATTCGGGGTTTCCGACAAGTCATTTCGGTAGGCGTTAGTCTATAACAGTTTCTTCGTTATGGCTTTTCGATCTGTACTAACATGGCTATCCCAGACCACGTGTTAGGCCTTTCTGGTCATCACCAGGTCTTTTTGGGTCATCCGGGTTGATCCTAGCCGTATATTTCATCAATCGTGGCCATATGGCCATTTCGGTCATTTTTAGGGTTTCCCGGCTTTTCAGATGTTCAGTTCACGTTTATCGAGTTAATCTCATATTTTTCGATGATTTCGGATTTTCTGATCGTACCGAACTTGTTCAGTCATCATTTTAAGTCATCCTGAGTTGACCCAAGATTCCTCGATCGGAACCGTGCCCTTCCGGATCTCCGCCGCAATTTTCAGCTTTTCGCGAAACGGTAAACCGGTAGTCAAAGAGCCCCGTGCAAACATCTTTGGAGTAATGCCAGCTAATTTACCGACTTGAGGAGGTGCGGCTTAAGGCCCTCTTTACAATGCAACAAACGAGAGCCGAATCGGACATACCGTTTGCAAGTTACAGCTCGCGGAACACGTGCACAGGAGAGAGAGTATACCGCGCCCGCCGCTCCCCCTGAAAGAGCGCGCCCTCAAACTGGGGGCGCGCCCTGCGCGCCCTCAATCCGGGGGTGCGCCCTGTTCACCCCCACTTCCTTTGAAACGCGGGGGCGCGGTTAGTTTCTGAAAATCATAAATTTCTCCGATTAGCACCTTCGAAACCAGATTTTTGGAAGGTTACTATCGATAATTTTTGATTATTTATACCACGCCCCCGGGTCGGTGGCACATTACGTTTGCCAAGTCAGATTTTTAGCAATTTTCAGAAGATTCAGGCGATTTTTAGCAATAAGACGCGTAACACGCCCCCGCTTGCTTTGAAACAGGGGGCACGCAGACCGCGCCCCCAAGGTGAGGGTGCGCCCTGCGCATCCTCAGGTCGAGGGCGTGCCCCGAGCGCCCTTGTCTCCTTTGAAAAGCGGGGGCGCGGTTGGTCCAGTTTCCATGTTTTGCACCAGTTTCTCTCCTCTATAAATTAAGGGCCATTCTCAACGACCCAGGGTTAATTCCTCTTGCCTAGCTCATCCTGAGGTTGTCCAAGCTCTCTCCCAAAGCTGTCCCGATGTCCAAAGGCGATCTGGTGTCGAGAGATCGATCCCGAGGCGAAGGAGAAACCCGATCCATGCATTCTGAAGCAACCAACTTCATCAGCTTCTGTAGAAAATATGGGACTCCTTCTGCTAAAGTCTTTAACAGAGGAGTTGTTCCCCTCTTCGTCCTCTTTCATTTGCAACTAGCGGCACTTGATTTCAACTTGTCGTTTGTTCGTGGTGATTTCTGCACTAAGGGCGCGCATCCAGGTTCTGTTTTTCCACATCTGTCCAATTTCGGAATTTTTACAGACTTTTACAGGCAGATTCCAGAGAAGTCATCAACAGAAGATATCTTCCTCTCCAAGTTCTCTATCTATAGAAACAAACTGCACTCAATTCTGACAATGGGTCGTCCTTAGCATTCTCTGCACCAAAGTCGCACCAGAAGGGTGCAAAGCTACCCGAACCGGCTTGTTTCACTCATCTCGGCTTCAACTCAAGCCGTTTCATTCTATAAGTTTTTCTTAACTCAGTTCATTTAATTGTTAGACCATGTTTTACTTAGTTTGCATTATTTTTACATAACCAAAAACACAAAGAAAGGGTTAGGGCTCGCCCCAATCCGGTGAGTTCTATTCCAATTGCTTCTTTATTTCATCTCCTCTTCTATAGTTTCTACACTTCCCATAGTTCTAATCGGTTTCTTTCACTTGGTTTATTGTTCTAGTTGCACAGGTACATCAAGCTAGCATCGGTTGGACTCTTCTTCATCGGCTGGCTGAAGAAGAAGAAGGTTGAACCTACACACATTCTCTCCCATGCTAAGGTACACACGGTCAAATTCAACTTCTTTCTGTTTTCATTACATAAAGTGGAGCCCGTGGCTCCTCGCGACCACCTATTTTATTCATGTTATAAGTTCATCTTCTCGTCACTCTCCTCCCACATGACCCGAACCATCTCCGGTGCTTGAGCGACGCCGTGAGATGAAAGTTCAGGGATCAATGTGAGTGTGGGACCGAGGTGAGGACTTTTACCACTTTTCGAGTGTTTTACGATTCACTCCCTTTCCCCAATTCCATATTTCACCTTTTATTGAGGTGCCGATCCATAACCCGTTTCTGGAGTCGACAGGGGGGCGGTTGATGCCACCGCGGCTCCACAGCTGCGCGCAGGGGGGGGACTTCGCGCAAGAGAGAGAAAATAGGGAGAGAGAGAGAGAGAGAGAAATCTGGGGAGGGGGAGGGAGCTTCGCGCAGGCGGAACCCAACCGGGGGGGCTGTAACGGGCAAGGGAGAAACCGAGAGAGAGAGGGAGGGGAAAAAGCAGCCGAGGCGGCACTGTAACAAGTAAGAAAAAGGGCAGCTAGGGCACTGAAAAAGGGGGGTTCCGATGGGGGGTAAAAATTGGAGGAAAGGAAGGGTAAAAGAGGAAGGGGGAGAGTGATATTAATATATAATATAATAACTCTTTCAAAAATACATATATTACACAATTTTTAAAAAGGATGAGATGCGCCCCTCCAGAGGGTGCATGGGGCACATGCGCCCTAGGGTAGGGCGCAAGGTGACCTGTTTTTTAGCTTGGATCGCGACGGTCGTTATCCTATAAATAGACTCCGATTCCGGTCATTCCAGAGGCATGTACATGACCCCCGGGCATCTCAAAACGTCCAAGCTCTCTCCTAAATTCATTTTGTGATTTTAGAGAGAGAATTTCTAGTTTTTAGAGAGAGAAAAGTTGTTTCAGGAGAGAGGAAGGCTGGTCTGCAGGTGATCTTCCAGGTCTCTCTTCTTTGGCCTCTACAGCAGCGTGTTGACGTCTTCTGCCCGAGCTCTCAACATAAAAATTCTTCCTCTCCAAGTATTTTTCAGTTTTCAATTGACGTCACATGATTCTGAGGTCAGGATTGGTCGTGACAAGTGTAGAAGTAAAGTCGCGCCTGGCAGATCCTGGACTGCTGCTTGGCTTTTTCGACAACCCAGATTTGGCCATATCTCTCTCAATTCTTATCATAATCTTTCTGTTATTTTTCCTATATATTTTTTTTGTGACTATACATCCTCCTATAATTTTTTTACATTGTTTGCATTATTTTTAGTCTGTTAATACCAAAATAAAAAAGAAGGGTTAGAGATAACCCAAATCCGGTCAGTTTCTAGTCAGTTGTGTGTTTCATGTTCTTTTCCTTACATATAATACTCCACTTTGTCTAGTTCTAATAGTCTTTTCATCTATTTGTTTGTATAGTTTCATATAAAATCAAGCACCCACACGTTGAGGACTCTTCTTCATCGGCCGGCCGAAGGAGAAGCTTTGACCCGCACTCTTCACGCTAAGGTACACACGGTCAATTTTATTTCATAAATCGGAACCCGCAGTTCTTGGCGACCATATGTCTTAATTTTATACTTCTCATCCTCCTCCCACATGACCCGAACTATCTCTTTGGTGATCGAGCAACGCCAAGGGATGAAAGTTCGGGGATCAATGTAAGTGTAGGACCGAGGTGAGAGTTGCTTTCTATGTTTTCTTCCTTCCTTTCTCATCCCCTCTTGAGGTGATGATCTAGATTCACGGACTTCCCTAAAAAGGATAGGGCCCGTCAAATTTTCGGAGTCGACACCCCTCATTTAAGCTCCCTACAGTAGGCTTCTCTTCAGGTTGTTCTAGGGAGGAGGCCATGCCTAGCCTAGGGGATTCTAGAAAGATAGAAGAGTTTGGCTCAACCTCCCCTACTAGCTGATTTTTATTTTGAGAGATAGCAATGATATGTTGACAAGTTGATTCCTCTACCAGGGTAGGAGCACAAATGGTTGGAGTGATTGATTCCTCTGCCAGGGCAGGAGCTTGAAGGGTCAAAGTGACTGAATCATCTGCCATGACAGGAGCATGGATGATCGAAGTGACTAGTTTCTCTACCATGGCAACAGCATGAAGGGTTGAGGTGACTAAATCATCTACTATAGTAGGAATAGGGATGATCAGATTAATTGGTTTCTCTGCCAGGGTAAGAGCATGAATGATAGGAGTGGTTGGTTCCTCTGCCAAGGTAGGAGCAATAGAAGAAACATGTGTCTTAACCGACTTAGGGTGAACCCTATTTTGAGGGATTGATTGAATAGCCAAGGGTTGTTCAATTGCTGTTTGCACAGAAGTCGGCTTAGGCTGAGGAGCTAATGGCAAAATTGGTTGAGGGGCCAAGGCTTGTGTGGTTGGTCAAGGAACTATTGGTGAAGTAGACTAAGAAGTCAAGGGCTAGATGATTGGCTGAGAGGCCTTTGAAAATGTTGGCGGAGTCAAAGGTTGAGGAGCCGGATTAGGTAATGAAGTATTTGCACAAGTGACAAGAGGAACTTGATTATGCACAGTTGGTTTCACCATTGGCACAGGTTGCATGATCGGCAGAGGTTGGGGCATGGATGGCCTAATCAACTAGCATCAAGGAGTTGGCCAATGATGATGATCTAGATGGAGTTGTGGAGGGCTCCTTGGTTTGTGCATAGTATCAATGCTCCTCTCAGGCATGGGGCTCAATTCATCAGAATATTGCATTAATTCTACATCTTCTCTTGCTTCCCTAATTATTGAATAGCCCAGCCCATATTGTTGCAAGAATTTTTTCTTGACAATTTCAAAATCCCATATTTCTATTTCTCCTAGTGAAAAAAATCATTCTAGGGTTGCACCATATAATGATCACCTAAAAAGAATAGCAAGAGCTCTTCGATCATCTTGCCATCGAGATGATTTGCTCAGAAAATGATTAACATGGCTAAAGGGGTCACCTGAGACATTGTAGCGAAGGTAGGCCAGTGTTTGAGATAAGGGGATGTAGATAGTATGGATGAGAGATTCAAGGGTTTCTTGATCCTTGGCAATAGGTGGAGAGGAATTCACCAGGGAGTGTGCACGTGGCACCTAGATGGGAGGGAGGTAGGTTGGTGTGCAAGCTGAAGAATGACCCACAATGGGGTGAGTAGACGAAGTAACATGGCAGGACTACCTAGGTGGGGTTATGGTAAGAGGTCGAACTACCGATTGGGGAGGTGAGGTAGCTTGGTTGACTATGGCTGGACCTTGATTGACAGGCGTCTTATTCTTCACTAGAGATTGTATGATTCACACTGCCTTGGGATCAAGATGAAAAGGCAGTTCATTAAAGAGTTTCTCCAAACTGTATAGAGCAGACTGATGGGCAACCCCTTGCACTTCGGGTTCCATAGCAACATTGACATGGCTCTCTAGTGGGACCATGGGTTGTTGTTGAAGCTTGTAGAGACCCGGCTCATACTCTTGTTGATTGTAGTAGTCTGACCTCCCAACGTGGCTTCCGGACCTTATCACCATGGGCATCCTGTCAAACTTTCTTACAAGATGGTTGAAAGAAAGTAAGTGAAAGTATAAATAAAAAGAGAAAATTTTTTGTTGTGTTTTGTTTTGTTTCAATTTTTCTGTTTGTTTTAGTTTTGTTGTTTGGCAAACAAGTTGAACACAAAAATTAAAGAAATTTTTGTTTAATTTTTTACGTGTTTTAAAAGAAGAATTTTTTGGGTTGTTTTCAATTGTGGTGAGCAAGCAAGTTATGTAAACAAGTTCTTATAATGACTACTCGGCAATTTTTTGGGTTGAAACCTTAGATTAGATAGATTGTTAGCAATTGTTCACTTAAGTGGGTATGGTTCCTATTGCTTCATCTTCAAGACCTAAGGTTGTCACTCAATCACCATGAGTAGGTACTTGGGTTCTTCGGGTTTTGAGAAAGTGGTACAACTGGCCCAATTGTGCGAACAAGAATACTCTACAGATGGGGACTTACGGAGGTCTTGATGGAAACAACCAAATCAACTAGGAAGGAATATCTCTAAAGAGAGCTTAGAATCCACCAAAAAGGTGTTTGGAAGGTGAGGGTGTGTTGGGAAAGAGAGCCCCTGCCTTGAATGCCCTATGGATTAGAACAAGTCTGGTACCCGATGCAAAAAGCTAATGCAAAAGTAAAAATGGAGAGTAAGAGGAGAAGAAGAAATCAATGTGCAAAAATATAAAATGAAAAGAAGTAAGTAAATCAAGCATCTGATATGCAAACAAGGCAAGCAATCATGCAACAAAACAAATAGTCTAATGACTAGAACCGAATTAGAATGAAACTAGTTGCATAAACAAATCAAGCTAGCATGGTTAAAGATATTGGTTCTCCCATCGTGGTCGCCAAAAAGCTATCGACTCCAAAAACAGGTTCCAAATCGGCACCTCAAGAAAGGAGAAAGGGAGTGAATCAAAAAACACTCGAAAAGTGGTAAAATCCTCACCTCGATCCCACACCCACATTGATCCTCGAACTTTCATCTCACAACGTCACTTGAGCACCAGAGATGGTTCGGGTCGTGTGGGAGGAGAAGGAGGAATAAATAAATTTAGAACATGAATAAAATATTGTGGTCACCAAGAGCCGTGGGCTCCACTTTATGGAATAAAAGAAAGATTTGACCATGTGTACCTTAGCGTGGGAAACGGATGTGCAGGTTCAACCTTCTCCTTTTTCGGCCGGCAGATGAAGAAGAGTCTCCAACCGATGCTAGCTTGATAAACCTGTGCAACTGGTAGACAAAGAAGATAAGAAAACAAGTGAAAGAAGGATTAGAACTAAGTGAAGTGTAGTAACTGTAAAATCAATAACATAAAACAGCAATTGGAAACAAACTCATTGGATTCGGAGTTAACCCAAACCACTTTTTTAGTTTTTTCTTTTTTATGTATGAAATGATGCAAAAACTAAATAAAAATGATGTATAAATGATGAACTAAATGATATGAATGAAGAGTTAGAAAAGAGAATATGAATGATTAAAGGCAACACAACCCAGGTAAAGTGGCAACCGGGTTGGACAGATTCATTGTAAACTGCGCAGCTCTGATGTTGAGACCGCAACAGACAACAACAATGTCAAATTGAGTGCCATTTGTTTCAAAATAAAAAGAACTCACTAAGTATGGTTTGATATTTAGACAAGTTTGCTTTAATACTTTTATAAGTGGTATGAATTTACCTGAAAGTTCTGTTGTTGGTAGTGAAGTTCTGAAACCAGTGGCACAATGTTGATGTAGAATGTACCACAGACACCACAGATATTGGAATTAATTTATTCTTATTTTAAATGAAAGAAAACTAATTGGGGAACAATTTATATGAAGGATGTATAGGCTGAATCTGCAAGTAAGTGCAGTGACTTTTACTGAGAAGATGATGACCAAGAAGAGAAGACTTCGAATCTATCTATGCCGCATCCGTGTAGAAGCTATCACGAGCTGAGGAGAAATCAGAATTGATTTCTATTTGTTTGAGATGAAATATAGATCGATGAAGCACACTTCCTCTAAAGTAAGATAGGCTTGAAAATGATCATAAAGATCTTTAGAAGCCGATGATCAGCAGCATAGCACGTCAGACCATAGACCGGCTTCTTTCTCACTTCGGGATGATCTCCGGGCACCGGGACGAAGAGAAGACGATTTGGGGAGGTTGGTATGAACCTAGAGTGGCTGGAAGATCAGAATAAGAGCGCTGGAGGATGGGGATTCCCCTCTTAGGTCATTCATATGAGTCTCTATTTACAGGGGATGAGAAAGAGATCAAAAAATAGCAAGTTTTGATACATCCGACCATAGATTGAATTTTCTCCATGTAATGCTGCTAATTTTCATCATGAGGCTTCTAAAAGATTACTCATCTGATTTAGAGGGATTGAAAACCATGGATCACCTTCCCCATGTTTAAAATATGTCTATACATGACGAGGAAACAAATATGGTATAAAAATAGTAAGTTTTGATCTACAAGACAACAAGTTGGATTGCCATCATGTGATGATGTTAAGTTTCATCATGAAACTTCCAAATATTTTACCAAGTTATACGGAAGAGTAAAAAGTAAGTTAAGTTCATGAATTAGTCAGAGATGTGCCCAATGGGCTAGGCTTGCATGCAATTGGGCTTGATCAGGGGTGTGTGTGGATAGAACTGCACGTCTGACTTCTAAGGAGCATTGCGGACAAACGGGAAATTGGAATTGAATGATGTTTGTTGAACTTAAAAGAGGACTCATAGAGGAAGATTATTCATCTTGAAGACTTCTTCAGTAGACATCAACAAAATCCTGTGAAAAATTTTTAAACAGAGAAGATACCGAGAAAAGCATAATCTGGGACACCACTAAGAGCAACATGGAAGTAAGAATGTGCTCTAACTTGTCCTCAAATTTCTAGTAAACTTCTCAACTCATCCAAAATGGTGATTCAGCATGATTTTAATGGTCTAAAAGAGATGTTGCCAATTGAATAAGGGTTTAAGCTCCAAATAAGGTCAAATTGGCGTGTCTACAATAATTTGCAAGCACTATAGTAGTTTGTGTTATTATGAATTGCAACCATCATTATCTCCCAATATGCATCTATAACATCCATTGATGTAAACCTATCGACAAAGAACAAATTTTCTACATTGCCTTTCAACATGTGTTCATTCCAATGGGCTAGGGCAGGCTGCATCTGGCATGTTCCTGCAATAGAACAAGTAATGTGTAAATATGGGAACATACAAGGAGGTAACTACCAACATAGATGTCACTAACCTATTCTTAGAGGCCAGAAGCCATGCCTCATAGAAATCATAAATGAATTCTGGTATTTTTACCAATACTTTTTGTGTTTTGGTGATGTCAATTTTCTCCCCAATGGACTGCATCTTCTTTCCACCCTAGGCTTTAGGGAGCTTCAACTTTTCTTTTTCCCTTTGTGTCACCCTCACCTTCTCTTTAACAATTTTCTCTTCAACATCCGGGGGTAGGTGAACAATTTATTTTTTATGAGGATTTAAAATGTCTGCTTGAAGGACTTTTATCGTCTGATGTTTCTGAATAAAGAAGGATGATGCTGCCACCTTGTCGGATGATTTCCTGCTAGTTATTATTCTATCTTTCACCCTTTTCACCAAGGAGGATTGAATATTGTTGACTTTCTATCTAAACATGTCTAAACTTGTGTTCATTAAATATTTGGGGACATTGGTCGATTCATTCATGAGTAATTTCATGGCATGCATTTCCCTGGCTAAACTTATTTTGATGTTTTTTTGACTTCCTTCTCCGGTGACACTTAGGACCTAAGGTTGCAAACCAAAGTTCCTCACTGAAAATAGAGTCCACAGGACTCTTCATTCGCCTCACTTCCCTCTCCTCCACTATATCATACAGCTCCTCATCTACATTTTTTTGACTTTATTGGTGCTTCCTGTTGATAGAAATGTATGTCCTACAAGCTAATCATATATGATATGATTTGACATTTCTAGAAATATCTCATTCAAATAATTAGGCAAATTCTTCATTACAAGCTCTTATTAGGTGCGAATATTATAATGAAGTCCTTGATCAAATGCAATAATGATTAAATCATGATGAGATTATGATAATGACATTGATCATCCAGAGGTATTTGATCTTATTGTTCCTAGTCATAGGATACTTGAGACGGGACACCAAAGATTCGGATAGACTAGTATATGTGATGCCTTCTCATGTGATGAGAATAACTGATGTCATTGGTCATTAGTGTGGAGACACTGAGATACACATACATGTGCTCATTAGTTGAATGAGTTCACTGAACTGACTGAATTAGAAACCCTGAATAGTATATTACCAAACTGTCAATCAAGGTTTTTCTATCATCACGGTTGCATGGTTGGACCTTTGACCTGAGTCGCCAAGCATGCCTTGTTGGGTGGAACTTATACTTTGACCGTTGTCTTATGGATCACCATATAGATGGCCCAGTATAATGATGGATAAGGTACAAGAAAAACCTGATGAAGGTAATTGAGCGAACAACAAGGAATTATTCACTCTCAGTAAGTGAGAGTGAATGTCCTATGGGATAGTACTCCAAATCCTTGGCCAGAATAGATAGGATGATTGGAAAAGGAGTTTTCCAATTGATCCAATTCTGAGTACACAATCTTATATAGTCAGTACATTAAGGAGTTGACAGTCGATGCCGTAGTCCTTTCCAACTAGGACATTGGATGGATGAGAGTTTAAATCAATGCGGTAACTGATGATGGAAAGATTAAATGAAGATAAGATTATACCTATAGCCATTTGAAATCATGGGATGTAGCTTATACCTTTCATGATCAATAGGTTGTTTAATCTGTTATTGGATAATGGATTTAATTAAATTAAATAGAATTGATATATTTTATTTAGGCCTCATCCAAATAGGCTATTGGACCTAATAGGTGACACACAAAAGGACTTATACACAAGTACAGGGGCAAAGGCATATTTTATAGAGATTTTGAGTCCTTATGAAAAATTCTAAAATTCTCTATAAATACTAATGGTTTCAGCCAAACCCTATCAAGCCAAGGGTGTTAATTACGTCTTCAGCCTTCTCCCTACCTATTTTTCTTTCTAGAAGGCGTCCTTGTGGATAAAGTACGTGTGGATACTGTTGAAGATCGGACATTTAAACAGTTTGAAGAGCTTGAGAAGCTCATCTCTTTCCTCTCAGGTATATTCAAACCCAATTTGATCAATTTTCAGTTTTCATCGTTCGGTTTTGATTGGAAAAGATTATAAAGAAACCCATAAGAATTGTTGCTTACGCTGCACCAATATTTTATGGATGATTTTTTATAGTGGTATCAGAACCAAGTTCAAGTCTTTGTTGAAACCAACGTCAAATCAACAATATTTCATGTAATTTATGTGTTCTTGAATCTCTGCAAATGTCTGTTTTGTCGATGCCACTATAATATGTATGTAATCCAGATAAGATATTGGTTGGCTTCTGTAAAATCTCATGATATGGGGCTTTCTAATGCCACAAACCATTCGATGTTTGGTTCTCTGCAGAGTTCGGGAGAAGCACCCAAATTTGGCGTTTCTGTCATATCCGAATCGTCACCCAAATTTGGGGATTTTGTGAAATCTCCATCCATAAATGAAATTGAGGCTTGGAAAAGGTTTTAGGAGATGGATGATGTGATTATGTAACCTTCACTCATGATATCCAGTTTTGAACAACGGCGGAGGAAGAGAATTTAAGAATTTTTCGGTGAACTACAGTTCTGCTGGGTCTGGGGGCGCCGGCTTGTTTCTTCCTAATTTTCTGTCATTATATTTTTATATGAATAAGTATATACATATTTGGAAACTAAGTTTGATGAGAATTCCATATTGTATTTTTTGAGAATTTTTGGTTTCAGAGATAAGGAGTTATCCTCGTTGCAAGATGGTGATTTCTGCTACGGAATCCAGTTGACCGTCTCCTCTTATTTTTTTAAGGTCAACATATATTTTTTTGATGATCAGGCTGACTTTTATGGAATCCTCATTCGATGAATATTCTAACACATTTTTGTGGATTTTTCTGAGCTCAGAATATGGAGATATGTCCGAGTTAATGGGATCGACTTTCTCCCCGATGAATAGTGCAATCGGGGAGGGGGCGCTGCGCACCGGCGGCGCAGCATGGTGCGAGGCGCGAATGGCAACATGTCGGCGCAATGTGCTAGCAATATAGCTCGCTGTCGCATGGTGCAATGCGCCCATTATATTTTTTAAAATATTTTAAATTATTTAAAATCATAGAAAACTCTGAAAATTGCCAAAAAAATTCATAGAAATTTTGAAAAAAAAATATATATAATTATTTAACATGTTTTAACGTGTTTGATAGCATATTTTATGATGTTAAGGCCAATTTACATAGTTTCACTCATAGTTAAACTTTAAAATTATTTTAAAGGTTTAACTTAAATAATTTGTGTCTTAATTAATTCTGCAAAATGAGATTTTACATAATATAAATTATGACGTTAATTTATGTCTTTGTATAGTATTGAGAATGCATGAATGTTCTAAATAGTTTATATATGCATGTTTATTTTATATAAATTGTTTATATGTTGTTGTCAAGTTATTTTCATACTATTTATTTCATGAAAATTCGACATGCATGAAATTAAGAATTTCAAAAATAAAGTATATAACTTTAAACTGAAATATATGATATATCTCATATAATTATCATGTGTGCACTCTATGCTCATGTGGAGGTGTATGGAGGTGATCATGGACTTAAATATGCTTGGCTTGTGATTGCTTTTTAATTGTGGTGGTTATGTTTTTAAATGGGGCATGCATGTGCCTCCTCTCTCTATATATAATCTAATTGTACATTCTACCTTTCTCCATTAATGTACTTCTATTGGTTAAAACCAAGGTTTCTTATTAAGTTATGTACATTTGTGAGTCTGTGTACCCTTAAGCCACTTGTAATAGTTAGAAGCTACTTTGTGGAAGGTTTGAGAGAGGGACCACTTGGAGAAGCACCCTTTTGAAGTGGGAGCATACCAACTCAAGCATCAGAAGCAAGGATTTTCACCAATAGGGGTTCCTTAGGTGCATGCTTAAGGTTCAGTCCATGATCACCTTTTCTTTTATACATATTTAATATGTGGATGTGTGCTACATGTTATACCTTAGATATATGATATTCCAAAGGTATTATATATACTTAGCACATATTATTGATGAAAGTAAAATAAAATCCCTCCTTGTTTTAATTAGTTCGATAAGCGTGTGACATTAAGAATGACTCAGGTAGCCTTTCGTTGTTATCGTCCTGATGAGCCAATCTTAGATTGAATGGGTTTGTTATGCTACCACAAGACCCATTTAGCAAGGGACTGGTGATCATGGCTAAGGCATTTGGCAAACCTTGGGGTGGACCATTTGCATGGCTTTGTTGTGCTACTACAAGAGCTGTGTGAGGAATACATTCTCATAACGTAACAAGTGGGTTTGACCTAACTAAAGTATATGCTTGTTATGCTACCACAAGGTCATAACTCTAGAGGCTAAATGACTAAGAGCTACTAGAGTTGCAACTAGCAATAGTTGCCTACTTATTAAGTATGGGGTGATTTATTGTGCTACCACAAGGTCATCACCATAAAGTTAATAGGGTCTTAGTTCCCACTAGGATTTCATCATGATATCCGGTCTTTGCATAATAAGAGTTATGTAAATTCATTGAAAATTAGTGAGAGCATAAATTAGGATGAAATACCATATCTTAATTTTAATGAATGTCTGCAATGTTATATTAATAAAATTATATCTTAGTTATAGAATACAATGATTAACCACCATTAGTATGGCCTACTAGATGCCAAATAGCTTAACGGCTAACACTTCTTAGACTGGTTTAGAACTAAGAGAATTATTTTCATAGTTAACCAATTAACTATCCTACTTAAGAAGTAGGTGTCTCCTACATTATCTAATTATGTGAAAAATAGATAAGATCTTATCTCATAGACAACATGCATTGTTTGCCTTATATTACATGTTAATCTTTATAAGATATAAAATTTTGTAGAGGCAACATAGAAAGATGGATATGAGATCCATCATGGCTCATAGTGATGAGCTAACTAAGGGCATGCTAGAACAACAATAAATATTAATTACTTCTTGTTCGTGAGACCAATCGAAAGAAGTAAAATCATTATATAGAAATATAAGATAGTTAAAACTAAAAGATGGTGGTCAAGATAATAAAGCCAGAATAAGACAAAGTTCTTACACTATCATGATGATGGCAAGTGAAAGAGTAAGTACAAAGTGTGTTGTATATAATGCAAAGGTGGAGCTTGCTAAGTCATTGACATTTACTTGTTTTAAATATACACTTAATAGTATTAGATACTATATGTGCATATCATAATATTAGATACTATGGATGCATCTAATGGTATGAGATACCAGATGTGCATCTAATATCTACAAGGAGTTGTAGATGATGACAAGTAAATGAAGGCTTAATAAAGAAGATGTTGACCTACATATGAAATTGTGCAAAAGTTGCATCATTACTAGTGGGAGGCACAATTCTTTAATTGCCTTATGAAGATGTCTTAATATTTAAGATTGCTCTTATATCCTTCAACAAGAACATTATATGATTTCCTACTTGAATAAATGTTGATTTATTTTGAGCTATGGAAATGATAGATGTTCTAAGACATTAAATGACAAAGTGTTTGCTAGTGAAAGATTAATAAATTATTTAATCAAATTTGATATGTTAGCTCTTATATTATGTGTGAATCTCCCTCTTAAGAGGAAATGGGTTGATTTAGATCAATCTACTCTTTATCTTAATATTGACATGGAGAATGGGGTAATGAGTTCTTAAAACTCATACATCTAGGTGTATGTTAACTCATATCTATTAAGGCTAAAAAAGAATTGATATGAATTTAAAAATCGTGCAAACCAGGAGGGTCATGGCAATATGAACTTTTATAGGCTATATGGACTAAATAGCCAAGGCCAAGAAAAGTTTTTGTAGACCATCAAGATTGGAATGATCAGGATGGTAGGTTGCCATAGTCAGAAGAAGGACTGAAGTGGCAAGTATGAAAGTAGAATAGGGTTTTATCCTTTGTCCCTTCCAAGGTGGAATGTGGGAACTTCCCTCAATGTTTATAGGTGGGAGGTGGTCTATCTCGTCACCTCAGGTATGATCTTCCTAGAAAATTTATACTACAAAGTCGATGAGCCTATGGGAGCCATTTTGTCATTGACAACTCGAACCTCCTCCCTAATAAAATTAGAGGTATGAACCCACCAACCCTGTTAGGTTGAGGGCTCACCCTAGTTGATGACATTTTCCAGTCAAAATGTCATCATCTTCTTCTTGGCCGTCAAAATGTTAGAAAAAAAAAGAAAACTTGTTTTTGAAACTTGTCATCATCTTCATCACCCTAGTTGTAGACAGCTGACATTTTCCAGTCAAAATGAAACTTGGCCATCATCTTGTAAACTATCTAATTTTTGAATGGAGTCTCGTTGTTTAACATGATTCGGCTGGGAACGCCATATCTATAGATGATGTTTTGCCAAACAAAATAGGACACCAGCTTGCATGTGACTTCCCTGGCGCCTATCTCCTTAGCCCATCTAGAGAAATAATCCGTGGTGGTTACGATAAACCTGGATCCTCAGGAAGATGGTTTGAATGGTCCGACTATGTATATTCTCTATTTAGCAAAAGGCCAGGTAGGGTAGTTGAATGTAGCTTCGTGTGAGGGCGTCGAGGAATGGTCCCAAAGGCTGGCACTCATGGCAACTCTTGGTGAACTCATCACAATCAGCGAACATCATTGTCCAATAGTAATCCTTTAACTTGATTGCAATCTTCATTTTAGGTTCAGGTTGATGAGCTAACCTGCTGTGGACTTCTATCATAATTTGGATAGCTTCCCTCATGGATATGCATCTGGTAAGGACAGCCCACTCCTTTTCGAGCATAAGTTGATACTACTCCCTACAAATGAACTGATAAGAAGCTACCCTTTGAGCCAATTGTACATGTTGAGCACAATTTTTGGGGAGAGTCCCATTCTTCAAGTTGATGATGGGTTTTTGCCAATTGACTGTATTAAGTTCATCTTTAGTGTTGTCAATGGCATTGGCCTCCAACATGGTGAAGCCATTTGCTTGTTTTCTTTTGTTTGGGAGGAGTCACCGACGCTTGACGACAATCTCTAGCTTCATGTGGGAACCTCGATTAAAATCGCTTCTCATTTGTGGAAAAGATTTTGTTTTTGATGTTTGAAATATCGTGTCTGAATTTTCTAGTTAAATAGGTAATAACCTGTAAAAGTACTAGATAGTTCAGGTGATATTATAAAAGTACTAGATAGTCCATCAGATGGTGCGAATATCCGATGTTCATTTACATCGAGTAACTACTTGAGTACCCTTGATTAACTACCATAACAATCTGTTTGACAAGAGTGTGCATATCCATAATATGTAAAGAACACAAAGGGCCCGGCCTTTAGGTCCCAGTGAGATGCAAACAAGCTTGATTAAATTTTATTTGAAGTTGTTTTAAGTTTTGATTTGAAATGTTGATTTTGATGTGGTTTAAAATGTTGATATCACAAGTGTGTCTATTTGAGATACCATATGTGCCTATTGTGATTTATTTTTTTTATTCTGAAGCAGCGAAGTAGGATCCAACATATTTCTACTCGTATATTTCTTGGTCTCTTCATCATTTTTTATGATGTTCTCCTCTTCATCTTAAGGCAAGGTGTATGGAGTTTTCGATATATGGTCAAGTGATGAAGGATATTGCGTGTCCAAGTCAAGTGAATTATTTACTGAAGGATTTGTAACATTTTCATCTATCCCAATTGTTCCTTCAAATAATTTACATAATAAATCTTTATGTTCCAAACCTTTTCTTTTGAAGATGCTAGCTTTAGGATGTTGCTACATGTTAAAAAACATATATGTTAGTATAAAAATAGTACATCAAAACTACATGAATCAAATTGTCAAGCATACATACTAGAAGATAATCTATTCATCATTCTCCTGTTGCTTTCATGATATTTTTATTTTCATCCTATCCAAGACTAGTGATATTTTTCTTCAATGACATTCAAACTTTATATTGCTGTTTCAACTTATCATAAAAAATTTCACTTGCTTATTAACAATTTGTTCGAAGCTAGAATTTAGCTCTTTTATAACATTTGAACGTCCTACTTTTGACAATGAATGCCCATATTTCTATCTTAATTCATCTTGGGTAATACATGCCATGATAAACAACTTGTTAGTTTTCTTATCTCATATGACTTTTATCTTCTAGACAATTTGTTCTTTATCCATACTATATAAAAAAAATTAGAAGTAAATGAGTAAAATAATATTATTATTCAAAATACAATTTAAGCATGAAAGCAAAATGCTTAAAAGACAATGACTATTTACACATAATGCAATATTCTTCAAATTGTCAAGCGTACATACTAGAAGATAATCTCTTCATCATTCTCCTGTTGCTTTCACGAAATTTTTATTTTCATCCTATCCAAGACTAGTGATATTTTTCTTCAATGACATTCAAACTTTATATTGTTGTTTCAACTTATCATAATATTTTTCACTTGCTTATTAACAATTTGTTCGAAGCTAGAATTTAGCTCTTTTATAACATTTGACCATCCTACTTTTGACAATGAATGCCCATATTTCTATATTAATTCATCTTGGGTAATACATGCCATGATAAACAACTTGTTAGTTTTCTTGTCTCATATGACTTTTATCTTCTAGATAATTTGTTCTTTATCCATACTATATGAAAATATTAGAAGTAAATGAGTAAAATAATATTATTATTCAAAATACAATTTAAGCATGAAAGCAAAATGCTTAAAAGATAATGACTATTTACACATAATGCAATATTCTTCCAAAACAAGAGGATATATGTATGCTTGTTTTTTTTTCTTTCTTCAACTTGCATCCAAAAAAGAACCAAGCACATAAATTAAAGAGTATCAAAATGTCCGCTAATATCATCATTAAAAACATTGATAATATTCACAAACCACAATATGAATGGGACAATCACCACTATAAAGAATAAAAGACAAGTTACCTGAATGGTGTAGACGTATCACACACAATCTGATTGGAAAGTCTGTTCAGTAGTGGAACCCCTTGTTAGTAAATGATGATGAAGAATTAGTTGGATGGATACTACTAATGGATCATACAAGAGAATAGAGGACCTTTGTTGTCGATGCAAGGGAGCTACAGTTGGACTGTCGCTGGAGAGGAGGGCAAGGATGGTCACCACCTAACAGAAGCGTTGCTAGACCTTGTGTTGAAGTATAGGAAAAGGTTTGGTGTGCACAAAGGAGAGGAGCAACGCTTGCTTTAGAATAGGAGACATGTCAACAGTTGATTAATCTAAAATTTGGGAGACATTTGTGACTACCACCAATAATTCACAGAAGAAGCTAGAAGAGGGTTTGTGGCTAGCTTCTCAACATGATACATATCGTGGCACATAGCCAGTTCCGTGTCTACTTTCGCCCGTTGTCTAAAAATCCAAGTCAACAAGGTTGCCAACTATTACCATCGTATGCCTATCAACCCTACCATCACCACCTGCTCAACGCTTTGTCGAAATAGGATGCTTATAAAACACTTTGTCAAAATAAGATGTCGATGGATTAACCTAACCTATTAACTCCTACTCCAGGAGAAGAGAATTGGAAGAACCAAAGAATGTGGTTCCAAGTTGCTGCAAGCCCTTGTAAGCAGACCACCATAGGGCGTTGGTGTCATAGAGAACAGAGAAGTTTGTTGGTGACACAGGGAACTGGCAAAGGAGCGTTGGTGAAGATGAGCTTTGACAAGCATCGCTGCTGAAGAAGATGGTCAACCAACTATAATTCCCCGACAAGGTCGCCAACTGTTACCACCATATGTTTGTCGGCCCTATCGTCACCACCTACTCAATGCTTTGGTAAAATAGGATGCAGATGAAATGCTTCATCAAAATAGGATGATGATGGATATCCTAACTTGGCGAAGGGAATCGGAGGAACATCCAAGCATGCCACAAAGCCTTCAAAAGTGGACCACAGTAGGATGTCGGTGCCACATAAAACAAAGGAATTTACTAGTGACACAACAAACTGACGAAGGCGCATCGGTGGTGATGAGCTTCGATGAGTGTCACCGCTAGAGAAGATGGTTGACCATCTGAAATTCCAGAGCATGCATTGTCAGAGGCTTGCATAGAACAATTGTATGTTATAAGGAAGAGGGATGCAACTTCTATCTCGAAAGAGGAGATCATCTGCGAGTTGTAGAGAAGAAAAAAAGGCTACTAGAGAAGGAGTTATAAATAACTTCCTTCTTTCTCCTCCAACAAGTAGAAGCAGAGCCAATATACATCCCAAAGAAACATCAAAACAAGGAATGCCTTTCTAACAAAGGAGAAGCTAGGAAAAAGGGCTTTAGAAAGATTCTCAAGTGGAGCCTAGTTAAGTAGTTAATTGGTATTTGATTTTAGCTCGATATAGTCCTAGATTGAATGCTACAAGTAGAGTATTCTATAGATTTGGAGCTGATATGGGCACTAATATCTGACAGATGACATGTCAGTTGAAAATTTAAATAAATTTTATTTGATTAACATTTTTAACAATATATAAATATGTATGAATAAATTTAAAAATATAAATTTATTTTATCTTTATTAATAACAATCAACTACAATAATTTATATTAAATAATATTTAAATATTTTAAAAAAAAATTAACATACAATTATACATGTACATAGCATAAAAAAACTAGTCAAAAGATGTGTGCTTCGCACATGTGCATATCAATTTTAAAAAAAATAAATTTTGATTTTTTTATAAAATTTATATTTATATTTTAATTTAATTTATTTTGTTAGGAAAAAAAGTTTTAGTTTTGATTATTGTATTTAAAATTACTTTATGACAATAAAATAGTTTGTCATTTAATAAAAAAATTTCATGATTTTATTATATTGCATTTGGAGATATTTTTAAAAGTTGTGTTCAAAAATTTATTTTTTAGTTGTTTTTGAATATCCATTTTCGTAGATGTTGACATAAATAAATTCATTAATTTGGTGAAGTTGAAAGAGAAGTAGAGTAAAATAATATTACTAACTTTTTTATGATCCAATGTTTTTTTGACAAATGATAAATTTGCAATATGTAAGCATTTAGGTTTTGGAAAGTATGTAACCAAACAAGTTTGCACACAATAATACAAACAAGTCAATACAAATGTATGTTAAAATAATTAATGTCGTGCTAATCATGTCTTCGTTTCTTTGTTGCACGACTCTATAGTTTTGTAGCTTGTTGAGAAGTTGAAGCTTCTGTTTCTTCGTTGATTCTATTATGCTCAACATTGATGCAAATATAATTGACTCCATCATTTGTGTCCTTTTTGTGCACTTGATAGTGAGTTTGCATTCTTTGTTGATAAAGCTCTCTATAATATCAAAGTAAGAAGTCAAATCGATTACCTACAAAATGATACTTTTTAGTAAATTTGAAGTTAGGAACTATTAAAATATGTAAAAGCTAAACTAAACCAACCTTCTTTTCTTTATGAATGTGTACTGGAACACCAAGAATATTCTCAGCTTGGCGGTTGAATAACGTAATCCACATGTTTGTTGTGTTGTCGGCAATGTTTAATTTCAAACAATACCTTTCAATGAATGACATAGTATAAACGAATAAATGATGGTTAATATAAGAACAACAATTTATTTTTTTGGGTATATTTAAAAATATTTGTAATGTTGGATATCATACCTTTCTATTGCCTTGATGTTGTTGTTAGAACACTTTGAACGTGTATAAACATTATCATCCTCTTTGACAAGACAAGCACATTGAGAACATGCTTTGTACTTTGGGGCTTTGTTGTGAAGAACAACTTGTGTTCGTACATTTACAATAAATGAAATTATCTATGATATATGATATCATCAAAGAATTAAATATTTGTCAAAATATTGTGGTAAGGAATTGAAAGTGGTTTAATATGCAATTAATAAAAATTTACTTCGCAACAAGAGTTTGTTGTAAAGATATCTCTTCGGACTTTATAGTTGTATTGTCTTTAATAGGTTCCTCTAGTATTCGACGAGGCAATTCATCTTTATTATTTTTAGCCCTATGTATTATGTAAATAGATCAATGTAGAAGTCGTTTATATTAGGTAAGAGTTAAGAGTATTAAAAGTAAATTATCTTAACAACTTTGCAGCAATGTAGCCCTTTTTGTTGTTGGATTAATTTGTATCTTGGTTTTGTACATTGTCTTTAATCCAAAATGTCCTACATTGATTTAAACAAAATTGTAATTAAATGTTTTGTTTTAAAATTACTAATTTAAGTACAATTCATATCTTTAATGACTTACCTTGATACACATAAGTTCGTAAAGAAGTGGCTAAGATGACAGGATTATCTTTAAGTGAGTTCGATAACTTTTCACCTTCGTTCTTCACGAAATTTTCTCACAATGTTAAAAGTATGATACTCGAGCAACTAAAAATTAATTAAACAAATTTCAAATGATAAATAATGGTGCCTAATCATTTTAAGTTAGAATGTAACACGTGTCATCTACCAGCATTAATTTTTGATGTTGAATACTTTTTCCATTTGATCTCTGGTCAACAGTAGTAGCCTCGTCCATGTTGACAACAATACATGCTAAAGTTTACAAAAAAAAACTTGATTAATGGGTGGATGGGTAAGAAATAGAGAAAGAAGGAAAATACATACCTATGAATTATTCTTCTGGTTTGGTTGTCAACAAATGATGTATAGTGTTCGAACTATCTAGCTCTATTTACTTCTTCTCCAAAGACGTAAATATCCCGCTGCCTTATAAGAAAGATTCCAATCCGAAAATTTTAACAATGTAAAAATATAATCAAATACACATGTTACTTTAATTTGCATGGAGAAGTCATTTTGAGACTCATAAAAAAGATATTTTGAGATTTGGATAGAGAGACAGAGAGTAACACAAAATATTTTTATCATTTACAATTATAAAAAAATTAAATTCATTATGTGACTAAACATGTCATAGAAATAAAGTCATCACTGACACTGATAGTCAAAATTTATCATAGACCAAGTTTTTCATCATATCAACAACATCTAGTTTTTTTACAAAATAAGAACATAACTGTTACATTATATGTTCATGAATAACACCATCCAGAAGAAAAAAAAACATAACAACCTCAAATATTACAAAAATCAACTCTATTTGTAGTATGCCCTGACATCTTCTAACCATTTCATGTATGACTTCAAATCATCTGGCTGTTCATGAGTTGTGAGTGAAGATTTTCGCGTAGTTGTCTCACCAGACCACAAACATATTGCATTTTTTATTCTATCTCATCATTTTTAATGAAGGATAGTAAGCCAAGTCACTCACTATGGATCGTGATTTTCCTATTTAAAGGTGACATCTATGTATATTGTATACAGCTAAATAATAGCACTAATTAATCTCAGATAGAAAAAATCATTTGACCTTAAGTGAAAATCAACTCCATAAAATGCTAATGGTGTAGAAATGAAGTCTTGAATATCTAAACAATAGAAATATTTGTGCCAACATTTTCTTGAAACAATTCCTTCTGTCATATCCAGCATTATTGTCTCAAACTGTATATACTTCCTTAAAGGATATAACGGGCTTTGTTGGAACTTCTTTGAAGCTTGAGTGTTGTCAGTTAAAAAGTCATATTTAAAATGAATGTCTGTCCACATTTGTAATAGAATCAAACTACCAAATATTTTGTTTCCAACATAGGCAGATGACAAACCAACATATAGAAATGCTATTGTAGCGTGTACAATGGACCTTCCACTTCATATAGAAGAGATGATTGGCACATGCTCAATTCCTATAAAGTCAAAAGATGATGGGAATAATAGTGCTCCTGCCAAGCAAGATACTACCCCTTTCAAGAATTCCATGTTGCTAATTTCTCGTAGTTTTCTTTTCATAATTATTCATGAGGATAACTTGCTAGTTATACTTCCTCGAGTGCGTGCCATTCCTCTAATCTCTTCAAAGTTGTCATAAATTCCTCTCATCTCTTTGGTTACCAAAGATAGCAAGGGTTTGAGCCAAGGTAATTTTTCATAGGGTTTTTGATCTTCTAAACTTAGAATTTCCTACATGAAACATAAATAATAAAATAACTTTGTTTATTTGTACATTCAAATGGCTTAACAAGATATGTTTATTAACCTTATAAGTTTTACGTAATTTGCTTATATGGCCTTCAAATTTTGACATTTTTTCTAAAGGTGCGTAAGTAACTCTTGATAATCTTTCTCCAGCCATGCTATAAACAAAATTGTTGTATTTAAAAATATTCCTTAGAATGCTTGCAAAATATATAAAACAATAAAGGCCTACAGATTTTTCTACGTTGAGAGGCATTTGAAGAAGTAATGTAAATATTAAATAATGCTAACGTGCAATATTTAAATCACTATGTTATGTACTATATTTTTAAAATTTTTGATATTATTATTATTATTATTTGAATGGTGTGTAAACCCAATGTCTGTATAAATAATTAAAAAACTGAACACGGCAATTGCATAAATCAAGGCGAAGCAAGTAGGTGAAGCGGCATAATAAAAATTTTAAATTTATAGTCATATGCTACGTACCTTATGTGGAAGTTGATATCTAAGCAATTTGTAGGAGTTTAAAAGTTAAAATAGAAATCCTTTCATTAGGAGTATAATAGTGATATTTGAATTCCTGTGGATAGAAAGATGACAGCACACTACAAGAACTTGAAGATTTTATGGCAACGTTTTTACAACAATCTTAAATGTTGCTACAAAAAATACTTATTTATAGCAAACATAATTTTTGTCATAAATAATATAATATAATATAACAGTAGTATTTATTATTGTTGATATTTCAATATAATTTAAATATATATGTTTAGAATTACAAAATTTAAAATTTTATATTTATTAATAATAAAGATATTTTTTGAAGAGAAAAATAAAAGAAAAGGTTAAATAGTTATTTTTTAACTTTCCATTGTAAAGGATTTACGGTGATTTTTTAAAAATTTATTTAATTTTTAACACTATCCAATCTAAAAATAACTCTGCGCAAGATGACAAATATGGTTTGAAGACCTTAATCTTATTTTTTGCGCTAGGTATTTGCGGCGAACACGCACTTATAATCCTTCACGACTTCATTGCTGCGCTGGGCATACGCGGATCAGCCACCGGAAGATCAAGGCTCCTCGCCACCGGAAGCTCAAGGCTCGCCTCCGTGCTGCGGATCCGCGAGGCTCCTCATCTCCGGAAGCTCGACGTTCGCCTCCCTGCTGCGGATCCGCGACCACCGTCGTGGGTAGCTGCCCGATCGAGACCTTCTGCACCATCGGGAGTGCTTGGATCGGCTACCACTATGCTGGGGATTTTCTCTTCCTCCCCGGAGTGAGCGGCGGCACTTGCTGAATCGAAACCTTCTCCCGCCAGGTGATTCTCTATGTTCCCCCTTCTGATCTGGTTAGTCGCCCTTCTCTTCTTGGAAGTGCTAGCTATGTATCTGGACACCACGGCTGACTCAGATCTCGGCAGACCTCGACAAGCAACAAGAAATGAAGACTAAGGGCTTGCATTGACCGGGAAGGAAGGAGCTGCGATCTCGAAAGGAGCCACTCGCGGCTTGCGGCGGATCACATATGACGGCAGAACTGTAAGATCCCCTTTCCTTTCTAGTCCCCGCGCTCTGTTTTCTCTAGCATCATGCTCCTATCATAGTCTCCGCGCTCCTATCGCCCTTGTTTTCATAGTCTCTGGCATCACGCTCTTTGTTTTCTATAGTCCCCTTTCTGTAAGATCTGTAGCATCACACTCTCTGTTTTCATATTTTATTTAAGAGTGAACCAAACAAATTAACTAGCTAATGTATCATAGAATTTAGCACTTATTTCACACAAGTTAAGGATAGAGTTGAAATTATGACATTTCCATAAGTTGTGTTTTGTATGATCCCCCAGCAAACGTAGTTATGAACACAGATCATGGGGGATATTATATCTTCCAGTAGGACCCTTGATAACATTGTGGTGGATGCATCTACAACCATTACGCATATGAGAGTATACCATCTCCAAAAGGTACTCTGGCTTGCTACGTTTGTTGCAGGACTTCTCAAGAGAAATGACACGAGATTTATGTATCTGATTCTGGATGAAAGTCAGATATGTCACAATAGAAGTTAAATTCTCTAAAAATATAAGAAAAAGCAACTACATGAACCAATATTTAACAGAAAATTATCAGACGGACCTAAAAATTACATAAACATAGATGTTCTAATGCCAGTACAACATCATTACCGTTGACTTAATGTTAAGAACCAAAAAGTAGTGAGAACTCAATAGCACAAGTGAGAGCTTGCACATATGCAGAGATGAAAGTGATAGAATCTGTTGCATATTCCGGCAGTGTATGGAACCAAAAAACCTTTGTTTCTTCATACAAGGATTTAATAGTTTGTTCATTTAGAAAATAGAAAATGAAGAGATCAATGGAGCACCTTGCTTCATGCTTCAATCGTAGGAATCAAATGAGAACAACAGTATTGGAATGTGCAACATATTTTCAGTCTTACTTATTTTTGGAGTGATTAGTAAAAGGAACTAAAAATAATATACCAAATTGTTATCCTTAGCTGAAACGAAGTGAAGTTGTTTGAGAGTAACTATTCTTGGCATCTCAAATGAATATATCAAGTACTTTCCAACTTTCAAGTTTTGAATGATGGAATTCTTGCATATTGCGGTGGTTAAATGGTTTCTTTCATCATATTTATTTTTAATTTCCTGAATTTCACAGGATGCACTGGGGAATCCCTTATGTCATGGTCAATGAACTTCCAGGTCTCTATGTTAATTTATTCAAAAGCATTCTGACACAGATAGATCATAATGATTGAGGATGGCTGGGAGAGGACATGTTCTCATTTCTGTTGTTGAGATTGACAGCATCAACTTCCAATGTTTTAATATGTTTAGGATTTTTTTCGATGGCCAAAGACCAAGATGCTCCAATTTCACTTGCTGAGAACCTAGACAAATATTCATAAAGTACAAAAACAAAGAGATGGACAGATTGGCTGAAAAGCCTTAAGTATAAAAAAAATAAAAAGGACCAAAATGTTAGCACCAAAAGTGGTTAATGATAGGTTAGCTTGTAGGATTAGAACATGTAAAACAGCTTATGCTTGGCCAGAGCTAGTCAGGTCAAAGCAAGAACTTATAAGTTGGCATCCAATGTTGATCTGGATTGGATCAGCCAGCTTGGCCAATCCAAGGGAAGAAAAATTGATCCAGAATTGGCCCAGATCGGTTCTTCCAGAAAATGAAAAATAAGGAAATAGGTAAAAAATAGTCAAGGTGGGCTAGCGATTGATTCTGGTCAAATCCAACCCCAATCTGAAAGATGGAGGAGGGGGCAGTGCCATCGCTGACCCTGTATCTTGGGATATGGGGTCTAAGACCCCATATCCCAAATCTGGTAACTTAGGTCACAGGGTGCTGCCACTGTCACCCCCACCCCTCAGCCATCTTCCAGCACCATGATCCTAGTGGAAGTTCTTTCCGGGATTGGGTCAGCAAGATCGGCCGATCTTACAATCCATGGACAGGGAGTGCAGATGGACACCTGAATGACAAAGGAGATGGCTTGCAGACCTTGACAGCCAAAGGGGCACCTTGTCGTTTCTCTTACAGGTGAAGAAGAGAGGAGAAGAAGCTCAGAACATACGCTCTGCCTGGTGTCGACTCCGAAAACGGGTTCTGGATCGACACCTCAAGATAATAAGGTGAAAGATAGAAGAGGGGGAAAAGGGGAGTGACTTGAAAACACTCGGAAAGCGGTAAAATGTACTCACCTCGGTCCCACACTCACATTGATCCCCGAACTTTCATCTCACGGCATCGCTCGAGCACCGGAGATGGTTCGGGTTATGTGTGAGGAGAGTGAGGAGAAAATGAAATTAAAACATGAAAGAATGTGGTCGCCAGGAGCCGTGGGCTCCGCTTTATGGGATGTAAATTAAGAGATGAGTTGAATTGACCGTGTACCTTAGCGCGGGAGATCGGGATATGGGTTCAACCTTCTTCTTCTTCGGCCGGCCGATGAAGAAGAGTCACCAATCAATGCTAGCTTGTTCAACCTGTGCAACTAGAAAAATAAACCAAGTGAAGAAAATAATTATAACTTTGAGAGGTATAGTAACTGTAGTAAGAAGATGAGAAAGAAGTAATCGGAATCGAACTCACCGGAATGGGGTGAGCCTTAACCCCTTTTTTTGTATTTTTTTTGATTATGTAAAAATGATGCAAATAAACTGAAATATGCTTTAAAACAGTAAATGAACTGATTTAAGTGAGTTGAGAAAGCTTATGGTACGGATCGGCTTGAGTTGAAGCCGAGTTGGTTGAGAAAAGGCCGGTTCGGGTAGCTTTGCACCCTTCTGGCGCGACTTCGGTGCAGAGGAGGCTACGAACGACCCCAATGTCAGAATCGAGTTCCGTTTGTTGGACTAGACGTAGGACTCATAGAGTAAGAGTTCCTATGTTGATGACTTCTCCGAAATCCTCCTGTATAAGTCAGTAAAAATTCTTAAAGTGGGCGGATATAGAAAACAGAACCTGGATGCGCGCCCTCAGTGTAGCAATCGCCACGAACAAACGGCAAGTCGGAATTGAGTGCCGTCAGTTGGAGATGAAAGAAAACGAAGAGAGGAACAATTTCTATGTTAAAGATATTTGCAGAAGAAGCTCCGGATTTTATGCATAAGTCGATGAAGATGGTTGATGAATAACACCCGGATCGAGCCTTCTCCTTCACCTCGGGATCGATTTCTTGACTTCGGATCACCTTTGGACGTCGGGACGGCTTTGGAGAAGAGCTTGGACGACCTCTGGACGAGCTAGGCACCGAGGATTAACCTTTTCTTGTTGAGAATGGCCCTCAATTTATAGGGGGAGGAAGCCGGTGCAAAACTTAGAAACTGGACAGACCGCGCCCCCGAGTTTCAAAGAGAAGGAGGGTGCGCCCTCAAACCAAGGGCGCGGAGGGCGCGCCCCCAGTTCGGGGGGCGCGGTCTGCGCACCCCCCTGTTTCAAAGGAAGCGGGGGCGCGTTATGCGTCTCACTGCTAAAAATCGATGGAAACTTCCGGAAATTGCTAAAAATCGACTTGACATACGTAACGCGCCCCCGAACCGGGGGCGTGGTACAAATAATCGAAAATCCTCTGTGGAAACCTTCCAAAAATCCGGTTTAGAAGGTGCTAATCGGGGTAATTTGCGATTTAAAGAAACTGACCGCGCCCCCGCCTTTCAGAGGAACCAGGGGCATGCAGGGCACGCCCCCGGTTTGAGGGTTCAAAGGGAGCGGGGGCGCAGTACACTCTCTCTCCTGCGCGCGTGTTCCGCAAGCCGTATCTTGCAAACGGGATGTCCGATTCGGCTCCCGTTTGTCGCGTTGGAAAGAGGGCCTTCAACCTCACCTCTTCAAGTCAGTAAACCAGCCGACATGACTCCCGATATGTTCGCACGAGGCTTTCTACCGGTTTAACCTCTCGCGGAAAGCCGTAACCCGGGGCGAAGATCCGAAAGAGCACGGTTCCGATCGAGAAATCTCGGGTCAACTCAGGATGACTTAAAATGATGACCGAACAAGTCCGGTATGACCTGAAAACCCGAAGTCATCGAAAAATTTGATATTAACCCGGTAGACGTGAACCGAAACTCGGAAAAGCCGGGAAACCCTAAAATTGACCGAAATGGCCATATGGCCCCGGTTGATGAAAATATTCAGCTAGAATCGACCCGGATGACTTGAAAAGACCCGGTGATGACCGGAAAGGCCTAACATGTGGTCTGGGATAGCCGTGTCAACACAGATCAAAAAAGCCGTAACGAAAGCCGTCATTGACCGATGCCTACCGAAATGACTTCTCGGAAACCCTGAATGTTACGGAACACATGCGGGATTCTCGAGACCTTCAATTATGGACCATTCAAGGTCGGTCATCGAGCAGGCTTTGTGTTTTTACAGTTCACGTGCAGCTCTCGCTTGAAGGTTACAGCAATATTCCGGAAATCATTGGTCCATTCTCAACTTACAAGGGGCTCCACCAATGTCCTTAGCTCATCTCCATAAGGTAATCCGGATCAGATAACGGTCAAATAAAAGATATCGCCTATGGAATAAAAGTCTAGGGCTCCAAATCAGGCCAATTTGGCGTGTCTACACCTGGGAAGCATCTAGGCCAGTACATTGGCAATTGACTAGTAGTTCCTTTTATCATGGAACAGTCACATGAAACGCGCAGGACATGCTTACCAAGAACTATCAGAGATGTTTCTAAGGTTACAGCTAGCCATTCAATATTCTAGTGTCATACAGCTTCATCTTTTTCTCTAATATTTAGTGCTGATTGAGCACCCTCTTTTTCTCTAATACTTCTAATGAGTATTTAAGTTGGTTGCTTCTTTTTCTTGTAAATTTTTGTGGTGACCTTAATTTTATTTTTTTCTTCTATTTATGACAGCTGTTCATATATACCGAATCAAGATCTATTAACGGTTTTATTTTTTCTTTTTACATGGTATTACATGATCAATTCAAATTGATCAAGATCTGCACTTTGGAATTTATTTTTTTCTATCTGCAGGGGTAAGGAAAGCTATTGATTAAACTTCTAAGGTAATTGACTTGTTATTTGGTCAAGTTAATGTATAATTTAAATTTACTTTTTATCTCATTTCTTTTTAATTCCTTCTAGGACATTTCTATTGATATGACGATAGATAAGTCGTGGATGTCTTCTATGAGAAATACTGATGAGTATGAGAAGGGAGTGGATGAGTTTTTAGATTTTGCCTTTTCAAAAGTCGCTATACAAGATAAAATCCTTTGTCCTTGTCTATATTGTCTGAACAGTGAATATCAAGTGCGTAATATTGTGAAATTTTATCTTTTAAGACATGGTATTGATTTGAGGTATGTCATTTGGGATTTTCATGGAGAAAGCCGACACCTTTCTGATGAGGATATGACAACCTCTCAAACAAGTAGTGAAGATAATGATGATGCGACATTGTGTGTGTTACAAGATATTATGGCAGCAGAAGATTTGATTCATACAAATATTCACACCGAGACATCAGTGGATATTTTAGAAGAAATGACAAGTGATGTTCCTTCACTATTAGAGGAACCAAATACAGGAGCTAAAAAATTTTACAAGTTAGTGGATGATGCACAAGTTAAACTTTATCCACATTGTAAAGGATTTTCTAAGTTATCTTGCATAGTACAACTATTCCATTTGAAATGTTTATATGGTTGGAGTAACGTCTCATTTGATGCATTGCTCAAACTTTTGAAAAAAATTCTACGAGCGAACACATTGCCGTAATCTATATATGAGGTGAAGAAAAGTATTAAAGATCTTGGTCTCGGATATGATAAAATTGATGCATGTGTAAATGATTGCATTCTTTAACGAGGGCAGTATGCTAATTATGATCATTGTCCTACTTGTGGCACTTATAGATGGATGTCAAATACAACTGACGAACAAGTTGAAGGGAAGACTAAGATTGCACGAAAGGTATTGCGACACTTTCCACTAATCCCAAGGTTACAATGGATGTTTATGGCTAAAGAACTTTCAAAGAACATGAGATGGCACAAAGAAAAACGTGTCAATGATGGTGTATTAAGGCATCCTGCTGATTCATAAGCTTGGAAAACATTGGACGCTTATGATCCATCATTTGGTATTGAATGCCGAAATGTTAGACTTGGTTTGGCAAGTGATGGCTTCAACCCATTTAGTACAATGAGTTCTACATATAGTACATGGCCAGTTGTTTTGGTTGTCTACAACCTTCCACCATGGTTGTGTATGAAACAACCATATTTTATTATGTCATTGTTGATTTCTGGTCCTAAGGCTCCAGGAAATGATATTGATGTATACTTGCAACCTTTAATAGAAGAGTTAAATGAACTATGGAATTCATGAGTGAAAACATACGATGCTTATGGAAAACAAAATTTTAATATGCGAGGAGCACTTCTGTGGACAATTAATGACTTTCCTTCTTATGCAGTTCTTTCAGGTTGGAGCACAAAAGGAGAGTTAGCTTGTCCAGAATGTCATAATGACTGTTATGCAACTCGTTTAAAATATGGAAGAAAGTTTTGTTATCTTGGCCATCGACGTTGGTTGGGTACAAATCATTCATGGAGAAAAAATAGAAATGCATTTGATGGGAAGAGAGAAATGCGAATGGCACCAAGGCCATTGACGGGAGATGAAGTTTTGATGCAGTATGCTAGTTTTTCACAAGCGACATTTGGAAAGGCAAATAGAAAGAGAAAACGTGGTGAACTTTTATATAATTGGAAAAAAACATAGCATATTCTTTGAGCTGCCATATTGGAGCAAACTTTTAATACGTCATAATCTTGATGTTATGCATATTGAAAAGAATGTGTGCGATAGCCTTATAGGGACATTGATGAACATGGAAGGAAAAACAAAATACAACATTAATGCTCGTCTTGATATGCAAGACATGAACATTAGGAATGAGTTACATATCCATGAAGTTGGAGAAAAGGTTCATGTACCACCAGCAAAATACACATTATCCACCGAGGAGAAGAGACTTGTATGTCAATTTCTAAAAGATATTAAAGTTCCAGATGGTTATGCTTCAAACATATCTCGTTGTACTTATGTGAAGGAATGTCAATTAAAGGGATTAAAAAGTCATGATTGCCATGCTTTCATACAAAGGTTATTGCCACTTGCTTTACGCGGACTACTAGATGTTGTTGTTTGTGACCCATTAGTTGAGTTAAGCAAGTTTTTCTCTGAATTATGTGAAAAAGTTTTAAAAGTTGATTCAATCAAGCATATTGACTCCCAAATACCAATGACTTTGTGTAAATTAGAGAGAGTGTTTCCACCTAATTTATTTGATATAATGGTACATTTAGTGGTTCATTTAGCACAACAGGCTTGCATCGTAGGTCCTGTACAATTTCGTTGGATGTATCCCATTGAAAGGTAAGATAAATCCTCATAAATGTTATATGTTTTTCACATTTTGGTAGAAATTTTTTGTAATAATTAAATTCATTTTGTAGGTATTTACGTACACTAAAGGGCTATGTACGAAACAAGGGTCGCCCAGATGGGTCAATAGCAGAGGGATATCTCTCTGAGGAATGCATGATATTTTGCTCAAGATATTTACAAAATGTTGATAGTAAATTGAACAAGTCTAGTAGGGTTAAAGATATCACTGAGGAATCATCATGTTCCTTGAATATATTCAAGCGCAATGGTCGAGCTATTAAGAATGGTAAACTTGATGAGCTTTCAATGCTAGAATTGGAGCAAGCAAGAGTCTATGTTTTAAAAAATTGTGATGAAGTCATCCCATTTATCAAGTAAGTTCAAAGTGTCTTTTCAAGTAAGAAATAATGAGTTTTTTATCTTTTTAAAATAATAACCAATTATTTTTATAACTTTCCATTCATTAGTGAACACCTGAGTGAATTGAGAAATAATGGAGTTCAAAATGTAGAGAAAAAGCATAATGATGAATTTTCCCAATGGTTTGAAAGCAAAGTAAGACTATTTATTACAATGTTGTTTCCACTTATCATTATTAGTTTTAAAGTTTATTCTAAATTTAAAATTTTTCATTATTGAATACAGGTGTCTCATCTGTATAAAAAAGAAGTTAGTGGAGATTTATATGCTTTAGCAAGAGGTCCAGACAATCAAGTTTTATCTTACAATGGATGGTGCATAAATGGTTTTCTTTTTCCCACTATGCAGTCTGAACATCATTTAAAAACCCAAAATAGTGGAGTCATTGTTTTAGGAGATCAAGAAGATCAAAGTACACAATATCATGGCCAACTCACTCACATTATAGTTCTTCAATATTTGGGACAAAGGCATATAACTATATTCAAGTGCAATTGGTTTGAAGTATCATCTCAAAAGAGAGGATATAAAGAGGATAGATATCGATTCATTAGTCTTAATTTTGATCGACAATTAAAGACGAATGAACCATATGTTTTAGCATGCCAAGCTGGACAAGTATACTTCACTAAGGACATCAAAAATCCCAAGTGGTAAACTGTTGTTAAAGTGAGCCCACGTCATGTATATGATCTTCCTCTTGTTGAAGAAACAAAGGAACAAGATGTAGAGCCCTATCAAGACAATGAGGTGGGAATTACAACAAGGTTGTCCTTATCAATTCCGGAGGAAATTGATGCATTATTTTTATCTAGGTGTGATATAGATGATGACAATTTAGAAGTAGCAGCATTTTGTGATGAAGAAGGAGCTTTTAAAAATGTTGAAGAAGATTGGCTGACAGAAGATGACATGGACACAGATTGTGATGACAATATCACAGAATTTATCGATGATGATGATTGATTGTATTGTTTTCAATTTTAATTACCTTTTTGAAACATAGTAATTATGTTCTTTGCTTGTCTAAGTTCTTATTTTGCATCATGGTTGTATAAACTTTATATTTGGTGTGTTCTTGACTCTCTGCAAGTATTCTTAAAAGGGTGTTTAGTTATCATGCTATCTCAATCTCTTTACTTATTTGTACTTGAAATGCCTTTTTTACAAACTTTTATTGTACAGAAATTTGCATCAACCTCTCTTTAGTCATAAACCATTCATTTTTATTGACCAGAAACTTGCATCCGATAAACCTCAATGTCCATCTCTGAATGTTCAGGCATGGACTCGGTGAAAATTGCCAGAATCTCACATATCCTACTGATTGACCTAATCAACATTATGATTTTTATTTATGAGCTAATAGTCTGTCAGTTTTATGTCTCTGGAGGTTCCTTGCTTGTTTATTCTTAGTGAAGTACTCTTCTTTTAAACAAAGCAGTGTTAGTAATTCAAGGGAAACATAACGTAGATGTTTTAAGAAAACATGATTGAGAATAGGAAACAGTCAACCAGAAAACAGGAAAATAAACTGAAATATAAAACTTCAAAAATTTGAAACCTGAAACCTGCAATTTCTTCCTTAAAACTAAAATATAAAACTTCAAAAATCTAAAATCTGAAGTTCACATTCTTTACATTCTGTCTCAGTTCTTCATTCTTTACATTCTGTCTTAGTTCTTCATCTCCCTCTTTCAACATTAAAATCATACAACTGTTAAAGGTTTAAAACTAAGGTACATGCCAAGATCGTCATAAGTAGTAGCCAAAGAAGTAGAGCTCTGTGCTGAAAGTTATGATAAGGAGAAAAGAAATGAATGCATAATCAATTACATGGGAACTATAAGTTATGAAGAAATAGAGCAAAAAATTCAACTGGAAAAAGCATACAAAGACAGAAACAGATGTATATTGCAGTCTTTGGTGGGTTTGGTGGAGGTGGAGGCAAACTTTCGGGCAGAGAAGCAGGCCTCTCGTACTGAGTGGCATTGGTCTCAGGATTCCAGAAATAAAGATATCAAGTGCTTCCATCGATCAATCCCTTCCATGGCTTGGGAAGCGTAGGGTCTTCTGGAGCTGATGCCATCGTCCCACAGACGTTCCAAAAAAAAATGAAGTTGTGGCTAAACTACAGATCTGAAGAAAAAAATAGATATTAGGATTACAATCCAAAAAAAAAATTTGAAGCTGGGTCCTGAGGCCGTCTTGTGAAACACTGGCTGTGGCAGCAGCAGCAGCAGTTCATGGGCATTGAGTTGTTTGCTCAGATTCATACTTAAATTAGGATTACAATCCTACCCTAATTAAACTCTCAGACCTGATAGCAAAAAACGCATTGCATAAACCTCCAGAAGACTAAAAAAACACAGTTTCGGACCTGCTGTAAGTTCACATGACCTGTTACAGTAAGTTCATTTGTTTTGTAGTTGGCTATTTGTTTAACTTTTAAATTGGTTATTTTGCTGATCTTTCAAAAGTAATGGCTAGTTCAAAGCAAATTAATTCAAGAACATCACAAGGATCCTCATCTAATGGTAAATTTAATGTATTGTTGTTTTTTTTCTTTCTTGGAGAATAATTGTTATAATTGTCTAGCTAGATGTTAGATTCAGAATAATTGTTTTTTGTTTCTTTGTCAATTTTTTCTATATCATGTCTTGTTAATTCATCAGATACTCCCTTAGGTGGTATGCGTAAATGAGGACGTGGAAAATTTAAAGGCATTGAGATATACAATAAATTTCAAGCATATGAAAATCAAAAGCTACCGGTACAGATTGATATTGATTCGAGGAGACCATTTGGGGCAAATGCAAAAAAAATTGGTTAGTGAGATTGGACGACTTGTGAAGCATTGCCTTCCTATAAATGTGTCTTCCAGGAAAAATCTTACAGATGAAGATAGATCAAAAAATTTTGAAAGAATCTTGGTAATCTCTTTTGTTTGTAACCATATTGGTTCCTAGTTATTTAGTTTTCATTATTAATTATTTAATTTAATTCATTTCAGGATAAGTTTGAGCTAAAAGTTGAGAATGAGATTCGTAATGATGATGAGATTCGTGCAATACTTAATGTCATTGCTGAAAATAGGTTTTAAGAATGTTTTATGAAATTTAAAAATTTTGAGTTTGTTTTTATACATTTAGAAATTTATGATCCATGTAATCCTGTTTTTGATAGGTATCGAGATCATAGACACAAGATGCATGAACATTATTTTAAATTTCAAGATGATCAAACTCGTTTGCAAAATCCTCCTATTGGGGTTAAATCAGATGAATGGGCATGGTTAGTTGAATATTTTGGATCAGAAAAATATCAGGTATGTAATCATATTTTATCTTTATGTTTATTGTCATGATTAATTTACACTTCGTATTATTTTAAGGCCATGAGTGTGAGAAACAAAAATAATCGATCCAAGCAAACCATTAGCCATATCACATGTCGAAGATCATTTAAACAAGTTAGTTGGGCTGAGGTAAAACTTCCTGGCATTTTGATTATTTTGTGAATATGAATAAATGCTAATTTATTATTTATTTTATATGTAGCGAGATGAGGATGGTCGCGAGCCAGAAGCTCATGAACTATGGCGATTGACACAGAAAAAAGAATGGATCTTGGGGGAGTGAGCAATCAAGGATTGTCTATGTAAGGTTCTTTACTCCATGCATGCATATTGTGTTATTTTTACAATAATGTTAAATATTTTGCAATAATCAATCTTTTACATTTTTATAGGATGTTGTACAAGAAAAATTACAAGTTGGACTAGATGACTCATTTGAGATAGATGAATCACAAATTCTTACTCCACAAGAGGCAATGACATCTGTGCTTGGTGAGAAGTCTGGATATGTTCGAGGCCGTGGTTATGGTCCAAAGCCACCTTCCACATCTTCAGCCATGACTTCAACGATAAGTGGTTTACAATCTCAGCTAAAAGTGAAGGATGACATGATGACACAGATGCGAGAAGAAATACAGAAAATGAGAGAAGAATTTCGAGCAGAGATTATTGCAATCAAAGCAGCATGCATGCCTCACATGAATGCACCTTCTAACTTGGCATCATAGTAGATAAATCTGGATTGTTCAACACATACTATCTTTTATTGGTCTTTGACTTTTCAAAACTTTATAGTTGGTGTTTTTAATCTTGTCATTGTCATTCCTAATAATAGATCATCATTTTGTATAGAAGAAAGGTAGGTCCTATGACATTCTCTTGGTACTGATTTTATGCAATCATATGTTTAGATTGCATTTTTCATCCTGTGTTGTCTGAGTACTCTGCACAAGTATCAAATGTCTATTTTGTCTTGTAAGGCCCATGACAACAATTGTAAGGCATAACTACATCCACTGCAGGTTCAAGAACTCTACAACAAAGCTAGATTATGGGGCTTTTGGAAGGGTGTATTTCCAACACTTATCATGGTGAGTGCATAGAAGCACTAAACATCTTTATATGGCTGGTTGTGGGATCTAAGTTTAACTATTTCCATTTTCAGGTTTCAAACCCTTCTATACAGTTCATGCTGTATGAAACTCTCCTCAAGAAACTGAAAGAAAAACGGGCTACAAATACAAAAGGAACTGTTGGGATTGCAGCACTTGAGGTTTTCTATCTCTTTAAGCTCTTGAAGGCATCTTATTACCTACGATTTCTATGTATTACATGTTTTCCTGAAACTGGCTTTTAGAGTATGCTCAAATGCCAAAACTATAGATGAGAAAGTGACCACTTAATAGTTATAATGAATATCCCATCACAAATTACTGCTTCCTTAAATCCTTGCCATACAATTAAAAGATCGATGTTAGTCATTAGCAGTCGTAACTAATGCTTCAGAATTAGGTCCACAGAAAAAAACAAAACAAAACAAAACAAACTGCTTTAAGTTTGAGGCAAAAACTTCAGTGAGCAAAACCTGTCACTTGATCGATAGGAAGCTCAATATACCAGCAAGCTCAATGCACAGGATCAAGATGCACTCGGAATCCATACAGGCCTTCCCATGTCATTTAATTATCATCTGATCACCTCATTCAGTGACAAAATAGAGTTCACACTTGGACTTGATGAATGATAACATAATGCCTTGATGAATCTATCTAACAGTTGCTTTAGATGTCTCTAACACTAAATTTAGATAGATTGTAGAATTATAAGCAAATTTATAATAGCAGAACTACAAAGCTAACATACTCAAAAGTAGAGAAGGGAACAACACCAAAAATTCCATACAGAGAATCTTAAAGTTTAAAGTGCATTACCAATATTCAGCGAGCAAGGTTTGCCATATGATCTCAACCGTACCAGAATCTTATAAAAAAAGACACCAAAAGAAGTGCTTCATTACATATATACAACAGAATGCTACATAATTGAAGGCATGAGTTAGCAGCAGTACCCCATTGGTCGTCTCGATAGTTGTTAAAAAAACATGAACTGTGACTTAGTATTGACATATATAATCATGAAATCTGAAGTTACGTATGTGCAAACTAAACTTTAAATTACCAATATATATATTTGCACCATATATAATCACCATTTTCGTGAAACCTGAAAATGTGCAAACTTTCAGCAACAATTCTGGCTATGTCCTCGGTAGGTATAACCAAGCATAAATTAAGACATACGCCAGGACTAAGTGATCTGAGCCGTAGGAGTATTTATGGATATTATCATTCTTGGTTCATCAATTTTCTGTAGGATCTTCTGAGCAATCATCTGAACATAGACTTCCCAACAATGAGGATAACATGTCTGTTACCACTTATGGAAGGGGAGAAATGTATTGCTTAGAAGGTTCACAACAGATATTATTCATATTTTCTTACTGGATTAGTGTTTGGTCTAAGTATTTTTTTTTCAACCATATATGGGAGGTTTATTACATGATTGATTTGCTTACATGATTAGAGCTGGCTTCATTAATTTAGTTTGAAATGCAATACCATTGCTACGGGTTTCTTCTTTCCTGCTTTTGTTGGGGGCATGGATTACAATTCATGAGGATCAAGCATGGTTGTTACCTTCTTGTCAAATCATCATTTATTGTGGACAGGCATGTGAACCTTGTTTGTCGTAAGTCCTGTAATAATCTTAAGATTTCCACATTTTAACAAAAATAAACGTTAACTGCATAATGATTGGTCCAAGCAATTGGCTAGGGAAACAAGAGTCAACAAGCTTGACATTGAGAGGCATATGCAATTCCAGTTTCCCTTGCTGAATTTGTCACAGTGGTCGCTGCAATGGATACAAGGAAATTGTCATCACTCCGGTTCTCAGAAGTCAAATCTAGTACGGTTGTTGTCTGGTGGGAAAAGTTACACAATTCGTATTGCTCCAGGATCTTGTTTTTGTTTTCCTTTGATCTGTTTTTTTCCTACCTCTGTTTCTCTTGCAGTGCTCTTTTAAGCACCTTGTAACACTTCAGATAATTTAATTTAAGATGGAGCAACTCTGCTCCATCTACTAAATAGAGATATATCAAACCTGAGGAGCATTCAGCTACTACCTACAAGCTGCTTCTATTTGGCATTCAAGTGGCAATCCTCATCACCAGCTTTGTCTCTTTTTATTTCTATTTGTAGAAATGATCAATGTTTCATTTCAGTTTCATGTGCTTTTTCATAATTCTAATTTCATGTTTGTTTAGAAAGATGTTTAATTGTTGTGCTTTCTTTGTGTTTTGCAGCTTGCAATACTAGCAATATGCACGGATGATAATAAGCTAACAATAGAGTTTGACGGCCTTGTTTTATGTACCTGAAAGACCATGAGGATCGCCTCCTTGAAGGCCTACGACAGCGATAAAGGATAGAGTCTGACGGCCTTGTTTTATGTATGAGAAAATTTGTGGGTTACTGATGATATTTTGTTTAAATAAATAACATTTATATTTCCCCCCTCTTTCTACTGTTCTCAAGCGAGATGTAGATGGAATGACTTGGTTCTACTTTGAAATTTCTTAATATGATTCAAAAAATTTATCCGGATGTTATATCCCAAAGAATGTTTGCCGATTTCGGTCCTTCAAGTTCAAGTTATGATTATCTTCGTGTCTTACATGTTTTTAGCTTTTTAAGCTTAATGCCCATAGACCTGAAAAATTAGTATTTAATTCGTAGCAAATAAGATTTTGCTGTAATTTTAATTTTGTCATAATAATGATTTTACTGCAACATCAAATCCGTAGTAAATAAGATTTTGGTGCAAATTTTAATTAGCAGTAAAAATGATTTTACTGCAACATTAATTATGCGGTGAATATATCTTTGCTGCAACTTTAATTTTGTCATATTAGTTATTTTACTTTAACATCAAATCCATAGTAAATAAGATTTTGATGCAACTTTTAATTAGTATTAAAAATGATTTTATTGCAACATCAATTATGCGGTGAATATATTTTTACTGCAACTTTAATTTTGTCATAATAATGATATTTTACTGCAAAATTATGTTTGCTGCAAATACTATTTTTTATAGAAAAATATATTTGTTGCAACTAAAAATATATTGTGAGAGAACTTTATACAGCGACATACAACAAAAATATTTGTCACTGTAAAAAGTAATTTGCTACAAAATTATCAATTTTTGTGGCATAATTATTTGCAACAAATACTAACTTTTCTAGTAGTGCGCAAATGATAAAAGACAATTCAATGGTTTAAAAATACCAAAGCTATGTGATCTTTAGATGTTCCAATTATCGTTGTCATTTGTTATGTACCTTATGTGTAGAAGATGTTACCAAAGCAATTTGTAGAAGATGAACACTGATTTAGAAGTGATGTGAAAAAGACGATTATAGAAAACATCATAAGTGGATTCAAAGTCTACATATTCATTGAATCTAGTAGGTAAAACATGCAATTCAACTCATGAAACATCCATAATTCTCAAAAAAAATTTGCTAAAATTTGTAAAAGGTTCTAACATATGTTTGTATTAGACAGCAAGTTTTTATATTATAGTGTAGATAGGGGTGTTCACGGGTTGGTTTGGTTTGGTTTATAGAGAATTTTTGTCAACCCAAACCAAACCGATCAGACCACCCAACCCGAACCAAAGTAAATCGGTTTGGTTCGGGTTGAACCGAAAATAAAATTTGTTATTTACTTGGTTTAAGAAAATAATTAACTTATTCATAAACTTTGATGTATTACAACCCATAGGTTCTACCTACGGTGTTAACTCATGACTTAATCACAAACTTCATCTACATTTATGAAGTTCTCCCGGCTCATCTACTTTTGAGATGAGCGATGTGGGATAAATGATGTGGTGCATGTGGGTGGACGGTGGACGGTGCATGTGCGTAGACACTGGACACGGATGCCAAAGCGGAAAGTGAGGGAAAGAATAATCCCATATCGCCTACATTAAACGAATGGAGCTACTTATATGCTCCTTGAGGCAAACGTGGGCACAAGTGAACGTTGAGGGAGCTGTCCACACCATGCAGTGGGTTGGTTCTAGTGTTGCGGATGATTTCGGTTCATGCGGTTTCATTTTTCCAAACCGAACCAACCCGGGTCTGGATCATGAACCGAACCAACCCGACACTTTCGGGTTGGCTCGGTTCGGGTCATCGGGTCAGCCCGATCAGTGAACAGCCCTAAGTGTAGACAATAAAGTGTAGTAAACAAGCATTCTAAAGTAACTAGTTAGAGCCAACTACTTAAGCTTTTCTTAGTACATGTGCTATTTTGATAACAAATGCTAAAACTCATAACCAGAATCCCAAACGTATCACAAAAGTCAATAGAAATGCTGAAACTTAAACCAAGGTTTTTAGTTTATTATTATTTGAATGGTGTGCAAAGTTGATATGTATAAGTGATTTAAAAATTGCACATGTTATTTTGTTTCCTTAATAAAATAGTTTGATACACATTAGGACATCCGATCATGTTTAGCTAAAAGTTCTAGATCATTTAATATTTATATCAGAATATATGTAAATATTATATATCTTTTGTAAATTGCCTAAACTTCAAATGCAAACACATGGTACTTGTCACGATCCGGAATTTAATTAACATAACCACAAATATGCAGCGAAAATACACAATGTTGTGACAGTGGGATGAAACTCAATACTTAAACAATTATTTTCATAAGATCCATCATACAAGAGAATAAAACCATACTTCTAAGTCTAACCACACTCTTGTTCAAAAACAACCAAGACCATCTACTTAAGTAGAGAATATCAAGAATCTCCAAGTGCAAATGACTCTGATTCCTTTGGTTCCACCTGAACTTCATCTTCAAACTCCTAAATCTTCAAAACCTGCTGAAAAATTTATCCCACAAAGGGGTGAGTCTGGGGACTCCGTAGGATTTACACCCGTATGCCGCCAATCGGATACTAATATATAAACATGCAATGATAGATAACATATCTAAATTGAGATGTAAATACAAATGTATAGAATGTCTTTTATATTTATCCATAACCCTTAACCAAATCATGATTATCTTTTAAGGAAAAAGATTATGCTAATGCTACTCAATTCTAGACCAATGCACAAGACCGTACAAGCTAAACAAATATCATATAAATGACCTCAAGACTTAACTTAACATGACCAAATTAAAACAAGACAAATCTGATTTTCCTAACATGACATGGTTTAACATCCATACATGACACACAACTAATGTATTTCATATCCTTTCTAAAACACATAGACAAAGAGCAAGGAATTGGTCATCTTGCTTCACATGTACAAATGCATTCACCAGCTCTAATATATATAAAAGTAGCATATACTAAGCTAGCCCAAAGTGCACCTAGGCAGTGGTGACACTAAGGGAAAAACCGCGGTAATCCAGGATCTGTGGGAGGGCCGGATTCAACTAAGTTACCCACTGCCCACGGGCAATTGACTAGAATAGGCTGGTGAAGCCTTCATAGCACGTCATATCAAGAGTTCATAACATAATTTCAAATCAAGACATACTTGACCATACCATGCATACATGACATAAACATCTAATTTCATAGCCTTTCATCCAAGACATAACAAACTAGACAAGACATGATAACCCGACTTGGTTGACATATTCTAAATCAAACCTATACCAACCTTGACCATATAAACATAACCACACCATGCATGACATAATACATAATCTGAAACCAAACTAACCAAAATTTACATGATCTACACACATGCAATGACAAGCCGAACTAGACATACTTAAACACATATACAAGACACTTAACCTAAGTCATGCTTGGCATAAACTAAACAAATTAAGTTATGTGGTAGCCAACCACAATCTGCCCTAAACAGGTTCTAAAAGGTATGATTTGATGATCCAGGATTTTTCCAAATCCACACATATTTATATTTCAATTCTAGGTCCAATCTAGCATATATTAACATACATAACTAACATAAGATCAAAACTTATAAAAAATATTTCTACCTATCCAAAATCAAGCTAAACATGTTCCATAATATACAAAATAGCCATTTCAAGATTCAGGTATCAAGGATTTTTTAGAATAATCACTAATTTTAAGTCCAAAGGTTAAACTAGTCAAATCAAGGTCCATAAGTTAAATCATGCATATTTTCTAATCAAAATGAGATCAAATAAATAGACGAACTTGAGAAACCTAACTGGAATCTTCTGTGAATTTTTATGATTTTTCTGGATTTTTTGCAGATTTTTCTTGCCTTAACTCTGATTTTCGGATTTAATAAATCAAATAATTCCAAAGCAGTTGAACCGGCGCCGAACCGGGCAGTTCGACCGGTGGCTCAAGGCGCTGGCCAGAGGCTGGACCGGGCGGCTCGGGGGGGTGAGCTGGCTTGACCGGCCGCTCGGACGGCGCTCGCGCGGCGGCGACGTTGGAAGGCAACCGAGGGGCTGCAGCAGTGAACGGCCACAAGACGGGGGAGGAGGCTGGCAACGGCAGCGGCGATGAGGGAGTCTTGCAGCGGTGCCCGCCGGAACAGGGGAGGCCGGCGGGGCTTCCGGCAATGACGACTGAGGGGTTCACGGCGGCGGCGGCGGCTGGACAGCGGCCGAACGGCAATGGCAAGGGCGAGGAAAAGAGGGACTGGAGGCTGGTGGCGACAAGGGAGGCAGGTTCGTGCGCACGGATGACGGCACTCACAAGACGGAGGTGTGGCGGGGCAGGTCCCAGCAACGGCGAGCGCGACGTCGGCGAGGGAAGAGAGGAGAGGAGGGCTACGGCGTCGTAGCTGGAAGAGAGGGAGAGAGAGGGATGGGAGAGAAAATGGTGAGAAGAGAGAGAGTCGACAGGGGCAGGGGGTTCAGTGGCACACCGCGGTGCGAAGGCAGACGGTGCAGGCGGAGCTGGCGACGGCGCACAGCGGCGGTGGCGCTGGAGGGGACGGAGTCAATGCCGAGAGGCAGTAGGATGGCAACGTAGGGCAAGAGGCGGCGTGGGGCGTGCGGTCACATGGAGCCGAGGCGGCAGGAGGGCCAAGGGCAAGGCCGCGGGCGGCTTACGGCGAGTGAGATCTGAGAAATGAGAACAGATGTTAACCAACCCAAAACCGCGGTGTTGAGTTAGAGAGGCCCAGGCTTATAAGCATAGGAAACCTCCCCTCATTGTCCAATATGGGACTATTCTAATTTGCCCCCTCACGTGCAAGCTCTTCTGGCTTTGACACGTGTACACTGTTTACGGGTGACAGTTGACAGAGGAGAGTCCACAGCCCTTGGCTCTGATACCAAGTGAGATCTGAGAATCGAGAACAGAGAACAGAAAGAGAGAATAGAGAAAAACTGTATGTGAAAGAGAGAGCGGGAATGTCCACCTCTCTGAATCAATTCTCTATTTATATAACAGTGTGCATTGAGGGCATTTAGCCAATCCTCAGAAATACAGACGGACACAATTACAAACATATTACAGAAATGTAAAAGATCTCTAACCAGGGTCTATTGAGTAATTATGTTTATTACGGCGGAACAATGCGAGGGCGGAGAGGACGCAACGACCAACGTCCGAGGGCGCGGTCGTACGGGTGCTGGGTGGCCATGCAACAGCGCTGGAGCGGCTGCCAAGCAGCTGGCTCTGTCCGGCGACGGCTGCGGGCGGAAGGCCACGTGCTACACGGTCGAGCGAGGCTGACATGGAGGCGGCTGACGGTGGACGGTGGCGGCGGCTGCCGCGCGTGCTCGCGCGGAGGGAGGCAGCAGGGGGGACGGCTAGGCGTGCATGGCAGCATGGGAGGGGGGAGAAAAGAGGAGGAAGGAAACATTGGCGATGGCGGCTGCAATGGGGGGGGGGGGGGAGCGCTGCAGCGCCAAGGGGACGACGCAGGAGGGCGGCTGCAGACGACGGCAACCAGCGTGAACGGCGGCGGACGAAGAGGGAGAGAGAGAGGGATGAGAGCTCGATGAGACCGGAGGGGGCACGCGTAGCCAAGAGGGAGACGGCAGGCGACGGCGACGGCGACGGCGACGGCGATTTCACACGGCGGCAGGTCGCGCGTCTTCTCTCGCCGGGAGAGAGAAAAGAGGGAGAGAAATAGTTATGGCGTGGTGGAGGGTTCAAGCAGAAATATATATATACACACATTAATAGGAGTAGAACTCAAAATCCGGTAGGACTTCTCTGTTACGTAAAAAGAGGGAGATAAGAATTTGAGTGATAACATACGTATTTCCACGTAAGGAAAAGAGGTACGTAAAAGAGAGAATAACTTAGCAAAAGAAATTCAATGAGATTAATTTCTAGTAGGCTAATCCGACATGATTCTATCCATTCGGGATGAGAAGTTCAAACTAAGAATGACTATAATCACAAAGGAATTTGCTATGGAAGGAACAAGAGGAGATAAAGATAATCGAATCAAAATATAAAAAGAGATAACAAAATAGAAAATAAAAAGAGAATAACACTAATAATATCACTCTGATAAGTAGTAAAAAAATATCATAATTTAATACAAGTGCTAAAAGTAAAATATTTAATTTAAACCAATATATAAAAAAATATCAGAAATTACAGTACTCGGTTGATTTTGTGTCTGTTTCTAAAAATATATCTAGTCTTACCTACGAAGGGTAAAAGAAAAGAAACATATATTACCTAAATTCTTAAGTGCCAAATAGATAGACAGGTATAAAATAAGGGGATTCCAGGTATTGACAGGAGCTAGAAGTTGCCTAAACGGTATGGAGACTGATCCCCTCATAGTTGTGACTGTTAGATGACGTCTCGTCTTTACAGAGACGTGCATGCATGGAACTCTATCCATGCATGGATCCCGCTTGGATCAACATCCCCTCGGATAAGCTTGGCAAGAGACGTGCGGACGTGATGGACATGCATGGAAGGTGACGTGCGTACGTGGGTCTTTTCTATGCGCCTATAAAAGGGAGGCAGCCCTTCCTCCTTGTGGCATCAACGTAGTGAAGAGCACCAGCGTGAGTTATACGTGGGTGCAGATTTTGTCCTTGTTTATTTGAGAGGAGATTTGTTCTTCTAGAGAGAGAGAGTGCTCTACTCCTTGTATTTTCTCCCTTTATTTAGTGAAGTTTCTAGTCGTCGCCGCCCGTGGATGTAGGAAGGCATTTCGCCTTGCCGAACCACGTTAAATCTCTGTCTTCGTGCTGTGGTTGTTCGTTCCTTCTTTTATCTCTATTCACAGGTCGATATCCGGGGTACGGCTCGGTTCGTCGGAGTCGTACGGTTATTCCGCTCGTGTTACAACAAACTGGTATCAGAGCCCGGTTGCTGTTCGATCTACGAGATGGCTGTCAAGACGACATCGGCGATGAAGTTCGACGTCGAAGTGTTTGACGGAAAGACGAAAGACTTCAACATATGGCGGTTGAAGATGCAGTCCTTATTGGTGCAACAAGGGCTAAGCAAGGCGATAAAAGGTATAGATGCTTTACCTGAAGATTGGAAGGATTCTGACAAGGAGGAATATCTCGAGCGGGCCCTGGCGGCAATTCGTCTCAGTCTGTCAGATGACGTATTGCGAGAGGTTGCTGACGAGGACACTCCAGAAAAGCTATGGCTCAAATTGGAAACAAGGTACATGACAAAATCTCTCACCAATAGACTTTACCTAAAGCAGAGATTGTTCACATTCAGAATGAAAGAAGGTACATCCGTTATTGATCATCTGAATGAGTTCAATAGAATTGTAATGGATCTTAAAAATATTGATATTAAAGTTGAGGATGAAGATCAGGCCATTATCCTTTTAGGTTCTTTACCATCTTCATATGAGAGTTTTGTGGATACTTTAATGTATGGCAGAAGTACTCTGTCCGTAGAGGATGTTAAGTCATCCTTAAACTCGAAAGAGTTGAAAAAGCGTGTGCAGGAAACTCATGGTGAAAATCAAGCAGACGGCTTGATGGTACGGGGAAGAACTGAGAAGAGAGGAAAAGAAAAGAATGGCAGATTCAGATCCAAATCCAAGTCAGCGAAGAATGTCAAATGCTACGGCTGCAACCAAAGAGGGCACATCAAGAAGGACTGTCCAAAGTGGAAGGGAAAAGGCAAGATGCAAGTAGAGTCTTCTTCTGATGCGGTAAACGTAGTTCAAGAGGAGACATCGAAGGGGAGGCTTGTTCTAACGGTCTCGGCGGTACGTCAGGGGATGATTGGATACTTGATTCTGCATGTACTTTTCATATGTGCTCTCATAGAGAATGGTTTTCTACTTACACCACTGTAAGTAGTGGTACCGTCTCTTTAGGAGACAATAGAACTATTGCAGTGGCAGGTGTTGGTACAGTCAGAATTAGGATGTATGATGACATCATCAGAACTCTAGAGGTACGTCACATCCCTGATTTGAAAACAAGCCTAATTTCTCTTAGTCTTTTGGATGCACATGGATACCGTTTTACAGCAGAAAACGGAGTGCTTAGAGTTTCTCGAGGTGCCTTGGTTGTAATGAAGGGTAAGTTGGCTGGAGGACTTTATCACCTACAAGGGAGCACTGTAGTTGACAGTGCATGTGTTGCTGGTGGCTCAGAGGATGATCCTACTCGATTGTGGCATATGCGGGTGGGCCACATGAGTGAACGAGGCATGATAGAGCTTAGCAAGAAAGGCTTGCTTGATGGACAAATGACTGGTAAGTTGGATTTCTGTGAACATTGTGTGTTTGGCAAACAATGCAGGGTAAAGTTCAATACGGCAGTCCATAGAACCAAAGACATGGTGGATTACATCCACTCCGACCTTTGGGGTCCTGCTCCAGTTGCTTCGTTGGGAGGATCACACTACATGTTGACCTTTATTGACGACTACTCAAGAATGGTCTGGGTATTTTTCATCAAGAAGAAGAGTGATGTGTTCATCACCTTTAAGCAGTGGAAGGCATTGATCGAGCGGCAGACAGGAAAGAAAATCAAGCGCCTCCGTACTGATAACGGTATGGAATTCTGCTCAAAGGAATTTAATGAATTCTGCAGGAATGAAGGCATAGTTCGGCATCGCACTGTAGCAGGGACACCACAACAAAATGGAATTGCAGAACGGATGAACAGAACACTCTTAGAGAGAGCACGGTGCATGCTTTCTCAAGCTGGTTTATCAAAGAAGTTTTGGGCAGAAACTGTCAATACCGCTTGCTATCTTGTAAACAGATCACCATCTACAGCTATTGGGTTGAAAACTCCTGAGGAGGTATGGTCCGGATCTCCAGCGATTATTCTAACCTCGAATTTTCGGTTGTATTGCCTATGCTCATGTCACGGGGGACAAGTTAGAGCCGAGGGCCAAGAAATGCATCTTTGTAGGATATACACAGGGTGTGAAAGGATATCGACTGTGGTGTGTCGACCCTCAGTCACCTGGGTTCTTGACAAAGAGAGATGTGACCTTTGATGAGTCTGCGATGTTTCAATCAGGAGAGAAGTCAACCACTGATGGAGATCATGATAAAAGCAAGCAAGGGGAGCTAGAGGTGAAGCTCCTAGGAGCAGATACAGTGCGAGAGGAGACAGCTCAGAGTCCGAATAGAACAATTGATATACCAGAGAGTAGTACAACACAACAACAAACTCCTCAAGGGCAGCATAGTATTGCAGTGGATAGAGAGCGCAGGGTGATCAGACCACCTAGCAGGTATTGTAATTCTGACATGGTAGCTTTTGCTTTATCTATTGCAGAGGAGATTGAGGAGGATGAACCTAGTTCATATCGAGAGGCGATAGCATCACCTGATTCTCCTCAGTGGCAATTGGCCATGGAAGAGGAGATGGAGTCTCTTAGAAAGAATGACACATGGAAGTTTGTCAAAGTACCAGCATGTCAGAAAATTGTTGGTAGCAAGTGGGTCTTCAAGAAAAAAGAGGGAATCCCGGGAGTAGAAGATGCCAGATACAAGGCACGGCTCGTAGCAAAAGGTTTTACACAGAGAGAAGGTATAGACTTCACTGAAGTATTCTCTCCAGTTGTAAAACATTCTTCGATTCGTGCATTGCTTGCTATAGTTGCTATGCTCGACTTAGAGCTGGAACAACTGGATGTAAAGACGGCGTTCTTACATGGCGAGCTGGAGGAGGAAATCTACATGCATCAGCCGAGGGATTTGCGGTTTACGGCAAGGAAGATCATGTTTGCTTGCTAAAGAAGTCTTTATATGGCTTGAAACAATCACCAAGACAGTGGTACAAAAGGTTTGATACATTCATGCTGAGTCAAAATTACTTACGTAGTAATTATGATAGTTGCATGTATCATAAGAAGCTTTCAAATGGGTTTGCTATCTATCTCTTGTTGTATGTGGATGACATGTTAATTGCTGCTAAGAATATGTCAGATATCAAATATTTGAAATCTCAGTTGCAAGGCGAGTTTGAGATGAAGGATCTCGGTGCGGCAAAGAAGATATTGGGCATGGAGATACACAGGAACCGTGGCACTGGACAGTTGTGCTTATCACAGAAGAAGTACATAGAGAAGGTGCTGGAAAGGTTCGGCATGAAGCATTGCAAAGCTGTGAGTACTCCATTGGAAGCTCATTTCAGATTATCTGCAGCAAATTCGCCCAAGTCTGAGGAAGAAAAGGAGCAGATGGCATCAGTTCCTTATGCGAGTGCAGTTGGAAGCATCATGTATGCTATGGTATGCACTCGACCTGATATTTCTTATGCTGTTAGTGTTGTTAGCAGGTACATGGGAAATCCAGGGAAGGTTCACTGGGAAGCTGTAAAGTGGATACTTCGTTATCTCAAAGGTGCCTCAGATGTAAGCCTTGTGTTTGAAAAGGGAAAGGATGTTGGTCAGTTAGTCGGTTACGTAGATTCTGATTATGCTGGTGATCAGGACAAGAGGAGATCCCTGACGAGGTTATGTCTTTACTTTCTCTAGTTGTGCTATTAGGCCGGAAAGTCGTCTTGCGATCCTCTTGTGGCATTATCAACGACAGAAGCTGAATACATGGCAACATCAGAGGGAGTAAAAGAAGCTATATGGCTAAGAGGATTGGTCAATGACTTGGGTCAAGTACAGGATGCAACTCCGGTGTACAGTGATAGTCAAAGTGCTATACATCTTACCAAAAATCAGATGTATCACGAGAGGACCAAACATATTGATGTCAGGTATCATTTTGTTCGTGATGTGATTTCACAGGGTGCTATTACTGTGAAAAGGTGCATACAACGGAGAACCCGGCAGATATGCTGACAAAGCCTATTCCAACAAACAAGTTTAGGCATTGCCTAGACTTGATTGGCTTACAGAAGATTTGAGATATGCCCAACGGGGCACTGGCGGATACGACGATGGCTCGTGAAGCTTGACATTGAATATGGTGGCTTGTGAAGACGAGCCGAGAGGAGAATTTGTTAGATGACGTCTCGTCTTTACAGAGACGTGCATGCATGGAACTCTATCCATGCGTGGATCCCGCTTGGATCAACATCCCCTCGGATAAGCTTGGCAAGAGACGTGCGGACGTGATGGACATGCATGGAAGGTGACGTGCGTACGTGGGTCTTTTCTATGCGCCTATAAAAGGGAGGCAGCCCTTCCTCCTTGTGGCATCAACGTAGTGAAGAGCACCGGCGTGAGTTATACGTGGGTGCGAGATTTTGTCCTTGTTTATTTGAGAGGAGATTTGTTCTTCTAGAGAGAGAGAGTGCTCTACTCCTTGTATTTTCTCCCTTTATTTAGTGAAGTTTCTAGTCGTCGCCGCCCGTGGATGTAGGAAGGCATTTCGCCTTGCCGAACCACGTTAAATCTCTGTCTTCGTGCTGTGGTTGTTCGTTCCTTCTTTTATCTCTATTCACAGGTCGATATCCGGGGTACGGCTCGGTTCGTCGGAGTCGTACGGTTATTCCGCTCGTGTTACAACAGTGACAAATGTTCAAAACTAAGGGTCCATTTGTTTGGCTGGAAAATGGGCCGCGGGATCATCTTTTCCGGAAAACTTGATTATGCAGTTTATTTGGATGTCTGGAAATTGGCCTGTCAACGAAATGTCCCTCCGTTGACTCCAAAAATGATGGATTTTGGCATCCCCATTTTTAATCTAGAGGCCGTTTTCTGGACGGAACGTACGTAAACCATTTTTTTAATACTCAAAAAATTAGTAATTAACATAATTTAAATTTTAAATTTGTAAAAATATAAAAATTTAATTTAAAAAAATAATATAATATTTTAAAGTAATGAATATGATAAAAGTTATAAAAAATAATTTAGTTAAATTATATGTTACTTTACATAGATCAAAATTTAAAACATAAAATTATCAAAACTAATTTTAAAAAATAAAATAACCGAAAATATTTAAATATATATACATTTGGATAAAAAAAATGTGTTCTCAAACAAATGATTTATGTATTACCAAATAATATATACTATTTTAATTTCATCGGAAAAGTTGTTATGTAAAATGACTTTCACTTAGATTTTATTTTGCATGGATCAAACTAACTAACAAGTGCACTATAGTCATAAAAATAGTAGATTAATATATATATGTGTGCAAAATTGTCAATTTCAAATAAAAGTTATTTTTGTACGTAGAAAAAAATATTATTGTTAAGAAAAGAATATTTTACATTACCTGTTAATCATAATAGTAAAAAAATTTATTTTATTAAATAAAATATTTTTATTTAAAATAATTTAGACAAGTTAACACTTTTTATCATAAATAAAAATATTTTTTAAAAAATAATTAATATCTTATAAAAAGTTATCACTTTTTTGTTATATTTACTTGTAGATGATACAGTAACCAACAAAGTCATAGGAAAGTAATTAGAGACAACCAAATGTGAGCTTGACCTTTTCAATTTCCTTGAAAAGTGGATGCAACGTAAAAAAATTTCTTTGTATTAAGTTTTACGTCAAACCAAACGGACCCTAAATCAAGTTACTTTCAATTCGGTATTAAGATTGATGCATGCTCAATTATGCACCTCAGATATCACAAAGAATTCTCCCATCGCTGCCAAGGATTTTAAAGAAAAAAAGATAGTCCATTGTACCAAAATCATGTCTGACTGATGGTTAAATTAGATACTTAACAAAACTCTTAAAGTCTGCTAGGCGTAAAATCACCCAAAAATACAAAAGGGGACGTCCTTTTTAATCTAATGTGTGCTTGATTATGTATTCTAAACACCATGGCATGTATGGGGAATGCTCAAATGATTTTACCGTAACCTAGATGAGCAAGGCAATCAGTATATGAAAATTTTATTGAATGCTTAAGCAACGAAGGCATGAGACATCAGGAAGATTGGCAAATGCTCAAATTGTCTAAAATTTGATTGGCAGGTTTGGGTATGTAGTCAACTGTCGTCAAGTTAGGGGTTCATAGACACTAATGGATGAGATTAAAAAACAAATGTCAAGTGGAATCCTAGTCTTAGTTTATTTCTTTAAAATTTTTAAATTCTTCTGCTTTTTATAAAGTATTCCTTGATTTTTTTACATTTCTTAGATGACTGGACCAATGTTAGATTTTTCTCGTTTCAGTTAAATCCTATCTTTAACCACATTTGAGTTGACCATTTTTTCATATATCTTCCTTCTTGTTAATGTGATGGGAGATTTCTTCTCTCACATTTAATTTTTCTTCGAAGACCATTGTGCAGGCAAATGTCTTCTATTTTTTATAATTTACGCCGCTGATTGGCTGATTTGGACATTTTTCACATTTGAGTTTTCATTTTTTTAGTTTTTTTAGAATTCATATTTTCTGGACCTAGTTTATTTTTTATAATTCTCAAATTTTTCTATCTTTTAAGGTATTCCTAGATTATTCCTACATTATAACATTTCTTAGAAGTTTTTTTAAATTTTTTAAATTTGGTAGAATCCAAGTTTTAGTTCAACCTGGCTTTAATATTTTTAAATACTGACGGCTTAAGTTTTTACTGTTACAAATAAGTTCTTATTTCTAATTTCTAGGAACAGAGATTTTGAAAATTCATATGATGCGAGAGTCACGCACATCATGTAAGGTTATACCCAGATAAAATGTGTCTTGATTATATAATTGAGAATTTCCATAACAACTCTTTCAAACAATGTAGGTGGTTAAGATAATAGATAATAAGATATGTATTTTTTTAACACCTTCCCTCTATTGATGATAAAAGTTACATATATGATATAGTAATAACCTAAGTGCTTTTTACCACAAACTAAGAGGTTAGACTTGAAATTAAACGTTCAAATTTCAGATAAAAACAAAACAAATGGCATCTTAGTCATACTTTTTTCAACGTTCGCCGGACTTCTAATAAGTACGAGTTCAACAGCCTTTTGATGTAAGAATGTTTGTAATTTTGAAATCTCTTTCTTCATTATACTAATTTCAATTAAAAATGTCTCTTGATTGGAGTTAACAAAATCATCATTAATTACTCCTTTTGATTTGTCTTTCTTAATGTCCAATGAACCTCTCTTTCATGGCATGGCATGGCGTGCTTCATGGCAGATGGGTAAACAATATTTTAAAGCCTTGTTCTCTTCTTCGACTGCCTGGAATTTGTTCTCATCTATTATTTTCTTGTGATTCCGGTTAGAATCGGCTAGGATCAGCCCAGATCGGATCAAGATCAAGATTAATTTTTTTAAAATTTACCAATTCTAGATTGATTTTTGTTTTGGCGGATCTGTTGAGATTGGGCCGATCCGATCCAATCGATATCAGATTAGTATCCACCAATCCCAACTTTGATTCCAATCTCGTGATCCTTGTGTAACATGAATGACTAGCACAGACAGCGGGAAGAAAGGCACACTTTGAAATTCCTTTTTTGGAAAATTGCTTGGCCAAAACTCCCTGCTCGTGATAGATTACCTTGACTAGTATGGTTGACATGGATCAGCTATGGCAGGCAAACAAGTTGCATGTACGACGTACACTGGTTAGTATTTATATAGCTAGAGTGCTAATTGGACATGTATCACTTGGAATCTTGATTGCAAGGAAGGCGGGGTCGGGCTCTGGTGCAAGTTGGTTGGGCCCCAAGCAACATGGGCCTGCCAGGGTCGAATTAAAAAATAAAAAATGTAAAGTAAAAACATAAAAATTACAAAACTCACTTATTTCAATTCAAATCTTACATATTGAGAACATGTTTTGTTTCCTTCACCTTGCATATTCTGTAACTTAAAATATCATAGTCTATACTATAAATGGGGTTCCAATTATAGTATGGAATGGAGAGAAGATAAAAGTTATGAAATTAAGATAATTTTTTTTCCTTGGATGGACGATGAGAGAGATTTTAGAGTGAGAGACTGAACAAAATTAACAAAGGGGAGGTGGGCGAATTGGAAAGCCCCATTGGGGCCTAATATTGGGGGGTGGGGGTGGGTGAGGATGATAAAAGGCCACTTGGCCCCTGGGCTTCGGGGCGTTTAAAAGCACCCCCGCACCAGCCATTGAGCGATCCGGTTGGGCTCAAGGGGGTGAGGATGATAAAAGGCCACTTGGCCCCTGGGCTTGGGGGCGTTTAAAAGCACCCCCGCACCAGCCATTGAGCGATCCGGTTGGGCTCAAGGGGGTGAGGCTGATAAAAGGCCACTTGGCCCCTGGGCTTGGGGGCGTTTAAAAGCACCTGCGCCAGCCATTGAGCGATGCGGTTGGGCTCAAGGTCAGGACCAGGCCGGTCAGCCGGAAAGTGACCGGGTTTGGCTCCGGTTGTGACCTGACATGCCATGCTTGCTTGGCTCCTCTTACGCCTGGGCAGGATTGCGTGACGAAGAAATTTTGGAATAATCTCTTATACTTTCGGAAGAAGGCAGGTTTTGTTGTGATTCGATTCAAGAATCTCCACAATCTATCACTTGATAGAATTGGAGATAGAAGAATCCATGTCTCTCTTCTAAAAAGTTTAAGTTATACAAAAGTCAAAAGAGGATGTGATGCTTTTTGATGAGGATTATTTCATGTTAGGATTTTTATTGATTAAAACATCCTCAATAAGATGCAGCCTAGTTTTATTTTTTTCTACTGATACCTTTTGCTGGCTTTCTTTATGTGCAAACAGCAATTCCCTGTGGTCTCTGCTAATACGCTCTCTTTGTCTGAGAATACTCCTCAGAGAGCGTGTGAAAATTACATTCTATGGGGAGATCAAACTGAAAATAGGTGCAAATCAGATGCTTCGCAAGATACAGAGGTATGCGATTTTGCTGCACCATCTCATGATAGTGGTCCGTTCCGCTTTCGTGAATGAAGCAGTAACGCATTTAAACCGATGGTGGCATGAGCCTGTATGTTTCTGCCTCTACACGAAAGGTGTACCTGGATGCTTTCTTTCTAAGCAATTTAGTCTTAACATTTTAGGATTAACGTATCACCGGCCATATTCTTTGTATTTTTGCTAGCTTTATATCTTTTACATTTTACATTCAATGAGGCTGTGATGGGACACTGGCTGGATTACGAATCAGGTTGGAAAAATTTCTCATATTTGTGAACTCAGTGCCTACTGAATTTAGATGACAATCATTTTATTTTGAGAAGCTATATTTACTTAAAATATTGGCTCTGTAGAGGTTTATATCTTGCGTTGGCATTTTTGGTGTGAATCCATCACGGCTTCTTGGCATTTCTAGTATTTAAGTGTTAAGACTATGTATTTTTGGTTGCTTTTGCTACTTTATGCCCTGTTTTGTTAGAGTTTTATTTTTGTTACTATATCAATATTGATATTAATATTTTCAAATGTTGGAGTATCAATATCAAAAGCAATACAAGTTGACACTTGTATTACATAATATGTTTTGTTTGTACTACAAATTTTAAAATTGATACAATTAGCTAAACATCTCTTATTGATTCCTATCAATATCAATTTTAAAATTGATAGTGATAGAGGTACCTAATAGTGTTACCAAACAGGACGTTATCTTCCAATGTCAGGCTAATATTCGTGTAAAGATGCTTGTGTTTCCTGTTGTTCCATGTGACGTTTGCAGTGTGTAATTCAGTACGTGAATATAATCATCTACAGATTGTTAGGTGTAGAGAACGGATCAAGGGAGAGAGACCCCACCAGTGCCTATGGGCCCCATGGATTGCAGAATCGGTCGATCTGGATCGGGATCGACCGATTCTTGGAACGGATCGGTACCTACCGATCCGATTCCATTCAGAATTAGCGATCCAGCCGGAGTCCCGGCTGGATCGGCCGGATCGGTCGATCCCAGACCGATCCACCCGGATCGATCCCAAAATCGGTCGATCCGGACCGATTCGCCGGAAAAACGAAAGACCCGGAATTGAACCGATTCCGGGATCGATCCGGTCCGGTTTTAAGGCCCGATCACCCCCTATTTGGGGTCAATCCGGACCGATTCTCCCCCCCCCCCACCCCTCCTTCTGCGTCCTCTCCTTCCCCCCAAGCTTCCTTGGAGTTCTAGGGCTCCAAGTGCTGGCGATCCAGCTGTTGGAGGGCCGATCCAGCCTTCCCAAGGGCCGATCCAGCCTTCCCCACGGCCGATCCACCCTACACAAGGTTTGTAAGGGGGGACCTTCGATCCCCTCTCCCCCCCCGGCCATGGCCGGTTGCAGGTTTGTGATCCCCCATTGGGGGGTGAAATAATCCCCCAATGGGGGTGGAATTGCACCCCCGAAGGGGTGCTAATCACCCCTTAGAGGGTGTTGTACAGTCACCCCCGAAGGGGTGACTGTTTGGACATGTCCCCCCCCCCTAGGTGGGGGGGTGGAATGAAATCCCCCCATTGGGGGGGATTATTTCACCCCCCAATGGGGGTGGAATTGCACCCCCGAAGGGGTGCTAATCACCCCTCGGGGTGTTGTACAGTCACCCCCGAAGGGGTGACTATTTGGACATGTCCCCCCCCCCTAGGTGGAGGGGGGGCTGGTATGAAATCCCCCCATTGGGGGGGATTATTTCACCCCCCAATGGGGGTGGAATTGCACCCCCGAAGGGGTGCTAATCACCCCTTCGGGGGTGTTGTACAGTCACCCCCGAAGGGGTGACTGTTTGGGGGGGGGGCTGGTATGAAATCCCCCCATTGGGGGGGATTATTTCACCCCCCCCCCCAATGGGGGTGGAATTGCACCCCCGAAGGGGTGCTAATCACCCCTTCGGGGGTGTTGAACAGTCACCCCCGAAGGGGTGACTGTTTGGACATTGCCCCCCCCCCTCCTAGGTGGGGGGGGGGGGGGTATGAAATCCCCCCATTGGGGGGGATTATTTCACCCCCCAAAGGGGGTGGAATTGCACCCCCGAAGGGGTGCTAATCACCCCTTCGGGGGTGTTGTACAGTCACCCCCGAAGGGGTGACTGTTTGGAGTCTTTGGACATGTCCCCCCCCCCTAGGTGGGGGGGGGGCTGGTATGAAATCCCCCCATTGGGGGGTGAAATAATCCCCCCCAATGGGGGTGGATTTAATTGGCCTAATATTGTGTATGGTTTTATGTGTTGTAGATAAGATATCGGACGAGGAGCATGGCACCGGTCCCGCGAAATTCCGTGACATTGGATGGCAACATGGCCATCTCCTTGATTCAGAGAAGAAGAGAGTCAGATGCAAGTGGTGCCAAAAAGAGATGAATGGAGGTGTGTATCGGCTCAAGCAACACATAGCCGGGACGGGTGGCAATGTAAAGAAGTGTGATAAAGTACCGGCTGAGCTGAGGGAGGAGATGAGGGCTTATATAACTGGAAGGGCATCACAGAGAGAGGTGAGAATTGGTCAGAGACGAGCTTCATGATGAGTTGCTAGGTCGGAGAGACGCCGATCTTATGGCCGGAAAGAGCAAGAAAGGGAAAGGGTCAGCACATGAAAGGGTCCAAGTTGATTCCTCTTCATCAGATGAGGAAGAGGCTCAGGTTATGAGAGCCGTACATGAGAGTAGGGCTCAGGCCCGTGAGGATGAGGAACGAAGATGAGGCGCAGGAGGTTCGGCTGCCAGACGATCTGATGTGGGGTCGGGCACACGCCCTGTTCGAGAGCCTGAAATGCGGAGGACACATTCTGTTCGACCGATGCCGACGGGAGACACTGCCATGTATAGGGAGAGTGGCAGAGGTCAGAGGGGTATTAAACAAGCATTTAAAGGGGTGAAGGCCTCGACTGGGGCAGCAAAGAAAGCCCTAAAGCATATGGTCAAGTTCTTTCTACATGCAGGTAAAGATTTGTTGAAGTCCTTGGTTAGCATTTGCTTGTTGATATGAATTTCTTGTTAGGTTAGTTATTATTAACAACCCTCTCTTCTCCCTTATCTTGTTTTTGAATTTGTAGGTGTCCCGGCACATGCAGCCACGAGTCCATATTTCCAGACTATGGTTGATGCGATTGATGAGGCTGGGCCGGGGTTGAAAGCCCCCACATTAAAGTATATATATGAAACAAGCTTGGATGAGGAGGTCGATGAGTTGACCTCATGGATAGATTGATTCGAAACCATCTGGAAGGAGAGAGGGTGCACTGTAATGTACGATGGGTGGACTGGAATCACAAGGTGGTCACTTATAAACTTCCTTGTGTATTGTTCTGAGGGTACCGTATTTCTGAAGTCGGTTGATGCATAAGGTCAGGTGAAAAATGCAGATTACCTATTTGGCTTGATGAACAGTGTGGTGGATGAGATAGGAGAGGCCAACATTGTGCAGTTTGTCACAGACAATGAGGCCTCATATAAGGCTGCAGGAAAGAAGCTAATGGAGGCTCGACCTCACTTGTTTTGGGTGCCCTGTGCGGCACATTCTATTGACCTGATGTTATATGATAGAAAATGAGGACAACTTATTGATAGAAATGTATGCCCTACAAGCCAATCACATATGATATGATTCGACATTTCTAGGAATATCTCATTCAATTAAATAGGCAAAACTTCGTTACTAACTTTTATTAGAAGCGTATATCGTAATGAAGTCCTTGATCACATGCAATGATGATTGAATCATGATGAGATCATGATAATGAGATCGATCATCTAGAGGTATGTGATCTAAATGTTCCTAGTCATAGGATCCTTGAGACGGGACATCAAGAATCCGGATAGACTAGTGTGTGTGATGTCTTCTCATATGATGAGAATGACCGATCTCATTGGTCATCAGTGTGGGGACACTGAGATACACACACAGGTGCTCATTAATGGAATGAGTTCACTGAACTGACCAATTTAGGAAAACTTGATCGGTATCTTACTGAACTGTCTATCAGGTTATTCTTACATCTCAATAGCACGGTTGGATCTTTGTCCTGAGTCGCCAAAGATGTCTTGCCAGGCGTACTATGTACTTTGACTATTGACTGATGGATCACTTAGTATTGTGGTCCTATATAGTTAATGGATTGGGTATATGGGAAACCTAGTGGAGGCAATTGAGCGGACAATAGGGGATCGTTCACTCTCGGTAGGAGAGAGAGAATGTCCAATGGATAATACTCTAAATCCTTGGCCAAGGTAGATAGGATAATTGGAAAAGGAGTTTTCCAGTTGATCCATTCATGAGTACAAGATTTCATAGTGTTGGAATACTTAGGGGTTGACAGTCAGTGCCGAACCCCTGACTGACCGGGACATTGTATAAACGAGGATTTAAATCTGTGTGGTAATTGATGATGGAAAGGCTCAATGGATGTTATTTAACTCCCCAAAGTCATTTGGGATCATAGGATGTGGCTTGTACCCTTTATGATCAGAAAGCCGTAAAAACTGTTATCGGATAACGGTTTTGATTTAATTTAAAGGAATTGTTCTTTTAAATTAATTAAGGCTTCAACCAAATTGACTATTGAGCCTAGTGGGTCACACACAATAGATCTGGTCAATAAGATGAGGGCATGGACGCAATTTTATAGAAATTTTGGGTTTTTGTGAAAAAATCCATCTTCTATATATAAATGGCTTATGAAGCCAAACCCTAACAAGCCATAGGGCTGGAGCACGCCCCAATCCTCCTCTCTCCCTCCTCTCTCCTCTAGAAGGTGATCTCCTATGGTCAAGCTTGGATTTGGAAGGATCTGGAGGCCCGAAGGAAGGGAGAACTCGTCTATTAAAGCAGATCGTGTGGATACCGCTAGAGACCGGACACTTGAACGGTTTTCAGCAAGGAGGAATGTCCTCTCTTCATCCATGGTGAGGGATTTGAGAAATCCCATGAGGTACTCTCGTTCTACTTCATATTCGGTTCCCGGTTTTACTCGTTCGGCATCGATCAAGGCAAAGATCATGGTTTTATGGAATCAAAATTTTTCCGCTGTCATGTATTGATTCCTTACACTTATCACCTCATTTATCTATGGCCATCCACGACTTTTACATATCATGAGGCAGCACACCGATGGTCATGATTTTTTCAGACCGGGTCCCACAAGATTTGCCACCCATTTTATTGCATTAGAGAGCCTATACAGGTACATGGCTAGTTTAAAAAGGTTCATCATCTCCACTGCTTATCAGGAGTACATGGATACATACAGGAGCTCCTTGGATCAGTATGAGATACTGCTAAAGATGGAGCAACTGATAGAAGATAACAGGTGGTGGGAGAAGGTGCAGTACTACTTATCTGTCATAGAGCCCTTGGTGCAGGTACTTAGGTTGGTGGATTCAAATGACAAAAATCAGATGGGGGTACCTGTATGATGCTATGGATAAAGCTAAGTTGAAAATTAAAGAGAAGCATCCCAAGGGTTACAAAAAGTGGTGGAAGGTGATTGACAACAGATGGGACAAAACCCTACACCATGACATTCATACTGCAGGTATACTTGACTAGTGTAATATAATTGTATTACAAGTTTTATTTTGTGTATTACACCCATTGTCTTTATACTAATGAAGTATTAATGTCGTTACAGGGTACTTCTTGAACCCAATGATACAGTATGGTGGCCAAGTATGTAATGATGGTGAAGTATTATCAGGCACAATATCTGTCCTTAAACGACTATGTAAGACCCAAGAAGACAGAACGTGCGCTGAAGTTGAAGTAAGTAATACGTTTCATATTAATTAAACTTTTAACTTTATCTCAAGAAGAGAAGATAACTGATTTTTTTTGTGTTTTCAGATGACTTCATACAGGCACAAGATTGGGGTGTACGGGGATCCAGATTTGCAGTACTCACATGATAGGGTGCCCCCTAGTAATATGCTTACCCGAATTAATGACTCTTTGGTTACAAGATTTTTTTTACATAACGTTACTGATGCTTGTAATTGTCTTCTTTACAATTACAGCTGAGTGGTGGATTATGGTGACAAACAGGACTGGATGGAATCCACTTGCATCCGTTGCAATTAAGGTGCTAAGTCAGAGCACATCGTCATCCCAGTGCGAGAGAAATTGGAGCACCTTCAACCTTATTCACACGAAGAGGAGAAATAGGTTGAAGACAGAAAGATTGGAGAAGCTTGTCTACTGCCATTACAATATGAGGCTGAGGATCAAGAATATCAAAGATAGGTAGGCAGAAGACATCGGAGCAGAGATTTGCACAGTTTGCAGGTGGATTGTACCAAGAAAGAGCACAGGCCCAAGCCACTCAGGGCTTGTCCCAGGCGGATGTGGACTTGGAATATCTATTCCAAGAAGAACATCCACTTGCAGAATGGGTGGAAGACAAGGATGTTGAGGGAGAGCCAGAGTTCGACCCGAACAACAGATCATGGGCCGAAGGAGAGCTTGACAGCGTCGTTGGTGAGGAAGAAGAGATGCAGGAAGCTGAAGAAAGTCAAGTTCCGTGCACAGCTTCACTTCCTGATCCACCCCGGACTACAGCTTCTCCAGAGAGACATCGAGCTCCCCCCCGCCGCTACAGCTCCAGCTCGGATTCCAGTTGCGGGTACATCTACCACCACCACCACCAAGAAGAATGGTGGATTATTTAGGGCTTTAAAAAAAGTATGCTTACCTTCACAGCAAGCAAGTCAAGGAGATCCTACATTGAAGGGGAAGAAATTAAGTATCAAACGGCGACATCATCTCCTTGACACCGAGACCACTCAGCCACCTTCATCAGATGAGGATAAAGAAGAATTTGTCCCACCCACACAACAACAGTGTACAGGGGGTAGAGGTGGAGGTGGGGGTGGCGGAGGTGAGGGTGGCTCTACTAGTAGTGCACGAACGAGTGGAGCAGGTCCAGATGATTTGAGTGATAAAATACACTCATGTTCGAGTGGCAGGGGCAGCAGACGCTGGACGAGGATGAATGTTTTTGACGACTTTGCATATTCCTATCCAGAGCCTGCCTCAGACAGTGAGCCTGGCTATCCACCTCCACCATCTTTTCTACCTCCACCTCCGACTGATCAAGGAGTTTATGAGTTTACCGACATGGCCCAGTCTTTATTTTCTTATGGATACGGGCCAATTATGACTGACCCTAATCAATGGAGATTTGCAGAAAATCAGAATGACTAGGACAGAGATCTAGATCCATCCTACTCCGGACATTACCATAGTTGGTGGTGATGGCATATGTATAATGTATTTCTTTGTTTATTTCACGCAATGTAATATGAGTGGTACAAAAAATATGTGTTGTACTATTGTGTGATTAGATATGATGTGTTCTACTTCTATATGATTGATTGTTAATTTGTTATATGAATGAGTGTTCCCTATATTTTTTTCACATTTTTTCTGAGTCCTATGTATTTTTATTGATTTTTTGGCGATTTTTTCAGATTTTTTCATAGAGCAAAAAAAAAAAAATGATCCAGACCGATTCTGGATCGGTCTGGCTCCAAGAGAATCGGCCTGGATCGATCCGATCCGATCAGATCGGACCCCACCGATCCAAGATCCGATCCCGATCCTACGATCCTTGATGGGCCCCCCTCCCTTAAGGGCAGGGTCACGTGACCTTTGAACCGGGGGCTGGGGGCCCCCTCCCCTGGCACGGGTGGGGACTTCCTCCGCTGGTTGCACTAAGCGATCTGTCCTCTTAGGTGTAGACTTAGGCATGATTTGCATTACCTATATAAACCTTGCCCATTCAAAGGGGGCCTTGCCATCGTGTTCGGGGCACATTTTTGTGTGTACATACATGCTTCATTTTTGAACATTGTGCATTTTTCTTGTTTCAGGCTGCCATCTTCCACAAACGCCTTGTCAGGCAGAGGCGCAAGGCAATTGCAGCATCTCAGGGGCCGCGTAAAAGCCTTGCTTCGAGAAATTCTTACAAGGAAAAGGGTGGGAAAAGATCCCAGAACTCGAAAATACAGAAGCAGGTTATTAAGTGGTAAAAGTACAAGCGTAGGAACACATGCGACACGGTCTTTCTTGTCCACCGTCATTATATTGCGATTGATGATGAGATATTGTACGAAGCGGCAGATCTGTAAATTTAATTTTGGGGATCGACGTTCGTGTGAATGATATTTCATATGATTTTTGGTCTGTGGTGTTCATTTCCAACTTAATACTGCCATGCTTTGGGTGTATGTACATGAATTTCGAACTGTTTCTTACACCATCAATTATACTGGCCGCCAGCTTTTTGTTTTGCCCTAATGAAATTTTATCTGCATCCTCTCTGTTGCAAAGGGTGTTCTTTCTTTGTTGGAATAAATTTCCCGGTACACTTGTGGGACTCAAAAAGGGAATTAAACAAAGTGGAGGATCTCCTGTAAATTAACATGGTTTGAGGGGGGAACAACATTTCCCAGTGCACTTGTGGGACTCCAAAGGGCATTAACAAATTGGAGGATCTCCTGTAAATTAACATGGTTTTGACAAAGGCTGCATGCTGAAAAGTGAGAACTCAGAAAAGATTTCAGAAGATTTACTTGATCCCAAGACAGCAACAGGTGCCTAATTTGATTTTTTTTTTTTAAAAGGTAATTTTGATCTACACCAGAAATATCAAAGTTGAATAGGAATTAAACAAGGGAAGGATGGAAGGCTGCCGATTGAACCATGGTTGGCCGACCAAACCTGTAATATTCGGTATTTAAAAAAAAATTTGAAAAAAAAAAAAACAACTCTCGAATCTTCTTCCCTCCACCGCCTCCGTCGCCACCCGCCTTCCTCCACCCCCTCTCGAACCTTCTCTCCTCCACCGCCTCTCCGTCCCGTTTTCTTCCCCCGGACGCCGCCTTGCCGCCTCACCGCCTCGGTTCGCCGTCGTCGACACCGCCTCGCCGTCACCGTCTTCCCGAGTCAGCCCCCCTTCTCGACGCCGCCGCAGTCGTCTCCCCCTCTCTCTTTCCCCTTCGGCGTTGTGGCCGGCGCCGCGACCCCCTGCCCTCTCTTTCTCTCTATCCGTCGTGTGTCCGCGCGGCCTTGCCGCACCGCCCCGCCATCACCTTCCCCTCTCTCTCTCTCTAGGCGCCTCCACTGCCACTGTGCGGCTCCCCCGCGTTTGCATCGGCACGCCCCCTGCTCCCCGCTCGTCGCCTCCCTTTGCCGTGTGCGCCGTCGCCACGGCCGTCCCCTCTCTCGTGCCGCCGCGGCCACCGCCGCCGCGCCTATCGCCGCGGTCACCGCCGCCGCCGGCCGCCATCGCCGTCCCCCCTCTATTGCTGCCGTCCGCGCCTCTCTCTCTCTCTCTCCTGCCCCCGCGCTCCTCCTCCTTCCTCCCGCTCTCCCGCTGTCTCTCTCTCCCAACCGACCATCGTCGCCGCCACGAACATCACCGCCACCGCTGTCCGTCGTCCGCTGTCCGCGCCCTCCCTCTCTCTCTCTCTTCCCCCCCCTCTCGTTTCTTGCGCGCTGCGCACCCACGGCCATCCCACCCCTCGCGCCGTCTCTCTTTCTCTCTCTATTTCTCTCCCACGCCGCGGCCCCGCCGCCTCCCCACGCGCCGGTGTGCGACGCCGTCGCCGGCCAACCGGCCACTGCCACCCGCGCGTGTCCGCCGCCCTCCAACGCCCGCCGCGGACGCTGTCCCCGCCACCGCGCGGGCTCTCTCTTCCCTCTCCCGCATTTCCCTCGCCGCCGGCGTCGTCCCGCCATCGCCGCTCGCCCCTCCCTCTCTCCCGCGCGCGAGCGCCCCTCGCGCTCTCCCTCTCTCCCTTCTCTTTCTCTCCCCCCCCCCGTGACTTACCGCGCGTGGGCGCGGTGTGCGCGCGGCGACCGCATGCGCCGCGAGGGGGGCGGCGCTTTGCGCCGCCTCCCGTCTCTCTCCTCCCCCCCCCCGTCGCCCTCTCTCTCTCCTCTATCGCACTCTCTCTCCCTTCTCTCTCTCTCCCTGTCAGCTCTCTCTCTCGCTCTCTCTCTCCTCCTGCCTCCCCCCCCCGATGCTGCACTTCTCTCTCTCCCTCTGTCCGCAGCTCTCTATCTCTCTCTCACGCGATCTCTCTCTCCCTCTTTAATTACTTTTCAGCCTCGTCGACGTCTTCTTCTGTCGACGCTGATGCCGCAGCAACCGTGGCTGCCTCCGGTTGTCACCCGCCTCTGCTCTCCCACACTCTCTCTTTTTCTCTTTATTTTTTCGGACTGCCCGTGCGGCTTTTCCCGTTCTTGGCATACACTATCGCGTAGTGCCGCGACCCCTTTCCCCGATGTGCCATCGACGTCCTCTGCTGCACCGCACTCGCGTGTGCCGTGTCTACCACTATTCTAGTTGCCACACTTAGCCGCCAACCCGTCTTGCTCGACCGCTCCGTCCGATAACCCACCTGCAACCGTAGTCATAGTCAGCATTGCTTTTTGGTTGATCCGCTAAGGTGAGCCTCCCATTTCTATTTCTTATTTTATTTTGGGATTAATATATATATTTAGAATTTACTAAAAGATTGATATTCTCCTAGTTAGTCATTGTCGGTTGCCGTTACCGTTGCCGTTGTCGGTCCATGCTCATCGTCCGGTCAGCTCCTTTTGGACTTGGGTTAATGGTTATCGACATCGAGGTAGGCATCCCAACTCATCCTTAGCACATGATATTATAATTAAGGCGTTAAAATATGATTATGAGATTATTGGTTAGAAAATGATGAATAAATGATGGTTATGTATTTAATTGTCTGTATGTGATTGGTTAGATGTTTATCATGTCATTCATGCATAGTTTCATGATTTGCATTAGTTAGATGCAATTTGTAATTAATGTGGTTTAGAAAATTATTAAATTAGACATATTGTGTTGATTAATTAGATTGGTTGTATTAATTCATAAAAATTGAAATATGACCTGTTATGATATGAATGACATGAAATATTATATGGAAATGATTTATGACTTTTTATTATTATAATTGTATCCGATTCATGTTTAGAATGATCATAAATCATTAATACTTATATTGGAATGGAAATTGATGGCATGATAATTATGGAATGTGGTTAATTAATATTAATAGTGGCCTGATTTGTAAAATGCATCATTTGGTGAATTGGTATTGACTTGTGAGTAAATGAAGTTAATATGTCCAATTATGTTGCATATTCCTTTCTGATTGGGTCAATTGCATAAATTGGTGGAAAATTGAATTATGTGAATGATATTTGCATATTCTGTTCTGATTGGTCTATTGCATGAATTGTTGGTATAATGAAATGGTTGGGCATGGCTTGATAATTGGCATATCTGGTTGAATGAATTGGTTTTGTCTGAGTAAATATATGGCTTTTACTTGTTGAGGTCCTCCAGCCTACATTAGTGGTCCTGGGCAGCAGATGACGTAGTGAAATCCGGTGCATCCTTCGATCCCGGATACCGCGGTTTATCCTAAGTACGCCCTGCCTAGGTGTACTAAGGATCTAGCTTACTATATGGTACTTCTTATATATATTTAGAGCTGGAGTTGAGAAGTCCAAGTATGGCATATGATTTATTTAGACTTATGGAATGGAAATGGTATGGAAACATGCACAGTTGGCTCATGCAGGTTTAGATGGCATAAACATATAGTTTAGTTTAGTTGGTCGTCAAGTCCATGTAGAGGCATATTTAGATGGGTAATTTGGTGAAAGAAATCTCATTTAAATAAATAAATATGATAATTAGCCTATATGATATTATAGCAATTGATGAGTCTGGTTTATGCCTATAATTAGCAGTTAGATTGGTTAGTATATTAGGATAGTTGGGTATAAGTCCTACTGAGTCTGTGTGACTCATTCCAAATCTTTTAACATTTTTCAGGTAATCAGAGTAGCGCAGCAGAAACGTAGTGGATCAGGATTAGTGCAGAAGAGATTAGAGAAATTGGATTATGAATTATTTATGTTGAATCAAGGTATGGTATATATGTGGATTGAATCATTTGTTTTATTAACTGGGACCTGTTAGTCTTCAATTTTTCCCAAACCGACGTAGTTTTGGGGTTAACTCCCCGGTCCCGTACCCGAATTTATTCCGCTGCGCAGGTTAGGAAATTCGGGGCGTGACAAAACCAGTTTCAGCAGAAGATGGCATGCTCTTCTGTCTGTTTTGACGTACCTACGTATTCTGTGGGGTCAGAAACAAGGGAGGTGTTGCATACCCAATCAATGCTTAAAAGCTACCAATATTTTTGTCTGGATGTTTAAAAAATGCTACTTATAAATGTGATAGCTATTTAAATTGCTGTGACGTTGATGGAGAGAGGGATGGTAAAAGCCTTGTAAATTTTCATATAGACTGGTCTCCGAAGTTAATAGGACTGCTTAGTGGCTTCCAAAAAGAAGGCTCCAACTGGAAGCTTCTCCGAAAATGGCAGAAACATGAAAGCGGTCCTTGCATAGAATCAGACATGGAGATGTTTAAACTACTTAAAATCTTCAGCTATTTGATAATCAACCGAAAAATTAGACAAAATGTCTAAACTATGGGTCTGTTTGTTTGTAAGTAAAAGTTGCCGCATGCACTGGTTTTCAGGAAAATGCCATCAACTAATTTATTTGGTTGCAGGTAAAACATAAATCACGTAAAACCAAATCCCACCTCTTCACGTAAATCTGGATTTTGGCATCCGCTGGATTACGGCGGATGCCGTTTTCAGTGGTGTGTTTTTTAAGTATATATTCATTAAATAAAATATTATTAAAAAGATATTTTTAATTTTAATAACTTAATTTGTAACATTAATTTTTTTAACGACATATAAGTAGATAAAAATTTTATTTTATTTTTATACATTTTTAAAATAATATAAATTTATTGAAAAGTTATTTTATCATAGGAATTAATTATTTAATAAATTTATTAATAAAAATTTAATTAAAATTTGAGTTACATAGTATATATTTTATTTTAGTGTATTGTAGATTTCCAAAATATAAATTTTAAATAAACCAATTTTTATGAAAAAATTTAGTTTAAAAATATTTTACCATATACTTAATTTGAAAATATAAAGTTGATATTAGTTATTATTTATAAATATTCAAGTAAATAAATGAGGATACTAAAGTAAAACTTTAAAAGAAATTTAGAAAAATAATTTATACATATTCTCTGAAAATAATTTAAAAAATAATTAAAATAACAAAATAATTGATTTTGTTTTCCAAAAAATGACTAATATCTAAATAATAAAATATGCTTTCAATTTCAATGAAAAATAACTTTATGCCAAATAATTTACTTAATTTATTTGTGTATCAGGATTTTGTTATAAATAATAATTTAATTATATGAATATTGGTTAAATTATTATGGCTGTTACGCTGTTGTAGAAGTATTTGATAAAAATTTTTGAAAAGCAAATACAGACAACCAAATGGCGAGCGTAGTTTTTGGTTTCCTTGAAATTAATATCCTGGGAAAGATATTTTCGTTGGTTATGGTTTTACATGAAACCAAATGGACCCTATATATATCTTCTAAGATAAGCCAGTGAGTCCTTTCTCACATAATGAGGCTCAACATCAGCTGTCGAGCGCAGAGAGAGCTTTCCCCTTAAAATAATTACAAAATTGGATTGAAGTGCAGAGAACTTTCATCTTAAAAAATATTAAAAATTGGACTGTAATTACTGCAAAAAAAGGACGACAGCATATGTGAGACATCATGAAGAGTGGGAGTGCAATGCTAGCCAAAAGTTGTTGAACCCCAGTAGCTGAGCCACCCACTCACAGGTGAACAAAAATTGTATAAGATAAATATCTTACAGCATCTCTTAGTCGATGTAAGATCCATTAAAGGCTAGATTGGTCATGTTAGAAAAATTCAGATATGTCGTAGCATCTCTTAGAAAAATTCAGATATGTCTTAGCATCTATTAGCATCTCTTAGAAAAATTCAGATATGTCTCATGTTAGATTGATCATGTTAAGTTAAGTCTGAAGGTCATCTAGTTGATTTTTGTTTAGTTTTATGGTCTTGTATGCATTGGTCTAGAATTGATTGATTTTGGCATAACCTTTTCTTTTGAAGATAACTATGCCTGGATATGGGTTGTGAGGTTAATATAGAAGACATTCTATACTTTTGTATTACATCTCAAATTAGATATGTTACATACCACTGCTTGGTTATATGTTAATTACCCGATTGATGGGTGAAGGGTGTAAATCCTACGGTCTCTCCGGACTCACCCCGTTGTGGGTTAATATTTTTCAGCAGGTTTTGAAGATCAGGAGATTGGCTTGGAGGCTCAAGCAGAGGCCGTGGAAGAACCAGAATCTCCTGGAGTTGGAGCGGAGTGATATATTTCATTTGCATCAGGTTACTTGTTTTGGACTTTTAGGTTGATGTGTACTTAAACAATCTAGTGGTTTTGATTTAAAGATGGAACATATGAACGGACTTGGTTTGAAATTCAGTTGTTTTAAATGTTTAAGTTTTTGGTTGGAGTTGGACTAGATGATGTTGGCTTGATTTTTACGTTATTTACTCCAAGTTTTGGAAATCTTGGGAAATTTATAGACTTGATCGTGTGTCTTGACTTCACATGCTTGTATGGGTTATGAAATTCGAATGATGGATTTCTCCCAATGTCACGACGTTATGTTTTCCTCTGCGTACTTGTGATTTTGTGTTGTTTTAAATTCCGGGTCGTGACAGTCTCCCTCCCGCCCCTTGGAGCTGTGGGCTCGGTAGCTATTGAGAGTTCGACGGCCTCGCTCGCCGCCTCTGATCTCGCGGCGCTTTTCTTTACCCCCTCAGGTGGTGCTTGCTTCGATTCGACAATGGCCGCTGTCTGTTGATCCCGCAACTCTTAATCGGTGGCCCCGCCCATACCAGATTATCTTGCCATCGGGTGCCAAATTAGAGCCAGTCGCAGCTGCCGGCAGCTCGATCTCCGGCTGTGCCTTTCTCACCCAGCAAGTCACAGTTCGGCGGCAGCTATTGGTATTACCTTGATTAGTAGTACACCCTACAGTTTGACAAAGAATTGATGTTTGAGTTCTGTAGCATCGATTGGCACCGTTTAGTTTCTTATGCTTTATCACAATCGTATTTTTGGCACCAATTTTCTTCTAAACCCATCTCATACACCGCCTATACCGCTTGCTTAACTTTTGTTGAGAGCGAACTCTACTGAACTCTACAGCGAAATCCCTGTGGATTTATCCTTTTCATGTTTCTATGTGTAGGGATGTATATGATGCTTGGGTCACATCATGATTTTGTCGGGGCAGCGGGCAGCAATTTGATATCTAATACACACATGCCTTACATTGACCCTTGAATTCTATATCTGCTTAGTGAACTCAGTTTACAGATTGGACAATCCTTATCTGAATCAGCACTGGCCAATCCTGCCTCTTGCAGTCAATTCAGCTTGATTCAGGCCAATCTAGATTGGAATTAGCACTGGCTGATTGTAGGGTTGATGTAACCTCAAAAATCTCCAAAAATTTTAAAAGATTTTGGTTTCGGAAATTCATTTTCCTTTTGAATTTGGATTATATTTGATTAGATCTTAGCATTGACTTCTTAGGAAAATAAATAGTATTCCATAAAAGTACTAACTAGGGTCAAAATTATATGTTGAGGTTGTTAGGTTCTTTGAAAATTTATTTTTGACCTCTCTCCGTCGGATGGTGCGAAGATCCGACGTTAATTACATCGAGATTACTCGAATATCTTTGATTATCATCATAGCAATTCATTGGAATAGAAAACATACATCCACAAAAATAAATATGCATACAAACACATAAGATAAAACAACCCCATGAGCTTGATGGAAGGCAAGCATTTAATTTGGTTTTTGAATTTGATTTGAGTTGAATTAATTTGAATTGATTTATTTGAATTCAATTTGATTTGAGATATTTATTTGAATTTGAATTTGGTTAATTTGGATTTTTTGTTTGTTTGATTATGATTGACTTAAGTTGAATTTGGTTTGTTTTATTGATTTGTATTTGTTTGAGAGATTTGAATTTTGAATTTTGAAAAAGTTGGATTCTGTGGCAGATTGATTGAGTTTGGGATTGACTTTTAATTTAAGAAATTTGATTTAAATTTGCTTGACAGGACGATTGTTTTTCTTTGGATTTGGTTTGTTTGTTATAATTTGCTTGGAAATTTGATTTTGTTTATTTTAAGAAGTTAGTTTGAACATATTGGTTTACAGATTTAACTTGATTTGGTTTAAATTGAATTTACTTAATTTGAATCTCTTTGAATTTTGTTTAGTTGAAATTAAATTGGATTTTGGTGTTTAACAGGTTTAGACTTGGAGTTTGTTTTGACAAATTCATTATCAAGTTTGGTTTAGTTAAGATTGATTCACATTCTGTTTTGAGATTTGTTGGATTTGATTTGTTTTATGACTTAGTTCAGATTCTGCACCACTTTCAGATTTGTAGATTTTTACAGATTTCAGATTTTTGTTCCAGATTTTCAGATTTGCGCACATTGTTAGATTTCAATCTCCAGCTTCAAATTTGAAGTTTAGATTTTCTGGATTTTCTGCATATTTCAAATTTCAGACCTGCATGTCTTAGGTTCAGATTTTGTTTACCTCTGTTCAGGTTATTTCAATCTCTATATTCAGAGATCTCCAGATTTCTGACATCCGGACCTCAGATTTTAAATTGCAAATTTTGTGTGTTTTTAAGTTCAGAGATTTTTTTATTTCAATTTCACACTCGGTTTCAGATTTTACAGTTTTCAAATTTTCTTTTGCGATTCCGGTTAGAATCAGCTAGGATCAGCCCGGATCGGATCAGGATCAAGATTAGTTTTTTTAATTTACCAATTCTGGATTGATTTTTGTTTTGGCAGATCTGTTGAGATTGGGCCGATCCGATCCGATCGATATCAGATTAGTATCCACCAATCCCAACTTTGATTCCAATCTCGTGATCCTTGTGTAACATGAATGACTAGCACAGATAGTGGGAAGAAAGGCACACTTTGAAATTCCTTTTTTGGAAAATTGCTTGGCCAAAACTCCCTGCTCGTGATAGATTACCTCGACTAGTATGGTTGACATGGATCAGCTATGGCAGGCAAACAAGTTGCATGTACGACGTACACTGGTAGGCTACCATTCAGGTGGTGAATCCTGTAATGAATTATTTGTAAGCAGGATGGAGGGTAAACTACTTTACGGAGAGTGGATATTGTCTTGTCCAATATTTTCGTGTGGATGATGCACATCCGGACATCCGGTCATGTTTAGCTAAAAATACTGGATCATTTAAGATTTAAATCAGAATATATGTAAATCTTATATATCTTTTGTAAATTGCCTAAACTTTAGACGCAAACACATGGTACTTGGCTGAGGGTGTCTGTTTTTAAAGATATATCTAGTCTTACTTATGAAAGGTAAAAGAAAAGAAACATGTATTACCTAATGGCCCGTTTGGTTAGAGTTTTAAATTTGATACTATATCAATATTGATATTGATAATTTTAGAGGTTGGAGTATCAATATCAAAATTGATACAAGTTGACACTTGTATTACATAATGTGCTTTGTTTTCACTACCAATTTCAGAATTGATATTACTAGCCAAACACTTCTTAGTGATTACTAGGAATATCAATTTTAAAATTGTTAATGATAGAGGTGTCAAATATTGTTACCAAACAGGGCCTAAATTCTTATGTGCCAAATGGATAGATAGGTATAAAATAAGGAAATTTCCGGCATTGACAGGGGCTGGAAGTTGCCTAAACGGTATGGGGACTGATCCCCTCATAGCTGCGACAAATGTTCATAACTAATGGGGTGTTTGGTTGCATGATAATGAAGATTTTTGTTTTAATTTTTAAAAATTGTAAGAAAACTTGTTAAAAGAGGTGTTTGGTAACCATGACAATTTTATATTTTAAAAGTGATTTTCTTCTTAAACAAAAAACGGGTCTCACCTCTTTCTTTTTTCTTGTGATCCCCCACTTTGTTTGGTCAAATGTGGTAGTTACTCTTTTTTGTATTCACATCCCTCCAAACATGATAATTTTATATCATGAGTTGGTTCACTTTTTATTTTAATACAATTTTTTATCATGAAAGTGTATAAAAAATTATCATGCAACCAAACACCCCATAAATCAAGTTACTTTCAATTTGGTATTAAGATTGATGCATGCTCAATTATGCGAATTCACCCAACGTTGCCATGGATGTTAAAGAAAAAAAGATAGCCCATTGTACCAAAATCATGTCTGACTTATGGTTAAATTGGATACTTAATGGCCTATTTTGTTAGAGTATCAAAATTGATACAATATCAATTTTGATATTGATATTCCAAGAAGATGTAATATCAATATCAAAAGTGATAGTATCAAGTTTCTTTAAGCGTTTGGTAATGTAATATCAATATTAAAATTGATATTAGGTGTTTGGTAATACAATATCAATATGAAAATCACTATTAAGTATTTTGATTAATTAGTGTCAAAATTATATTCTAATACCAAAATTATTGTTAAAATATAAAAATATCTATATTATTTACAAAATTAAATATATATTTAAATATTTTAATTTAAATAATAAAATTAAAACAAAAACTAAGAAAAAATGATATAAAGTTGACCACTTTCAACAAATTGAAATGTCAAAATCTCATATTTTGTTGTCCGTACTCTGTACGGACATACGTAAGCATAAAATTCAACCATAACTACAACAAACATAAAATTTCTTGTCTATTAAATGCACTGACGAAATATTCTAATACAGAGAAATATTAGAATATTTTTTAAATCCACAATTTTTTATATCAAATTGCCCTGGATAAAAAACATAATTTTTGGGACCGTGATTTTCATATGATAACACGTACCAGGCACCCCCGTTATGTTATGACACGCAACTTCTCTCCAAGCTTCCTATCACCGCCAGGCAGGCGCCAGCCCCCATCTTGTGGATGAGGGGTCTGGTCCGCTGTATCGGCTCCACCCTCTCCCCCTTATCGTGTCCGGCGGCCCCGTTATCTTACCCCTGCCCTAATCCGCCGCCAAACCCGTCTGAGCTGTTCCCCCCCCCCAGTCCCTTCGCCTCGCCGACGCCTCTCCTCCCGACGGCATCCTCGGAGCGATCTCACTTCCCCCCACCGTTGTCTGCAAATTATCTCAGGCATCCGTCGCGTCTTCGCGTTCTCCCCCACCCCCTTCTTTCGATCGGTAGCCTCACCGAGGTGATCAAGCGGCGGGGCGGGATGCAGGAGCGGGCTATCCGGGGGTACACCCGGGAGATCCTCGGTGGGCTGGCGTACCTCCATGCCCGGGGAGTCATCCATTGCGATGTGAAGGGCCAAAATATCCTCCTCGGCGGCGGCGACGGCGCCACCGTCAAGCTCGCCGACCTCGGATGCGCCAGGTGGGTCGATGGCTCCGGCGATCGGGAAATCATCGGCGGCACACACCGTATATGGCGCCGGAGGTGGCGAGAGGAGAGGAGCGAGGGGACGGCTGCCGACATCCGGGCGCCGGGCTGCACCGTGATCGAGATGGAGACCGGGTCCCCCCGTGGGGCGGCGTCGCCGGCCCCGTGGCCGCCATTCACCGGATCGCCTTCTCCGACGACGCGCCGGAGATGCCCCGCGGTGTCTCCGACGACGCCGGGGACTTCGGGCCGGTGCTTGGTCGGGGATCCGAGGAAGCGGTGGTCGGCGGCGGCGGCGCCGAGCCATCCCTTCTTGAGTCGCGACGAGGGGTTCTCCACCGGCCAAATCGAGCGGCCAAAGAGGTCATCACCGAAGAGTATTCTGGATCAAGAATTCTGGGATTCATGGCCAGAAGAGGAAGATCACGAAGCAGACGCAGCATCCGCACGCATAGATCGGCGCCGCCACCGCGGGTGCCGGCCCCCCGCCTAGTCTACTGAGGTCGATCGGGGAGGGCGGCCTCCCGCCGTCTGCCGAGGTCGATCGGGGCTGAGGTCGATCGGGGAGTCGCACCATCGAAGGTGAGCTCCCGCGTCTGCCGAGGTCGATCGGGGAGGGCAGCTGCTGTAGGGGAGAGCGTAGCGAACACACAGCTCAATATTAATTTTAAAACAGGTATTGACCTGTATTGAATTTGAAAGAATGGTGAACTAATAATTTTAAAACTGATATAAGTATCCAAACACTTTGTAACATCTTCTATCAATATCAGTTTTAAAATTAATACTAATACAAGTGCTTAATACAGTTACCAAACAGGCTGTAAGAAAACTCTCAAAGCCTGCTTTGCGTAGAATCACCAAAACAACAAAAGGGGATGTCCTGATAATCTAGATTATCACATTTCTTAGAAGTTTTTTTATAGTTTTTGAAATTTGGTAGAAGCCAAGTTTTAGTCCAACCAGTCCTTAATATTTTAAAATTCTAATGGCTTAAGTTTTGCCTGTTACAAACAAGCTATTATTCTTAATCTCTGAGAACAGAGAATTTGAAAGTTTACGCCCAGTTTGGTAACACTATTAAGTACCTTTATCACTATCAATTTTAAAAATGATATTGATAAGAACTATTAAGAGGTGTTTGGTTAATTATATCAATTTTAAAATTTGTAATGCAAACAAAGCATATTATGTAATACAACTGTCTACTTGTATTATTTTTGATATTGATACTTCAACATTTGAATATATTAATATCACAATATTGATATGGTACTAAAAATGAAACTCTAACCAAACAGGGCATTATATGATGTAAGAGCCACACATATCATATAATATGCCACGATAAAATGTTGAGACCTGAAAACCTAATCTTAAAATCATTAGATTTAAAACCTAAAATTTAAAATTCCTAATCCAAGAATTACCTAATTTGAAAATTTAATGTCTAAGTTCCCAAAACTAAAAGAAATAGTCCAATATGAAGCCTCGAAAACTAAAATGGGAAAAAATTGAAGTCTTACATTTTTTAAAATTGAAATCTTAAACTCTAGATGTCAAATGTCAACAATTTGGATCAAATCCTTGGAACCTCACATCTTAAGAGTGAAAACTTCAAAACTCAAACCTAGGATCCTGAAAATTTAAAATGTCAATCCTTAATAAAAATTCACAGACAGTTCTCATATTTGAAACTCAACGAATAAAAAGAATCCCCAAATAAGAGATCTATAAATTTATAAAATTGAAGTTTAACAAAGTTTCTTGGGTGACTTTTCATTACTTAGAACACACCTCCGACCTCCAATTTGGTCAGCAATTTAAATGTACGCATGTCCTTCGAAGGGTGACATCTATATCTATTAGAGCAGATCACCTCAGGTGGGCTCCTGAGGGAGCCCCCTCAGGCCACTCACAAAAATACATTGAATGCCTATCATGTCAATGCATTTAAGACCCATCACATCATGCATTCAATGCATTTTTGTGAGTGGCCTGAGAGGGCTCCCTCAGGAACTCACCTGAGGTGATCCGCTCTCATATCTATTAGTAAGACAAGTTTACACTTATTTTTCTCCCAGACTTGAGGGCTGCACTTTTAATTAGGTGTTTTACGGATGTGAATCTGTAAACCAAACAATCAGTGATGTTTAAAAACACTCTATTAGTTACACTCTATTAGTTATACTTATCCTATTTTAAAACGACCCATTCTTCTTTTCTTCGATAAAACATATTTAGTCAAACTATTATTGTAGATGAATCAACCCAACTAAAAACGTGGGAATAAAAGTTCAACATACTTAAAATGGAAAGAATCGTTGAAATGAAACTTTGAGGGTTGTGGATGGAAATGATAGAACCATTCGATGTAACATGCAACGCTTGCTGATTGTAGCCTGTTGATCCTTGTGATGTAGAGATGAAGTGATAGTAAGATGGGTTGAAATGAGTGGGGTGGGACTTTTAAAGAAGGGAACACTACGAACGGTTATATACTGGAAAGAAGCAAAGAACAATAATAGGGGTTGACGCTTGGTCGTATATAGTACTTCTGAGATAGTTGTTTAACTGAAAGAGTAGGGGTGGGGTGATGGCGGAAAGGTGCGAATGGTCAAATTAGACCGTGGACGAAGTGGATGGTGGGTGGAGGGAAGGAGTTGTGAGCGACGACCAGTTACGAAAGGTGAGGAGCCGCGAGCAATGGCGAGTGAGAGCGGAAAGGTGCGATTAGGGGTGATAAACGTAGGAGAAAGTCGACGGTGGGTGAAGGTGTGGATCAACGAGCGATAGCCGGTGTTGCCGTAGTGTGATCAAGGCAGAGAGGTGCGAGGCAGCAAAGAAGTGTTTACGAGAGGCTGAAAGAGAGACGATTAGGGCAAAGATGCGGGTTGCGAATGGGCGGGGAGGTGCGAGGCAGCGAAGAGGTGCTCACGAGAGGTTGAAAGAGGGACGAAAGTTGATTATTCGCACTTCTAATTATTAGTTATTGATTGATTATTGATTAAGTGAGATAGGTCAAACAACTAGTATTTCTACCACACCACCACTATTAATCTATTATCTATTAGAAGTGGGAGTCCTTGTTTCGTCGACAAGCATATAGTCTCCCTTGTTGTCTAGATACATCTTCTCTCCTCACAAGGTTATTCAATTGATTTGTGGTATATATCATTTTATTATACCTCAGATAAATAATTTTTTATTGTCTATATTTACCATGGATTCGTCGTGCTCTTTTCTTTGAACATAAATAGTATATTTGTGAAAAATAATTATATAAATAGTTAAACTTTTGTTATATAAAAGATACAAAATAAAAGTAAATATTAATGATAGTAGATTAGATGTAAAAATAATACATTTACCGTGAACTCGTGATCAGTTGATAGTATCTTAGGTTTGTGATAAATAAATATTTAAATAGTTAAAATTTTGTTATATAAAGAATACAAAATAAAAGTAAATACTAAAGATGCTAGATTAGATGCAATAGTAATATGACATTTATTAATTTATTTTTGTATAGATTAATGTAAATTATATTTTCATAAATAAAATTATTTTTATTTTTATAAAAATCAAAATTAGGACAAAGTTTCAATTTATTTAAAATAACTTAACACTTTACATGATAATAGAAATATCCATTACCAAAATCTATTACCCTCGTCACATTTTAAAATGATATTTTATTATATTGATAGCTAATAAAGTTTACCTAAACTCTGAACTTAACATCTAATATCATTGTTTTTTTATATGATCTCATTTTGTGTGTGTAAGAAATGCAATGTTAATCACCCTTTTTACAAACTTTGTTATATAATAATTGTCAACACCGCATCTTTAATAGTTGATATTATCTATTTTTTAAAATAAAACTAATATTGCATTCTATTATTTTATCTGGTGGTATTATAATTGTATTTTGTGTAAATATAAATTCTATATCATTATTAAAGTATGACATAAAGGTAGAAAATTAAATAAAGGTAAAAAATGAAAGCATCTAAAAATGATAATCTTATTGATAAATCTATTCCTTGCTTGGTACTTGTTATTGTCAAACAAGATTCAACAATATAATATGACTTTTTTGTTTGGACACGACAATATAATATGACATCATGATATTTTTTAATAATGTGAAATCAACAACGGTCGAATAGTTCTAAGACATATTGATGGTAAATTATAAAATATTTTACTAATAGATTCTCGGGTAACATGAAAATTTGACAGCATCTTAATTATATGTATTCATAAAATGTTTCGACTTGATTTTTTATTTGTGTAGTTTTATTTATAAAACTTATAAACTACATTACGTTATTATAAAATTTAAAAATTTGTTTGGCATGTATTCATTCACGTCCTAACTTTTCTCTTACATCACGTAGGGTGTTTGGTTGCACAATAATTTTTTGTACATTTTCATGATAAAAAATTATATCAAAATAATGTGTAAGTTAATCAATAAAATATATTTATCAAGTTTGGGAAGATATGACAATAAAAAAATAGTAGATACCGTATATGATTGAACAAGGTGCGAGATGACATGATTAAAAAAGTGTCACTTGCTTTTTTTTGTTCGTAAAGTAAAACTCTTTAAAACCATAAAGTTGTAATGATTGTCGAACACCTCTTGTAACAAGTTTTGTTGCAAAAATATAAAATTGTAATAAAATTTCAATTTATCATGCATACAAACATCCCATTACGAAAATTGTTTGTGATATTTTTTCTATATAAAATACAATAAAATCAATAATAAAACTCTGTTGGTTGGGTTAGATTAAAATTCTTTCTTTCACAATTTTTAAATTGTCAAGATTTCATGTATCTTTAGGAACTTACTTTTTACAGTTTAATAATTTCAAACCTCAGGGATTTTTGAACTCTTTAAGTGTTTAATTAGTTTTCATATTTCTAATCTTTTCAAATTTCATGTTTCCAATCTTTTTAGATTTCAAAGTTTTCGGAGTTTCCAGATTTTGAATCCCTACCCTTTCAAATTTTTTAGATTTCATAACTTTCAGATTTCTGATGTTTTTATAATATATATCTTTTATATCTTTTATATTTTTACATTAATTAAAATTTTCTACTTTACAAATTTTTCTATTTTCTATCTATTAATTAATCATTTTTTATTCACTGAAGTAGGAGTTAGCTACTTCCTACTAGGCTACACAACATTATCTTTAATCTCCATTATAATGATCAAAGCATATTTGACTTATACTATTTCACTTCATGTAAATATACATATTTGGTTTGCGATACAAAATGTTATCATTTGAGCAATTCTCTCTCTCTCTCTCTCATATTTTGTTGAAGATGTTGGGAGTTGAGAGAGTCAAATAAATGAGAAAACTTTGTATTGCAAACCAAGTCATCAAAGTAGTTATTTTAAATCTCATAACATTTTAATGGAACATATTGTGAACTAAGTCATCAAAGTAGTTACTTTTGGACCTTTCACTAAATTTCCAAGGTCTCTCATATTCAATTAAAAACCTCTAAGTGCTTTCTAATTCAAACCTAACTAATACATTTAATTAAATAATCATGAAATCCACAAACTATCTAAAATATTGCCTTCAAAATAAAATATAATATGTTATTTAAACTACGTGAACATAGGCGTTGTTCCCTCATCCAATCGTTCGATTTTCACCTGTGTTACAAGGGCCTGCTGGCATCTCTAGTCGTTTCCGTCTCCACCTCCCGACGTCATCTCCGCCCCCATCTCCTCGCTGGTACCGCCTCTCCCTCCTCGTTGTTTCTCTCTCTTCTTCTTCTTCTTCTCTCTCTCTCTCTCTCTCTCTCTCTCTCTCTCTCTTCTCTCTCTCTCCCTTCTGGTTGGTTTGCTCGGGTGAATCTTTGTTTGTTCATCCTATCTCCCCTGATCGTCCGATCAACATTAAGTCGCTTGATTCGTCCTCCAGTTTTTCCACCAACAGTCATCTCGTTACTCCACAAATCCGTTCATCCCTACGGTTACTAAGCGTAGCCTGCCATGCCTTTGACCGCCGCAGTTTCCTTCTCCAGAAAATCTCCAGTCTCTACGTATCCTATCAATGGCATTCCTCATGTCTCTCCCGTGCCTATTTTTTCATCTTCTCCTTTACGTATGGTGGTGTCGGTCTCCAGCATCTAATGGCAACCGATAGTACCATCCGATTAGATTTTGTTGTTGTGTGATGTGTTACCTCCTTCAAGTTCTCAAATCGTCGATCAGGAATTTGTCGATGGAAGATATGTCCTTTAACATCTCGTGTTTGTCGTTCTTCTCCTTCAATGTCCTGCTTTCTCATCCCGCCATTATCCTTGCCGTTACTCCTTGGTTGCAACTTTTCTCCGTCAGCCATCAGTTTCTACAGAACACGTCATTCCACATAACACCATAGGTCCTACATTATGGGCTTGGTGTATGCACCAGAGAATGACACCTTGTCCATGTAGAAAACACTGCTCTCCTCTTTGTGCAAGGCTGCAGTGTTACCATTTTATAGAAGATTTGCCAGAGTGAAGTAAAGAGGATATCTGCAGCCTGTGAGACCCCTCCCTTACCTCTCGCCGGTTCATGTCAGTTTTTCGCCTTCTCTGGACTTTGACTGGCTTCATGATTCTCCTCTTTCCTGACAGCAACGTCTTACCTTGACATAGTAAAAGGAGTTCTTGCTAGACTCCTCAATGGTGACAATGGCTGGCCTTGGAGTGCACTCCATGGAGTAGCTTTACCCCTTCCCCTCGTCTCCTATGCTTTTTCTTTTATATATGTGATTATATTTTTTATCTACACTTCATCGTTCCCTTTTTCATGGAGCAACTTTACTCTCTTTTCTTATTATTCTTAATAAGTTGGTCGTCAACTTTCGTACTCTACATGAAAAAGAGTCTTGACACACCCAAATACTACTTTTTAAGTATCTAAGGAGACTTCACGGTATTGTTAAAAATGTTTTCTCATTCTGTATATTTTTTTTCTATATGCGGTTATCTTTTTTATGTTCTATTTGTTTTTCAATACCTTTTCTCTTTATGTATACATTTGGCAATTGAGATGTCTTTAGTCACATACTACATTTCTCGTGTTTTTCCCTTTACATACGTTGTTAAATTTTTTATCTTTACTTCTTCGTTCCTTTTCCACCATAAGTTACTCTCTTTTCATATTGCTATCCCGCATTTTTCATTATATATGAGAAAGAAGTCAAAGAATGATAGGTAGGGAATCCCAATTTATTATTCTCCTACCTAGCAAGAAGTGTAATAGAATCAGAGGTTCCAAAATTGGAAATAAAAAGTCTAACTAATGTGATTTTATTTTTTATAAATGCCAATTCAAATGCCCTATTTATATACAATGATTTAAGCTCAGTTTTGTACCATAAAAGACCTAGATATTTTATTGAAAATTTCACTCAAAAAAGGTAGCCATTTCTTATAATTACTATTTTTTAAAGAAATGAATATTTTTATTTTTTTGGTGAATGTAAGATAAAGCAACTGTATTAATATAATTTATAAAGTTTAAGGAAGGACTTGAGTCGATTTGAAATTGGTTCAAAATATGATTAAATCAAATTCATCTAATCTAACTTGCCACTTCTTGATTATGACCAAGGTAATCATATCTAAAAATTGAAAAATGTCACTTCACATTGTAAACCTAAAATGTCAAAAGTAAAAATAAAATAAAGTAAGATGTAAGCTTTTAACAAAAAGGAAATTCTCAAATTTAAAATTTCTATCACTGAAGTTTAACTGAAATTTTGAATTAGGCTTTGTAGACCCAATCAGGATTTGAAGCAATTTCTATAGGTCTCAGTAGTGGACCAATCTGGAGAATTAGGCTTTGTAAACTCAATTAAGATTTTGATTAATTGTTACTCCTAAGCCAATTGGGATCGGGTGATGTCGTCATAAGGTGAGTTCAGTTTAAGTGAAAATTAGATTAGATCTGAATGTTCATTCCCATTCAAGTTCTTTCGTGTGCCAAAAATATTTTACATTGTTATTGTTGACGCAACATGATCCCACTTTCTTTCTTTTAGATTTGTTTTTGTGAAGTGGAAGTTTGTTGGTTAAGTGGGAGTGGGACAAATTAACGTTGTCAATTCGGAATTTGACTTGCTAGGAACAAAGTAAAGTTTGAAAACATATTTCTCACTCACATATTTATATAACTTCTTTGAGATGTATTCATGCATGGATGGTAGTTTATCGTGACTCAGATTTTTGGTGAGTAAGCAAAAGTTTTGTATCAAAAGTATGAGTGGCCTTTTTGTTACTCCATATCTAATTGACATCATATTTTGTCTTACCTATTTTGGATTGATCTATGATAATTTATGTTGTAATATTTACTTCTTGTTTGGTTGTAGTGGATGTCTTCATTCTCTGCATCTTATTTTTCTTTCAAAATTATCTTCATTTTCATTTGAAATGTATAAGTTTAGAAATATAAAAATATATCATAACTGACTAGAATCAATCAATCAATCTTTACATTGGTTGCAAATAAATATGTATAATAATAATAATAATAATGTAAAAGCAGTGTTATTTATAATATTATAAACAATCCTTATAAATCAAAGTTGTTACATTCATATTAATGTCACTCAAATTAATATTGGTTTGATTACCAATTTATGTGTATATTTGAAAAGTAAATTATAACATTTATAATTTAACTAATTTTTTTATCTTAATTATCTTAAAATTTTAAATCTAATCGATATATAATATATTATTCGAACACGTGCGAAGCACGTGACTTAACTAGTAAATAATAGGTATCTCGTAATCAGATATTATCAACATGAATAAAAAATTATTGCTACAGTACTCGAGCGAATCAATATTTTATCGGAATTCATTCACAAACCTTGGTAGAGATCATATATCACCAAAAAAACTATAGACAACGATTGACGGGTCGGGTAAATTGGATTCTTCCGGCTTGACTGAACACGGAAAATGAACTATCTGGGAAGTCCGAATATCGTTTCCAAACACTACAGATTCTCCGAGCGCGCCGTATTCTCGTGAGCGCTGCAGTCTGGACTCTTGAGAGGATGAGTTGCGGTTGCGGCGACCGTTGGCGCTGGTGGTGCTGTTCTATCTTCTCGTTCTCCTTTGTCTCTATCTTATCGCTCTCTCTGGTTCCCATGTCGCCTTCTCATCATGCGGCGAACGTAGCTTCCAAATTTCTTTAATCGCTGCCAGTCCCTGAGTCTCTGAAAACATTTGGAGGAACAAGATCAGACCGACCAACTAAGGGGATTCGAAAGCTTAGCTCTACTCCGAAGGTTGGCGTCTCTACTTTCTAGTCATCTACATATTTGTGTACGTAATTTCCGGCTTACCAGGCGAGTGCCCTAGATCGAGTTTTTCTATTGAAGGCATGGGGCGTCATTTACCTGTTTAATCAAGTTTGTATACTTCGTTTGCTGATTTAGATGTAAGTTTCGGTTATTAATCACCATCTCCAAGCCTTTTGGGTAACCTTAGGTCTCTTGTGGTAATATTGAGTTCTCGTGGTAATATTGATAGCTCGTCCTTTTTTGCCGTTGATGACGAATATTTTCGATGATGCACTTGCATCCAATAGTTTGTCAGACTCAGGAAAAATTTAAGGCCAGCTTCACAACATAAGTTAGAAATGAATCCTTTTAAGTGAAATTTTTTTCTTTACAACGCTAGTTGGCTCATAAGAAATTTCTCAAATTATTTTTCTCCTTGAGGTTCTTATGTCATTATAGGTTGAATTGGAAGCATGATATGCTGGAGAAGACTGGAGGCTTTATAACTCATTTTAGGCCCAGCATGACCAATTTTCTCTACCTGGAGCATTCCTTTTCTTCATTTTCCTGGATTTTACCAGGCGATAGTTGAAAATATCGGTTTTGTTTCAAACCCAATGTATATCGCATACAACACATGCCATCACACTTATCTGTCTTAACCTTTTATATCTAAATTTGAAGATTTTAATATGAAATCAGCCAGTATCTTTTATGTCAATTTTAGGCTATCAATCTTGTGTGTTTAGGGATGCAAATATTTTTACAGTGTGAGGTCTATGGTAACTTTATCTAATTAATACAGAAAATTGCACTCCACAGACTTCTTAAACAAAAATTACTTTATTTCTATGACAAGGATGCTTGATTTCTTTTTTTCATTTCTCAAACATGGACAAGATGTGAAATGGTATAATTTGTGGACTCACTCTCTATGTCACTTTTGTGATACCATTCTGACACTTGGAAGTGCTATAAAACTATGCACATGCTAGAAACATACTGATCTCATGTTAGACCCAAGCTTCATCTTAAAGAATATAGATAGGAGATTGATGACATCTTGGGTCAATTGAATATATAGTCATAAAAATATTAAATTATAAAATTTTATCAAAAAATAATGTCTATACGAATTATATACAATAATGTCTTTAATAAATTTAGCAATATATGAAGCAAACATAACAAGGCCATCTAACAAGTTAGTGGTAGTAAAAATCCTAATATATAGTCATAGCAATATATGAAATCAACTTATATACTCAAACCGACTTATAAGCTGCTTAAAACTATTTAAAATCCTAAAACGTAATTAACGATGACCAAAAAAATAAAAATATACTGAAACTACCAACTGACGTAAAAAGAAAGTTAAATGCCTAAAACCCAAATTATTCTGTCAAAATCCGGGACTATTCAGCGCTGCTTGGGCTTGTGTATGCAAGCGTCGGACTGTGGCAAAGGAGCCCATGTCCTCATTGTTGATCCAAGACCCAAAGGGGGGGGGGGTCGCGTTAGCATTCTCTTGATCCAAACGAAGGAAGGATTGTGGCCCATCAGGTGGATGCAGAGGCGGGTGCACGGGAGACAAGCAACGCATGTGGGATGATGCTGCGGGGGTGAGTCGGGAGGTCTCGAAGGCGGACGCACGTGCCAACAGGGTTTCACGCGAAGATGGAGGTGGTGAAGAACATTCTGGATGCCAGCGTGGCTCCCATTGGTTTGTGTGATCGAACGGGAGACGTCGTTGTCATCGGTTCGTCGATGCTGTGGCATCGAGGTGGTATCACAACGACGCTCCTGCAATTGTGAACCGCGAAGCAGAATTGTCCTCGCCAGGACCTTCGGGAGAACGCCCGCAAACAAGATTTGCGGGAGAGAGAAATGTCCGACGATAGGCAAGCGATGGCTGAGAAGTAGCCGGATGTCGACGGAGTCGTGGTCGTTCGTGCGAAAGCAGTTCCTGGGGAAAGAGGAATCGAGGAGGGTTGTGCTTGTAGACGTCAACTGCGTGAAAACGTCTTCCGAACAGGGAACTAGTAGTCCCTCTTTGTCATCGTCCGGACATAGCAGAACAGGGGGACCAGGAATAACAATGGGGTCGAAGTGGCCCTTGATCCAGCTCCATAGACGGGAGAGGCTGCTGGGTCGGCGGGGAAGAGAAACCGACGAGGTCGACAACAGTACCGGGGATTGCCGGGACCGTTCGCCTCTGTTATTGTAGATCTGAGACCCTTTGCCGATGAGCAGATCTCTTCTTCAATCGGCTGAACTTGTCGTCCGCATGGGTGACGACCTCGACGAAGGATCCGAGAACGTCGGGAAGAAGAAACGATTGTTGTCATCGGTGCTATGAGGGTTTGGTCAGATCCAGGGATCGCCAAATCAGACCAGACTGATCGTCTTCGAAGCCCGATGAGGATGTTGCCTTGTCATCGGATCTGTTCACCGTGGGTGGAGAACCAAGAAGGAGAAGTAGAGAGGAATGACATGGAGGCCAGAGGGTGAGGAGGGAGGAGGGGGATCGACGACTTTGCCGTTTCTGGAAGGTGGAAGGGGAAACCGGCCTCGCCGTAGAGCTCCGAGGGGTGGGCACTAGTCGCCGGAGAAGAAGATGAGGCCGTAGCCCCTACACACGTGGGAGAACACCCGAATGAGAACTCCAAAAATTCTAATTCATTACTGAACTGTGTGTACAGAACGTCTCCTTATATAAGGAGAAGAGTTCAGTCGATTTACAAAAAAGACCCAGCTCTTGTGACTATTTAGAAAAATGATAAACCAAAAATAAACCTAAAAAGATATATTTATAGACTGAAGACTCAACGTAAAACAATTGTTTTAAAACTCTAAAAATGTCCCCGTCAGAAGGTGCGCCCAATCTTCTTGCTTCTAGGACCTTTTGATGGAGAAGTGGGAGGAAGACCCAATCAGCCTGTAGATCGTGGGAGGTATGCGCCTATTTTATTTCCCACTTATTCTATTTTTTATGTGATGGATTGCCTTTGACCGGGTCTTTGTGCGGCTATGGGAAGCTGGTGCACAACCTCCTCCTTGACCTAAGATCTCATCAAGTATCAAATATCCAACTGCTAGTATTCATCTTACTTAAGTAGGATCCAAATCATCTTAAAGACCCAATAGAATAGGATCCAAAACTTAAGTGATGATGAGATCTCATCCATCGGATCTTATTTAAATCATTCACTTGTGTCCGTTTATTACTTAAATAGGAATCAGTTCCAATAAGGACCTAATAAGCACTAGATCCAAATCATTCACTTGTGTCCGTTTATCATCTTATCTCTTCTCATCTTTTAATCTTGGCCATTGGTGCTTTAAGTAGGATCCGGATCTCGTTAATAATCTATTAAGCTCCTAATTGACGGGGATTAAATTATGCTTAATTCTTTTCCATACATTATATAAAATTTCGGTGCCAACTCCCAAATATAAGAAATAAATAACAAAGGAGCAGAACCGAAACTCCAAATAAAAAAATTCTGAGAACCATTAAACAAAACTTTCTAATTTCAAAGACCATTCAAATCCAAAATATTAAATCAAAGCAAAAAATCTTAAAAACCTGAAAAGTAAAATCTCAAATAAAATCTTTTCAAACCTGAAACTTTGAAATATCCAATGAGTCCCTAAACCTGGAACTTACATAAAGGTGAGATCGAACCAGACCCAGATAATTCTAAGCCCCAACACAATTAAATTCTAACTCAGATGAACAACAGAGCAAAATCAACCAAAATGGGAACATGAATTTGGGATCCCAAAGGTTGAAGTCCCAAAACTTTAAAAACCCCAAATCTGAAAAATCAACAAAACTCAAGCTCCCCTAATCTAAAAGTCTAGAAATGAAGTCAAATTTTTTAAGTTTCAGGGTTTTTTAAATCAGAAAGTTTCAAATTGAAATGCCAGAACATCAAACTCGGGTTCAAACATTTTTTTTCTTTCTTTTTTCTAAATAAAAGAGTGAGAGAGAGAAGAGAAACAGCAAATCTGAAGCTATGACTTAAAACTGAAGCCTACGACCTGAAATTCCCAAATCAAACACTTAAATTCTCAACTGCTTGAGTCCCCAATCTCAAAACTCCAAGTAAAAAAGGGGGGGGGGTGGAAGCTCCCCTAATGAGTCCAAAAACGATGTCAAAATTTCAGGGTTCCTTAAGTCTGAAAGTTTCAAATTGAAACGTTAGAATATCAAACCCTGGTTCAAACAAGTTTTCCTTTTTTTTCCTAACAAAGAAAAGAGAGAAAAAGAGAATCAGTAAATTTTAAACTCTGACTTTTAAAACTGAAGCCTAAGACCTCAAATTCCCAAATCCAACACTTAAAATTTTAACTGCCCAAGTCTTGAATCTCAAAACTCCAAGTTAAAAAGTGGAGGGGAGTAGGGAACCTCAAGCTGCAAATTTGAAATCCTAAGCCTTAAAACTCTCTAACCCAAAAGCTGGTAATCCTAGATCCCAGTCTTGGGTGATCCTTAATCCCAATGATATTGATTAAAAAAATCAGGGAAGAGAAAACCACATATCTAAAAACTTGAATTCTGGATCCTAACCTGAAATTCGGAACAATAAATGAGTTAAAATCACGAAAATTCACGTCTAAAAGCACAGGTTTGAATTCCAAAAAATCAGAAAACCGTTAAGAGTTGAAAAAGGCAGAAAAGCATACAATCAGCAAATCCTAAAATATCAATCTCAAATCTGAATTCAAACCGAACCCATTAAAATCTCAAATTGCAAATCTAACATTTTAGAATCCTTAAATCCCAGATCTGAAGTCCCAAAATCTTAACCCCCAAAACCTTTAAATCCAAGACAAAAAAATCTAAATTTAACGTTCAAAAAAAATCTGAAACCTCTGAATCTGAAAGTTAAATCTGAAATGATCCAGAGCTAAAATTTCAAATCCGAGAAACTGGATAGGGGAACCAAAAAATCTCCAAATTTGAAAATCCAAGGTTAAAACTCCAAACCTGAAATCTGAAAGTTTCAAAGTTTGAAAATTCACTAAATTTCCAACTCAAAATAAAACCCTGAAGTAAAAGAAATTGCTTTTAAACCAAACCCAAAACACATAATAAGTTCAATTCAAAAGACTTCAAAAGACTCCTGACAGAAACAAGTGGCCAATTCAACTACAAACCCAAAAATATAAAAAATGGAACCTTAATCAAACCCAAAATAAATCCTAAGACATCAAGTTTTAATCCAAAGACAAATCAAACTCCTAAATAAACTCAAATAAAAAAATCAAATCAAACTAAAACAAAAAAAAGCATTAAGTGTTTACATTCCAACAAGCTTTTGGGGCCATTGCTCCCAAATGATTATTTGCAAATGTATATTTTTTACTCGTGAATTGCTACGACGAATAATCAAATGGTATTTGAGTACTTGTTTGATGTAATTAACATTAAAACTTCTCAAAGTTCGATGGAGAGAGGTCAAAATAAAATTTTTCAAGGGATCCAATAAACTCAATGCATATTTTTATACATATCATGAATTAGCTAATGTTTTTATGAATATCACATATTTTTTTAGTTGTTAATGCTAAATCATAAGGAAAAATTCTTTTTCAAAGAAAGGAAGAGAATTAAGATTTTGAGGTCATGTCAAACATCAAGTTTTAATAATGAAAACTTCAGTCAAAGCAAACCAAATCTCAAATCAAACCGTAACCAAATCAAACTAAATTTAAAACATTAAGTTTGCATTCCATTAAGATTATGGGATTATATCACCATTTCTTTGGATGTAGCTTCTACATACGAGTTGCAATGGCAGTTAATTAAGAGTTTTCAAATATTTATTCGATGTAATTACATCGAAGTATTGCAAGTTGGATGGGGAGTGTTCAAAAGAAAATTTTAAAGTACTCCAACAACCTCAATATATATTTGCATATTCTTAATTAGTTAATACTCCTATGGAATATCATATATTTTCATAGTTGTTAAAGCTAAACAAAATAACTTCTTTTCTAAAAAGGTTGAGATGGAATTTTTGAGGTTACATCAGTTGTTACATATGTTTCAAATTTATAATTATAAATATATGTTATGGTTGAAACCTCAAAATATTTAATTTTTTTTAAATTTTTTTGTTTTTTTGGAAAATAAATTTTCTTTATTTGTTTAGTTTTGACTACTATGAAAGTAGAATGTAACCTATAGGAGTATTAACTAGTTTAGGTGTGGTATGCATAAATGCGAACTCACAAAGTGGGTTCCATAGATCTTTTGAGTGTTAGAATTGGGGATTATCCTATCACTTAAACAATCTGAAACACATTATTATCTTTATTAAGGTTATTTGAATTCTTTGAAAATTTATTTGACCTCTCCTCACCTAACATCCAATATTTTGGTGTTAATTACATCCAAAGATTGCCGTCTCGGATCTTGGTTTCATATCGGAAGGGTGAAAGAGGAGATATTGTGAGATTCTCAGAAAAATCTCGGGAGATCGGATCTCAGATTTCATTTGTGTAAGGTATGCCTTACTTAAGGATTGTCACTTTGCATCTAGATTTTATAGAGATCTCTGAAAAATCTTGAGAGATTGGATCTTGAAAATACTAATAAATGTACATGTCTAAGTGTAAAATGCTATGTATTCTCTTCAAAAAGAACAATGGAACTCATATTAAACATTAAAATAAACTATGATAGAATTAAAATGTGATACAAAGAGGGTGAATTGTTGTTAACATAGACATTTGTTGGCACTCAAAATTGCACAAGAGACAGACATAAGAGGGAGGGAATTAAAAAATGCTTAATTCCCCCCCACCCCAATACCATTACATGGAACAAATTAAGATGGATGCAAATATATGAAATTCAGCTCACATATGGGCAGAATTTCAAAGGATCCATGAAATAGAGGATGGTCAAGTCATGAAAGAAACCAAGCAATATAAGGTTAGGCTTGGGTAAGTTTGGCACATATATGTTCAAGCAAAAGGTAGAAGGTAGTGAGCACAAAAGAGGCCCACAATCAACACCCTCTACAGCACCCGGACTCCAGGATATAAGAGCTCTAGGGAATAAAATGCTTGATTCCCTATGGTCTACCGGCGGTATATGAATCAAAGAAAATGGGGTCAATTTCATATATGGAATTGGAGAGGGGGGACTCAATGTCCCATCCTGTCCAAAAAGACATCAGCAGCTACCCCCAGACCAATGGGGAAGAAAGAAAAAGAAGGGGGCTGAAGCAAAGCCCCGATCGGTGCCAGTATGTGCATAAATACACATACTTATCCAATATACATCTGCGGCCATATGAAACTATGCTAGAGATGAGAAAAAAAGGAAGAAAGCATGCACAATGCAAGGTTGAAAGGCCAAACTAGCTTCTGTTTAGTAAATCCGGCTATAATCACTTGGGTGATAGGCTATCGAATGAGAGGCTTACAACCGGATTGATATACATGAAAAAAGAGGGTAGCAGCCAAGGGATCCCACTCAAGAAGACCCAATCCAGCGCATTGAAGGGCCGGGTCCTCAAAGCTATGCAACATATTCCCTGCCCCCAACAGAAATTTGAAAAAAGAAAGGGCCGGAATGAGATAAACGAAGCCACATCCGGGTTCCGTTTGAAATCCAGCTATGCTCATTTGAACAACATGCTAAAGGGCATCCACTTGGCCGAAAGCGGGAGAAAGCCCAAGTCTATATATTAAAGAGCCGGGTCCTCAACTTTATGTATAGGGCATATCTCCTATCCGGCCAAGAAAAAGGGGGAGGTCGGGGACGATCTGCAGAGTCCATATTGACTCTGTTTGAAGGCCTCGGATATATACATATATATATCCAGCTAGACACATTTGATATGAAGACATGCTCATAACAAAATTCTGAAGAAAGAGGGCCGGATATAGCAAGCGAGAGGTCAAACCGACTCCCATTTAGCAGACCCGGCCATAAACATGCAAGTAATAGGTACGTCAAATGGTGCTCGCGACCGGATATGTATAAAGAAGGGGAGAGGGCAGTCATCCAGCCCGGGAGTTGGTATAAGGCCCATTCAATATATTGAAGAGATGGGTCTTCACATGCACAAAACAGATGAAAGATTAAAGGACATGCATCTCCATGCGGCCGGCCATTAGTATGTGTTATGATATAGAACAATTGGAGCAATAGGGAGGCTGCCGGCAGAAAATAGAAGAGAAGGCATAGCATGAATGAACAAAATTGGAGCATTGCTTACCCGGGAAGAGATAGGAGGATGTTCACCTCCTCGGCTTGATCCCAAGAAGGAGAGGCAGCACCCGGAAGCTCCAATCAGCAGGAACAAGATCTCCCTTGGCAATATCCAAGCTGCAGCAGACCTTGTTAAGAAGAGAGGGGTGCGATGGAAGGAAGAAGAAGGCCAGCTAAAAGGAGCCTCGCGGGGGAAAGAATGAGAAGGAATCTGTCTCCCGATGGAGACTCAACAGAATTTGCAACAAAAAAGGAAGAGGAGGTGATCCGCGAGAGGGAAACTGCCTAGGGAATTCAAAAGAAATCTAAGGTGGAGACCGAGATCATCCAATGGCCAGGATTGGCTAATCAAAAAGCTAATTGGATCTTGGATCCTCATCGGTTCATTAAGAGGATCTTATTGGATTCTTAGCAAGATAATGTCCAATGGATCCTGTTTAATGGGATATCCGGTAGATGATCCATGAGACAAGTGTAATTACCGGGTGTCAAGTCCTCCCGGATCCTTAATGAGTTAATATCCATTAAGAGATCAAGGGCTTGGATTATATGGAGAAATACATGATCAAGGGCCGGGATTAAGGGTTGAATAAGTCAAACGGAGCATGGATCTCCTGGATAGCCAGCGGTGCAGCATGATGGAGAGGCCGGATCCTTAATGGGATTAATGTCCAATTAGGAAATGAAGGGTCATGATCAAATGGACCACCGGTCGATCAAGGATGTCCATCAAATGAGGGGCCGGGAGTCAATGAGATATGCCTCATTGGATGCTCCCTCGTGAGAGGGAATATAGGAAAGGGGGACTGCCACCTGTCCCCCCATGATCTCCCACTCTCCCCACTCCCAATCATGCGCACACAACTCCCCCCCACTACCGGAGCAAGGAGGAGGACTTCATGGCCTATAAAAGCCAGCCCGCGGCCTATGAAAAGGAGGCCGGAGGGAAGAAGAGCAGATGAAGAAGAGGAAGGTGCTGTCATCAGGTGGGTTTTCCAGAGCATCAAGAAGGAGGAGCAGTTCAAAGACTTGCGGCTGCTGTCATACAACAAGATAGGTGCAGGTTCCAAAGACCACAAGGTAGGACACCATGTCCATCACCCTACCTGTCCCCTTCTAAATATCATGCCCATGGACATGCCAATATTTGTCCCTTTACCCGACCATTCCTGGATTCTATATCCTTTGACTAATCAATACCTATAATCCCCTCTCAACTTGGTTAGAATATCACCTAGATTGGGTCGGGAATAGTTGGACAAATGTTGAAGTCCCGCGGGTCCATTGAATTGCCTTCTTTGACCTGAAATTCACTTTCACCCTCCTATATAGGTTCATGGGATATCCTCATCTCCCGGATATTAAGAGATGATTAAAGATCAGTGGCTTAGATAGATTCACTTGGTCAGTACATATACCAAAGTGATAGTCACTGTCCCGGACACAGTCCATAGCCTGATCTTCTAGTTGACTCTCATAGTTGGGTCCATTCTACTCCCTCGGATATATATATGTCTGTACTATCATGTAAGGAGTCTTTATATGTATATGAGAAAACAATGGAACCAGGTTTGATTTCCTTATCAACTCCCCCTTTCTCTCAAAAGCTTCCCTCGGCCTTGGAATTGCGGGAGATGAAGCTTCAGAGTTTTTGCAATTATGGCAGAAGATGAAGGGCATTCGACAGTTTTCAAGAAGAGGATGAGGTTATACCCGGCCTCTTTGGAACCCATATGATGGACCAAAGATTCCCCGTGTAGCCTTAGATAAAGCAAGGACTTGAGAAGAGGATGGCCAGCCGGGCCTTGACAAGATCATGATATCCGACCATGGAAAGGAATATATCACATGGAATTACCTTCCGATTATAAAATCAGGAGGTCAAAATATGATTACAGCCCAATATTGAGCACAATCCCATGAATATGCTCCGAACAGGACCAAACACATATGTGGTCCTTTTGGTCCATCTTATAATGAAGAAAGCTAGTTGTGGGGGAGACCCCTATCATACAAGTGACTCTTCCTCATATGCACTCCCTAAAGAGATGAAGTAGCCTCGATATACTAAGGCTGTGGTCGTATGTATATCCCACCATACAAGGGTATGTCAGTGTGCCATATGCCATGATTGGGGCATGTGTGCTAATACTCATATAATGATGAGTAAAGATCATTGTATACATATATATATATATACTGGTTATAAAAACCATATGCAGGCCGCAAGGCTGATTTATGCCCATAACAGGTCATGGTTGAGGTCTAATGATGGGCCTGGTTTAATGTATACACTCCGGGCAGGACTGAAGTTATATGTGCAGTCCTTAGGTCTATCTCATAGTAGAGAAGATTAATTATGGATAAATGTAATCTTTTAAGAGGGTGAGATGAGCTTAATATGGTGAGATTAAGGTTATAGTTAAATCCCACCGATACAACAATATGATGTATACCATATGGCATCAATCAAAGATACATGATGGTGAACAGGGATCATTTCTCATGTATACATGTGTATAAGTTATGAGAATCTGATTGGAGGAATTAGCTCCGAAAGTGAGAAGGAAGCAAGAGTGTGCATAGTCTAATTATAGGCTAAACACTAATCCCAAGGTAAAACAGGATTGCCAATACATGCATCACACAAAGGCTAGATCATGGTCGGATGAAGTATAGCTCGACATGCCCCCCCTTCTGGACAGAAATTGGGACAATATGCCCATTTCTTCTCTATTCATTCCATAGAAGAGGAAGCACTTGAGCTCGGCTCATTGAATAAGTAAGCGCATCATATGAAGAGGAGGCCAATCATGGGCCGAACCTCTATGTCAATGGAAGACCATATTCTTAAGGTTGGGAATATATACATCTGATATCCAACTGATTAGAGGCATACGATTGAGTGCGGCCATACATGGGATTGGGTTCTAACCCTCGGATTTCAGGCATATGGATTTGGATTCCCCCTTGGAAATGAATTGAGGGAGAATGTTCTCGCATGTTGGAGACCGGACACATCATATGCATAGGCAGAACCTGCCATCTTAAGGTACCTATGGGCCCAGCCCAGGGTGTCCGCCTAGTTAAGCACCTTAGGATAGAGCCTTTTGCAACAGGAAATAGCATCCTGTCCCGGTCAACTATACACCTCCCCTTGTGTATAAAAAGGGAAGCTCCAAAAGGTGTTAACTCATTCCATTGAGGGCCATGAAAAGCTACACCTAAACAAATAGGCAGTCAGGAAAGGGTGCTCTAGGAGCCAAAAAAGGAGGAAAGGAAGGGGGGGGGGGTCATAAGGATTACCTTTATGACAGGATTCCAGGTCCGAGAACCCCCACATCAAAGGATTTCAATCCGGACTTATATACTGACCTTAGCTTTTCCTAGGCCACCTATTTGGCCCGAGGGGTAGATAAGGTGTCCATTTAATTGGTTTTTGACCTGAGTATAACCAGATCATTGAAGGCCTGAGTGAGAGGGTAGAATGGATACCCCATGACTTATCCCAAGGTCTCATATGGCAGAAGATTAGCAAGGACATGTAAGCCTGATTTCGTATGAGATTTCAGGTTCCATGAAGGGTGAATCTAATATCTGTCATAAGGCAGATTCTAACCCTTGGTCCAGTGTCGGATGGTGACCTGTCCAAGGTCAATCTCAGCATTTAGATTTGGGTCTGAATCCTAATGATACCCAGGGCATCTTGGGCATTGGAGTTCCAGCTTTGTCCGCAAGTCACCTGGTTTACAAAGAGAAGGTATTCGGCTGTCCTCAGATCTGAGCATAATCAGACTATGGAAGAGGTCAAGATGGATATCCTATAATATGCATAAAAATCTTGTATGGCAAATCTATAGGCCAAGTAGAGATATGTCAGGCTTACACAAGCCTTATTTCGCATAATACTTCAGGCCTTACTTAGGCAGATCCTCATATATGGTTTAGCCCCAGTTAGTGACTAGTCTAAAGGTCAATTTTCAGGATTAATGTTAGGAGATAGATGCTCAGGCCTAGGTTATTTGGGATCATCATCTCAGACACTTAGGATCCTGAGGTGAAGTCCATACAGGGAACCCAGCTTTCAGCAGAATGTTTGTACAGCTGTGTTTACAAGATGGACATAACACCTCCAGGCATGGTTTAATATAACCATTCCTTGGCACATATCGGAGGTAGGTCTAGGCCTGAATTCAGGTGGTACTTGGAAGTATATTGCCACACCCCATAAGTAATATACACCTATTGGTAGTCATGTAATAGGCTCTACACATGCACGGTAGCAAGAATCATATAGGCTACCAAGAGCCTTATTCTTGAATTTCAAGAGTACATATCAAACCTGACTTTTAGGGCCAAGGCATTTAGGGTGTTATATCATCCCTTAAAATGGATAGTGGGAGATTGATCTCTCATCTTAGAGGCCGAACCTATGAGGTACACAGGCAGAACCTGCCATTCTTAAAGTACCGTGAGATTTCACATCCCAAAACTCATGTTTTCAGAGTCCTGGGAGTTTTAGGCCTTCGGCCTTGCTTCTAACCTGCCTAAAACAAGGATAGAGGGGAGAGTCTAGACATCTGAACCAGGCACATATGCCATTTTATCAAGTCAAGGAACGGTGACTTAAACAAATCACCAAGTCTAAGATAATATAATCAAATAGGGATGATACAAAGAGCCTTGACTTATTGAATACTTCCATTTCTGTTCAATACACAAGAACTTAAATGAAATTGACATAGATTTCGAGCTGAATATTCTCAGATCTTGTTAATTCAACCTACGTCTTAATATAAGACATTGGGTCGAGAGACTAACCTATGGCAAGGTATGGTTAAAATCCTTGCCCATACCCTCAAGTCTACTGTCAGATTTAAATATTAAATTTGCATTCCATTGCTTTTATGGGTCATAATCCCCAGATGTTGACATTTTGTGGATGAATGTTTTTCTTTCATTGCTACGACAGTTAATCAAGGGTGCCCGAGAGTCTCGGTGTAATTAACATCGGAAATTCGCAACTTCCGATGGAGAGAGGTCCAAAGACAAACTTTATGAACCCTAACCTCGACATATATTTTATATATGCATACCACATATTTTGGCTAATATTTTCTATGAAATATCATATACTTTCATAGTAGCCAAAGATAGGATATCGAAAGTTCATTTCCCAAATAAACAGAAATCAAATGAATTTTCAAATCATGCCATACAACATATTTTTATATCAATAAATATTTTTTTAATATCTTCGAGGTTTCACAACATACAAGGGATCTTATGTGAAATTAAAGCTTTATCTTGAACAATATGGGTAGGAGATTGATGACATCTTGGGTCAATTGTACATATATAGTCATAAAATATTAAGTTATAAAATTTTATCAAACAATAATGGCTAGATTAATATTTGTATGAATTCCATAATAAAATTGAAAATGTATGAAACAAACTTATCAAGGCCATCTAACAAGTTAGGGATAGTAATAGGTGGAGAATATCAAGATACCAATGGTATTAAATGGATATTCTCATTTCGGCAATCTCGTTTATCGGATACGTGGAGAGAGAGATTCTTGGGAGATCTCGAGAGATTCTCGGAAGATCGCATTCCATGATTACATCACGTAAGTACTCGAATACTCTTAATTATCTGTTATAGCAATTCGTGCACATAAGTCATTCATCCACAAAACACGGGATGTAGATTGGTAAATGGTCGGACTTGGATCAAGTTCTTGTGGATCCAAATCTGGATCCGATAACATAGATACGGATCCAAATCCGAATATGAAAAGCACACATTGATGGGTTTGGATGTAAACTTGAATCCAAAATAATTGTCGGGTTAAGCATAACACCATTAAGTACCGGAAGTTTGGGCCAACTTGACTACAAGCTTCGATGTGTGGAGTCCAGCGCAACATGGAAAGGAGGATCAAAGTTATTGCTACAACCCTCTAGGGTTCCTTTGGGCAAAGGGAGAAGGGTGTGTTCGAGATCGAGATCAAGAGAGAGAGAGAGAGAGAGAGAGAGAGAGAGAGAGAGAGAGAGAGAGAGAGAGAGAGAGAGAGGAATACAACCACTTGCTGTCTCCTTTGGTACTGGCTGCCCCTTCCATCTTGGTGTCTTCCTCTTTCAATTTCTATCTCCGACAAGCCAGCATCTTCTTTCACTTCAGGCCTTCGTCATGGATGGCATCTTCTTTCCTCAAAAGGTGATACGGTGGTTGGTGATGAGGGGGCGGATCTGACATAGTAGAGGGTGTGGTCGTGGGGGCAGGGTACAAATTTGGTCGCCATTATTGAACAAAAGGCAGATCTTGGTTGCGGGTTTTGGGGCGAAGGGCTCATCCGATGACTCAGTGCTGCGGGAACAAGGGGAAGCGAGACAACGAAGTTGGCAAAGGCATTGGATTGGGTGATTGTCTCCATGGTCCATGGATGTCTGCTATGTGCTCTTTGTAGCCAGCTTTGTGGGGACTGAGCTAGAGGTGAACCTGATGGGTTTTCCAGCAGAGAACCCGACGGGCAAATTTCAGGTTGTCTTTAATCAGATTTAAACCCGACTTCGAACTAAAACATTAGCAAGTTAGTTTATTTGTGATCCAAGTCAATCAATGGATCTGGGTCAGGTTATCGGATCCAGATTCGTTGAAAGGTTTAACGGGATGTATAGACCCTGAGCCTTGTCAAAATCCAAAGTTTTTGTGTTTTGAATTGTATTTGGACTTGATGTTTTTTATCTTTGAATCTTTGTTTTTTGAAGTTTTGTTTCTATATGTTTGGCTTAATGTCTTTCTTGTTTGAGATGCTTTGCTTTTATCTTGTTTAACTTGCTATATTTCAGATTTGAAATGTTTTTGGGGAATTTTGGTTTTGAATTGAGGCTTCAGGAGTTTTGGATTTGGGTTTTAAAGCTTGGGGGTTTCAATTTTGAAGTTTTGAGATTTAAGTGTTTATAGGGGTATTTTGACTTGTTGGTTTTTGAATTGAGTTATTAACTTATTTAAGACTTGGGAGTCCTCTTTCTTTGTTTTCTCTATTTCAGAGTTGTTTGCTTTACTCCTGTTTTGAATTGGTTTAGTTTTGGTTTATTTTGACTTATTATAAATTGAATTCAGGCTTAACTGTTTTGCAAGTTTTAATTTTATGAATTTGAGTTTGTGGATTTAGGTTTATTAATTTCGGATATGAAAAAAAGTTGGATTTGTGATTTTTTTGTTACATTTTAGATTTTTTTTCTTTTGATTTCAGCTTTCGGGACTTGGAGTTTGTGATGTTAAATTTAGAACTTCATCTTAGGATTTTGATGCTCAACTTTCAGATTTTCTGACCTTTTTAAGATTTCCAGATTTCAGAATTTTCAGAACTTTGGGATTTCTGATTTTTTTAAGATTTCTGATTTCTGATTTTTTGGGAACTTTCAGACTTTGACGAATTTCAGAACTCTTCGAGATTTCCTAATTTTAGATTTTTTAGGATTTTCAGATTTTCAGGCTTTCAGTTTTTCAGACTTGTCGGATTCTCGGATTTTCTGAACTTTTCAGGATTTTCAAGTTGTGAAAAATTTCAGGATTTTTAACTTTTGGCAATTGTGAGTTTTTGTATTTTTATAAAATTTCAGATTTTAAGATTTCCAGAGTTTTCTGGTGTTCTGACTTTTTAGAAAAATTTAAATTTCTGGCTTTTAGGGACGTACTGATTTCTGGCCTTTTAGGGATTTTCAGACTTCAGATGGTTTTTGGAATTCTCAGTTTCTGATTTTTTTGGAGTTTTAGATTTATTTAGGTTTTGGTATTCTCAGATTTTTTGAATTTCTCTAACATTATAAATTTCTGATTTTTAAGAGTTCTCAGATTTCTTATTCTTGCAAAGTCTTCAGATTTCTGATTTCTTTGATTATTTTGCTTAATATTTTCTGATTTTGTTCTTTCTTTTTTGTTTGTCTTTTTATTTTTTTATTTTTTATTTTGCCACAAAATTCTTTTGGTAAATTTTGTTCTTTGGGGTGGTTTTTATTTTCAATCATTTTAGACAAATTTTAATCAATTTTGAGTATTTTCTACTTTAATGGTTTTTGGTTTATTGGCTAAAATGGAGGCATGCGATGGAGATTCTATGCGACTATAAAATCTCTCTAAAATTGAAAGAAAAATTCTTTCATATTGGTATACTGTGCTATACGGTAGTGAATAGTAGGCATAGATCGCGTAATCGGCTGATCCGGATCAGAATCGGCCGATTCCTAGATCGGATCAGTCATTGTTGATCCGATTCTTGGCCGAAGGACTGATCCGGAAAAAGTTCCGGTAGAATCGGTCTGGATCGGCCGGATCAGTCGGAATCGGATCTGAATCGGAATCGGATCGGCCAAATCGGTCGGGATCGGAATCGGAATTGGAATCAGAATCGAATCAATTTTTTTCCATTTTTTTCTATTCCAGTCGGATCGACCAAGATCGGCTAGAATCGGTCTTAATCGGCCGGAATAGGAATCGGATCGGTTTTAATTTTTTTGCTTTTTTTTGCTTACCGATTCTGGATCGATTTTCTTCCATTGGATTGGTCGGAATCGGTCCGATTCGATCCAATCCGGATCAGATCGGTACCCATCGATCCCGATTTTTCGATTTCGATCCCGCGATCCTTGATAGTAGGCAAGTAAGAAGAGGCATACTGCCAAATTGAGTGTAGCTGAAATGCGGATGTTACGATAGATGTGTGGTCACACACAAGTAGATGGAATTCTCAACGAGTATATTAGGGATACAGTGTGAGTTGCGAGAATCGAGGATATTCTAAAGAAGGGAACACTTCGTGGTTTATACATATTAGGCGGCACCCTCTTGAGGTGCTTGTCAGACAAGTTGAGATTTTGATGTTACCGACACAAAAGAAGCATAGAAGTAGGTTTAAGTTAACTTGGCGTACGCATATCAAGTACGACTTAAAGAAATTAGGCATATCATATATGAGAGGAGTTAGCAGAAAACTGTGGTGAATGAAAAGGACGAATCCATGTAGTTGACCCCAATCATTTATGACTAAGACTTTGAGTTTGAGTTTGATGTATTTAGTTTTCTTTGGTTTATCTAGTTTATTTACGCATTAATTGGTTTTTTTAGCATTTATATCAAGTGTTTTCATTATTTGAAAATTATGTTTTGAGTCATTTTGGGTCGAAAAAAGTTTTGGTTGACTGTGACTAGAATTATTTTATTTTTGGAATTAATTAATTGATTAATTTTCTCTTTTTTTTGTTGCATTTGAAGATTACACGAAAATTCCTTATCACATCAAAAATGCAGATTACATGAAATTTCTATTTCTTTGTGGTTTTAATACAAATACATGAGTGAGAGGCATGGATAGCCATATCGCCACTTGATGAATTGGAATTGGATCCTTTTGGCCTTTGATAAACTTAGAGGATTGTCGACACTTGAAACTTTTTTAATTTTTAAGAAAGGGGTTGGAATGGGTTTAAATGGGAGTAGATGCTACAATGGGCTCAATTGCCATCTAGTTTGATCAACTTCCCTTTGCATTGCCATATTGTCATGATTAGATTAGGCTTTATACCTAATGTAACTTCCAATTGGCTCATATTATCCAATTCTCATGTCTGATTCAAAATATGAAGCCCACTTCAGTTTTATAAAGAAAAGCCCATTATTCAACTCTTTTATGCTCAAAATCAGCCTATGCAAGCATCTATTTTACCCATAATCGTGGGTACACAATTTATTTTGACTCCTACTACCTCAACAACCTAACCACAATTTTTTTTCCTACTATCTTTGTGGATCTCGGCTGGAGCAATGGTATTCTTCTTCGGCAAGCATGCACATCTTGCAGCCTCTGGAGGATCTCGAGGATCCTTAGAAGTAGCTAGGACATCTAATGGAGTCGTCGTTATGGGCTGAAGATAGAAGGGGGATCTTCAGAGCCAGCCAACTTACCTACAGAAGAATCGCAGCTCCCATCGAAGGCCAGAGTTGCTGTTTAAAGATGATGAGCGGCACTTCTCCTGATGGCATGGGACCAATATCCAAACACATCCCAGCCCCGATGAAAGAAAACATGGTCAGATGAAATCATGTCAAGCATATCAATTGGCCACTACCTATACGATTGGGAGCCGATGAAGACGGAGTTGTGGGGAGTCCTTCTGGACGAGGGAAAGGCCTTGTGGCCTGCTTAAACGCACCCCAATGGTCTTGAAGAAAAGGAAGGCGGCATCGCCCGAAAGAAACGTCCGTGTCTAGTCCAAACATCATGGAGGATCCATCTTCCACTTGGGCTTGGACTTGTTGATTGGTGAAGATAGGACCAATTGGGATGTTCTCTCGATAGCAAAGCCCCGCCGCCTATATAAGCATATCACGACACCGAGCGAGAGGACGGAAGAGTAATTGGAGGCATGAAGGGTGAGAGAAGTGCCGTCATGGTCATCTTCATTGGGCCACTGTCGTTGAAGGCACCTACGTTGCTTGACCTGACAACCTACGTCGTTAGCCCATTCTGTATAGCCTATCATCACTGTAGATGCCGTTTGCCACCCCGATAGCCATTGTCAGAGCCCTTTCTATCCTTCAAAGTCACTGAAGTCCGTTGCTTCATTTGTCGGGGGCTTTCACATCATCCAAAGTTTGTCGTGATCGACCTCCCCTATTTTCCCTTGTTCTGTGGCAACAGACATTGACTCCGTACGACAATGCCAACTCCTTCTTCCTCATATAATCCCCACACTAAAGCTTATCCAACACCATCTACAGTCATCGACAATGCCATAGCCGTCATCGACTTCCTCTTTTCACCACCTTCACCGCCGAGGTCTCCCAAGCCCCACTGCTTCAAGTTCTTTCGTAAGTTCTCCTATTGTCGACACTGGTCTCTATCCTCCTGTCGCAGTGGTTGATTTTTTTATCATCCTCCCCACAGTTGTCGACACCATCCCCAACATCTTCTATAGCTGTCGAGGTCGGCTACCCTCTTTGCTGCCACCATCGAAGCTGTCTATTCTATTTGTTGCTGCCATTGAAGCCAGCTAGGCCGAACGAAGCCATCAAGGGCTCTCTTTGCACCGTTGGTTGTGACTGTGGAGAGCTCTCGGCTTCGCGGGCTGTCATCTTCATCGGCTGGGGCCTCGGAACCTCTCTCTAGGAGGCTTTGAAGCTCCATTCACTGTGCACTCCGTTGCAATGCCTGATAAGTGAACAATGTCCCTTCTTGTTCAAGTTCAAGTGGGGCCCACTTGTGAGTTGTTAAAAAAACTGTTTGGATGCAGCGGGACGAGGATCTCCTGCAATTCGATCATCCCACGATGGTCAACAGTCACATAGGCCCGAGTAATGTATAAATTGTATGGAGAAATTCATTAAAAATATCTCTTAAAATAAATAATCAATTTGTTGAGGATGATACTAGAGTGCAGGGTCCGCTCTATTCTTTAACTAAACTTAAATAAAAATTTATAAAATAATTTAACAATCAAGACTAGTTGGGGGGTCGGCTTTGCATCTGCCCCTACATCTAGGCTTAATTAAAAAGAAACGTAATACACGGATTAGTTGGGGAATCAACTTTACGTTCTCCTCTGTGTTTATGGTAGACATACAAAAATTTATTAAAAGACCTCAATGTCTTATCATATCTTGACATGAAGCAATATACCCGTTAAGTTATGAAAAGGCCGTGTATGTTCATTAAACATGCCGACATGTCGAACCATGTGCTAATGTGGTTCATCAATTGATGGGATGAGTCCACATATGCTTATCAAAGGCTAAGGTCTACTCAATCCTAAATCAATAGAAAGAATCACCACGTGTCTATCAAAGATTGGGGGCATTCGATCGTAAATCTATCTAGACAAATTCTATAATATCTATCAAATATTAAATGGAGTTAATCTCAAAACTATTCAAATTTGGGAATCATGGCTTCCATGTCTTTCTTCCATGTACATGTATTTCAAATTAAGCAACCAATGACAAATGTCGTGTTCAATGCATAGTTGATGTTACAGGGAGCACAAACGGCCCTTGATGAAATTGATGGAATGCAAGAAGAAATCTGAAATTTTAAAGTTTAATCAATCCGTAAGCTGCCGTCTCAAGTAACCAGAGTGGTCAACCTTGATAGACATTCCTTACCCGATCCAAATCCAAAATGAGATGCGATTCTTAAATTCCAAAATCCCTTTTCTGAGGCATAAACCCGGGCATACAGACCTGAAGCTTGGATTAATCCATTATAAACAGATTTTAAAACCCCATATACTAAACCCAAATTTGTCAGATCCAATCAACAGGAACAACAAAATAAGTTGAAACAAGAAACTCTGGCCTTTGACTAGAAAGATCTTAAAATTTAAGTGCATCAACCATTGAAGCTTAAGGAAAAAGGAAAAATCAGTAAATCTGAAACTGATACCCTGTGAAACCTCGAAGATCTTATATATCAAAATATAAGAATTTGGTTTGAAAATTCATTTTGATTTTCCGTTTATTTGGGAAATGAACTTTCATTATCTCATCTTTGGCTACTATGAAAGTATATGATATTTCATAGAAAATATTAGCCAAAATATGTGGTATTCATATAAAATATATATGTCGAGGTTAGGGTTCATAAAGTTTGTCTTTGGACCTCTCTCCATCGGAAGTTGCGAATTTCCGATGTTAATTACATCGAGACTCTCGAACACCCTTGATTAACTGTCATAGCAACTCGTATATGAAAGAAAAAAACATTCATCCACAAAATATAAGTGTAAGGGGATTATGGCCCATAAAATCAATGGAATGCAGACTTAATATCTAAATCTGGCAACATAGTGACCATATAAGGTCAAGTGACAATGCAAAAACTTAGTATCTAAGCTTAAGGGTATGGGCAAGGATTCCAACAATACCTTGCAAGAGATTATTCTCTCAATCAAGATCTGAGCATATTCAGATCAAAATCTATGTTGATTTCATATGCACATATATATATGAAATCTAGTTCTATATATGGACTCATCAAAGTCTATCCCTTTATATTAGGGATGAAGACAAGTGTATGCTTGGATTTTAGGAAAGGGTCATGGTCTTTTCCCATTGATTAAATCCTAGGCTTGGGTAATTGGACATTTCCTAATATTAAGTCTTAACATCTTAGACTTAAAAAAAAAATGGCACGTGCGCCTGGTTCAGATGGCTCTTGACTGCAACAGCACATCTAGGACTTAGAAATCCTTAAACCAAACACCTTATATGCTTATCAGGATGTCCCGGGTCTAAAATCTGGCCTATGATCCAGATTTCTACATAGTCCTCACTATTGAAAGCTCCTAGTCTTTATGTACATGAGACCGGGCCTAGGACTTGGCATGCTATAAAGCAAGTTCATCAAATATTTTATATCACTCCCTCCCCCTCTAAGTTCTATCCTAACCCAGCCGGGGATGGGTCTGCTGGGGATATTGACATTAGGTCCCAAGTATAACAGGAGATATGTTCCCCGGGTACCCTCATCATCATTTCAGATTATGAATTTTGATTTTGGACTCGCAAATTAGTTCCTCTTTAGACACCAAAATCTCCATCTCAGGCTGGCCCTAGATTGGTCACTATCCTGCCTTGAATCCGGTATTAGGATCCATCTTATGATAAATATTAAACCTGCCCTATGATAAGTATCAAGTCCTTTATGACCTCGGACTATCTACCACCTAAGCCATTGGAGTCCAGCCACAGGCTTGCATGTCCTTGCTAACCTTCTGGCGTATAAGACCCTGGTATAGGCCATGGAATATCCATTCTATCCTCTTCCATAGGCTCTTGGTAATCCGATTATGCTCAGATACAAGGCCATCTGACAACTTCCTTTCATATGCTTGGGAGACTTATCAGAGTTCTATTTTAAGCTAGGCCCCATAAATTCTGAGCCTTGACCGATATCAAGGATGAAGATCCTGAACAGCTGACTCCTAAATCCCATCCGGACTTAAGTCTATATCTGATCCTGATATGGGTCTTAAACTGGGTGAGATCCTATGCTAGACCATGCCTCAAGGTCTGCTTCATCAGATAGTATAGGGCTTATTAAACCTGAAATATTTCTAGTATGGCCATAGACCTATCATATAGGATCCTCCTAAGGGTCATGGAATGATCACCTTAACCCCCGGCAATCTGAACTTTTATACAGGCCATAGGATGCCTTTGCTGGCCTTGATCTCCAAACTATGTGATGCGTGTATACATGTAAAATGATATATTGACCATCATTGCTCCGAAGTCCAATTGACTGGTTATTCTTAACAGATTTTATCTCCAAATATTAGATTGTATAAGGAGATACTGCCTATACCGGGCTCATTAGCCTGAATTATGTTTGGGCTATAAATTTACTTCAGATTTGAAGTAGATATTGGAAGTCTAGGAACCTATCATCCTGTTGAGTCCTGGGATTTTATTTTTAGTTTTGGGCTGGTATTCATATGTCCGGCCTTTCTTTCCTATTTATTTTGCATAAGCAGACCAGGTCCTAGACATCTAGGTCCAAAAATCAGATTTCTAAACTGTCTGAAACCTGACAACTCAGAATTCAGCCTAATCTATAGTTAGACCTTGCGCACTTCTTGCCTTCTTATTTTCGGAATCAACTCCTTCAATCAGATTCTTAATAGTATATATATATATATATAAGAGATAGTCCTTGATCACCATCAGATGCATATCAGCATATATATGATTAAGATCATCGGGTATGTAGCACATTCTTGTGTCGATGGAGTTGAACTCCAATTTCATCATATTGAGGCCATCTCATCCTGAGTACATCTGTCTGCAGTTACCCTTCTTTATTATGAGATGGGCCTGAAGACTGCACACAATACTCCAATCTTGCCCGGAACATATGTATATTGAACCAGGCCCGACATCAGATCTGTTATGGGCATAAGTCAGTCCTGTGGCCTAAATTCTGTACTGCATATGGTTCTTATAACCAGTATATATATATACACATATACCATGATCTTTACTCATCATTATATGAGTTTTAGCACACATACCTCAATCATGGCATATGGCACACTAACATACCCTTGTATAGTGGGATATACATACAGCCACAGCCTCATCATTTCGAGGCTATTTCACCCCTCTAGGGAGTACATATGAAGATGAGTCATTTATATCATAGGGGTCTGCCCCGCAATTGGTCTTCTCCATTACAAGATGGACCAAAAGGACCACATATATGATTACAGTCCTGTCCGGGATATGCTCATGGGACTAGGCCCAATATTAGGCTCCAATCATATCCTGCTGTGGGCGTGGGCCTGTCCATAGGCATTCACAGCCTCCTGATTTTATAATCAGAGGGTGATTCATCATAACTTGTGCATTTCTATGGTCGGATATCATGACCTCTTCAAGGCCCGGTTGGCCATCTTCTTCCCATGCCTTGTGCTTTACTAAGGCTACCCGGGGGTCTTTGGTCCATCATGTGGGTCCCAAAGAGGCCGGGTATAACCTCATCTCCATACTTTACTCCTGTTCCTTGTCCTGAATAGAAGTCATAGGCTTGACATAGATGGAAGCTAGACCCGATGGTATATGCAGGGATCTTTATGCATTAAGCTCCTAACTTGCCATGGATCGACATGAAATATAGGGGGAACTAATAAAGGAGACAAAGGGATTCCAATCATGAACTGAAATCAGGGACAAAGGGTAATTCATATAGAGAAGTCGGGAGAATTTACATCTAGTGATTTCTATGGCCGATTAGGCTAGAGTAAGGAAGGTTGTTTAGCCATGGTCTATAGGTGAGAGCATAGGCAAATTGGTGATATGTTAATAGAGTGTCCGGGGGTCTCCTAAGATGGTTATCTTATTTATCCCGGGAAGCTTGAAAGAGGGCTTTATGGTCCCCTACCTGCTGATTATATGGGTAATACTCAGGTCTAGATGGAAAAAACATGCTTCTAGTGGTATGTCATGAAGTATGGGTTGATGAAGTGCTCATCCGAGGAAGGGGACAATCAGAAATAAAGGGGAGGGATATAATGGATGACTTGTGAAGGGGGATGAGCCGGCTCCTATGGGAACTTACCTTCGGTACCTCCACCTGCCTTTGTTTACCTCCTTAGGACTTGCTTGGTGATGCCCTTGTTGATCTCTATTCTCCAAAGCTCCCGCTGCCTTTTCTCTCCTATCCTCCTTTTACTCTCCCGCGGGCTGGCTTTTTATAGGATATGAGATCCCCCTTGCTCCGGTAGTGGGGGAGAGTTATGTGTGCATGATTGGATGTGGGGAGAGTGGGAGATCATGGGGGGACAGGTGGCAGTCCCCATCTCCTACATTCCCTCTTGCGAGGGAGCATCCAATGAGACATATCTCATTGACTCCCGGCCCTCAATTTGATGGGCATCCTTGATCGACCGGTGCTCCATTTGATCATGACCCTTCATTTCCTAATTGGACATTAATCCCATTAAGGATCCGGCCTCTCCATCATGCTGTACCGTTGACTACCCAAGAGAATTATGATCCATTTGACTTGTTCAACACTTAATCCCGGCCCTTGAGCATGCACCTCTCCATTTAATCCAAGCCCTTGATCTCTTATTGGATATTAATCCTATTAAGGATCCGGGAGGGCCTTGACACCCGGTAATTAACCTTGCTTATGATTTGCCCATCGGATATCCCATTAACTAGGATCCATTGGATATTATCCTATTAAGGATCCAATAAGGCCATCTCAATGCACCGATGAGGATCCATAAGTATTAGGATCCAATTAACTTATAAATCAACCAATCCCGGCCATTGGATTAATCCCATTTGAATTTTCCAAACTGTTCTCCCGCGGATTGCCTTCTCTCCCTCTTTCTTTGCTGTTTCAGTTGAGTCTCCCATCGAGAGACAGATTCATCCAATAGCGGGCTTCTTTATAGCTGGTCACCTCCATCCTCCTGTCGCACAATTCTCCTCTAGCAAGGTCTGCTGCAGCTTGGATACTGCCAAGGGGGATCATTGATCCTGGTGATTGGAGCTTCCAGGTGCTGTCCTCTTCTAGTTGGGGTCAGGCCGAGGAGGGGAACATCCTCCTAGCTATTACCGGGTAAGCAAAGCTCTACTCATTCATAATTTTATTCATCCATGCTATGCCCTCTCATCTATTTTCTGTCGGCAGCATACCCATGGCCCCAATTATTCCATATCATACCATATATGCATGGCCGGTTGTATTGAGATGCTTGATTTGGAAGGGTACATCTATTGTGTGCGGAGGCTTGGCTTCCTCATATGCCATCCTTGGTCGGGGATGTCATCAATTCCCCCCTTTCCTTCTCTTCCTTAGCTAGGCAAATTATATGTCATATGTACGCATGAATGTACTTGAGGACCCGGCCTCTCCTATGCTGGATTGGGTCCCCTTGAATGGGTCTATCGGCTGCCATATGTCCAGCTGTAAGCATGTCTCTCTATGAGCATCTCCGAGGCCTTCAAACAGGAGCCAATTTGGCTTTTGAGGGCTGTCTCCGGCCTTCCCCCTTCTTCAGATTCCTGTTGGGAGCATGTCTTGGGTTCTATGCCATGTCTTGTATATAATGAGATATTCTCATCGGGACAGCACATTCACTTCCCTCCCATACTCTTATATCATGGAGTCCGGGTGCTGTAGAGGGTGTTGATTGTGGGCCTCTTTTGTGCTCACTATCTTCTACCTTTTGCTTGGACATATGTGTGCCAAACTTACCCGGGCCTAGCCTTATATGACTTTGCTTCTTTCATGACTTTCTTACCCACTATTTTCTGGATTCCTTCAAATTCTGCCCATATATGTGCCGAATTTCATGTATTTGTGTCTATCCTTCATAGGTCTCTTTGGTCCATATAGTGGTGTTGGGGTGGGGGGAATTGAGCATTTTTAACTCCCTCTTACATATGTTTATGTTTCATATGAAATTTTGAGTGCCAACATACCCCAAGCATTTAAAAATCAACCCGAATGGCCAAAATATGTAAGAAAAATTTAAAACAAAACAAAACTGTAAACTGAAACTAGAATCGGAATATGAGGATTCAAAAATCTTAAGATGTCGGCTCCTGAAGTAAAGACCCCACTAAAATCTGCTGAGCCTTTGTTAAAGCAAAATTGAACTTAAGGTTGAAACTAAACCCGAAAATCTGAACTACTGACTTTGGAGTCAAACTTAAAAAACATTTGGCTCACTCAAATTGAAATTCATATATGGGGAAAAACAAACCCCAAATTTTGTGCAAGTCAAACAAATCTAAAATCTGAAAGTTTCAAAAGTCTGAAAATTCACTAAAGCTTGAATCCAAATCAAAACTCTCAAACCAAACTCAAAGCAGAATCAATCAAATTCTTAAGACACCAAGTCTTAATAAAATAAACAACCAACTTAAAATAAACTAAATCCTCAAATAAACCCCAGTCAGCTCAGAGTAAAACCAAAACTAATATCAAAGATAAAAAAAACAAGAGAAGAAGAAGAAGAAGAGAGAGAGAGAAAACATTAAGTTACAAAGCAAAACAATTTCAAATAAAATTCAATAAAGTTCAACTCAAATTCAAAATGCACTCATTATTTGCATTCCTTTAAATTGATGGGGCCGTTGCTCCAATATGTTTATTTTTGTATATGTATGTTTGCTATTCATGAATTGTTATGGCAACTAATCAATGGTGTTCGAATGGTTGTTCGATGTAATTAACATTGGTACTTCGCAGGTCTGATGGAGAGAGGTCAAAAATAAAATTTCAAGCAACCCAAAACCTCAGCATATATATTTTTGTACATATCACCGAATTACCTATACTCCTATCTAATTCAATTCAAAACAAAATTCTTTTACCACAAAGGAAATTTTGATTTTGAAAATTTCGAGGTTATATCAAAGATCTTTTTTCTCATCAGGGGAGGGGGGGGGAGGAGACATCCCCTACATTAAATGAGCCTCATTGGCTAAGATTGAGCTTGATGGCGTGAAAATCATGTATGGCCTTGCCTTAGCTCAATAGGCTATAGTTTCCTTAGCATTTGTATTTTAATACCCCATCCATAGGATCCAAATTGGGCCCAATAGGGGTCTGATTGACAGGGGTTTCCCTTAATATGCTACAAAATGAATATTCTCTATAAATAGAGTTTGATGTAGCACAAGGTTTTACTCTTTGTGGGGATGGCCCATGCATACTTAATTGGTGATTTTTGTAGCATACGGTAAGGTTGGCCTCTAAGGGGATAAGAGTGGGGAGCCTCAGGAGTAGCAGAAATGTAGAACATAGGACCGGGAGCAAGAATGCCTCAAGCAAGATGCACTTGCTCTTTAGTTGTGGAAGTGTGTTTACACGGAGAGTATGCTACTTTTATAGGAGGATCAGAGGATGAACGATTCGGGTACTCCTTGGGCCCCATCGTCAATCGTTCGCTCCTTTCTTTTATAGAGTGGAGCGCAATACTCGACACAACATGACTTGACATCTTATGTCGACATATAAGACGCTTGATGTGAAATATGATCCCCCTAAGGAGATCACTGCTGTTATCAACCCTACAGGTTGGGATACAAATGAAGAAGACTGAAATCAGATGATGAGGAAGACTGGTTACCATATGAATGGAAAGACACCAGAAATTCATAGGGTTTTTTTTGAAAAAGTCATGGAAAATAATAGCATTTCACTCCTAATTGAACAATTCACTGTCTAGGAAGATGAGACAATTATACAATTCCTAAATAATACCAGAAGGGAATAACTATTTAACACTGAACTAGTATTAGCTGGTGAAGAAGATGATAACACTCCTTATCTAAAACTGTGAGAAATGACAAAGCAAGTACATCACATTTTCTCTGCAAATAATGAGGATACAAGCGCATCTGCTGTATTAGTTTATAGACCACCAACTGATTCAGTTATGAGACCCCAAAATTACCCACCAGAAGGGTAAATGGAGAAACTGGTCAACCAACATTCAGACCAATGAAAAGAGCAAGAGGTGGATTCAGAGGAGGATTTAACAATGAAATGTGGACATTACCTTCGGCTCAACAGCTACAAGGAGCCATGTTAGTACTACCAGAAGATTTAAGCTTATTGCATGATGTTATAGGTAGATGGGAATCAATTACAATAAATCTGGTAAATGAAAGGACATGGATTGATGGCTTAACAAAAATAATTTTTGTAGAAAATCTCCTTGGAGAAATTGAAAAGAAAACATGGGTGCAATGGAGAATGGCTTATTAAAGAGAATTTTAGGAGCTTGTTAATCAGGCCGATGGGATCGAAGGCACATAAAATATCCTTTCACAAATCCGGAGGGTTTTTACTTTGGAAGGCCCAGTATAGGGCTCTACAGCTAAACAAGGCCGTGCTTATCTAGATATTGAAAGGTAACTTAGGATTTTGTCAAAAACCTTGTTCAATACATGAATGAATATATCTGTCTAGCTGCAAAAATTGGACGAATGTATATTTCTACAGAATTATCAAATTTTTTTTTTCAGAAAATGTCACCACAGATAGGAAAAGAACTGCAAGCAAAATTCAACAAAAAATTCCTTGAAAATATTGGAGTAATGTCACGAGCACACTTTGCCTATCAGTATTTGGCAGAATTATGTAAACAAGCTGCCCTGTAAAAGGAATTAAGAGACATCTTTTTGCGATAAAATTTCTATACCTGTTTATTATGGATCAAATAAAAGATTTGGTCTGAGGAAGGCAAGGACGTATAAAGGCAAACCACACAAATCTCATGTTAAAGTTATCAAAAGAAAACACAGATTTGACAACTTTATAGTGAGAAAATGTAAATACTTTATATGTGGTGATGAAGAACACTTTGCCAGAGATTGTACAAATAGAAGAGGAGATAGAGAAAGAGCAGCCATGTTTGAACAATTAGAATTGTCCCAAGATTGGGATGTTATTTCAGTAGATCAGAATGATCTGGATACTAACGGAATCTACAGTGTCTCAGAAGGAGAAGCAGGACAAACAATATTTAATATAAGAGCTTTAGTGGAAAATATCCCGTTAGAAACTCTTTTTATGATAAAAACATATTATTCAGGCTGGCGACAAAAAATCAAGATACCTGATGAATAATTGAAATGCATACACACAGGGTAGGAAAATTAGAATTTACTACTTGAATATAGAAAATGTTCTTTGTGTAAACTAAAACAGTAAAAAGAGCAAGACTGCATTGTACACAATGCACAATCACGGGATGCCTCCCTTGTTCTCGAATATATCTGAACAAAGAAATCAAGGTTGATCTTTCACCACAATTTGTATTTCAAGAGCAGATACTGGTTAGAGAATTGTTCCAGTATATTCATTATCTACAAAAAGAAAATGATAGACTAAAACAAGAAAATGAGAAGCTAAAAGAAGAACTGCTACAAAAGGATGCCTTAGAGCTAGAATTTGACGCGGAGGAACTAAGAAAATGAGAAAAAGGTAAACTAATCATGGAAGAAATAAGTGTTCTCAATGAGGAAAGTATATGGAGTCAAAAGGAGAATAGCTAGCCAAGGAAAGTTATAAATATGCTTTTTAATATGAATGTACTATTTGATATACCAAATATCAAGACATTCATTGTAAGAGCCATATTAGATACGAGAGCAACAACATGCTATGTTGACTCCAAATCGGTACCACTGGAGGCTACAGAAGAAAACTCTTATACAGTATTCTTCAATGGTATGAACTCTAGACAAGCTGCAAATAAAAGGTTGAAAAATGACACTATGATTTTTGGGGAAAACAAGTTTAAGATCCCATTCACATAAAATTTTGATATGACTCTAGGAGACAGAATACAAATGATAATTGGCTGTAATTTTATCAGATCAATGTAAGGAGGAGTGAGAACAGAAGGAAATACCGTAACTTTTTACAAATATCTCATTGTTATTGATACAAGATAAGAGGTTGAAATTAAAGTTGTTATTGAAGAAGGTGAATTAGATGAAAATGAGTACCTGACACTACAAGAATCAGTCTACTTCAACTGGGGAAAAACGAGCTTTACTTTTCAAGAAAGGTTTAACCCTATATTCAAAAGATTGGAAGAGATAGGATACATTAGAGAAAATCCACTCAAGCATTGGTCAAAAAATAAGGTCACTTGTAGATTGGATATAATTAATCCAAGCATTGCAATACAAGACAAGCCACTCAAACAGGTGACACCTGTTATGGAAACAACCTTTGAAAAATATATACAGGCTCTATTAAAAATAGGCATCATCAGGCTAAGTAAAAGTAGACATCGTATTATGGCTATGATGATCACATCAGGATTAACTGTCGATCCCAAAAGTGATGTTGAACAGAAGGACAAAGAAAGAATGTTGTTTAACTATAAGAGTTTGAATGATAACACATATAAAGACCAGTATTCATTATTAGGTATCAATACAATTCTAAAAAAGGTTGGAATAGTAGCATATAATCAAAATTTGATCTCAAAAGTGGCTTTCACCAAGTAGTAATAGATCCAGGTAGTATTGAATGGACAACATTTATAGTCCCTAGTGGATTGTATGAATGGTTAGTAATGCCTCTTGGGATAAAGAATACTTTGTCTATTTTTCAATGAAAAATGGATAATTACATCGAAGGAACAGAACATTTCATTGTTGTTTACATTGATGATATCTTGATCTTCTCTGCTAATGAAAGGGAACATGCACAACACCTTGATAAGCTACTACAGATATACGAACAAAATGGGTTAATCCTATCATCTACTAAAATGAAATTGTAGTCCTTGAGGTAGAGTTCCTCGGAGCAGTGCTAGGCAATAAAAAGATAAAGCTCCAACCTCATATCATGAAAAGAATAATGGGTGTGAAGGATGAACAATTAAAAGGGGAAGAACGGACTTAGATCGTGACTTGGACTTCTTAATTATGCAAGAGCTTACATCCCAAAGCTCAGCATATTACTAGATCCATTATATGAAAAAACAAGCTCGCATGGTGACAAATGGATGAAACTATCAGATTGGAATATAGTGTAGCAAATCAAAAGCCTGGTACAAACATTACCAGACCTAGAAATTGCGCCTGAAAGCAGTTATATAAATCTCGAGACAAATGGTTGCATGGAAGGATGGAGAGGAGTTTGCAATTGGAAAAACAGAAAATACGATTCAAGAAATTCTGAACGAATCTGTGCATATGCAAATAACAAATTTCTTACAATAAAATCAACAATTAATGTAGAAATATATGCATGCATAGAAACATTGAAAGCCATGAAAATACACTACTTGGATTGAAGGGAGATCACTCTTAGAACTGACTGTCAAGCTATTATTTCTTTCTTCAATAAATCAACACAAAATAAGCCTTCAAGGACTAGGTGGATTGAATTCACAGATTATATTACTGGCACCAGGGTTCAAATCAATTTTGAGCACATTGATGGTAAGTTAAATTAACTTGCTAACGCGTTATCAAGACTTATTTGTTTTTGTACAGAATGGATAGAACAAGAACTTCCGAATTTGTAACTGTTAGAAGAAGTGTTAAAAGAAGTTGAGGAGGACGTCCAAAATAAGAACAAGTATCAGCACTGATGTAGAAGATGTTTTCCTCGATGACCAATACAAACAATTACTGCAACAAACAAAACAATCCCCAATTACTCTCCAACAGACGGACAAGCTCAAACTTGATGCAAGAGAGATTCATGATGACGTAGCCACCAATTTACGAGCAGCCATGGAGGAATACAAGCTCATCCTTGAACATAAAGCAGCCTACTGCCGCAGCCTGGCCACAAATGGACGAGATGGTAACCACTAGTTGGATGTCACACCATATGTTAGCTATTGCATACAACTGACACAACAAGTGATATCTATGATGGAAGACCTTATCCTGAGCTCAAAGCGGGTGCATATTTGAAGGAAGTTCGGTCCACTGGCTTCAAGTCATAATCAATATTATGTATATAAGATAATGAACAGTGTGTTGAAAAGTGCCCAAAGGCTACCGTCCGTGTGCGGTACTGTTCTAAATCCATTGATGCCCCTGATATTTGCACCTTGTTTCATATGTCGGCATGAGATGCCAAGTCCATGTCATGTCATGTCAAGCATCTTAAAAGATGCCAAGTCTTATCAAGCATCTTATGACACATATAAGATGCCAAATTCATGTCGTGTCAATGTCGTGTCAAGCATCTTAAAAGATGCCATGTCATGTCATGTCAAGCATCTTATAAGATGTCAAATCTCTTTGTCTAGCATTTTTAAAAAGATGCTGTGTCATGTCAAGCATCTTATATGTCGGCATAAGATGCCAAGTCCTGTTGTGTCGAGTATTGCGCTCCACTCTGTAAAGGAAAGGAGCGAATGATTGACGATGAGGCCTAAGGAGCACCTAAATCATTCATCCTCTCCTATAAAAGGAGTTGCATACTCTCCCTGTAAACACACTTCCACAACTAGAGAGCAAGTGCATCTCGCTTGAGTCATTCTTACTCCCGGTCCTAGGTTCTACATTCCCGCCACTCGCAAGCCCCCCCTCTGTGAGGGGGCTGAGGGTGGAGCCTCAAGACCTGATGGGACCTGATGGTCCTGAGGCTCCCCGCTCTCCTAAGGGGATTTTCCCCTTGCTTACTTGATGTTTGTAGCATAGCTTAGATTCTTTTTCCAAAAGTGGGGGTTGACTCATGTTTGCTTGATATAAGTTAAGGTGATTTTTAGGACTTTTTGTTCCTACATTTGGGCCACTAAGGCCGATCCTTGGGCCTGTAGGCCTGGTTGTCCAGGGCCTTTTCTAGGCTTGCTGAATCCTTCTTTTTGAGCCATGATGGGGCATGCTTGCTTGCTGCACCTTCTGTCCATGGGTTGTTCTTTTTGTGTGAACTTGTGTGAAGGTAATAGGGTAGACCTTGAAGGGAACTGTTTGGGCTGAGTTTGGGGATTTTTTAAGACCTGTATTGTCTGTTTTAATGGGATTTCAGGTCTGGTCTTGAGAGTTTCAGGACCTGTTTTGAGATGGCTTTTGAGGCCCGCTCATGGGCTGTTGACAGGGGGGTATTCGGTCTGATATAGAGGAATTTTTAGGACCTGTAGGGAGCAGGTTTAAGGCTTGTATGTGGGCTTGTGTACAGGATTGAGGACTGTACAGGGCCTGTTTTGGGGTCAGATTTGAGGGCTGTTTAAGGGAAGGTTTATAGCCTGTTTTCAGACAGGTCTAGGGAGCCATGGAGGGTTGTCCTATGGACTTTTTATTGCTTATTAAAGGGGATAGAAGAAGGTCCAACTCATGGGAAATATAGCGGTGATTGGGGACTGTTTTAAAGGCCTATAAAAGGGGTGTTTTGGATCTGTTTAGGGACAGATTTGGGTGTTTGCAGGACAGGTTTTTGGGGATTTTTCGGATCTATTTATGGACAGGTTTGGGGCTATGGAGGGCTTCCCTATGGGCTCTTCATTGCCCATTAAAGGGGATAGAAGGTCCAGCCCATGGGGAATAAGAAGGGTTGTTCAGAGCTGTTTAGGGGATGGGGGGGATTTAAAGACCTGTTTAAGGGGGCACATTAGGCCCAGTTTAAAGGCTGCGCAGGGATGTGAAGACCATAGCATAGGGGTTTGGGGGCTATGGGCCTACTTGAAGTTGAATGTCCGAGTCCTGCTCAAAGTCAAATGTTCGAGTCTATTCAAACTTGAAGGTCTAAATCCTACTCAAAATTGGATATGCGAATCCTAATAAAGTCCAAATGTCTGAATCCTACTCGAAGTCAGATGTTTGAAACCTACTTGAAGTCGGAGATTTGAATCCTTCTAAAACTTGGATGTCTGAATCCTACTCAAAATTGGTTGTCCAAATCTTACTTGAAGTTAGAGGTCTGAATCCTACTTGAAGCCAGAATTATGAATCCTACTCAAAGTCAGATGTCTAAGTCCCACTTGAAGTTGATTGTTGAGTTCTACTTGAAATCAGATGTCCAAATCTTACTTGAAGATGGATGTCTAAATCCTACTTGAAGTCAGATTTATGAATCTGTGTGAACCTCCTTTTTTTTACGTCTGTTTTTAGAAAGAAAGACATTTTTTATTTATGTCTATTCTTAGAAAGAAAGACATTTTTTTAATCTCCGGACTTATTTAGGAAAATAGATGATATCATAAAAATATTAGGTAGTCCAGTGATAGTTTAAAAGTATAAGAATTGAGGTTCGGGTTCTTTGAAACTTTGATGTTTTTACCCTTCTCCGCCAGATGGTGCGAATATCCGGCGTTACCTTACATCGAGAAACGGCTCGAATGTCTTTGATTAACCGTCGCAGCAACTTGTATTCAGAGACATGCACATCCACAGAAAATAAGGAACTCAAAAGGGCAATGGCCTTTTGGGTCCGATGAGATGCAAACCGATTTGGTTTGGGTTTGTTTTATTATTTGTTGGTTGACTTGAAAGTCAGTTTTGTTGATTTCGGTTTTTTTGAATCAATTTGTTTGATTGGTTTGTTTGTTGTTTATTTTTTGGTTTTGGTTTGGCTTTTTGGCTTGTTTTGTTTTGAATTTATTTTGGTTTTAATTTTGATGTGCTTAAAGAGTTTTAAGCATGTTTGGATTTTTGAATTGGTTGGTTTTTTGAAATTTCAGATTTCTGAATTTTTGTTTTAGGTTGATTTTGATCCATTTTTGGGTGTTTGAAAATGGTGCTTATTTGGTTTCTTTGGGTTAAGCATTTGATTGTTCATTTGAAGTTCGGTGGATTTTCAGGTTCATTAAACCAATTTTATAGGTGCAATCGAAGTTGATTAGAATCGGTTTTCTTTTGGGCAGATTTATTTAAATTTGATTTTTTGGTGTTATCATATTTGATTTAAATCTGGAATTTCTTGTGTTTACAGATTTGATTAAATCTGATTTTTGTTTTGATTTACATATTTGATTGAAATCTGACTTCTATGTGTTTGGATTTGATACAAATTTGATTCTTGTTGGAAGTTTGATTTAAAATCGGTTCCTTTTTGTTGAACATCGGTTGTTTGATTAAATCGGGATGAGTTTAAGTTGAAATTCAGATTTTATTTGAGATCTGATTTTTTTGCTGTTTTTATTAGAATTTTCAGATTTGGTTATCTTGCATTTTGTTTGGCGGTTTGCATCACATCCGGCCCATTGGGCTGCCAATCGGTGCCCATTCTATGCATTTCAAGTCAACATTGAAGATCACTTTTCATTTCATATGTGATGAAGTACAATGATGTAAAGAAAGACAATTCTTCCCCCAACATAGGTTCTTCACCAATTCTGGAAAATTTTGGCATTACGACGGCATGCCGGTCATTTCCAACTTAGTGAAGTTTTACCCATCCAATATAGCCTGCCTTAGCTTAGCCATATTGGGGGAAAGATCGCTAGCTACGGGAGCATGCCCACGCCACCGTCCGGATCGACATTCCGGGAGCGTGCTCGGGGGAGTCGTCCAAGGTTGGAGTCCCCGCGGAGGGTGGAGCTCCTTAATTTAATATGGCTTTCGTGTTCTGTTTTTTATTTGTTGTTTTTTTTGGATCAAGGCCATTTAGGCCGGTTCAAGTTCCATCAGTGTTCTTAGCCGGCCTTCAATTTTCATGGGCTCAACGGGCCTGTTTTGAGCTTCTTTGGGCCGGAAGGGCCTGCCGGAAAGTCTGCTGCCTTGTTGGAACTTCTTGATGGAGCCAGCTTGGAAGGCCACCCGGCTATGCCCTTGGTCCGTTGTGCGGTTTCCAAGGGGTGTCGGGCCGTCACCTTCAAGCCGGCCAAAGTTCAAACTGCTGTCCTTTGCTTTGCTTGCTTTTGCAGCACCTGTTTTGGGGCGCCTTTCCTTTTGTTGTGGCGGCATGAAGCAGAAACTGAAGGGGGGGGGGGCGAAAATGGCCTGCTTTAAGGGGGCCTGTTTGGAACTGTACAAAGGACAGTTTGATGGCCTGGTTTTGGGCTGCGCAAAGGGCTGTTTTAGGACTTGTTTAGGGGCTGCTCAAAGGGCATGAAAACAGGGGGGGCTTGAGGATCCGCCCAGAATAGACTTGGCCCGTCGTGCGGTCTCCAAGAATCTCCGGGTCATCCACCCTCACCTAGGGCTCTAATGGATGCCACAAAGGGGCTGAAAGGGGAATCAACGATGGCCACAAAGGGGCTGTTTAGGACCTGTTTCGGTTTGCTCAAGGGGCATGAAAACAGGGGGGGCTTTAAAGGTGTTCCAAAGGGGACCGAAATGAGCTGACAAAGGTGGCCACAAAGGGGCTGTTTTGAGTGGGGGAATTGAGGTTCCACCCGGAGTAGACTTGGCCCGTCGTACGGTCTCCAAGAATCTCTGGATCATCCACCCTCACCTAGAGCTCTAATAGGTGCCACAGAGGGGCTGAAATGGGGGCGGTTCTGGTGCCAGCAGAAGGGACCTGTTTGGGTGCCCACGGATGGGCCTACAGGTCGCTGAAAAGGGGGGTGCCTAAGGGCCTGTTTTGAGCTGCTTTGGGAGTTTTGGGCCTGTTCGGTGGGGTGCACAAGGGGCTGGAATAGGATCTGCACAAGGGGCATCTGGCTGGACCATAGTTGTCAAGGCGACAAGGCGCCCAAGGCGTTGAAGGGTACCGATTCCGCTTATGCGACAAGGCGGCCGCTTAGACATCGCCTAGGCTGTCAAGGCAGTATTCAAGGAAGGCTGAGTCGGGAGGTTGTTATATATATAAAAAAACATAAATATAATTATATTTTTATGTTATAATTGAATATGAGTGTTTTATCAATGCACATAAGTAAATATGATGTGTCTGTGAAAGAGAAGAAAGTTAAATAACTATTTATAAAATTTAAGTATATAACTCATTTATGATTATAAAATTTATATATGTGCAATAGTATAAGTGATGGTAAAATATTGTTATAATATTATTAAATGGGAGGGGGCGCAGAGTAGTCGCGGATCGACCTGCGAATCCAAAAAAGTATGTAATAGTATAAGTGAGACAAAGAGAGAGAGAGAGGAAAGAGTTGAAAAAGAACTTAATTAAGTATATAATATATGTTTATAATCATAAATCTTAAATATGTATGATAGTATAAGTGATAATACAATATATTAATATATTCAAACTATCATTAAATAAGTGTCCCTTGTGAGGGGTATCAAGGGAGAAAAATTCCTCAAAAACTTTTTTTAATGATGTAAAATACCCAAGGCGCCTTGCTTGGGCACCTTGGGCGCCTTTTTGGCCCCAGACAAGGCGCCCTGGCAAGGCGCCCTTGGAAAGGCGCCTTGCCGCCTAGGAGGCGCCGCCTAGGCGGGCGCCTTGACAACTATGGGCTGGACCGAGGGTGAGCCTGCAAGTGTTCTTTTTACAGAAATGGGGTCTGATCGAAGCTGGAATGGGGTCAGAGAGATGGTCTGTCATGGGCCTGAACAGGAACGGCTTAGGTGGTCCGAACAGGGGCTGATAGGGACCATTTTTTGGGCCATGGGCTGCCGATGACGATGAAGACCGGTTTAGGCCATGAGAAGGGGTTGAGAAGAGCACTTACAAGAGGAGGAAGGGGTGCCCTTAAAGGGCTACATAGTTAAAATGTATATGCCCCTACCTTTTCTTTTCCTTTTCTTTTCCTTCTTTCTTCTTCTTTGGCTGCTGGCAGGTATGCACGTGGGAAGGGTAGCAGCTCACTTCTTCTTCCTCATTCTCTTCTTCTCTTCTTCTCCTTGGCCGTGGGCAGCAGGGGGGCTGAGCAGGTGCGCAGGTGGCAGCCAACAATTCTGCAGCCTGTCGGCGTCTGGAGAAAAGTCCCCCTTGTGTTTGGCGCACCCTCCTCTCTTATAGGGAATGAGGAGAAGGGCAAGAGTCACCTTAGAGTCAATGTAAGATGACTCTTGAGTTCTCCCATGTTGTTTTAATGGGTTTGACTCCTTAGATTCCTCCTGATTTAATTCTTTGACTGCCTGGGCTTCCTCACACCATTAATCGGTCAATGGAAGACCTGGCAGGTGCGGCAGTGTGTGCTGAGGTGGCAAGCGGGCCACTGTGGCCTGTTCACACCAGGCCGCAGGTGGGCCTTGCAGATGGGCCTGTTTTCTGGGCCAGCAGGAGGCTGCGGCCCAAGCTGCTGTACGTTGGTGCGCAAGGCCTTTTCATGGGCCCAATTACTTGGTTATGGGCTGGAGTGCCAGGGCTGGAGATGGGTTGCCAATTGGGCCCAAAAATTGGCTGAATTGTGGGCCTTCCGGCCTGCTCTTACTGGCCCATTCATTCCTCCCCTTTCTTTTAAAAAAAAAATGTACGCCAACAGAATCCTACTTGAAGTCGGATTTCTGGATCCTACTCAAATTCAATCTCGAATCCCACTCAAATTTGGATTCTGACCTTGGGATAAATTCAGGTTTCCAAGTCCTATTCAAATACAAATTCTGGCTCTGAGGCAAATTTGGATTTCAAATTTAACTTCGGGTGCTGTTCCAAACCCAAGAAGAAAAGAATAAATTCCACGTTTGTAGAAAAATGGATAACAGTCAAGAAAAGGAAGGAAAGAGGGTTCCAAAAATTTTGTTTCAAGGCCCAATAAGACTCACATTCGGGTCTGATTTCAGGGCAATATTTAGGTCCCGTTTGGCCCATTTTAGAGGCACTTATGGACCATTTAACAATCCAATTTCGCAGCCCATGGTTGGGCCTACTTATGGGTTACAGTAGAGTCATATTATGGGGCCATTATGGGCCTTAAATGTCTTCATGGCCCACTAAGGAGCTGCAAAAATCAGCCAATGTTGACTTGCACATTATTGAGAAGGAAAGTTGAGAATTTTTTATTTGGTGCTTTCTAAATCTAAATGGATTCTCTAGATAAGATTACAATCAAATCAAGCCAAATCCAATCTTATAGATAAAATTAGGAAAATTCATGGAAACATACTGGAAAAATTTGGAAACTCTTCTCCTCTTTCCTAGGTCAAGACTTTCCCTTTTTGAATCACCCCATGGGAGGAAGACTGCTTGCGCCATCAGCCCTGAGCTGCTCTCCATGAAAAGGCTGTCTTCAACCAAGGGCATAGATATATCTCTTGGAGAAACCCTTTGATGCGGAACATGATCAGAAATGCATGAAATTACTTGCAAACTAGTACTTGTTCAATACAAAATGCTGATTTTAGGATATTCGGATATAGGTCTTACAAAGAAGTTCTCTTATCCAGAAATCAAATAAACTAAGGAAACTAACAATTCAAGTAAACCAAAGAGA